>FR990014.1:16250000-17500000 GCA_905404135.1 Hesperia comma | reverse complement strand
CTTTAAAAAAGAAGGAGGCTCTTAATTCGACCGTAAAGTATACCTATATGCTTTTTTATGTGTGTTCAGCGATTTTTTCGCCGTTTATGAGCCGATTTTGATGTCCCATGATAAGGACATCACGATCTGATGATGGCATCCCAAAGAAATCGAGGGAAACTTTCGAAAATTGTAGGGGAGACTAGTGTGTTTGTTAATGTTTTCATTTGGTATTTTAAAGCACTATAATTTAATAAAGGTCTGGAGTCGTTTTGATGCAGCCAAAAGACAGTCGAGTGAACTCCTCAACGACTTAAAGCAGTCACCTCGTGTTTGAACTTGAATAATTTTATTTGTGCATCTAGTTGGGTTATTGTCATTTTGAGTCATCTATACTTGTCGAAGTCCGTTTTTTTGTAAAAAGTTAATTATTTATTAGCTAATTTGAAACCACTACCTCATTTACCTACCACTCAAGTATTTTTACTACCTAATTGTTATATTATACAGAAACAAACTCAATTGCTCATTAATTATGTAAGTTAATTAACATATTTCAGGTAATATAAATACAGAAGAAACCTTAGATAAACTGATACATAATGAGTCAATTAAAACATTGTATAATTACTAAAGTAGCGGAACGCCAGAATTCGTATTAAATGTACCTATTCTTTCACAGCACAATAGCTATTAGCAGTGGATTCGCATGAATACAATTAACTTATGATTACATTGTAAGTACAATTACGTGCCTACTTGTTCCACGCTGTTCCACGCTGCTCCAATCCGGTGTCTCCATCAGCGATGACAGGCGTCAGTAACGCTTGTCAAACTTCACCGTTTTAAAGCCACAATATTAAGGCAATTTTAATTCAATCGCGACATTTTATTCGAATACTCCACTACTTATTACTGTTTCATTTTGTTATAACAACAATGAGCCTCGAGTTTTATTCAACGTCTAAGGTTGACAGCTTTTGTCCGCGAATCAATCTACATCGCACATATATAATGATGCTAAATCGGTTCCAGTTCGCGCGCCAAAGAAACTGCTAATGTTGTTTATTCCTTTATTTTTTTACTAATAATATGTGCCTTACATTCAATGTTCGTAATAACACTTTATAATAAATGTTCCGATTTTCCTTGTACTTCTTTTTAAAACTTATTTTATTCGAAGAATGTTTGCAGGTTTTTATGCATCGAGCAGATGGGTTGCCTGGCTGGTGGCTGGAGGTAATAAAATTAAAACCGAATAATTTGTCATGTTCAATAAAGACATAAACAATAGGTATAAGTGTAACCTTACACTTACATACACTCGAGTACGTTTCTACTTACTGTTACTTAACCGTAAAACAACTAACCCTTACTTACTTTACTCTTCAGCAGTCACACCTTTGACATCACATAATAATTCTATGCCCAAATAAGTACCTACTTATTTTTTATCGCAAAAGGTGATAAAATACCTAACAAAACAAATGAGGATCAAATTTGACGCAACCTAATGTGCAAAGGATATACAATAAGTTTTTGTTAGCATTGACACTTAAAATATAATTTGTGTAGTAGAGCAAATAACGCGGCGCCAGTAAATGTGTAAATAAGTACCGGGTTTAACCAGCGTTATCCTGTTAGACGACAAATCTTGTTCTTTTTTCCTTTTTTGTTGTATCTACGTAGATAAATATTGATGTTTTGTATTGCATAGTAGATAGGTAGATATGTATTAGTGATGTTCCAGATATCCATACCTATCCGCGAATCTAGGCACCTTATACCGATATTCGGTTCCGTATCCGTGGATATATGTATATTTTAACGCCCCGGCACATCACTAGTATGTATGCACAACAGTGTATGATAAATTCTTATTATGACTGTACTCGAGAAGTTACATAAATAAAATTTCGAATTCGAAGAAGCTCGGTATATAAGAATTCTAAAATTATATACCTACCTAATAATAGGATCAAACAACGCTAACTCACATATTTTATAGGAATACAATGATTACAATCGTTAATATTGATTTAGTTATTATTAAATTAATCGGTTAGTAGGTACCTATTTGGTTTTAAGGAAATGGTAATTTATAAAAGCTGTTGTTTCAAATTTGAACTTTGTATGAAAAATAAAAAACAAGTTATTTAAAATTTTAACACAACAAAAAATATAATGGAATAATATTCAATCAATATTTTTATCCCTTATAGAAACTGACCTTGCTCAATCACTATGTACATAGGTACTTAGGCAATTAAATACTAATGATAGTATTTTGTATAATAACACTTTAAAGTGGCGATAATAGCTTAGTTCGCGTGCAAACATAAAATGAATCGCTTATAAGCGGTTAACACAAGACTGCCAGTTCTAATGGACGAGATAACTTACTTCCTCACATTGATATTTTATCTTCGCCTTCGGATACTTTCCATTCAAATTGCTAATAAAAAATGAGCGTCTTAATAATAATGGGTTACTTGGCCAAACTTCTTTAATTACTCTGACATTTGAAGAGGAATTGTAAAGAAAAAGGACTATTCCTATAAAACTTTCGCGCATTAAGCGCTACTTTTGGTCTACCTACTACTAGTCTCTTGAATTACTTTACGTTAGGACATACCATGATGATGATGTTGATGAGTTCACTTCTAGATTGTGATTGTCTCAAATGAACGAGAAATCGATTAAGATTATTAAAAAAATATAGGCGTCGAACATCGAACCTCCTCCTTTCTTAAAGTCGGTTAACAAGATTAAAGTAGGTAGGTAATAATGCGTTCGTATCATAAACGTGCGTATCCAAAGACATCTCTGGCCCCGTAGATAGTATGACGCAAATGTTTGAATTATGTTTTATATTGTACAATACTCAATAATAAAATTCGATAGGATTTTAAACACTTAATAACGTCAAAAACATAAATATCGAGCGTACCTCAGAACTTCAGCTAAGTAAACAGGCGGGCAGACTACACAAAAGTTTCGTTATTAGGTGGAATGCCGCAACAATAACAAACAGGAATGAATCGACAATAGTTACCTACGTGTCAAGTCCCACACACTCGGCATTACAAACAACGCAAGAAAAAAGAAGACGCATCCTAAACGCGCTACAAAAACTCGCTCACACAAAACGGTATCGGGCGGCGAGTTCAAACGTACGACGACCACTCATTTCACACCATCATCCACGATGAAGCCTCGGCCCTGCCACACGTGACCTAATGACAACTGCCGCAACACATATCCCATACTTGAACCTCGCCCGTAACTGAAATTATACCTTATGGACGCACGAATAAAGTTACGAATACAACATTGTCAGTCACCACTTACAGCATTCAAAATTACACCTGTAGAGACAGTTCGGAATGCAAGATTTGTGCAAAAAATGGACTATTAGCTAACAATTGGGACTAATGATTTAAGGACAATTATTGATCCGATACCTGTAATATCTACTAATGTTGATAGGTAAGAACCTGCTGGTACCAAATGAAGGTAAATACTGGTAAGTGGGAATCTAAGTAAAAGGTATTGATGCGATTAGTGAAGATTACCTACCTAACAGTATATGAACCTACCTATCATCTAGGTAATTGAAAATGACTTTCAATAGCCTGGGATGCGTTTATAAAAATATTTCATAAGTACTAGCCTTCATGTTCTTCTTATTAATGATAGATGACCTGCTTTGAATTTATAAATGCCATTTCTGCAAATAGTTTCTTACTCTGAGTTCAGACTTTAACAATGTGATGATGTGCGTATGTGTGTAGAATACAGTAGATATTGTTTATTTGTCGTACAATATTTTACATAAAACTTCTTTTTTATTGGCATTCCAAGTTGTAAATTTAAGGCTCTCTTTTTTCTGAGGAGGAAAGTTTCTAAATATACCCGAGTTTGAATCGGGTTATGTAGGATTCGTAGCCACGAAAATCCCCTTTGCCATCCGATGCAAATGAGAAGACTTCTGGATCTCGTGTGAACACACCGGAGCATCTTCTGCAATTTAAGAGCCCCTACAGTAAAATATGTAATTCTATGATACTCTCTTAGCATTCATCCAAGTCCATAAGAATTGTTTATTTTTTAAATTGTAAAAAGCGGCGAAAAACCAAACTCACTCATGGTTAGGGCCGCCCACGCAAATCTGCAACTATAGGGGCATTAGTACCTACGCGTTGCCGGCCAATACCTGCAGAAACCATAAATTCAGTCGGTATGAAAGCATTGCCTTCACCCACCAATTGCCCGCTACTGCGAACGGATCTCCTCATCATTCAGGAGGACTCGGGCCCACACCACCACGCTGCTCTATGGCAAATCGGTAGAGCGGTTAACCAATATAGTAAGGACTTTTTTCTCTACTTACAAAATCAGTAATCTGACCTAATTTGCCCAGCACTTGCAGTTCGGCGGGGGCTCATGTCATCTTAACCCTACAAATACCACCGAGAAAAATATTACCTAAAAGAACTGATTTTGTGCAAACATTCATTGCATTTTATATTGAGCAAGGTTAAGGCTGCGTTCCGTAACTCGACCAAAACGGCCAAAACGTACAAATTTCTATGAAAAATTGGCATTTTAGGCGTTTTGGTCGAGTAACGGAACGTAGCCATTATTTAAGTGACATCTGACATAAATGACATGTATAAATCAAGTTTTCAAAGATCGCCGGAGGGCGGTAACGGCGGTGCGGCGGCGGTGCGGCAACGCCACGACACAATCACCGGAACACCTCAGCGGGGAGCCGCGAGTGCGACTCATCCACTTCAGCCTTTGTCTACACCCGAGTGAATTTCACTTGTCAACTGCGCCGGTAAACAATTTCTATGGTAATAATGGAAAATTATCGTAATTACGCAATTTAATGTAGAGATATTATTTTAAGTTTACATCATTGTAAACATTGTACAGTGGGTTGTCATTAAGTGAGTCGGAGTTTTATATTTTTTTCGGTACCTAACCACCTTCGCTTTATTTTCAATTTAAATGTTTAGTGTGATTTTTATTATTTCTATTAATTTTGAATATTCAACTTTGTTATTACATTATTACGAGAAAGTGTATGGCACCTACCTATACCTAGATACCCTTTAACAGCAGACACAATCCAGCTGTTAGATAGATAACTATTGTATAAATCTGAAAAACTCAACGAGGTTCCTTAATAAATAGTGTCAGCAACACACACTAGAAAAAACCATAAAGGGAGGAACAGACACAATGTGTTAGATATTAATTCCCAAATTATAGGTTAGTTTGCCTGCGCAAAGGTATTCGGGCAAAAACATGCACCAAAGTGTTAAGAGACCGATTATTATTTAAGGCTTACGAGATCCTCTTCAAACAGCTGCCTCTACAAATATTTATTATTTGATTTAATTTCAAGTGTGTCAGAAAAACTACAATACTTCGTTCAAAGAAAGTTATACAATGTGAAGAGACAGCACAATAGGAACCTTGTTAGGTAGGTAGGTAAGCAATAAATATGTAGAGTTTATATTTCTGTTCGTTTTCACTATTTTCTTTGTATACATACACAACTGAGTTGACGTATGCCCAAGAGTGAGTAGTAGTATGAGTGCCAAGTACATTTGAGATAGGTGACCATTATGGTGACCTGGTGACTCAATGAAGACATACACGTCATCGCGCAAAAAACAAAAGACGAGTTTAGCGATACTTAGATACCTTTATACAGAAAGACCCAAAAATATCCTCTGAATTACAAACGTGGGCGTTAATAAGTCAAAATTGTGAACCAGTTAGCTCTACATTAAAAGATCAGTCCTTACTCTACTATGTCCGTTCTTACTCGAACCTTAACGAAATAAAATCTACGTAAGTAAGTAAGTATTAAAAAATCATATTCATTATGCCTGCGGTGACTCTAACGATGTAAATATGCCATAAGCGGATATGCTATTGAGTAAATAATTTATTTATTTGATAGATAGAAAATCTTGTCGGTACCAACTCCTAATTGCCAAATGAAAACTTCTTATAAAAATTCTCCTTCAGAATTGCTCTGGTAATAAATAATTTGTCAAAGGCGTTTTGTAATGGTTATCGGTGGAGTCTTAACATAAACATAAGTATAATAATATAATTATGCTGTTATTCAATCATAGACACAAAGAAAGAATTATGTTCTTATTATACACTAAAATACTCATAAATATGTGAAGTAATGCCTGGAATAAAGATTTTTGGTAAGCGATAGTGTGGTACAAATTAATTAAAAATAGCAATTATTATACATCATCTACGAGTATTTCAATAATATCTGTGATCGCGATCTCCCACATGATAGAGTCCGCGGTGTAACTATGTAGATAACCGTTAAAATAAAATATGAGATACGTAAACTCTTAACAATGATCGTAGCGTAGTAATGTAGATAATGTATGATGTTTTGTGTTATTGAATGTTAAAATATTTACTTACCGTTTCTAAGACTAACTAGATCCGGTACATTCCGCTGTTTGCGGAAATTCTATTGTCTACTGTCAAGGCAGTTATCGCTTGTTTTTACTTTGAAACTTTAACACAGTTAGCATAATATGTTAATTCGTTCTTGTCTTTGTGTTTCTTCCATAGCATCAACGACACTGGAAACTCCAGTGGACTATGAGTATGTATTGATTTTAAAAAAATATAAATATAATCTATTTATTTGTGGTGCTGGTCGCCGGGCAGCGAAGACAAGTGGTCTAGGCTCAGGGTATCAGGTGGTTCCAGGGTTCCAGGTTCCAGGGTTCCAGGAACGGGAGAGAGGGGGGGGTCTAGGAGAGGGATTCACCAAGAATCAATGAAATATGGACTACTCAGTCAGACTGCATCGTAACGATGAGTATGAATATGTATATTTTGTAAAGAGGGTGCGGATCTTATATGCTAAAAATGATACGTGATATCTTAACAAAAATCCCTTATCAGGAAGTAAGATAGCTAATTTAAACAAGACGTGATTACTTAATATGAACTACAATAACACTAAGCGTTTCTATGCATAGTACGTAAGTGCGCCACACTATACATATTTAAAAGTTAAATATATCTATATATTTTTAGTTAATAATGAATTAGAATAATATGCTATTTATGATGCACAAAATCGGTATAGTTATAAAATTACCCTGGCCTGAATTTCTATTGTGGTGCAATACTTATATCTTTGTTAGTGGGTAAAAAATATATAAAATACAATACTTATAGTTCGTAATGTAATTTTAATGACGTGGCAGCTTGTTTTTTATATTTAACATGTCTTTATAATCTTAAAATTTACAGCTAAGTATTTATTTAAAAAAACTGTTTACGTAAAAGTGTTATTAACGCATACCCAGCATCAATAATTATACCACAAGGAAAGAGGTGATAAAATCTGATTTTGGACGTATAAATTCACAATTCTATTCAATCTCCTCTTGAAGACCCCTTCATCATACACCATTGAGGTACTATGTTAACTAGAGAAGCTACGCCAAACAAAAGTCGTGTTCCATTTCTCGGCTTAAAGATATCCGTCGCTACAGCGCTGAAAAAAACTTACTGTCTAATCAATCATTTTTTGCCGCAGCGCTTGATAAGATACAAATAGTAGTACAAGGATCTTCTGGCGTGTGGGTGACAGAGACAGCGCCTTACAGGTAAGGCAAACTGTAACGCGTTGTCTCTGTAACCCACGCGCCAAAAGATGCTTGTAGGACTAAAGGTCGTTGTATTCAATATTCATTCAGTAACATGGCGGGCAAATGGCGGACGATAAATAATTTTTCCTATTTATTTTTAAAATTGTGAAATCTGCTTACTTAGTGATGTAAAGTTATTCCTGTGCATTTTTCGAGTTCCTCGAATTATTATCGCAATATCGTAATGCACGCCAAGGCGTTTTTTATGATGGTTGCTTAAAATTCACTGAAATTCCTAGACGTCATACACGTGTGTCGCGCATGCGAGCTAGCAACCGTACTGAGAGAGTTGCGGCGCATCGCCGCAATTGACTGGAACATAAGATTGCTTTGCGGTGTCTTCTCTAGTACTTTAGTACTCGTAGATAGTATCTCAATGTCATGAGTCACTATGCCCCATAGGTATATATTATTCTATGATGAATCCTAGAATCAATGGAATTTAAGAGATGAAAGAAGGAACAGCCTGCCATTGGATTAATTAAATAAGAATAGCTAGAGCTCAGACCAATAAACTACAGACAGAGCGCCGCGCCGGGAACAAAAGAGTGAAGCCAGCAAAAAGTAAGCCTTGCTAGAAGGCAATGCATAGAAATGCACACGGCGGCACTCACACCAATACGAAGTTTTGTGTTCTTAATACCTAATAAAAATGAATGAAGCTTTGTGTTCCAAAAAATAACGTTTAAAGTTCAAAGTGTCAATATAATATAGGTTTGGTTTCGATGTGTGCTTTCGGCTTACTTTTGCCGGGTTCACTCTTTTGTTCCCGGCGCTCGTCTATTGATTATTTGTCTGAGACTTAGAGTAGGTACCAGTCACAAAACTTCGTCGGTGATTTTCAGGATTAAATACATAAAAGGGTTGGCCATTTTTGTCCTGTCATTAATTATAGATGTCAGTGTAGTGAGTGCTTAATAATATCAAGTAGTTATGGAAAATGAAAATGAAATGAAAATGGAAAATGACTTAGGTCATTTTCAATTACCATAATATTATGCCAATGCATATCCTCATTTACATACCAAATTGTAAGTGTAGTCGCCTGGAGCGTAATTAATTCGGCATCTTGCTGGTGCAAGATGCCGAATTAATTACGCTCCAGGGCTAACAAATTACGAAAACACGTGACTCACAGCTCTACATATCAATAAAAATATCAGAAGAATAAAAAGTGAATTACATACCTAAATATACTCCGTTCGCGTTCGAAATGGAATTCGTTTTAATGCTATACACACAAATGCCAGCTTTCCGCTCCTGTTATTAAGGTTTATTGTAGATTGATGCTGAGAATTTAAAATGTTTTAAGAAAATTTTGTTTACAAGCTAAATTGAACTACACACATCAAAAGTGTCTAGGGATCAAGCATATTTATGCGGATTTCTTGAGATTGAGATGTGGCTTTGTAATAAATTTATGATTTTATAAATTTATATGGATCCTTTTTGGTGCATTTCATAATTTGAATCAGGAACTGTCAATGAAATTCGAGTAAAAGATGAAAATCAGCTGTCAATATTTTCCCTATAAAAACATACAACGCATTGAAGACATTATTAGTGCTACTGTTTCCCTACTACTGATTAAAACCAACGTTATTATGGAGCGGCGACGTCATTTAAGCAGGGAAGAAATGCTCAGAGCCGTGGGAATGATAGAAGCTGGTTCCCGGCAACGTACTGTGGCTTTAGCTCTGAATACAAGTCAGAGTGTTATCAGTCGACTTTGGACACGTTACCGAAGCACTGGTACCGTGGCTGAGCGCCATGGAGGACGGTATCGCTGCACCACACGGAGACAAGACCGATACATTCAAATCTTAACTCGAAGAGCTCCAACAATAACCGCCATGATGTTAGCCGTGAGGCTTCATCACTCTTCAGGGAACTTAATTAGCGACCAAACAGTCAGAAACCGCTTGCATGAAGTGAACCTTCATTCCCGAAGACCGCTACGGGTACCACCTATAGCAATGCACAATCGTAGGATTCGATATCAATGGGCTCTTGAACACAGAAATTGGGCAGAAGAACAATGGCGTTTCGTGTGCTTTTCTGATGAGTCTTGTTTTGGTATGAGACCGGATACAAGACGTATACGACACTGGAGAACCCCTGGACGCCAACAGCGATTAAAATCCTGCCAGGAAGTCCATCCTTATAGTGGTGGAACCATCATGGTATGGGCGGGTATTTGGATCGGCGGAAGAACTGAGTTGATTTGGATCAGAGCCAACCTCAACGCTCAAATTTATGCTGAGACGATTGTATCAGACGTCATCGTTCCTCTACAAGTGCAAATCGGTCCCTTATTTCAGCTAATGCATGATAATGCACGACCGCACACCGCAAGAGTTGTAAGACAGACTCTCGCCGCAGCTAACATCAATGTCCTGCCCTGGCCTGCTCAGTCGCCAGACTTGAACCCGATTGAGCATGCACGGGATATGCTACAGAGAAGAGCTCTGCCGAATATGGAGGGTATCCAGTGGCAAGAAGACCTTTTTTTGTTGTTGCAACGAACATGGGCGGCCATTCCACAGCGTGATTTGGATGAACTCATTTTGAGTATGCCAAACCGATGTTCTTGTGTTGTTAGTGTTCGCGGTAGAAACACGGATTATTAATTGTTTAAGTTACCCAATAAAATTTTAAAGAAAACTGTTATTTCAGTCTTTTTTTCGAACTTTAATGTTAGTGGTTCAAATGTCAAAAATCCCTTTATTAGGAAAATGGCAAATTTCTTTATTAATGCAAAGGTGACTTGGTTTATCGTTACTGTGACAAACGAAAACACTTTATTTGATGAATCCTTAAAGAAAATTTTAATTACAGTGAAACCTGGTTAAGTGAGACATCAAGGGACCTGCAATGTCGTTTCACTTATAGAGGTATTCCACTTACCCAGTGTCTCAGATATACAGGTATAAATAAATATCTGTCTCATTTACAGAGGGTTCCATTAATAGAACTGGTAGGTCTTCAATCCATTGGCTACATTTGTTAACATCAACAGCGTTACTTTCTCCACAAATTGCTTTGAAAACTATACCGTTTCTTTTCTTAAACCCTTCCATCCAACCATTGCTGCTACAAAAATTATGAATATCGAGCCTTCTCGCGAAATCTTGTGCCTTTTCTTTAATCATCGGTCCACATACCGGAACGTTTTTGTTACGAAGTTGCTTAACCCATGTTAGCAAACACTGTTCAAGTTCAGGATATTCTGATAAACGTACACGTTTTACTTTTCCTTGTCCTTCAGAACATTGTGATTCAATTTTATGTTTACTCTGAATTATTCTACAAAGAGTAGATTTTGGCACATTAAATTCGGCACAAACTTCTTCGCGTGTCTTCCCACTTTCATAAACGGATATTAACTTCAGTTTTTCACGTAATGATAACGATTGTAGCTTTCGTTTTGACATTTTTCAAATAAACATCTGTATGATAGTGAAGCGAAACTAAAACTGAAGGTAATTGAAGCTCAAAATTTGTACTTACGTACTTGGAATTACGTGTGGAATTTGTGGGTAGAATAAGAATGAGTAAACAAACAATGTTATCTCAGTTACAGAGGTATATGCCAGTGGCGATTTCTCTAAGTTGGCGCGTATGGCGCCGCCATACCATAATTTTTAAGCATTAAATAAAATGTAAAAAATCATATATTTACAACCTAATTATTTAGACCTAAGTACAATAATTACATTTTACGAGCGCTGCGGTCTTCTATCACGAACGCGACTCGCGGCGATTGTCTTCGCGTTCGGTCGGCGCCGAGCGCGGCCGAGGCATGCGCTTCTGCTAGCGCATGCATAGTCCATACAAAGTCGTTGGCCCGCGGCCGCCCGCGCCTCTTCGATCGCTTAGTATCACCATAGTAAAATTATACTGTGGTATCACTGAGTTTGAAACGCGGGTCTGGCGCTGGGAATGGCGCATTACCTAACGAGTTTTCGCATGTTTTTCGTGATAGTGTAGATTTGTGATTACGGTTTCTATCTTTCTATTGATTTAATTTACTTTTTATTTAGTAGGTAATTAGTTTATAATGAAATGACATGAAATTATGAGTGATTCAATAAAATCTGTGATACAAGAACTTTTAGAAAGACCTTTCACGACGAGATCGTTTGCCGAAAAACGGTTGATAGTGGAAAATGGACTTTCACTATGGGACCAACCCTAAAATCGCGAAAAAACATCAGCTATTTCATACAAAAATAAAAATGTCAAATTGTATGAAATTTCTTTTTAACCGAATTCAAAAAAGAAGGAGGTTCTCAATTCGACCGTATATATGCTTTTTTTATGTACGTTCAGCGATTATTTCGTCGTTTATAGACCGATTTTGATAATTCTTTTTTTATTCTAAAGTAGATATCCGCAGTGGGGTCCGGTGATAAGGACACCAGGATCTGATGATGGCATCTCAGGGAAATCGAGGGGAACTTTTGAAAATTGTATGGACTAGTGTGTTTGTTCATGTTACCATAAGTACATTAAAGCGCTACTATTTCATGAAGATCTGGAGTCGATCTGATGAAGTCGAAAGACAGTCGAGGGAACTCCTCAACGATTTACTGCAGTTATCTAGTGTTTGGGCTTGATTAATTTGTAGCGACGAGAACTTTACACTTACATGTTGAATTGAGCGCCATCTGGCGAGTAGTTTTTGAGTTATCTCTACTTATCAAGATTGAAGTCGGTTATTTTTTTTGTAAAAAGCAATTATTTGCGATTTCAAAGTAGGTTCCTTAATGAAAGACTGCAAGTTTGTTAGATTGTCTGTCTGAAGAAATGGTTTTCCGGTTATGCGCACTTAACACTACACCCTATATAACAAAAGCTGGAGCCACCCCAATTATAAACACCAGGAATCGCCACTGGTATATGCATATAAAATTTACTCGCTGTCTCAGTTATAGAGGTAACTATGATGATAAATCGAAAGAACAAATCCCAGATATAGAGGTTTACCTCGTCCCACTAACAGAGGTAATTCAGTGCCAAAGTGTTGGGACCTCAGCATGAGTTCCAGTTATGGAGGTTTCTCACTTATCCAGGTCCCACTTAACCAAGTTTCACTGTAATATCAATCAGGAGAAAAGTTATTGCAAAAATATATGTTGATCCTTAGACACTTTTGATGTGTGTATGAGCACAGGTAATTTTTTTAGCAGAAAGTGGCAATTTCATATTCTCGGCGAGTCAAGTAGGTATAGAGTATGTATGTAGGTACCCGTTACAATTTAAATTGTTTAATCTAAGTGTTTAACGTTTAAAATCTTATTGCATAAACTTCAACGGTAAAACAATTTATTATTACTTGTTTATAGATCCGCGGCACAATTCCTAAGCATCAGATTACGATAGACGCGAACGCGCTATGCGTTCCCAATGTTTAATACAATCCACAAATGGCCACACGCCCACCGCTCCGCCATTGTTGTTGTTTACTAATAAATCGGTACCCGGTACCAAGCTGCTTTAATAGATGTTCATGTTAGGTTTAATTTATACCGCTATCATTTTCTAACTTGCGAATGCATCGATTTGTTAAACAAAGATGACAATTTTTTAAATTATCTGCTAATTTTATTGTTAGCCATAATTTAAGGCAATAAAATCACACAATAAACGATAAATAAATAATTATTTTAGCCGTATGTATACAAAAGACGACCGTATCGATTTCAAATAGAGATTTCTACCAGACAACCCATGTCAAAGTGACAACGAGGAAGAAAGATACCACCTATATTAAGTATTTAAAAATATTTATTTATTTATTTATTCTTTATTGTACCTTACAAAAGTAATGGAACAAAAGGCGGACTTAATGCTAAAAGCATTCTCTACCAGTCAACCTTAGGGCAGTGGGAGAACGAAGAGGCGGTGGCAACAAAGAGAGAAAGAAATAGGAGAAGCGGTATAAGTACATAAATAACTAATGTGAATTTACTACGTACATATAGGTATAAACAAAATAATATATATGAATATATATAAACATATACTAATATAACGTATATATGTATATATATAATGTATAAATACATATATAATATATAAGTATATAATATATATATATATGTGTGTGTGAAATACATATACGAAATTTATAAACATGATGACAACAACAATAAATACTATTTTTATAATATACCTACATAATACTCACACATCTTTTACTCCACACATTCTTATTTCTTATTACTATTAAAATTTATATTTGCATTTACCGTCATAGTGAATAATGTGAAGAAAGTAAAATTAGTGCTCTGAATTCATTTAAATTTTATTACAGTATATTAATATGTATTATAATAAATACATTCATGTATAATTTATTTCTATTCAAAAGAAATAATAATATGGACCCTTAAATGTTCAATACCTACTAATAATACCTAATACTACCTACATAATTTTATGTAATTGACTCTGCTTAGCAAACAAAAAGTACCTACTTATTTTTGTCCTAAAATTACAACAAATTAGTATACTACAGTGTCGAGCTGAATACCTATAGTTAATAACAGTTAAAAAACCATTCACTGCGGCGCAAGAGTAGCTAAAGGATATGAAGTAAAAGTATTGTCGACGAAGTGAAGTGTGGTGAGTGGAGGAATTGAGTAGGGAGACCGGGTACGGTTGAAACGATATGGATATAATAGTTCGTAGTATTGTTGTTTATAATCAGCGCGATGATGATATTTTTATGTTATAGTGAAGAGTGGCTTACTACATACAAAAAGGCTATAAGTTCTGGCGGTTATTTTTAGTGAGATGCAGAATTGAAAAAAAATGTTTTTACTGCCCCCATACCACGGGACGGTAGCTACCGTTCCTCTAGCTACAGTGGCCTTAGATAAAGACGTTTCTCCTTATCTCTAATCTCCATATTACAAATAAGTAATATTATTGTAATGTGTTTATCCACTAGATATGTATGTGCCCGTGGTATGGATGGGTAGTAGTCCTTAGAATTTTTGAAAGAATATTTTAAAATTCTCAATATTACATAAAAAAATGTATGTACCTATATAAAAACCGTACAATACATAAATGTGAATTCCTTTTCATTTTCATTTCAATTAGGTATCTACACTTTTTAATTTTTGTTGAGTGCATAATATCCTATTCTTTAAAATCGCATAGCCTTATATGATTAATTTAACGGATGTTAATAACGGAATTCAAAATTCACTTATTTATACTAGTGTTTGCTGAAATCGTTTATGGAATTTTGGTAACACGAACACTGTAGGTAAGGTAAGGTTCCTAATAAACACTGCACAAGTTGTATGGAATTAAGACATTTAGTTTGTTTAATAGGAATGAGTTTTACCTAGGTAGTCTTCGAAATTCAACAATAAATTTAATTTTAAGTTCTTTGTCTGAATTTTATTATAACTACTAACCACTAATTTTTATTATAATTTTATTGAACCTGCTCGTTTATAGCTACCCAACCATGCCAAGAAGGAAAATGGCAAATTAAAATTCTTTAATTGGGAGCACGGCAGTGCTCTCGCCAAATCCAATTAGGTAAAGCATATTCGTACTATCATTAAAATTATTATTAAATTTTTTATCGAAGCAATTTAGGGTATTTTGTTGCTTCTGTAATTTCGTTGTGGTATAAGATAGCATTTTTTATAAACTCAAGCAACTATTAATTATAATTCAAGACTTTCCGCTTTTTCCTTTTTCTGATTGTTAGTTCGTAGATTAGTTAGTTCGTGAAATAGTTCATTGGTTGTATTATAGGTAAGTAGATACTTAAACGTATTGTCTTCCTTTTTACTTATTTTCACTCCTAAAACGTTCTACTTAAGTTGTTGGTCCCTATTAGGAATGGCGATGACTGTGCAGTACTTGAGGTAAAGGCAATAACACGACTTATTAGGGCACAAACGCGGTCCGTCGCGCCGCGTTACACCGTGAAACAGACCACCTTCGCGGCCGATTTTTTGTGGACATTTCCTTTCATCGAACGCCCCCCACGTCGATATAGTGAAACTGGAAATGAATTTTATCTGTAATTTTTAATGTTCTTGTTTCCTACTTTCTACTTTTACTTTACTACTGCCTTTTCTCGGTATCTGTTGTATCCACAGTGCTTGCTAAAAGACGATATCTAATTCAAGCGTGACTCATATCAGCCTTTTCTTTACTATAAATTCCATATGAATATCAATAAATATTTATACCCACAATACTTTTCCATCGTTAGCTGTTTTAATAAAAACTTTTATCTTACATCATAACATATTTCTCTACTCTATTGCTCCACACTTACTTTATTGTGGAAATATTTGAGAATTGTCAAATGTTTAAGCCTTACTAATATAGGTTTCTTCATTAAATCCGTTTAATCTCTGATAGTGACATGTAATTATTAAAAAGCTATGCGTAGGTAGATATTTAGATAGATATTATTATCTGTATATTTTTATGTAGGTAGGTATTAGGTGTTATTATTGAAATTCTTCCCAATTAAGCTAAACGTTGTTTATAGTCTTATATTTAAAATTAGTTTAAAAAGGTATGGAAAATCTCGCTAACAAAAAACTTATAAAATTAAATGAACTCATTCTACTTACAGGTCCCGCTTCAATACATTGCGTAAAATTTTGCATACGATTCTCAAATAGACTGACCTACCTACCAAGTTAAGTAAGGAATATAGATATAAATCAAATGATAATAAAACTCCGGTTATAATGACAAGTATTTCATTTAATAATCCTACAAAATATGAAAACAATAAAAACAATATTTACAACAGCAGATTCTGGCTATCCACAATGAGCAACAATAAATGAAGTATTTCATTATATTAACAATAAATAACGAATCTATTAACATACATTTCTATTACTATTTAAGTAGTAATTACAACAACGTAAACTATGATATGAGTATTTACAGTCAGAACCTCTAATGACAGTTATTTATCTAAAAATTATGCCAATATCAGACTAAAATTAAGTATTAGAGGCAATTCCTTGAACGCAGCTGTAATCGAAATTACATGTGAACTTAATTAACTATTAACTAATAGCTACAAATATCTATCTACATTGTGAGATCACTAAAACATCAGAAAGACGAGAACTTGAACGAAATTATTCTCTACCGAATTGACCGAACGGCCAAGCGATCATTTAGGCCTGGGCGCTAATAGTTTACCTAAATGAGCGCGCTTGTTAAGCGCGGATATTTTCTCATTTATCTTAATATTTTATAACTATAATACCAATTAGATAATAAAGGGGATAATTGAGTTCTTAAAACCTAAATATTGCGGCATAATTCTATAATCTATTTCACCACTGTAATTAAAATGAGTTCTGTACTTACAACCTAAGATTGCACGAAACGTCCGAGTAATTGTGAGGATGTCACGCAACTGGTAGCGGGGGTGGATGCGGGGGCAGGTAGCAGGGCCGCAACGCGTGGGCAGCCGCTTGCAGCAACTCGGCGTGATACCGGTGTGCCGCCAGCATATAGGATGGCATACCCATGTCCAACCGTGGCATCGCCTGAATATTCTGTATATTCATAATATGCTGCTGTGGAGGTGACGGCGATGCTCTTGGAGGTTCCGGCTCCAATAATGCTTCAATTGTAAACGCCCGTCTTGGCCGCTCCCGTGGCAACATGGTGATCGTCGTCGATTCCGGGATTTCTGCCGGTTCAGGGCTTAATTGTGGACACATCGGCGGAGAATACAACCTGGCGGACGGTAAAGCCGGCGGCGGTGGTGCTCCGGCTTGACGTGCCAAAAATGCTCGATTAAAAGTCGCAAGTGCCGCTAGTTCTGCGTTCAGATTATCTTTCTCTCCTTTCTGCAGCTTGAACCGCTTCCGGCGGCGCAGCAGCGAACCATTTTCGAACATATCGAAGGCCTGCGGGTGCAGCGTCCAGTAGGCGCCCTTGCCGGGCCGGTCGGGCCGCCGCGGCACCTTCACAAAGCAGTCGTTGAAGGACAGGTTGTGCCGCAGCGAGTTCTGCCAGCGCTGCGTGTTGCGCCGGTAGTACGGGAAGCGGTCCGTGATGAACCGGTAGATCTCCGACAGCGGCAGCATGCGCTCCGGGGAGCTCCATATCGCCATCGCGGTCAACGATATATACGAGTAGGGAGGCTTTTGATCACCATAAGATTCGCGCGAAGGTCGCGGCATTGTCACTAACACCAATGACAGTAATGAGAGTCAAAAGAATCAATAATAAGAATAACACCAATGTCCGATCACGTCACTTCGTTGCGATGTATGGACAGGAACTGAGGCGCGGAGAGCGTGCCGAGCCCGGCTCTCGCACCGCCCGGGTGCCCAGCGAGCCCCTCCGACCGTGTATCACTGGTAGGGGAGTCAGCGTGCCATTGGCCGGCGCCCCACCAATCACGAGCCGCCTCTTTCAGGTATGATGTCGGCTTTCGCTCCACTAACAAGGAATTTAAATTGATATTATGTTTATATTGCCTCCAAATATCTTTTGTGATGACACCGCTTTTTATTTAGCGTATGTAAATTTCGATGATACAGAAAAGGAGATTTGAATTATACACCAATTCAACGACGAATGAATAATATTAAGAAGTCTAACCAATTTAATTTTATAAATATAAAGTAGGTACCTAATCCACCAGCGAAATGAACAAGCTGCGAAGAAATTGATGGGATATTAATTACATGAATCTATGGTTGGCTAGGCTACTACCCATTAATGGCCCACTACTGAGCACGGGTCTCTCCTCATTATTGAGGAGGCCTAGAGCATACTCCACCACGCTGCTCCAATGCGGATTGGTGGAGGAGTTAGTGGCCAACCCACTGTCGAATGTTTTCAAGCTGCCCGAAGGCCTCCGACGCGGCTTAACGACTGCTATCAATCGATAACAACCGGGACTTTGTGCTCGTACGTGCCCTCCGAAGCACGGAAGCGCTCAAGAAATTTTGCCACTAACGGTCACCCAACCGACCGCGCCCGCTGTTGCTTAACTTTGTCGATCGCTTAGGATCGACACAAGCCGCCGGGCTATGAGCGCTTCAATCTATGGTTCAATCTATGAATCTATGGTTACTTCATATTAAATCTAAATGTTAATGGTTTTGATTATTTTGTCATAACAAAATAAACATGATTTTATTGATTTATCAGCATAAATTAATGATTAACTGACTTCTTGATAATTTACTTGTACGAGGTTGGTACGGATATCTATTTATTTTTACCTACTGCCTAAGTTAAATTATTATAATGGTCTAATTTAATGAAGTTCACTTAAATTCATCTTCCGTTGCTTTTAGAAACTGATATGGGAAATGGTAATGTTAGGTACCTGTAACTAGTTACATAAATGAACAAAATAGCTGTGATGGTTTGTCTGAAAAATGTTACAACCAGCCCCAGTCTCCCTTACCTACGATAAGTTAGGTAATTGAATACCTATAACCATGATTTATAATAATTAGGTATGTATAGTTTATGCTCAACCTACACAATATGAGTAGGTAGGTATCTATAACAGAACTGAACAAAAATTTCGTACCCTTTGTATTAGGTAGGTAGGTACCTACTGTTCACAAAGCACTTTTCTGACATAAATGTCGATGATCAATTTCCTACTTAATAGCGAGTAAATAATTTATGTAATTTCTGTAATAGACAACAACCACCGATATCCTAATGAAGGATTCTAAGAAGGATTATAAGATTCTTCTAACGCACTTTTTACAAGCAGGTAGGAACAAGCAGATCCGCGGTCGTCACACTTTTCTATTAATTAAAAAGTGGCATTTATTTAAAACGCAACGTTCAATTTAATAAAATGATTTTAATAAACTCCAAATAAATTAATGTCTGTTTAGATATAACATAGATACCTATACCTCTCTTTATGAGAGACTTAATTGTGATTATGTGTTTATTTCCGTACCTGCATAAGAGCATGAAAAATTCACATTTATTAATTGTTGTTATTGTTATTGAAATATCTTATTAATAGTTTAGGATTAGCACAATATTTATCATTTTAGGCGCTTTGCACATGGAGCAACTTACGTTGAGGCAACTACCAACAGGTATCAACTTTTTAAAAGTTTCCTGTAAAAAGTTGCCACAATTTTATAGCAATTTGTGAGGAACTTTTATGCGATTTGCTCAATCTACGCATATCCGGGCACAAGCAGAGGGAGGGAGGGTGTGAAATCGTCCGACGCGTTGCTATTGACAGTTGCGGAAACCGGCAACTTTAAAAACCGATATGATATTTAAGAGTTGCTTGTTGCAGCAATAAGGAATTAACCTAGTAATCGATTACAGCAACTTTTCAGTAATCGATCAGTAGTCTGTAATCGATGACTAGGTTGACTGTTGACGATCACCGGAACTCGAAACTCGGGTTGCTATGTGTGCGCAGTCCAATTGAAATGTATGTAAACAGCTAGTTGGCAGCTAGTTGCCAGTTGCTGCAATAGTTGCTCCATGTGCAAAGCGCCTTATGCTCGATTCACACATATCAGTGAAGTCACCGTTCCGTCACAGTACCGGCAAATCTTTCATACATTCTCGGCATTGTCAGTGCAGTGTCAGTGCTGACAATGCCGAGAATGTATGAAAGATATGCCGGTACTGTGACGAAACGGTGACTTCACTGATATGTGTGAATCGAGCATAAGGCTCGGTAGTCCGTTTGCAAAATTTCCTCATACTTAGGTAGAACGAAATAAGATATTCTGAATTAAAAATCTACGTGCTTGTACTTACTTATTCATACAAACATAATTACATGTATTTTGAATCATACCTAATTAGTAAGCACCAATCAGCTCAAGAAAAAAATTAAGCCATTAAACATGTTTTTAATTAAATACCCACAAAAAATATAGTGTAGTCTATGTTTTTTTTTTTTATGGAATTAAGATAGCAAACGAGCATGCAGTACCACCCTTCCCCTGCCGCCCATAACAACTGTGACCGACCTAGAACTAGACTCAGTTTTTGCAAACAGCATCATCTAGATAAGAGAATTTTTAAAGTTTAATATCAATTCATTTTACTCCTAAACACTGAATAAACATCTGGTTTAATTCTTGTAATTCGTTTATCTTATCTCTACATTTAAAAATGACATTAAATAATTGTTATATTATTTTAACAAAGTACCACTTCATACATTATGATCCCGGACGTTACCGGCCGAAATGGAGACCTGGTCACCCTTATTCTTTCTAGCTCTCTGTCTGTAGCTACCTAGACGAGTAAAAACACCTATGCATCACCTACCGTCGGGACTAAACTAAGTCGTAGATATAGATCCCAGCGAACTTTATTAAATAGTGCTTCGCGCCATATCCACCACTGACTCGACCCCTCAACTGAAGATTAAGCTACGTAAACCCACCCCACAGAATTCTTATTCAATTTGGTAATAACAGATTTTGGCACATTCCACCTCTAAGGGGTCAAATAAAATAAAAGGTAAAAGTACTTCCGCGCGGGACAAACCGCAGGCAACAGCTACTTAGATCGTAACATGGTCGTTCATGTACACAGAATTTTACAATTTACAAAATATCAAACAAAAAACTGCAGATCAGTCACGAATAAACTTTTTACTCAAATACCGTTTGACGCGACACCAGAAAGGTAGTTGAACTCTGCGTTCTACAAATTACATTAACTTTTTATAAATACAGCGTATAAAATTGCTTAGGTACGTCTGTTTGTAAGTAAGTAGGTAGTTTAGTGAAACCGAGGAAAAACTACAACTTACATAAAGACGAGAATTCGTGGAATAGACGAATACAAAAAGTTGTCTTCTATTTTTACTTAGGTACATTCCGAAAGTAATTTAATTCTTCGTTTGAAGAACATCAAGAGGTTTTGGGAATATTTTTTCCTAATTCAAAGACATCAGATGGCAGGTAGATAGGTGCCTACTACCAACCGACATATACGGCACTCTACTGTACCCTACATAAACGTTCGATACCTAACCATAAGTACCCTACCATACCTTACCATATTTACGCTACCTTACCGCTACCCACCTTACCGTAGTTTACCCTATTGTACCCTATGTTACCATTCCCCACCTTACCGTATCTACCCTAAGTTACCTTACTGTTGCTGTGGTACCTAAATTCATCAACTGCACGCCTGTAATGCTCAAAAATAAAAAAACAGTCCATAACTTCCCGTATATGACATATTGTGCAACTTTCGGTTTAAATAAATATGTTTTTTGTTATACATCCACAAATATATCATACGTAATGTAATGAATATAAAGATAAATAATTTACAACAGCACCTTTTCGCGCTCACTCACATTCGCGCGAACACGCGAATCCACAAGTGTAGGACGGACATTCGCAAATGGTTTGTGACAATTTCGTAGCATGCCAAACTGTCAAAGCTCTGACAATTCATGCAATGTAAAGTCCTACAAAGATCCAAACGAGCCAAAATATCCTTGTATAGGTAAGACTGTATTGTCCTACAAGCATTTTTTGGCGTGTGGATGACGTGTGGGTGATAGAGACAGCGCCGTACAGTTTAGTTTGCCTTGCCTGTAAGGCGCTGTCTCTGTCACCCACACGCCTAAATATCCTTAAAAGACTGGTGCACAGCACAGTCATAGGTACAGATGTTTCGGACCTCAACAATAAACTTAATGCGAAAATTTAACGACATCATTCAATTTTTTATGAAAAAATCTAAAAACTTATTCAGCATACAATCTACCAATTTGCCAATAAGTTGTGACACTGTGCCAATAGTAGGTATTTCTTCAGATTTCTCCACATTTTCAATTTAAATCTGGGAAATTAAGACTACAAAAATTATGAATAGCAAAAAGATTTTCCGTTGCAGAAATAGCTAAATAAAAATCGATCGTTGCGCAAGATTCGAGAAAAGTTTGCAATCCAGACATAGCGCACGTTCAATTAGGTATTTAGCAACTTTCTAGGTTTTTACTTAAGATAACAGAAATAAAAACGAGATGTTGTAAACAGGTTTGTTTGTAAAAAAATGTGCCAAAATTATACCGTAAAGTTTAGTAATTGGCACCGAAGCACGTTTTAAATTGTTGTTGAATGTTTTGTATTATATTTTTTGTCGATATGTAGGTAGAAAAAGGTATTGTGGTCTAATTGGCAGTAAATGGCGAGTAAATCCTTGACCATCACTAAAAATATTTTAAAGAGCTGAATTTACCTAATATAAATTATTTTCTCTAATACTTATTTGAGTAACACGGCACCAAAACACGTTATAAATACCTATTTTACAGTTGACTTCTAAAGGGTGGTAGTAGAAGCTAGCCAGAGAGATAAAGAATCTGCCAAATGGTAGTAGGGGCTTCATCCAACTTTAAGACCAAGCTGATTATGTGATATCTTGTTCGTGATGCACCCTGCTGCACAATTATCTTTAAGTATTGTCAGAGCTGGCAAAATGTAATATGTATTGGGAAAGGGGAGACGTTATATTAAATGGGGTTGGCTGTCATGCATTGACTGTAATAATTTTATACCTTTTATTTATTCATTCCAGACAATTTCGGAGCCTTCCCGCGTTTCACTGTAGCACCAGTTGCCATATGAAGTAGCTTCCGAAAGCGCCCACGATGCCTAAAGATTTTCAATTGTTATTTAGAAAAAAACTATTGCGACGCTTGCATTCATGCAGCGTGCTTTAATAAATAAAAATACGTAAACAGCATTGTAACAAAATGCAAAACTACTTATATTCCTTTTAAATCGCTTAGTAATGAAATTCAATTCAACATTTTTTTATATCCCACTCCGCACGCATCTATTCAACAAGCCGATGAATTTCTACATTATGTTTGTAATAGATACTTTAACAATGACATGGATTTTATCAGCTATTTAAAACACTAACAGGCTGTGCTACGACTCTTATAACTGAATAAAAAATATGTATTGGATCTATGAGATTCTTGCTTGTAACAAAATTTATACTTAAACTATTTAATATACATCGGTGCTATACACCTACGAACTATCTATAAACTTAGAATTGGAAATGCTTAAGCAAGAAAAGTGTGCGACACAAAAATTTACCTACCTAAATAAAATTTAATATTTTTTTCATGTATTCATTTTGAATACAAAGTATCTACCCACGTAAGAACTGTAAAAATACACGTAAGTATAGCTATTTTTCAGTAACTAGGTATGATTATAATTTAACTATGTATAACAATAATATGTATTCGCCTACACGTTCATAGGCCCGCACCGGAAGACCCTGTGTTTTGGGGGTGTGTGGTGACATCCAAGTGTAATAAACCCTTGGATTTTATGATCAAAATTCATAAAAATTTGAAAATTTCACTCTATACATCAACATAATGAACCTCTTAGGCACTTCTCACAGAACGCTTTTTATGAGCTACGCGACTGCATCAACCCAAAATTTCACTGTATCTGACGTTAATATTTCTAACTTATAGAACACTAGTAAATCCGCCCTCACTTCGCTTCGGGAAACCAGTTCCTTCAAAAATCTCTATTTTTAACAAATTATGTTATTCCGATGTCTAAGCTATATTACTGCAAAGTTTCATGAAAATCCGTTCAGTAGTTTTTGCGTGAAAGAGCAACAAACACACACACACACACACACACTCACTCACTCACTCACATACATCCTTACAAACTTTCGCATTTATAATATTAGTAGGATAGTAGGAAGGATAGTAGGAAGTAGGATAGGATTTCGGTAGTAGTTAACCTAGTCTTAAAGTTACGTAAACTTCTTGTATTTTCAGATTTAAATTACTGACTTCTCTAAAACGTATTATTCACCATTTAAAAATATTACATTTATCTAAATTTATACAGAACTGAAACTTTACAATAATCGAGTTATTGCCAAAGTAGGTTTAAGTGAATCTGAAACCAAAACGAGAAAATTAAGAAGCATTCTATCTAAGAGTTTGCACACTTTTTCTATTGAAATTTGACTTCCGCAGTTCAAAAAAATTACGGTTATGTCTTTCGGCTTTCCCTACTACTATTTGCCTATCGAGTACAAAATTCGAAAGGCGAATAGTATCTAATGTAACGAATATAATAATGGAATTAAGTATAATATGAACAAATCAATTTCAATAAAATATGGACGAATTATTGGAGAAACTAATAGGGCCGTTGGTGCATCAAATAAAAATTCTGCTGGATTATAAATAGCTTGACCTTGTTAGACGCTTAATAAACTGTATGTAACCCAACGCTACATAAAATAAAAATTTGTAGGTACCAACTTATTACAAATTAAGTTTCTTATCCTCACATAATATTCATAATTCTTTACGGAATTGTGTGCCTTTAACAGATTTCTCCTCGATTTTATCAAAATTTACTCCAAAAGGCCAAAAATAACTACTAACATTATAATTGGAAATAAAATTATATCGATACAAACATCTCGGCCATTTTCTTTAACGAGACCGTCGCAGGTCTTATTGACATGTGTATGTTTATTGTAAAAAGAGTTCAACGGCTTTGTTATAAGGTTAAATTTTGTATTGAGTAAGAAGGACGTAGACCGCAAGAAAACGGATGCGGGGCGAGTACGAGTGGTGCGAATTCGTCACGGGTGCTTATCGAGCAAGCAGTCGATAAAGGCGGCTTGTCGATGTTTTATTATAACAGGAAAGCTCGGCAATCATAAACCGTCGCTCTGCTTTTGACGGCCTCTCACGGCCTCATTACACACGATGTTGATCTTCTTAATAACGCCTTAACGCCTCTATATTATAGCCAGATTATTTTTTATGGCTGTTATATCATAAAAGCAAGAATAGCATAGTGGTCCAAATGTTGAACGTACACACGAAGGCCTGTGATTCGAATCCTACATCAATAAATCCAAGATATTATTGAAGATAGATGGAAAATCTCATTATGTTACTTCTAGAATTCAATAATTTATGTTAAAGGTTTTGCCTTCAGTGTCAGTGATGTTTTCTTCTATAATATGTTTACCTTTATATCTAAAAAAATAAAAATATAGTTCAGTTACGCAAGTACCTTTCTGGTTAAATTTTTTTCAGAAATATCTACTTATAAGTAGGTAACATGTCACACGTCAATTACTACCTATTACAGATAGGTATGTACGAATTATTTATATCGCTGCCATGAAAATAAACCAAACCATACTATAATAATAAATTAAATTTGTAGCATTCTAGTTATGGGCTATTTTAGAAAACGCACCTATTAAATGAGAATTCTTGCTAATTACTTTTATTTTTTATGAAATGTTTGAAAGCAATTACAGGCAATGATGTATAAAATTTTTATGACATTTATAGCCGTACAAAATTGAATTTACTGCAAATTACTAAAATTTATTTTAGTAGGTAGGTACCTACCTAAGTACCTATTTATTGGTTACATAAATTCCTACCAATCACCAGCCCTCAATCTGTAGCCATGTAAGCCCAGCTATTTTTTTTTACTGATATAAGTATACCAACTCTAAAATAAATTTAACACCTGTTTAGGCCTTTTTATTTCAGCTTGTAACTTAGGAAACTACATTCCAAGCTCATTAGAAAATAGTTTTCCTATTTTCAACTAAAGTTGCAAATAGTTATAATTTTAAAATTACTACATTGGCTCTACATAAATTAACATACATAATATTATGTCTGTTTGGCCTTATTATTTCAACTTAATCTAAAAAACCAACTGCAACTTAGCTAGATGTCATACAGCATCGTATTGCTTTACTAATCATTTTGAATATTTTAAATTACATCAGCGGGCATACTAACGACTAAAATATTAATAAGTATATTTTTGGACTGTGCATCCGAAAGCTAATCCAACGAGGCACCCACGCTCTTCTCATAATCGCTTGATACCTTATGCCTGTGTTACCTGTGTACGAGTGGTGTTATTCAATGAGAATAATCGGATTCTCTTTAACATTGTCTTGGACCCTAAGGAATCGAAACAACATAAGGTACTTTAATCATCACCGTAAATTTTACACTATATCTTGGGCTGTAGAGTTTAAACTCAATTTATCAAAAGGGTGCAATGCGTTATTAAATAAAGTGTCTGAGAGCCTAATAGGCTATGGTTAGATTACAAGTAAATCGATTTATTCTATACATACTTGTATACCTACCTAGTTCATGCTTTGATATTAATACAAATGCATGAGATACGTATTGGAGAACACAATGCAGTGTTATGTACATACCGGATACCTACACCACTACAAAGAAGAGGGTACGTAAAGAAATTGGATGAACAATGGTTTCACTCAGTCATTATCACCGCCCATATCTACGCCACTCAAGTGCAGGGATATCCTATCAAATTACCGTAGTCACACGAAGGTATCAAAATAACAGGGATTAAGGCCATGGGATCATCTCAATAGATACTTGTTATAGTAGCAATAAAATAATGATTGATCGAGCTAGTTGCTACGAAGAAATATTCGTCGTAACTTCACAATTGTTTTATCGGAACAACACAGAGATAATTCGTGCGAAGTCTGCGAACCATTTAGTTTGCCAAATTATCACCGTTGTATGCCCGAGTTATTGCTTCACTGATGTGCAGATCGCAGATAAAGAGCAATTAAGCTCGTCCGAATATACGAGGGAGCATTCGTTTCGCACATTCGTAACCACTTCTCCAAAGGCACTTAATAAATAAAATCTCGTATTTGCGCTCACCCACAGCTCAATGATATATAACGTTTGTTAATTAGGTTATCTTCCAGGCGGCATCTACAAAGGGCGAAGGCTTAAAAGGCTCGTTGATATTAAAAATGCCGCTTATAACTTTTACCATAAATCACCCTCTGGCGAGTCGCGAGGGCGCGCGAAAAAATGCGATCTACTTTGAACAAAAAATATGCAAGTAATGACGAACGCACCCTGAGAGCTTTTTTAAGTTCTTAAAGACGGTGTGCTTAGAATTAATTATTGAAGGCCGAGCGCGTAAGAGCGAACTGATGTCATACAGCCCTAACGACCACGGCGTGACGCCAAGTATTTTTCTCCGAGACTATCAAATCAGTATTATTGTTACCGATTTATCATTATAGGAGAATAATGTCAGAGATAACTGTTGTAATGTAATGTTGTAAGAGTAAAAGTTGTCCTACACTGACTAAAAATAAATGTTTAAAAAATCGAATATTCTACGGATTCTACAATGCATAAGGTACGTTTGTCTTCTTCATAATCTGCAAAATTATAGAGGTACCTACAAAGTGAAATCACATACATATTAGGTGCAAATAACTTAAAACCAATCATTGCTTGCTAAAAAAGCAGGATCCACTTTTCAACTCTTTTGCTTTAATCGAAGCACTAATAACATTACGAGAATATTTTGTATGTGATATCTGAGAAACTCCTATAATTCTGAATAACTATCCCTAATTCCACCACAGCCCCTTCCGTTACTAAGCGTCGTTACTCAGAAATTTTCTCTTCCGACGTCCATGCTGATGCTGAACACAAAACCGCTAGGCGAAGTCATGGTTTACAAAGCAGCACTTACAAAATAACTACCGACTCGTGAGTAAAGTGCATCAAAGTTTATGTTAGTTTTCCTTCAGGCAGCGGCTATGCAAACGAAGTCACGTCAGGCGGGCAAACACGAAGGCTGCTACTACACAAATGACGGCCAAAGCTTCAATCAGTACGCTTCCATTACTGCATGAAACCACTATCAATGAAAGAGCTGCTTGTGAAACCAGTAATGTACGTCGAACTAGGTATCTGAACGCTAAGTTAAAACTACAAACACTAGTAAAGGTGTCGGAAACGGAAGCGCTAGGTTGTGTCGGTAATGAATTTGCGAGGGTGGTCGCCGCCCTAAGAAAATAAATTGCCGTAGTTTTCTTGTTTTGATTTCAAACGCTTTGCTTTGCTTTGTTTTATTGCTGCTCGGTAAATGATGACCTAGTTTGTGGAAGATAGTAGCGTGTATAGAAAGGTTTACTTCTGAGACTATAGCTGGAATTTTAATAAAACTTAATTTCAATTAATTCTGATCACAATGTTACTGCTATGTTCTGTATATTCAGATTTTGTTATTACGTATGTATCATTTATCTGATTTAAATTTAGTCATAGGTAGATAAGATTGTGAATTCAAAGATACATAGGTACCTACGCGGTTTTCCTTGATTATGAGCTATTTTGATTTAAACGTTAATGTTTTCCAGTCGTCATGAATTCTTCATTATGCTTGACCACTTGATGGTAAGTAGCCATCACATGCACAGTAAACACATTTCAATAGCATGTTTATAGGTGGTAGAATTTTTATTAGTCTCGTTATCACACCACGCCAGCTGGTTCCACCATAACAAGTCTAGGTAGACTAGAGTACCTAAATCGGTTCTGAATTCTGATGTTCATTCATGAAAAATTAGAATGTTTCATTGTATTTGAAATTGATGCCTACCTAAATCAGAGTTTAACACAATGTCAATTAGGCACCCAAAACGAGTCGTTGAACTAATGTTTTCAGCTTTTATGCCGTCGAACAAGGGATACGGAAATTGATAGTAAATAATTACCTAATTACCGCCATAACATGAGGAACACCAGAGAATTAGTCAAGGCTTTGGTTGTCTTAAGAGTTAACCCGTCTTTCTTGAAAAAACCCATGTCTGTATCGATGTCAGAAAGAATTCTTATTCGTTGCACAGTTTACAGATTGCAGGTTTTATTGTGAAAATCGACTTGTAGAGTCTCGAATTTAATCAATGTTAATGAAACTTCAATATCCACCGCTAAGTAGGTTGATAAAACATACAAAGGTAGCCCCCCAAGTAACAAAATGTGGTCTTGTAGTGGTTCCGGGGCCAAGTCTATAACAGGCTAGTAAACGTTTATAACCACGGAAAAGGGCCCATTTTATACGCGTACTTTTGCTATTAAAACACTCATAGTATATTTGGCGAGCACCACTTAGACCAATAATATACTCATATTTGGACTACGCAGAACTATCTGCTCCCGCGAAGCCAGCTATAAGCATCTAATAGAACCAGGTAGGCGTGTAACATACTCCGCGCATCTATTACTAGCTACTTCAAACATGTCTGAATTGTTGTTATGTTGTTCGATTATGGAGGAAAATAAAATAATAAAAAATAAGTTCATCTATTTTATATTATAATATGTATTAACAAGTATTTCGCACGTAATATTATAAGTGCATACATGTTTGCACGGCGAACGCGTAAGTATTTTCGGTGAAGTATATAGTGTTTTACATCTCAATTTTTGTTCGCCTTTTGAACACAGCATATTTACTAAGTTGTGTTTAAAAATAATATTAATCCTAACAGCATTGTCGCGCCATATTGTGACGCATTAGGGTTCCACATAAAAATGTGTTCTTATATGGACTTCACTAAGATATCTATAGACACTAATAGTTTTACAAGAAACCTTTATACAGAAATGAAGACTATAACAGCATTCGAGAGTCCACAATAATACCAAGTACACTTACTCCTAAAAGAAACCACTGTAGAACTTATTTACTTATAATTGGCACATAAAGTTGACTTATACACCTCTATAAGGTCTAGTAACAAATGCAAACGGTTCTAAGTGTATTTAGTTCTGTAAATTACTATTACTGGCGTATGACACTAATAGCGGATTTATAATTACTTCTTGTAGCCGATTATAAGTGTTACATACTGGAGCAAGTTTTCTCAAGTGTATTTACACCTATGCAACACTTTTATAGTTAATCTTAGCCTTTACTGCGCCTATAATTTTGTTCTATACACGACTATAAGTCAACTTATAAGAATAGATGTACTATAAAACCAAAAGAACTCTGTGTAACCCGTTATAAGCTTGGTAGTAAATCCTGGAACCACTAAGAGAGACGTACTAGTGCTGTGAGCCTATATACAGGAGAACTTTGTTACTTGGCATGTTCCTCAAAAAACTTATATTTTAAACTAAAACAGAACTCAAATTCAGTATGGCGTTGATTCGATTAAGGTGCTATTCTGGCGTGGTATGGTGGTGAGTAGAGCTAGAGTGTACTTAGGTAGGTAGGTAGGTATAACATACATATATATAATATATATAATGTATATCCATATATATTTATTTATATTTTTATATGTTTTCGTACCTATATCTTATCCCTAATAATGTATATAAATACCGCCATCGTCGCTTTATCACTGCCCGAAGGTCGACTGGCAGAAAATGCTTTTAGCATTAAGTCCGCCTTTGTTTCTATACATAATTATGTATGGTACATAAAGATTTAAATAAAATAAATAAATAAATAGGTAGGTCATATTTGGGTAGAGTACGGCTATGCTGCAACTTGGTTCTGGAAACAAAGCTTTTACGTACATCACAAAGTTATGAAGAACTTGGGCATAAAAATTCAATTTGACTACACATCGAAGCAAGCGCCGGCGACCACAAAATCGCTCACTAAACACCAAGCGCGTTGAATAACAATTATTTCGTTGATTACGGCAGTGCGGCACGTCTAATAATTCACTCTAGAGCCTAAACTCTGTAATTACGGCGATGGAAACGTCGGCTCACCGTTTGAGATAAAAATCGGGCTCGGCAACCTAGCGAGACCCGTTCCGTAGCCCTTCCTAATTGCACACTTTATACCAACAACATAAACTCATTGTATTAACTTTAACACGAATACACGAATCGTTTTGCTATCGGAAACAGCGAATTGTATTAACAAACAATCGGAACAATCACTTCATGGTCTGATTCCTATTCATTTTATGATTTCCACTTTTTGTCATTGGGTAATGAAGGCAGGTTCTGTTGTTACGTATCTCAGGGCTATTTACCAATCGTAGTGGTTTCTATCTTTTGTAGGTGTCTTTACTTAGATACGTAACTAGTAAAGTAAAGTAATTTTTCTACTATCTAAACGTGAAATATTTTATAGAGAGTATGATAAAATAAGTTCTATTTAATCCACGTTATATTATTTGTACCATCTACATACATAAGTTGTGTTTTTTTAAGTTTAGCTGTTTATCGGAATTCTGGCTGAATAAAGCTTAGTTTGTATTTGATTGATAAATAGGTAATAATGATAAACGCTCACATTCTCATATAAGTACTTACAAATGAAACATCACAAACACGAATCGATCCGAGATCGCATTTTAATGGAAAAAGGTTGCAAACGAGCAGACCGACACACACACAGGTCTGTAGCACCACCCTTCCGCTGTCGCCCATGACAACTGTGAGACTGTGACAGACCTAGAATAAGACTCAATTTATTGTCGTACAAGGATCTTTTGGCGTGTGGGTGACAAAGATCTGTCACCCACGCGCCAAAAGATTCTTGTTGTAGAAACTAGGATGATTGCTTACTAGATTCTCCACAAGGTGCAGTAACCTATCGGACTACAGATTCATTAATAACAGAAGGTACAATTCAATTTTATAATAAAACTCTGAAGCTCTAATAATTTAAAATAATAAATTAAAAAAAAGTTTAATCTAAAACTATCGTCCGTATTTTTGTGTGCCTTTTCTTTGTTTACCAACTTATTAAAGTTTGTAAGTGGAGCAAGTATAGGTTCTGGGAAGCCCGCTGCGGTGTCCAAATTACAGGGCGCCGCAAACTACGCCGCTCATTTCACGGCCAGCCATTGCCCAAACATTCAAATTAGACAATAATAACCATCGTGCCTAGTTCCACTACAAATCGACTTGTTTTGGTTGTAATACTTTATAAATTGGCGTTATTTACAAAGATATTCTGTTGTTTTCTCTACTTTGTGTCGGAACTGAAAAGAAGTTTTTATCACGGAATTATTAAACGTCAGCATGATATTAAGTAGGTATGGTAAGTTACTTTTAAACATGTCATTTAGAAATAATCTAATCATCTTGGAATTTCGTAATTTTCAAATAACTCGAATTGTAATCGAAATCTTGTGAATCAAATAACTCGACGCGATCTAGCAGAGCTTTATGTAAACATTTAGCCACTTGAGATGTTTGATGCTTCAGTAAAGTTCTATGTCTCTACCTCAGTGTATGTTGAGTCATGAGCTGCTGATTTAAACTTTGAGCCGCAGCTCCGCAGCTCAAATGCATGCGATCTGTGTATTTGAACCGGTTCGAAACTGAGTTACACACCATTACAATCCGCGCTTTTCCAGTGTGATGGACCATAGGCTGTGCCCTCACTTTGTGAGAGGACACCCGTGCCCAGCAGTGGTACCGTTACGGGGACTTAAAGAAATGTCAATAATCCACTTTACAACCAAAAACTTCATTAAAGCGTTTATTAAATTTATATTAAAGAATAAACTATAAAAATGGTAGAACAAACAGGTTCTTAAACATTAATTGAATAAAATTTAATCGTTTTGCAACCATCAATAATTAAAATAAAATTACACGTTCGTCTTCTTATCAAACATTTAATTTGCACATCAGATCTAAGTAACGAAATGATGGAGGTCTAACAGACCACTAAAAGATAAATTAACATGAATTTAATGTAGCTACTCACTGGGGATCGTACAAAAAATCCTATTAGTCGGTTGAACGCGCCCAAACATACAAAAACGAACACATTGTAACTTACACACTGAGATATTGCTACTAATGATTGAGAGCCCTATGCATTATCCTTCTATTGACTTCAATTACAATACTAAATGAAAAAAATTACACCTTACTTAATAAATTGAACTACTGACCCTTTTTAAACTGTTACTGCTCTCACAGGTATTGAACTATTTCAACGAGGACTTTAATAATAAATAAAATACATGTACACAGGTAAGTAACCACTCTGTTTATTAATGAGCAGATACGCTAACTTCTTTATCAATAGCTTTATTCATTCATAACAAGTTGTAAATCTAGAAGGTGTGTACATAGCTTTAGAGCAAGTTCTCGCTACCAATAATTACCGTTTATTATAAAGGGTGAAATAAAGCGCATTCCAAACAAACGGAGCTGGCCGGTCGCTATGTACAAGGTATTCGGTAGTGCGTGTCACAGGTCGTGTCTAATCAATCTTGCCTCCATTTAATTTTAGAATAGAATACATGTGAGACTATAGGGTTGGCAATAACTTGTTTTATGAAAAATATTAGTTGAAATTTATTTGAAGTATCCCTCGCACATATCTATTAAACATTGTAAAATAAAATAGTAAGAAAAGTTATAAATTATGCCATATTCCCAGCGGAAAAGAAAAATTCCTACAAGCGTCAATCATCATCATCATCATAACAAATCCTTCTGAATTCTGTATTAAAATAACAATTCATGAATGACTCTACTATTACATTCAATATTCTTAAGATGATTTTAAACTTATACCTACCATCGAGGACATTAAACATTGTAAATGAAAACGATTTTGATTGTTTTAACGATGTTTCGACCCAGTTGCATGGATCACAGTCGCAGTATATAGCGATATACTTAAAATGTTAAGATGCATAATTTTTACGAGAAAAAATGAGTAAAGCACGTTAATTGCAAATATTAGATAGGTGCATGACATTACTGTGTGCTAAAACAGCGAGAGCTCAGAAAAAAAGTAAAGAGCTACACATATAGAAAGTAACAACCCTAGACCGTTCGGAAGGAACGCGTTCGATGTAGTGCGGTCCGTGAAAAGGCTGCGTTCGCATCTAAACAAAACCCGCGCGCGCTCGCGTGCACAAAGAGCGGCGCGGAGCGCGTAAATGGAATACGGCTGGCGACGCTATTGTCGATTCACAAAAGAAAGGCAATCATTCGACATGAATAAATCTTTGAATAATGGGCCCCGCTTCCTATAATGAAATGTTTTATGTATCGGAATTATCGCACACAAATCGCTTTGTACATCACTACTTTCGTGTACCCATCTAAATGGTTCTTTCGTGTTCCGCAATTTGTTAACACTATTCTTCTACTTTGATTTACAGTCTTCATGTATTTAGGAACGCACTACATCGACGGATAGATAATGGCTTTCCTAAATTCTTGTTTGTTTGTCGTTTTGTAGATACCTATGTCTGTTTTACTGTGCGTTTATTTTTACAAAACTCTGAAACAGCTAAACCAATTTGAATGCGGTTTTCACGTATCTATTGTACAGAACTAGGGATAATGAAGAATGCCTTTAGAACAATTTCCTGAAGAAAACGAGGGCGGATTTATTATACCTACAAAATATTTCACACTTATTGATTCGCTCAACGTATTAAGAAAGCGTAAAATGTGCCTGCTTGTAAGAAGACATACATACGTTATTCAGAATCATTCGTTTCATAAGTCCGTCTCCGTAACCTGAATTAGTCACCGTATCCGTCTAATCGCTCGGAATGTACCGTTTGCGCTGTTTGCTAGATTGCAATCGATATGTTATAGGTACTTACATTATTAATTGATTCGGAATATTAAGTCACACCTATTATGTTGTTAGCTGCATGAAAGTAAGAAGATAATTATATGATAATAACGTTCAGGCTACGCTTCTGCTTGCGGTCTACAAAATGACTAACATACTTACATTAATATTACTTTAGTCCTTTGATACTAATTAACTAGGTACCTATACTTATCTTACATTTCTGTGAGAGCTATTAGAGAATTTAGTTGAAATGGTAGGTACCTAAGCAATATAGAGCTAAATTAGGTAAGCTTTACGTCGCACATGCACTTAGTTTTTTTACATTATATCCTTATGCTTATACGTTATACTAAAGTAGGTACATAAATTGGTTTACCTATGACTATGAACTATACCTAATTGTTTTATCCTTACAATCCTTACTAATATTATAAATGTGAAAGTGTGTTTGTTTGTTTGTTTGTGACGCTTTCACGTCGCAACAAAGCTATTATATGGTAAGGTTTATGTGTGTGGGGATAGTTAGGAGGGTGGAGAGTGACGTAGGCTACTTTTTACCGCGGAAAAACATCCCATTCCCATGGGAAGATCGATGTTTTGTTAGTTGCTAGATATTTATTTTCGGAGTTGTTAATAGATGGCGGTAATAAAATTCATTTGCAAGTTCTATCAAATATATCTATCAAATACTACATGTAATTTACTTAAGTCATAGGCAAATGTATTAGGCTACTTTAGCTCTGCCTCGAGAACTCCCCGCTCCTGCTGTATTCAGTGTACCGCCCGCCCGCTGGCACTATCCTGTTGACTGATGTCCGCAAGTTGCTCAGCCAACAGGATAGTGCCAGCGGACCAGAGGGACCTTCGAGTCGAGAGCCTGGACGACTTCATCGAGAGATTGGCACGCAACATGTTCGGGCGTGTCGACGCGTCGCGGTTCCCGCATCTGCAGGACCTGGCGCTGCTCCACACCCGTCCACCGGACCGCTGGGCCTTCCCGCGCGACTTGCTGGTTACGCGGGACGGGCCTAGCACTGACTGATACTGGGGCTTCGTAAGTCGTCGCCCGGCGCTGATCGGCTCCTGCTGGGCTTCCAACCAGCGGGATTCACCCGGTAGGGCCTCGATCGCCTGGGCGGCGCGAAGATGAACCCCGTCCCGTTTAAGACTCTGTGGCCTGTAAAAAGGCCACCACTCACCGGACTTGACCTATTGGTTAACCACAGATGGACAACCAAGGGCCTTAGGGCCCAGCCCAAGAACCGGCCCGTTTTAACGGGCCGCGAGAGACACCCCCAAAGGGGAACTAACTGTCCCGAGGGCTCCACACACCTCAGACAAGGTGGAGTGAAGAGAGCGAGTAGTAGGCTACTTTTTAGCCTAAATTCCTACGGGAGCGGGACCTACGCGGCTGTTACCTACGGGTCCCGAAGCGAAGCGCGGGCGGTTCTCTAGTATTATAAATGTGAAAGTGTGTTTGTTTGTTTGTGACTCTTTCACGTCGCAATATGGCTATTATATGGTATGGTTTATTTGTTTGGGGATAGTTAGGAGGGTGGAGAGTGACGTAGGCTACTTTTTACCGCGGAAAAACATCTCATTCCCATGGGAAGATCGATTTTTATTAGTTGCTAGATATTTATTTCCGGAGTTGTTAATAGATGGCATCAGTAAAATTCATTTTCAAGTTCTGAATCACGCTATCAAATACTACATGTAGGTAATTTGCTTAAGTCATAGGCAATTGTTTTAGGCTACTTTTTAGCTGAGATTCCTACGGGAGCTGGACCTACGCGGCTGTTATCTACGGGTCCCAAAGCGAAGCGCGGGCGGTTCTCTAGTTTCTAATAAAATACATGAGAATACAGTGTTCCATAATTCCTATGTACATAGGTATCTACTTAACACATTTTCCATGGTTTTGTCCCGCCCAAGGCGGATCAAGATATTTGAAGTGTGTTATATAAGTTAAATTAATGGATCCATAATAAATTACTCAATATGCAACGATTTATACTTTCCGCATTAAGTATTGCATTTTCATATTATAAAAAGTACAACAATTCCTACAGTTAATAGATTATAAAAACGAGTTATTTAATTATGACATAAAATATGTTCAAGTAGTTCGAAGCAACGATGTAAATCATACCTACAAAATACGATGTAGAATATGAGTAGGTAGGTACCTACTTATATTAAATACAAACCCAACTTGCCATCAGTTGGTAAAAGCTGAACAGACTTCCATTTAATGACCGAACACAAAGTGTCGCATCCAGCACGATCTATCTGCGGTAGGTGGTTTTCTAGTTAAATCCCGAATCTAATACCATTAATTAGGAGCCCCGGACGCTAGCAGCGGAACGGTCCGAGGGACGCGCTCCTTGCACTAAATCAATTCCATTTAATTCAATTTAAGCGGAACTTCCTCCCGGACGGTCGGACGCCACGTCACGCAACGTTCTAGCCCGTGAGCAATTGACTAAAGCACAAGATACCAAATGATGGGTTGAAGAATATTAAAACTCGATAAGTTCAAGCACAGATATTATACAGGCATTACCAGACAGTGTACTTATGCTACATCTACGATTGTAAATAAAAGTATGGAAAATATGGGATATTTTTTTTATTTCTCGTACTTTCTATCGCCCACGAATTCTACGTCTTTGGTCACATCCATAGAAATGTACTCACATTGGATCGAAAAGTGCAACCTTTGATGTTTTAAATGTCTAGATTGGGCGTCGAGCCCAATGAAAACAAAAAAAACAACGCAACAATATCAAGCAAGTGTGCGTGCAGGCGATGTTTTACGCGTTCGTCTATTGTCTAGGTATGTGTGCGTAATCAATCATACAATGATATAAAAATTGTGGCTAACATCAAAGAGTGCAACTTACGTTGTAGGAATGTATCGTAAAGGAGGAACCGTGCTGTAACCTCGCCGTTCTATTTAGCAGGATGCACCACGTGCAGGGGTGGTTTTCGTGGGCTCTTATAGGTGAATCCCCAATACGTCTAACGTAATACTTAACCCCGTCTTCTGAAACCAGTAATCTGAGAAATATACGTCTTACGTATTTTTAAGCAGATTCAATCGAGTTTGGTTGCGCGGTATGAATTCCTTGGTCGTATATTTTATCCCTATGAAAACCTTGTAGTATAACTATGTAGATAACTTTATAAATGTTTCCATTAGCTCCAAAATTAGAAAAAAAATTGTGCCAAATTGTTTAAAAAGAAAATTATCAGAAAATATCCAATAAAATTACCTATAGGTAGATATCTATTATTCTCTTAATTCTTAGAATCATCTACAGATTTTTGTAGTCAACAAAAATATTCTAAGTTCATCATCATATTTTCCTCGTACAAACACCGCACTGAAGCAAAATGCTACCGTCTCCCATCGCCACATGTAGGTACTGAAATACAAAACATCTTAAAGGCTAATTTAATTTCTCAGTACAGTGGTTTTGTTCGTATTGTGGGTATGCTAACAAAGAGGCTACCAAATACCAATAGCCGAGAGTAGAGCCACCAAATATTTTGAACTTCATCGGATATACTGAAAATACCTGATTTCATATCGATAGTTACAATTCGTGCGAATATTGAAATGTTTGAGTCACCTGCGCTTCTATATTGTTACTTTGAAAATATCGTGAGCAAACCAGCATATCCGCGATTTCTCTATAATTCGATGAATTCTGCTATTCCGATTCTTACCGCAGTCACTCACAAGCGCGCGAGCATTTGTACATTGTGCGAATTTTTGCTCGAATGTGTGGGAAATTATCTATACGTGAGGATTTGAAGTGCGCGCGCTTTTATTTAAGACCAAAAACGTCCGTTGAGAAATTACAAAACCACGAATGTGTCATAAGCTTCGCAAAATCATTTGCAAAGGTCTTCCTACAATTGTGGGTTCGCGTGTTCGCGAGAATATGAATGATATGCCTTAGATATATTATGGACTCAACCTTAACACGAAAAACCAACTGTAACAATTACAGTTTTGATCCCTGGTCAACACTAGTAGTTTCTGGACGATCCTGCTGTGACCGTGACACGTAGACCCCCTAGCAGCTCAGTGTATGCGCGGTGACCACACAGCTTGCTCGCCGTCACGTTTCCAATGAGATCGGCCCGACGATGACACCCTTGAAATGTTTTTAATGGCGTGATTTATAGAGCAAATTAAACATTTGACTTGCCGTGAATTCGTCGCTGAGTGGATCAGTCACGCACGGACACTGAGACGAGCGGTACACTCGGGTACACAAAGACGCTATCTAAATGTACCGTTTAGGAACGTGCACCCTTATTTTTTAAATCAGTAAGTACAGATATAGAAAAATAAGCATAAATAAATAAATTCTCACAAATTCATATTAAGCCAAGAACAAAGTTTATCCGTCTGCTCCACCCGGAGTCAAATGGGAGATCTCTTGCAGTGTCACACTTGGGCTACAAGATCTTCAAATAATGTTTTTTAAATATTTAGTTTCATGACTTAACAAGTTAAAGATAAATAGATAAATGTCACCCTCATGTAATATTATTTTAAATGTGACAATAATTAATTTAAACACTCATTGTTTGCTGAAGTTTCAAGAAACTGACATATATTATTGTATTAATTGTAAATTTTAGGCCCAGAAAAATGGCATGAGTGATACAAGCACTTCGAGGGCACATCTATGCGATTCTGTTCCAATTAGAGTATCTCCGTGATTACCCCACGCACCGTCCGTAGTAACCCCACAATATTTGTGGTACTTCTAAACACAAGAGGTTTTTTTAATATTTAATTTCATTTTAAAAAGTCGGTATACGGGCGAAAGTTTTACGTGACAACGACTTTGAGTGGTAAAATAATTTTAATGTGAATATTCATTCGTATAGTAGGAAGAAGGATGAAATAATAGTAACAATTTAAAACATTTATTTATACAAAGAATTATATTTAAAACATTGTAACACCATCCGCCATCTAGCGCTGCTAACCGTTAGACCATTAACCATTAGTCACAACTAAGTGAGGTAACAAAAGAGATTACTCTACTTCTTCAGAGATGGCGCTGTACCATTTTCTGAAACACGCCAACGTGTGTACGCCGTAGCTACCATAAGTAATGTTAAGGAGGAAGGGACGCGTGCCTTTCACTTTTTATGTCTGTCTCTCTCGCTCTTAGGCGGGCTAACCATGCCCGAGTGGAAGGGACGCGTGCCTCTCACTCGCTCTCATTGTAAGCGCATAACGTGAGCGGAGCGTGACACAGTTTCTTGAAGTGCCACCCGGTAAACCAATTTATAAGACGTTATCACGTCAAAACTTTATCCAAGTTGATTGTGGAAATAATAAGAATGGTTAGTTTCAGTAGGTACATGGAGAGATGGATATAAAAAGCCCTGTAACTTCCTTTGATTTTATTTTATTTCAGTTTTCCCTTAGGTGTTCGCCATTACCCCACCTTCCCCTAAGCTTTATTTATTTATACCTAATACTAAACTTCTCTTTTGGGACGATGATTCAAAAATTAAAAATGAAGTACTTATTAGTAATATGACCCTACTTACATAGTATGTACACTCTACATAATATTATTTACTGTGTTCATTATGCACATATCGGTACTACACATTTATTTAACTAGTAATAGCACTTGTCCAGTAAAGTGTACACTACGGAGCGGAGTGGCAGTGAATTAACAGCAGTGGACGCAGCTGATTAATACGCGCTACCGGTACCTTTTTGTGACGCGGCGATAGACCGCGCGTGTTCGTGAGAACCGATTTCTAGTTACACGGCCTGACGGAAAACATAGAATTACATCACCGGTCGATACTGACATAACATCGCGCTTCGTATGACTCATTACGTCAATTTTATTTTATTGATTCCTACTTAACTATGTCAGCGGTGAAAGACAGCAGCACCTTTTGATTGAAATCACGTTCGTATGTGATTTTGGGTGTGTGTGTATATTTATTATAAACTTTTTACTTCTATGATTTCTAGACCATAGGCTCTATATATAAAATATATCGACAGTCTCTATGCGCATAAGAGCAAAGAAAGAAAGAAAAAATAAAAAAGTTCAGTAAAAGCAAGCTATACTAGACTACTCTAAATTAGTAGTACCTATTTCTAGAAAACGCGACGACAATAGTTTTCCTATACGATGCTTCTGTATCCATACGTGTAAAAATAAATCCTATCTATGTGATGATGAGTGATGCCTTTTCCCTTTACTTGGATTGCTTGAAGCACAACATAATTCAATAAAATCTAAAATACGCTAGACCTCCACAATCAATTCAACTCTAATACTGTAAATAGCTTTTTCACGGCTGAGAAACTGTTAAGCACGTCGAGATAGCTAAAAAAAGCTAAGAAAAAAGAAGATTACGGTAATGAAATTTTCATCCTTTGTATTCGTAATTCTATTGTGGTTATTGAGCCACGTTTACTGGACACTATTATTGCAATTCTGCGATGTTTTTCTTTAACTGATAAAGAGTAAAATGTAGAAATCCCGTGGAATAATATGAACTAACTCATCATCCCAGCCCATAACAGTCCCACCGCTGGGCTCAAGTCTCCTCTCACAATGTAAGGGTAGAGACCTCGATCAGTAGCCTAACAAATGCCAAATGCCGAGAACAAATATTTATTTAGCAAAAATAATTATTTTAGGGTGTCGTCTTAAAAAAAATAACCCAAAATGCATACTTACTCTTGCAACAGCTTCCAAACCGTTTTACAGAATGTCAGCATTGTCAATTATTTTCAGCCCTCTTAAATTGTTTTTTTTAAATCATCTGCCTAATCTTAGGAATGGCCTGCTAGCTGGCCAAGTGACCAGTAACATTTTGATAGTCCCTGACCAGAAACATTTCTCTCCTCTCCTCTGTATCTCGTCACACCTCGGCTCACCACACACCATAATCTTACCACTTCATGCTTATCCCGATGGAACTACTCGTGGGAAGCTTTCGTTATTTATGCATCTATTATGTACTTATCGATCGTAAGTACCTACCTACCTATCGAAAAAATGTTAAAAGTAAAATTACTAGGTACTTTTATTGACCTCAGTGTCATAATTTTATTAAAATATTATCTAGACATTACGTGTGCGTTTTTTATGATCTTTAATCTCTACCTACACTTGAAAATCCAAGATTTTTTTTATAAAACAATTTTTGGTAAATGCGCCCACTAATAATAACAGATATTCTTATAAATTTTCTTGCCAAGATAGATGAAGAGATAAAAATATTTTGAAAGAAAGATCTTTTTATGCTTTGATTTTACTGATACAGCAAATCTCGAATTACTTTATATTATTTTTATTTGCGACTCATTTAAATAATAACTTTACAGTTCCAAGATTACTTCACGTTTGTAGTAATTAAAGTTAGCAGACAATAAAGCACGCACGCGGTCTCTTTCATCATCTCAAGTACCAGAATATTTGCATAGTCATTCCAAAAGTTATAGCATACCGTGGAAAATTTGTAATTAAGTACTAGACAATTAATATAGAAACTTACACAATTTGCAAAGCGGTGAATGCATTCTTAACTACCGTCCAAAAATATATTCCGTTGAATTGCTTATATCCTGGCTCGGCGGGTTTTCTTGATCGTAGTGATCGACCGACTTAGGCAGCGGGCGCGGTCAGTAGGCGGATGGGTGACCGCTAGAGCTTTTTCGGTAGAGCTTGCCGCTTTCCCTCAGTGTTTCAGTCAAGTTCGTAATCCTTCAGGCGGCATAACATCCGGCTTTTAATTGTATTTGTGTCACTTTTGTTTTGTACCTACTTCTAATATACCTACGTGATGATAAAGTGGAGACAAGTGGATTCAGAACTACCTACACCTGGTTAAGTAAAATTTTATACTTTCAAATTTCCATTTTGTTACAACGAATACTATACCTAATTCCTTTATAGGTACATGAACCATTTAAACAAAGTAGAGCGCCATAATATAAGCTTTGTCTTATAGATACCTACCTTATTTATTTCATAATTACGTTTTTTTAATTTATTGACTAAATACAAAATACAAATAATTATGCTATAACCTATGTTTATCTTCTTCGCAACTTGTTTGTAGTACGCTCAAAACCCTGTATAATACGTAAATCTAATCTACTGTGCGACCTATTTTAAATATTACACAACCAACGAAGTGTGAAAAAAGTTAATCGAATAATGTGCATCTATTAATCCACTGTGATCCCAAAAGGTGCGTCTTCAACGGGCACGCCTAGAGGCAAACGTCCTTAATTTATCCACCGTATTAATAAAAGAATCAACCCCTAAACCGTGGAATATAAATACCGAAGACAACCCCAACGTGAAGGGCTACGTGTATGAACATATGGTACCTACTATGAGCTTAAACGAAGTTATTAATAATACGATTTATCAAAATGTTTATCATACATAACATTAATAAGCGTTGCTTAATGCGAGCTTACAAAATATATGTGAAGGATGCACCTGTTTGCTAACAAATTATTTTTTAAGGTAAACGGTTGTTTTACGGGGGTGCGGAACTTTTAAGTTTTTTGTTTCATTTATTTTTAATAAGTTATATGTAGGGTTTAATAGTGTAAGATGGTAATTAATTAACATTTGATATTTTGTAACACAATTTAAAAAGAGGCAAAAGATATGGGGAATAAGATACTTAGGTAGATATGCCTACCTCAGTATCTAGAGTGCCTCGTTGCACATATACGTAGAGAATTTACTTGTAATAACCAAAAAACATTTGGTATGAATTAATTGTCTTTTATTAATTACGAAGACAGCAGTTTTCAATGTGCTACGACAAGCGTAGTAGTTCGTAGCGCTGGCTACGCCACAACGTTAATTATTAACTGGATAATTAGTTAATTGAATGTGTAATGAGTTGTAAGTGGGCATTCACGAGTTAAAGGAAAATAATAATAATTGTCATAGTATTTATTCATGTACAGCTTAATATTATACATCTTAATAACTCATTTATAAATAAACTGGTGTTATTAACGTTGTGATACTTGTGATAAAAATTGTAATTTGAAAAGTATACCTAAAAGATAATTTATTGTATTTTCTTGAATAATTTTGCGCGAAAATAATAATTAATAAAATAGTTTTAATTAAAAACAAACGATTTTGAATCAGCATATTTTAGATACCTTATTATGTTATAATTAGATAAATTTATCTATTCAACAAGAAATAAATATCTTACATTCGTAACACTTACCTACCTATATATTTATCTATCTACATATTGGAAGGTAACAATAACATCAAGCCTACAAATAATACCTGCATAGGTAATTAGGTAGGTACCTAAATATATAGTAGGTAACCTACCTATCTAAATAATGTATTTCTGATACCCATGTATCTTAAATTTATCTTCAGAATACCTACTTATTTATATTTCTTCTTCAAGTGTGGAAAGGAATTGTTCACACATTTCACTTTTTGTTTACCTATTTATGCTTTTTAAACTACACCGTATTGATTTATTCTTATGCACTCGTTACCTACCTTTTTAATCTGGGTATGTGAGTACCTAATATTATCGCGGCTCTAAAGATGGATGAAAATAGAGATTGTGGAAGTTAGCATTAAAAGGTATTGGTAGTTGAATTGGTGCGTACACTGGTGGATGAAAGCTCATATTCAAAGGCAACATCGCCGCAGCCATCGCCAACAATTCCGGGTGGTAGGGCACCATCGGACTCCTGGCATCACTCCAGCTCCCCACAGCCGTATTGTCACAGGATCGATCTGGTAAATCCACTTCACTTACACGACTTAACAAACTGTCAATTGTAAAGGATTTCTTCGACGTTTGCACTTTACTTGAAGTTGTTTCTAACTTTGGATACACGGGGTTCGATTCGAAAGCTTGGAGAGGAGGTACACGAATATTGCTCTGGCTCGCCAGGAACAACCGGTTGAAGTTATTAAGGGCAGCTAGTTCAGCATTCAAGTTATCCTTCTCCCCCTTGTGCAGCTTGAACCGCTTGCGGCGGCGCAGCAGCGAGCCGTTCTCGAACATGTCGAAGGCCTGCGGGTGCAGCGTCCAGTAGGCGCCCTTGCCGGGCCGGTCGGGCCGCCGCGGCACCTTCACGAAGCAGTCGTTGAAGGACAGGTTGTGCCGCAGCGAGTTCTGCCAGCGCTGCGTGTTGCGCCGGTAGTACGGGAAGCGGTCCGTGATGAACCGGTAGATCTCCGACAGCGGCAGCATACGCTCCGGGGAGCTCCATATCGCCATCGCGGTCAACGATATGTATGAATAAGGTGGTTTTTGGTCACCGTAAGTATCACGCGACGGTCGCGGCATGTTCGGCAGTGCTTGTGTCGGTCGCGCGCGGCGCCGGCGGGTGGGGCGACCGCGGGGCGGTGCTACCACAGACTCCGCCCTCCGCACTCAGGCTTCGCGTTCTCGTTGCTGGCAAATAATATGATAACGAGGATGCCACTCGACGAGCAAACCGCATCTCCCTTTGCTTTGGTAGATACTGTCATTACCAACATGATTGACTGCGCACTTACCTCCTGTTGGTTTTATAAGTTTCTGCTTCCATAACTTTGTTACGATAAATAGGTAGTTGTAAAGTAGGTACCTACGTACGTACCTATCTTCGTTAGACTGTGATAATTAAGAAGTGTGAAAGAGAGAGAATATTTACCTAAGAAGTACCTAACTATTAATTTTAAAATATCACCCCTATGAAGGTACCTGTATGGCCAAAGAAATTACTTACCTACCTGCTGCAACAAACTACACATTGTCTTTCTTTTAATTAAATATTTTTTATAACGCTTTAGTGTCATAGTAGAAAAACTTAATAACCATTTCCAACCTGCCTAAATAATGATCGAAATATCAATTATAAAGAAAATATTTCTAATTTGTACTACTAACGCCATCTGTTGGGGAATAGCACAACCATTCCGATGAAACCGTCTTGTTAGGACTTTTGCGAGTGCATAGATAGACGCTTGGATCGTATTGCTATTGTATTTTGTGTGTTTTAGAAACCTTACAACATGGTATTTTTGAACCGTAAAAGTAGGTCTGTGTATTTTTGGACATGATTTTTATAACTTAATAATGAAATAAAAAATAAATCCTTATACTTAGGTATTTAATTATCCTAAGATCATCATCGAATTTAAAACCATAGGTAGCTTATTAGAGCTCTTGCTAGCCGGGCAGTCTTTTACGATGTTCCTCAAAGCTTGGGAATGAAATAGCACTTTAGAACCCAGCGACCTCCAAAGAGCTATCGTTTCTTCGGTCCCGAATTTGGAAGGACTAATACACTAGTAGGTAAACCCTCGCTAAAATTCGCTTCACTCTATTCCTCAGTAACCATTTATGATTCGGCAATATTTATTAGGAGCGATTCTTTAATCTGACATTACAGGAATTAACGGTATTATTTATACCGCAATATATCAATGAAAACCGCACCCAAATCGGTTAAAGCCGTTTCTGAGATTAACGCGAACAAACTTTCCAGACAAGACGAAAGTTCTAAAAACCATTGTTTTAGGTTCTCTTGCGTTACTAAAGACCCTCTGTAATTGTTTTTCTCAAATACTGTAACTTTTCTAGAGTTACCAATGTTTAAAATTATGGGCATAAAAAACACAATTGCGATTCTAGCATGTATCAAGCGATTTGTATAAGCAGATAGTAGTTGGAAAGACACAAAAAGACATTTATTATTTAAAACATTCATTTTATTTACATCTAACAATATCCCATACAGATTATCAATAACATAATTTCCAAAAATAAAGGGAATTATAAACTTTTGTAAACAGATTTGTATACTTTGCGCTTAGAAAATTAAAGTTTACAGTTTTGACGTTAGCTCTGGAACTGCTTTGAAAAGATCTGCCACCAGACCATAGTCAGACACCTGCAAAATACGAAACAACAAAATAAAATTTAGACTCACTTCTACAACAATTTTATGTTTCTTTAGGCTTTGTTGACCACAATAATATAAATATTACAGTACAAATACTAGTACATTAATTCCAGCTATGTATTAGGCTAAACAGACAATGGTTGCTTGTGAAAAGTGATATTCACATTTACCGTAACATAATACAGCATCGGAAATGCGAGAATATTTCAAATAGTCGGTATTACACTAAGTAGTTTTTATTTAGAAAAAAAAGAACTAATGCTAATGTTTTATATAAGATTTTAATTATCTCTACCTGGAAGATGGGAGCCTCAGGGTCCTTGTTGATGGCCACAATGGTCTTGGAGTCCTTCATGCCAGCCAGATGCTGAATAGCACCACTGATACCAACCGCAATGTATAGGTTCTGCAAAAAATAAATATCTATAAGTGTCTATCTCCATAGTTGAGTTAAGGTGATCATGCAACGCATTATATTCTTATGATTTCTGGACCCATCTTCTTTGTCCAAGCGATTGTGGTTGTCATGTGATATTTGTGTGAGACTGAATGCACCTAACGAGATATCGCCATTAATTGTCTCTGATAATAAATCTGATGTAAGGTACACTCAGTAAAATTACGGCCACATGGCTTTAGAGTGGTTATAGTCGGCACAATCATAAGATTCCGATATGACGTCTGTCATGTATGAACACAAACTAACCTTGTATGGACGTCTTCAATTTACTTATTACGGAAATATATTTTTTTAATTTGAACCGCTGGTAATGATACTATGAAGTGAAGATATTTCGTAGTGAATGATAGGTCACTTTGGTTAAATTATGCAATGCACTATTTACTGTGCATATACAGTACACAGTTTATATTTATTATCAATGCAGCTTTATAAGTAGGTACATAATGTACTTGTGAATCCACCTCCTCTTCGCTTTGGAAAATTGTTTTTATGTTTACAGATAATAAACACTTCTTCCCATTTTTGCAACATATTTTATTGGTACATCGCTTCTATTGCTCGTAGCATGATGTTATAAAATTGCCCACAGTTTGTTAAATATTTTAATTAGGCATTAGTCCGTAATATTAAACGCAAGTAACTAGCGGGTTAAACGAATTGGAGTAATATTGTTTACTTACTACGAGTATTTAGATAGGTACTTACTTACTTATACGTACTTACATAGGTAAATACTAGAAATTCTGGCGAAATATGTAAACCATCCCTGCTTGTTTTTTATTTGTGTTATTTATAAATTGTTTAAATAATTTTATTTTATTTTAATCAGTTTACATCATAAATTGTGTAAAATTGAACAAATATTTAATACGTCACTACAATGTTTTATAAGGAGGCTGGATTTATAGTTATGTGACCTCTTGAAACAATTTATAAATCGACCATAATCGATACATTACTATAATCGAAAGTATGTGTTACCATGTCACACCCAAAATACAAATAGTTATAGATTCCTTAATGTCTAAAGCATTGCGATTTTTCGTAGCTATTATAAATTCCCGATACATACGTTTTTAAGCCTTTTCCACTCAAATCGGATAATTATTAACCGTTTAATAGTTTCTACGTATTCACTAGATTAATGAAATTTCCATTTTAATAACTAATATAATTTCCTCACCTTAACTTACTAGTCAAATTGTATTATTATCCCTTTCGTTGTTAATCTCAACGCTACATCTGTTTTTACCTGATTTTAAGAAAACAATCAGAGGTCGGTTTATAAATTATCGTTCCGAACTTAATTAATGAAACGATTAGAAAGTCTTATTACTTATAATCGGTTAAATTTATAAATCGGTTTATTTAAAGCATCGATTTTTGTTGTACTTCACTATTGTCACTGTGATGACAGCCTTCATATCGGAATCTTATGATTGTGCCGACTAGTGATCAACCCATATGTCGGAAGTGGTCATCCGTCATCCGTGCGCCTAACAACTGCACCAGCTGTTACTAACTCGCTTGATCACCTAGGATGATGCAAACCGCTGTACTATTTGCATCGAGACTGCACAGTACCAACAAGCCATAAATAGACTACAATTATCCAACAACACACGGCATCACCAAACTATAAATAGCTTATTATTATCCAACAATACTGACAGGCGCGACAATCTTGCCGGTCTGGCCGATCTGCAGGTCGTTGGGCACGAAGCCAGCGTCGACGGCCGCGCGCGACGCGCCCACCGCCGCGTTCAGCTTGTCCGCTAGGTCGTACAGCAGCTTGAAGTTATCGCCCGACTTCAGACCGCGACCTGCGTTGAAGAGGGAACTTTATTGTTCTGTGTGCTGACTGGGAAGTAAAAGGGATAGTAATACAACTCCAATGTTGTCGCCCGTGTTCGTGTTAATGTCAGCTACCCATTAAAAAGTGCTTTTGTATTGAATAATAAATAACAAAAATAAATATAAACAAATTAATACATAACACATCTATTTCCCAATTCAAATCCAAAAATCCGAAAATGTCGTACGTACCAACAGCAATAATAAGAAAGTAGATAACATATACCCTACAGACATAATATTTATGATTCTACTTTATCTCTTACGTCCTAGAAACATGTCTTTAATAAAAAAAATCTTTCAAATAATGTGTGTATAATTAAATATGTGTTATTGAAATATTTTTTCCAGAAGAATTAAAGTAATCTCAAGCTATCCTAAAATAGGTAAAAATATGTCTGACATATATTTTTTGCTTTGTAAGCCATTCTGTACTTTAGAATAATTTCATACAAACCTCCAGAAACAATATTCTTAGCACTGGTCAGCTCTGGCCGGTCAGACTTTGTCAGTTCCTGAGAGACCCATTGCACCAAGTCAGTCTTGTAGTCACCCTCAGGGGCCTTTTCCACTGCTGCCGAGCCCCCCTCCAATGGCTCCGGAGGGAATGCTGTACCTCTCACTGTAAGCACCTTGATGGGGTCCTTGGCCTCCAAAGTCAGGACAGCATTTCCTTAAAATTTATCCAGTCTTATTAAACATCAATGTATATAAAAAATGTTATAAAAAATCGAATAATCAATTGTTATTTTGTAACTATTGGACCCTCTAAAATGTTTATCTACGTGATGTGATTACATTCCGATTATAGGTTCAGAAAGGCCATATGCCGAGAGGCTATCAAATAATCTCTTCAACAAGTATTCAAGCAATATTCAATGTAAATTAAAATTTTCGATTAAATTCCATGTGATTAATAAATGACTACACTATAATACTATGTTATACTTAATATATTGCAATGATGCCAACAACTAAAGTTCGGAATGTACATATATTCAAACTATGTAATGGCACTATTGTTTGCCTTGGCAAACCAAACAGACAATCACACATTAGGAGATAACATTTTAAGATAAAAACATTTTAAATTGGCCTAAATAGTGGCCTAAATAGTAAATAGTAACTGAAAGCTTTCGGAGCCTGTCCAGATCCAAGGCTCCGAAAGCTTTCCGTTAGAGTTGCGAAATCGTTTTGCGTGCTTAGACTCTTGCGACACAGTGGACGATTATAACAATAGGATGGTTGCAACGGTCCACGAGGTAGGGTTAAAGTTCTTCAAAACCCGCCCCAGTGGTAGGTCTCGAGTTCTCTCAGAACGCACACTCGATCTTATGAGGGATAGACGAGAACTACGTGTGCAGTCTCCAGCCTCCTTGTCAGGGTACAGGCGGCTCAATATTTAAACAGATCTCGCAGGGAAGGCGACACGACTTGCGTTCTCATAATACAAGTCGTGTAAAACACTTTATAGAGCAGAATCGCGGCTCAAAAGTGTTCGCCAAAGATCTGGGTATTGGGCAAAGCCAACTGACAAGGCTGAAGACCGAGTCTGGCACGGTGGTCTCGTCAAAACCCGAAGTCCTGAGAGAGGTCGAGACGTATTACGGACGCTTGTATACCTCCTCATGCGCTCCTGTTCCCATAGAAGGAAACGACAAACGAGCCAAGCTAACCCGACACTATACCGAAGATATCCCGGACGTCAGTCTGTATGGGATTAGGGAGGCCTTGAAACAGCTAAAAAACAACAAGGCACCGGGAGATGACGAAATCACAACTGAACTGTTACGAGCCGGAGGGAAGCCTCTCTTGGTCGTGCTGCAGAAGTTGTTTGATTCCGTTATCAGCAGTGGAACAACCCCGGACGCGTGGAGCAGAAGTCTGGTGACACTGTTCTTCAAAAAGGGAGACAAAACCCTTTTGAAGAACTATAGGCCCATTGCACTTCTGAGCCACGTTTACAAGCTGTTTTCAAGAGTACTCACTAATCGGATCGCAGACTTGACGACTTCCAGCCTCCCGAACAAGCCGGTTTCCGAAAAGGCTTTAGTACCATGGACCACATACATACACTCAGGCAGGTTATACAGAAGACCGAAGAGTATAACCGGCCGTTATGTGTTGCGTATGTGGACTATGAGAAAGCTTTTGATTCTATCGAGACCTGGGCGGTGCTGGAGTCTCTTCAGCGGTGCCAGATCGACTATCGCTACATCGAGGTGTTGAAGTGTTTATACAAATCGGCCACCATGTCAGTCCGATTACACGACAGAAGCACGAACCCGATCCAATTGCAGCGAGGTGTCAAGCAAGGGGACGTTATCTCCCCGAAACTGTTCACTGCTGCATTGGAAGATGTGTTCAAGCTAATGGAGTGGAAAGGGCTTGGCATTAACATCAATGGCGAACACCTCACACACCTTCGATTTGCCGACTACATAGTCATCATGGCGGAAACGCTGGATGACCTCAGTACCATGCTAGGAGACCTGAACAGCGCCTCACAACGGGTGGGTCTTAAGATGAACATGGACAAGACAAAAGTCATGTCGAATGTCCATGTCACACCCGTACCAGTTGTTGTGGATGGCGCTGCTCTCGAAGTTGTCGACGAGTACATTTACCTGGGACAAATGATCCAGATGGGTAAGTCCAACTTCGAGAAAGAGGTCACTCGAAGAATCCAACTCGGTTGGGCAGCGTTCGGGAAACTCCGGCATATCATGTCATCCAATCTTCCTCAGTGCCTGAAGTCGAAAGTGTTCGAGCAATGTGTTGCCAGTGTTAACATACGGATCTGAGACGTGGTCTCTTACAGTTGGCCTCGTTAAAAGGCTCAAAGTCACACAGCGTGCTATGGAGAGAGCTAAGTTAGGTATTTCGCTACGAGACAAGATTCGTAACGATGAAATTCGAAGACGAACGAAAGTTACCGACATAGCTCTCAGAGTTAGCCGGCTGAAGTGGCAATGGGCAGGCCACATCGTTCGAAGGACAGACAGCCGATGGGGCAAAAAAGTCCTCGAATGGCGACCACGCCTTAGTAAAAGGAGCACAGGACGCCCCCCCGACAAGTGGACTTCGATAGGCTGATAGATAGAAATAGTAATACTCAACTTACAATACAATTTAAAAATATTTTATATCTTTTAAAATACTTAGCACTTTTATTATGTTGTTAAATTTACAGTTTAAAAAAAGTGCAATTAAGCCAAAAATAAATTTTTATTTTAACTAGGGCCAGGTTACTGGTATTTTGTAATTTTTTCAAGTTATCATGTTGACCACAAAAATAGGATAAGTAAAGATGAAAAATTGGTGTATTTTTAGTGTATTTCATAAATCAAATACACTATAATTCCCATGGAACTATGTTAAAAATAAATAAGCCTTCTTTATTTAATATATCTATTGTGAACATAAAAATATTTTAATATAGGAAAAATGTTTAAGATGCATTATAACTTTAGAAAGTACCTTACCTGCATAAATAGTTCTTATAAAGGTGTTGGCATCCTTAACACCAATAATATCTGTGATGGGGGAAACATCTAGCTTGGCAGCCACCCTCGGCAACACAGCCTTGCCAATAGCAGTAGCCGGGGCCACAATGTGGGTGAACTTAAACTGCTTCTGTGTTGCGAGGATCAGAGGGGTTAAGCTCTCCGCTATGAAACCTTTGAAGGCATCACTCTCAGCTACAAGTACCTTTGATACCCCATTGGCTTTGGCTATAGCTTCAGCAGCCTAGAAAGTAAAAATGGAAATGGAAATGACAATTTTGCAACATGGTGCTTAAAGATGTGTCATTTGCACCTTAACAAATAATGTAACTTTAAAGGTCCAATTCCAGCTTATTCTAAAGCCCTTCAAATTAAACGAAAATTGTTGTAGCTTACCGGAACTTACAGGAAATTTAGGACACTTTTATGTGTACCACAAACATGTGTTAGGCTACAGTCAATAATTAGTACTTACTGGTCCGCAATTTGTACCAGCTACGAGCACTGATACTTCGCCGCCAATTTTCTTCGCTGCACTCAATGCATTTTGTGTAACTGGGGCCAATGCCTCATTATTATGCTCGGCTATAACAAGAGTACTCTGCAATCTTCGTAACTAAAATTCAAATAAAAACATTACAACTTCTCGAATGCAGTATCTTAACTTCACACATTGCTTCCAAAATTCATACCTGAGTAGAAAACAACAAATTTCGTGTGGTCGGGGCAAACATTTTAAATTAAAAAATAAAATATTTATTATTGATTTCTAACTATTTACAACTTTTCCCTGAATATTATAAAAGGTTAAATAATTATGTTAGCCAAAGTCCATTCAATCACAGATAAACGTAGTGTAATAGCAGAATTATAATAGTGTTTAGTACTCTGTGACATAATACCTACGCTATGGCCACGTTCCGCCCAAAACGACACTTTTTCATAGTGAACGTTTTGGTGGTTTTGGTCTCGGAGGTAGTTTATCATTACCTCCGCTAGGAGCTAGGAGTATATAGTATTCTGTGATCATTACTCCGAGGTTTTGGTCGTTGGATACGGTGCGGCCTATGTATGTGACTCTGTGAGCATCATGCGTGGCACCATGTGAACGGGGAAGCGCAGTGTTGCCAACTATAATTTTGAAATTCCGTTAAACCTGTGGGTAAATTCCGTCAAAAATCCGTCAAATTTTTTTTGTGTCCGTCAAAAAAATCCGTTAAATAAAAAAATACGTTTTATAAATGCGAAAGTTTGTAAGGATGTATTTGTATATGTGTTTGTTACACTTTCACGCAAAAACTATTGAGCGGATTTTCATGAAACTTTGCAGTAAAATAGCTTAGACCTCGGAATAACGTAATAAGTTAAAATTTATAGAGATTTTTTTTATCATTTGGTCATACTACAATTATAACTGTAAAGTCGAAACCAGTCAAAACAAAATCCACCTTCTGAGAGCTATATTCTACTAAGTGGCTGGCTCCCTGAAGCGAAACGAGAGCGGGTTTACTAGTCAATATATAAAAAAGTTTTAAAGAAACAATCCCAATCGTCATCAGGCACAGAAAACATAAAAATAACTTTATAACAAAAAATCACAAGCATCATCATCGCTTCCAGTTGATGTTATTATACTCGCTATGGGAGCAGCTGTTAAGGTGGATGGCTGATTTTTAATTTTATGTTTAGCATTGATCCTAGCATAGCAATAAGAGGTAAATCAAGAGTAACATGTCTTGCCATTTCTTTTTAATGCAGAACGAATATTGAAAATTGCGTTGATCATTTTTTCATTCATTTTATTTCTCAATTTTGATTTTACTCCATTTAATTCACTAAAAACTCTTTCTACCTCCGCGTTTGAACAAGGTAGCAATAACATTTAAAAGCAAAATCACAATATAAGTGTTGGAATGGATTAATGTTTGTTGCACCTTCAGATTTCTTACCTCTGACCAAAATTCTACAGTTCGTTACTAGAACACTAGAACTAAATTCTTGATTTTTTTTCAACTATTTTCCCGTCAAAAAATCCGTTAACCGTTAAAATATATTTTCTCCCGTTAATACCTGACCCTAATCCGTTAAATCTAACGGGAAATCCGTTAAGTTGGCAACACTGGGGAAGCGTTAAGATTCATACCATATTTTAGCGATTTGCTAAATTATGCAAAACAATTATAATCCGAATAATATTTTTATCAAATCGAATAATTTGCGTCCAGGTTACATCACTATTTTTTTATAGTTTATAGATTCGATAAAAATATTAATCAGATTAAATCATTCATCAATCAATCGAATCAGACTTCGCAAATCGCTAAAATTCTGTATGAAGTTATTACAAGATCAATAAATACACATAAAAAAATATTGTTTATCAAATTTTCCCTAGATTTTTAATTGTTAGGCGTTTTTAGTGCATGTATGCACTAAAAGCAATCATGCACCGATGGTTAATATTTTTCGTATACTATAAATAATTTTAAACGAATCACTTTTCCGAATTGTTCTCTGATTTTAATTATATTTTACACACAACACAAAAGACATATTGAGAAAAGAAAAATCGAATAATCAAAACATCGTTCGTTAATCGTGTGAGTAATCACTATTATTGAAAAGCTGGCAACATTATTTCGAAAAGTGACATTAGAAAACGTCATTTTACTGAATCGAATTATAAGTCGGAGTAAAGCCATAGAGATATTACACTAGAGTGGGTGAGCCATACGGCTGCCCATACATTGCAATCGCCCCCGGTTAGAAAGAGAAACAACGGTAACGGTAATTACCTATCTCTCAGCTCTCTCCGATCCCGATGAGCTAGAAAGAGAAAGGTGATTACTAAAGATTTCGTCTCTTTTTATCCGAGGTACGCTCTGAAACCTCGCCAGAAAGAGAAAGGTGATTACTAAAGATTTCGTCTCTTTTTATCCGAGTTACGCTCTGAAGCCTGGCTTCTGCCCTCTAGTGTAATATCTCTATGAGTAAAGCATTGATCTTTAACACAAATTATAGTCGGCACAATCATAAGATTCCGATATGACGGCTGTCATCATAGTGACAATAGTGAAGTACAACAAAAATCGATGCATTAAATAAACCAATTTATAAAATTAACCGATTATAAGTAATAAGACTTTCTAATCGTTTCGTTAATTAAGTTCGGAACGATAATTTATAAACCGATCTCTGATTGTTTTCTTAAAATCGGTTAAAAACAGATGTAGCGTTGAGATTCGCACCGAAAGGGATAATAAGGCAATTTGACTAGTAAGTTAAGGTGAGGAAATTATATTAGTTATTAAAATGGAAATTTCATTAATCTAGTAAAATCGAAGAAACTATTAAACGGTTATTAATTATCCGATTTGAGTGGAAAAGGCTTAAAAACGTATGTATCGGGAATTTATAATGGCTACGAAAAAGCGCAATGCTTTAGACATATTAAGGAATCTAAAACTATTTGTATTTTGGGTGTGACATGGTAGCACATACTTTCGATTATAGTAATGTATCGATTATGGTCGATTCATAAATTGTTTCAAGAGGTCACATAACTATAAATCCGCCTCCTTATAAAACATTGTAGTGACGTCTTAAATATTTGTTCAATTTTACACAATTTATGATGTAAACTGATTAAAATAAAATTAAATTATTTATACAATTTATAAATAACACAAATAAAAAACAAGCAGGGATGGTTTACATATTTCGCCAGAATTTCTAGTATTTACCTATGTAAGTACGTATAAGTAAGTAAGTACCTATCTAAATACTCGTAGTAAGTAAACAATATTACTCCAATTCGTTTAACCCGCTAGTTATTTGCGTTTAATATTACGGACTAATGCCTAATTAAAATATTTAACAAACTGTGGGCAATTTTATAACATCATGCTACGAGCAATAGAAGCGATGTACCAATAAAATATTATGTTGCAAAAATGGGAAGAAGTGTTTATTATCTGTAAACATAAAAACAATTTTCCAAAGCGAAGAGGAGGTGTACATTATGTACCTACTTATAAAGCTGCATTGATAATAAATATAAACTGTATACTGTAATGCACAGTAAATAGTGCATTGCATAATTTAACCAAAGTGACCTATCATTCACTACGAAATATCTTCACTTCATAGTATCATTACCAGCGGTTCAAATCAAAAAAATATATTTCCGTAATAAGTAAGTTGAAGACGTCCATACAAGGTTAGTTTCTTTGATTATATACACGGTCTAGATTCCGCAATCGGCTCTACCGAACGGCTCCTATAAAGTCCAACAAATTTGTTAGACTTGCTTGACACGTAGGTCAGTGTCATTTGTGTTGCTTAGCGACAAAGTGCTCCCGAAAAAACATAAATTACGCCGGTTTGTGCAATGAAATTGTTTCGCAAATATGTGGAAAAACCTTGTAATAACAAAAAGATTACTCTTCATAAGTAAGCTTTTTAAATAAATCACAAAGTTTAAAGAAAACATGATTTTTTATTTCGTTATATTCTGATTAGCGAGTGTTGCCTGTTTATTACTAGGGGATTCGCCGAATTTACGGGAGATAAATTACAAATAAGTATTAAATTATAAAATCCTGTAAATAAAGTTAACCTAATAAGTTAATACCATAGATTTATTATATAACTAAAGATCGGCAATTGTATCACTTGGACGAAACCAAAAATGAATCGCCCGCTGTCAATGTCACCGCCGAGCGCGACGCCTTCCTGGTGGTTTTTATATCTAGAGGAGTCACATCCAGGTACCGCACAAGTAACCATCACTAATTAAGACTACAAAAGACATTATTCCACACAGAAATGTAAAAACTAAATTAAGTATTTTGAGAAAATTGAGGAACAATTTTTGACAAGTGCCCGCTAAGCCCGCTATGCCGTCTAAAAATTGGTTTCGTCTATCTATCTCGCTCTGCCATACGCGTATCATATGTTTTGCTCTTTCGCATTTCCAATCTATCTAAACGTCAGTGTATGCTACATCTATGTTAATACTAATTAGGTAAAGTTTATTTATATTAATATATTAAGTTATGTTTATTTAAACACGACAGTATTTATTTCATCAAAAAATTGACTTTATTATGCATTCCGTCTTAGGGCGCATTCATGTAGAACGCTGGTTACCGACGCTGATCTGCCAGCGCTTATCGGTACTGGTCCGTCGAGATAACCTCCACATAAAGCAAGCTTGTATAAGCAGGAGCTGGCTGACAGTCTCTCTACTTGAATGCGCCCTTAGGCAGCATTATCCCGACATTCCCGACTCGAATGTTTTGATCGGCGTCGGCTACTAGTGTAAAACCGAATGCACCTGAGGCTTCTGAGTACGTAATTAAGGACTATTAGGTCTAATTAGGTTATTAGGACTAATTAGGTCCTCTGTTTATGAACTGATAACTCTTAAAATAATGAGTCAGTTTGTCGATCATACCTACTTATTTTAAAAATATTGGTGATTATTGTCAACTTCATCAAAAAAGCCTGTTAAAACTTATTATAGAAAAATATTTGCAAATAAGATGTCACCATATTTAGAGATCAGACATCGTGGCCTAGCAATAAAAGTGTTCCAAAAACAAACACAAATAGATGAATGTTGAAATCTATTTACTTATTATTTCCTTTTTCCCATTTACTTTTTATTATTTTCTGTCATTTTGAGTACATACATTATTTAGTTTACCCCTTAGAATAATTATAATATTATTCTAAGGTTTACCCTAATATTTTTCCTTTGGTATTCTTCGACAAGTCCTTGAGTTCCTGATGTCCTGAGCTGCGCTACACCATAAAATAGAAATAAACAATAATTTCAATTCCTGTCATGTTTTTTTAATTTTTTAATACCAGTTACTTTATTATTTTTTCTACTTTTTGTAGAATTTTGTTAATTTACATAAAATAAAATAAATATACCTAAGACTAATACAAAACAATAACTTTTTAACCTATTCTATTCAACCTTAATTTGCAAAGATCATAGGGAAAAAGTAGGTATGTGAACAATTTGAAGCAGGCATCCCTTACACACGCACACCTTGACAGTGCACTTACAATAAGTACACGAGCGGTACTCACACATGTCGGAAAACTGAGGACGTTTTTTGAGTGACATTTTGTTTGAATTGCGGAATCTAGACGTGTATATAATCAAAGGTTAGTTTGTGTTCATACATGACAGACGTCATATCGGAATCTTATGATTGTGCCGACTATAGTGTCTATAAGGACCATAGAGATAGGAATATCTTATAGATCAATGATAAGGACTAATTCCTATCTCTATGGAGTAAAGTTGAGTATAGACCATAGAGATATCTCTATAGTATAGACACCGTTCACATTCACGAAAAATCGGAACATATCGGACACTCCGAATCCGAACGCGGTTGTTATTGGCAACATTAGTGACCCGAGAGCATGAATTCATGCTCATGCGCTGAGGGCCCCGAGACCCGCGAGCATGAATTCATGCTCATGCGTCCAAAGACTGTTTTTGCCTTAGAATAGTGTATTAGACTGTATTATTTGTGTTCAAAGTATATTTACTCTGTGGCCAATTTGCCAATGTCTTATTCTAAAATGTTTTCTCTATGGCTATAGTACAAAAAAATTAAAATAATCGTTAGTTTTCTTCGAGGTTATTCACCCGAAGTACGCGGTACTAAAAATAATGATTTCTTATAAAATACGGATAAAAAAGTGTAAATTTCGTTTAATATCTTTAGTTTACAGTGTTTTAGATTGATATAAGTCAAAACAATGGTGAATTTTGTGTTTAATTTTGATTCAAAACATATATTTCGTCTTGGTGAGTAACCGTTACTTTTCGTCTGATAGGTATAAAAGCGAAATAAGTTTTAAAACTAATAGTTTCGTATTCCAATAAGAAACAACATATTCCAATTGGAAAAATCGTGTAGAATCTATTTTTAACATTAGTTTTTAATGAAACTCACTCTTTATCGTGTTATTCTTCGCAAATTAACGGAAGGTGTCAAATTACACTCTTACAATAACAATAACAAAATCTTTGAGCTCGGTTTGTGATAAGACTTTGTAAGAGAACTGTGCTTGTATTATATATCAATGAGTTCGGAATATCATTTCCTAAATGAAAAATATATTACTTTAGCCAAATATTACGATCACTAAACACACATTTGACTAAAACGAAACCCTTACGATTACGGGAAATTATCCTACCTTTGTGATGTTTACATTTTTTATGATAAACAAATGTCCTAAGTAACCATATGTAAGCATGTAATATTATTCTTGAATAGTTTATCTATAAGATAGTGTAAAATATCTGAAGAATTCGTTATAATATTTTTACAATATTTTTTTGAAAATGAGGTAAACGCGCGTGCGAATTTCCGCGAAGTTCAAATTTTTTTCGCGAGTTTCGAAGACTTTGCGAGTGTAAATGAGAATTTATTTATTTCTTATTAGAATGTTTTTATTTCTTATTAGAATCTACATATTCTGTAGAAGAAAAGGATGTAAAAATAAAGCCACTCACACAATTATTATATTTATAAGAAATATTTATTGTCAACATAACAGAGTTTACTAGTTCCCTCCGAAATAACGGCCTGTTATAAATTTTAAACACGTTCTCGGGTTCTGTTTTTTGTTTCATCTCGTAGTTTAACTATTGAGCTCTTGAAATCGGCCGCCAGCACCTGTTATAACATAAAAATTTCATCATGAACGACATAAGTGTTCAAGTCAAGTACCGCGCTCAGATTACGCGTCATCGCTCGCGACGATCGGGTCATAGGGGTTGCAGACGTTTCGGGCGCGCGGGTCATTCAGGGTGACTGAAACGAAAGAGGCGCTGTCGGACGCATTTGACATTCATTTGACCAATCATTGCACACTAGTAACTGACAGATGAATGAACACAACGTACTTATGAATGACTTTTCGTTAGTTCCAATTTTTGCCATTTCAGAGTTAAGTTGGGCGGACTGTACCTAGTATTTTGTGGTTTTGTGAAGGTTTTGTGCTTCAACTTCATTCATTTTATTTCCTGTCAATTCTGTCAATGTCATAGATTTGTTTTAAATTCTACGTGTTATATATTTTTATTTTATATTGGCTGTCAAAGCAGAAAGCAAAGCAGAATTTAGCCGATTTAATTTAGTAGTTTGGTATTTGGTAATTTGGTTGGTTATTGCACTGGTAGTTTACTCGTATTATAAAATAAACACGTTGTTTTATTCGAAAATTTAAATTCTACAAACTAAAACGTAGTGAATAATGTCTTCGTTACCAATTGTTTCAATTACTCGGCGAGAAACATTTAGTTCCTGTCACAGGCTACATAGGTAAATATAAGTTTAACAGTTAAAGTTTAAATACATTTTATCTCAATATATTTCACTAACTGTTAATTAAATTGTATGAAATATGAACTTAGACTTTTGCGCTTTCTGATATGGTCAATAGATATACCTAATCGAGTTACATTGGGGTAGCTTTGCTTATGCCTTTCTAATTTGCCTCTTGTGAATTCATAGTTTCTTTTTACTTTCGAGTGCTCAGAATATTCATTCATTTGAAGTAATAGTTTTATGGAATAAACAATCAACCTTAATTCCTCATCAAATATCTGCCAGATTAATTGTTTAATAAAAGAAAGATTGTCTATTCTTGTCACTAATATGAGCTTGAAAATTTTGAATCATGAGCAAAACATGATGTATGCATAAATCAATTACATACACATGAACATGAAACACTTGAGTTAAGTAGGTACAGCCAATAATACTTTGAATTATTTTTGCAGTCCATTCCTGAATGATGAGGATAATAAGAAGTTATATGGAAAGTGTAATAATCCTAACGGCCATGGACACAATTATGTTGGTAAGTTTCAGTGATATTATATTATATCGTAATTGTGTAAATGATAATATCTTCCAGTTTCAGAAATTAATCAGTCATAGTTTTATCAGTCTTATAATGGACTAATCTTGGGAACTACTGGTTCAAATTGAAGAATTATTTTTATGAAGGATAGTCCATTTATAGTTAGCCTCTAGGCTATATAATATCACACTATGATTAATAGGACTGAAGCATCAATGAAAATGTTGGAAAAATGGGATAGTATTCAGTATTTGTAAACATAAAGAACTAGTCTCCCGAAGCAAAGCGAGGGCATCCACTAGGAAACCTATAATTTGTGTCTCTGCCTATCTGACTGACTCCATTGTTCATTCATAGTTAATGATTTATTAATACAATAATCAAATATAAAATGTTCATTGTGACCTCTGGCCATTCTAATAATGGGAATCATTTAATTTGTTGTGTAATATTACATCACTATGTTGCAGATAATTTATCACTAATTGATGTATACTTTGTCAAATGTGTAATCATATTATGTAAATTGAATTGATATTGGAAACTATTACAAAGATAAAACATAGTTATAATTTGTACAGTACAGAAATATATCTGGAGATAAACTAACTACTACAACAGTAGTAATTTTTACCATTGATCCATCTCACAATGATTATAATAAAATAATGTTTTCCCACAGTAAAGTCATTGTGCAATTTCTTGAATAGTACAATATGATGTGAAAGAAACATGTATGTTACCCTAGCAAGAAAGTACTTTTTTTTTATGGAATTAAGATAGCAAACGAGCTTGAAGCACCACCCTTGCACTGCTGCCCATAAGGGTGCGTTTTCACTGAGGCGGAGTGGAGCACTGCCCATGGATGCGTCAAATGACGAATGCATGCAACCTACAAATCGACACCAGCAATTTATACTAGGCTAACTCATAAAAGTGTACTTTACAGGAGACGGTTTTAAAGGGAAAAACGTGATAAATTCTATATTAAATAAGATACTTATTTGAAAGGGGGATGCCCGGTATAGGCTCTAAAATGCACTCAAATGAAATTATGTTGAAAAAAAAAATATTAAAAAATATGACGGTTTTACAAAACAATAAAACCGATATTATGTGCCGAAAAGGAAAACACGATACGTTGATTGAAGAAGCAGTTGTATACTTATCTGTGGCCGCTGGATAGTCTGTGCTTGCATGAAGGAGTTCTCCTTTGGTTTAACTTTTTCACTTAGCAGGCTCCCAGATAGAACGCGGATTTTTTAAAAGTTTCCGCTGTCTTTTGTTTTCATAGTCTTCACCAGGAAGGACTTCCTGCAACGTATCGTGTTTTCCTTTTCGGCACATAATATCGGTTTTATTGTTTTGTAAAACCGTCATATTATATGCCTCCAGAAAACACGATACGTTGATTGAAGACGTGTTTGTTATCTGCTGGTGCTAATGTAGACACAACGCTATGATGATTACAGAAGAAAAGGTTAATTATTACCTTACCTTACATAATGTAATAAAATCGTGATAAGAAATCTCATTCACGTTTTGAAAGTAAATTAAATAAAAACCTGAAAATTCAGTATAATTAGTTCTCATTAATAGTATCAGTTTACAATAAACTTAAAACTAAAATTATTTTTCTGCTTGCTACTGTTGGAGCATACTTATATAATATGTATAGTATTTCTTGATTTCCTAACCAAGAACCACCTATAGAGTAAGAATAATCTCTCGACAACTTTACTGTATGACAATAGTAATACGAGAGTTTATACATATGATTTCCAATTGCCCTTAGGAAGTATTTTATCAGTTACCTTTTGAGCGTATTATTATTATTATTATTTTCTATTAGCTGGTTATCTAACCAACCCAGTGAAACCACTGATGATCTGTAGCTTCATACTGCTGAATGAATGACATTATCTTGTAAGAATAAACAGTATTTAGGTATATAGTTTGCTATGGCAGTACGAGAACCTCGCAAGCAGCAATTTCCTCCTGATCTGGGAGGAGGCGGAAGCAAATCAGATCTCCGAGGCAGATTTAAGGTGTTCACCAACTGTAGTCACACCATTCAAGGAGGCACTTGTCTCTCCATCCCTCTATCCGTACCTGGTTACCCCTATGTTGCTAGGTAAGATATCGTAACCAAGATGCAAAATCTATTTAATTCGTTAAGTTCCGACTTTCTCTACTAAAGAAAGAAAGGCACTGGCATATATATTATCGTGTACTGAAAGCATCAATGCAGAATGGCAATCATGTAGACATAATAATTATGTTTATTTTAAATTCAGAATCGAATGATAGAATAGGGGAAAAAATTGTTGGCCAGTATCGGAATAACCAAAATGTTGCATTTAGCAACAACTTACAATACAAAACAGTAAAATTATTAAAAAATATCTTTAAGCAAGCAATTGCTGACTTTCGAGCTATTTTGTAAACAGATATATGAGGTACTTAGATTGGATAAAAGCGTTCGCAAAATTATACATATCCCTTATTAGTGAGGATTGTATGAAACATTGTATCATTATTGTCATTATGTTTATTACTATGTATTACCAGTTTGCGTCATTTGCTATAAATATGTGATAAAGGGTAGGTATACGATATACGCTCTATATTTTATTGATCCACAAACAGATATTTAAATAGGTCCAGGGGACCGAATGTTATATCCATAGGGCTGGCTGCTAAAAAAAAATTAGCAATGGCTACGGCTCAATGGCCGTTGGTAACGCCAACCATGCCCAATTTCCACCTATTAATAATAGAAGTGGCATCACGACATTTTGGAATTTATCTCCGAATGGTTGCACATGTCAAATCAAATAAGTGTTATAGTAAGTTGTTAGGTTACATCTTAATTTTATTTATTTATTTATTTATTTTGTAACACCTTACAAAAGGTATACAAGGGCAAAACTTAATGCCTAAAAGCATTCTCTGCCAGTCAGCCCTGGGTGGATGAGGAAAAGGCAAATGTCTTTAAAATTATTTTTTCTGAGTACTTCAGATTTCCAACATAACTCTGGAGAGTTGATCAGGCAAGGGTTTACCCCAGTTAAGCGTGTCCTTGGTTGGCTGAGCGCATCTCTGAATTTCTCTGACGGATCTCTGCTGTCTCTCGCAACCGTCCAACCGTTCGCACTTTTGAATACGTCCGTAGTGATTTGGGGCCAGAAATTCCATTCTGTTGGATACCCCATTATTCTGTCCGCTATAAAGGTGCATCTCCTTGGGAGGTAATATGCCCATAGAACATAGTTGAATCAGTCAATGACATTTAGCAATCGTAATGACCAAACCAGTAACTCCAAATACTTTGTGCTCCCTCCTTTTTATAAAATTAGGAACCAATTTATTGAATTTTATAAAACTAAAACATTAGTCTTTTAGTATGTTTCAGATCCAAATGATGGCTACTAGGACTGTCGAAATATCCTTGTTAATTTTTTAAGATTTTGTTTCAAATCCAATCTTTATAATTATTATTGCTAGTGCCATCATTATAGTAGTAGCCATATCCCTGACACTAGAATTACATCTAGTTGTGCCCCCCAACCGGCATAATATATTGTTATAAAAGATTGTATGACAGTTTTAAACTATGTAATATGTGGCTCTGCGCCACATCACCGAACCTGTAGAGGTGTACACGGTGGACCGGTTGAGGGATGGGCTGGGATGGTGGAAATACGTTCCAAACGTACGTAAATAATATCTTATACTATGTCGACAACCTTCTCATTGGTATTTTGGAATTGACAAGATGTAGTATATTAACTAACAAATTGTGTAACTGGCGAAAACATCATGTAGGTATTGTAATGAACTGTTCAGTTTGTTCATCCCTTTTGTTGGTACTTTATGCTATTATTTGCTAACAAATCTCTGATTATAGTTAGACTTTCACTTCCGCCAATTGACTTCCCAGCCCATATGGTCCAAGAGCCTCACAGTTTCCGCAACTTGAGAACTTAACTTGGACGGGTCCCAATGGACCACTGGAATGTCGTCTGGGATAGACCGCAGAACCCGACATTCCTTCACATGCAAGGTCTCCGCGACCTCACATTTTCACATTAAAGGTCTCCGCGACCCGAATGTTTACTTGCAAGGTCTCCATGACCCAACAGTTTCACTTGCAAGGTCTCCGCGACCCAACGTTTTTACATTAAAGGTCTCCGCGACCCAAATGTTTACTTGCAAGTTCGCCGCGACATCGCGACTAAATTTTTTTTTTTTTTTTTTACATGCAAGTAAATTTCCTCTGTTGAAGCAGTGCATTTCCAAGAGACAACACGATTTCATATTTATCTTTTAATCGCAGAAAACCAGACAGTTGAAATATTTAATAAGTAGTCACTTATTTACTTTTTTATAACTAAGTAGGTATATACTCAAATCGGTAGAATCAAAAACCGACCTTCCAAAGTGTATTTTTAATACCCAAGTGAATCAAATATATTGATTTTGATATACTTGTAATTACAATATACCTACTAGTTGTATAAATGTGAAAACTTTGAGAAAGCTTGATAGTTTGATAAATTTTAAATTGTCAAAATCTATCACACAAAATCACCATTAAGGCGTGATTTATTAATGTAAGAGATGTAAGAAATTTCAACTGGCCTTTCATTTTCTATGATTTTTACTGACATTTACTAGATGCCATTATTATAAATATTATTATCCAGGATCAGGTATTTACAATCAATGGTTGATGCATACATTTGTAATTTATAATAGGTAGTAAGTATTCGAAAAGACACTGACCTGGTAAGGCATTGATACTACCTTTTATCCTGATTCGTGTTTTACTTAGCTCTTTTTTCATATTCCAATATAATAATCGAGTTGTCCCCTTCACGATTCCTTTTCGGCGTAGTCGAATTGTTACTGCAGTCTTAGTTAATATTATCACAGACATTTAGTGCGGGATTAATATTAAAATTTTGTTAAATTTATTGAGCAACGTTATTTAAATGTAATAACGACTAAACATCAAAAAATTTAACGATTTGATCTAAATATTTTAGTGTTCGACCGCTCTTGTCGGGAGTACACAACGCTATGAAAACAAAAGACAGCGGAAACTTTTAAAAAATCCGCGTTCTATCTGGGAGCCTGCTAAGTGAAAAAGTTAAACCAAAGGAGAACTCCTTCATGCAAGCACAGACTATCCAGCGGCCACAGATAAGTATACAACTGCTTCTTCAATCAACGTATCGTGTTTTCTGGAGGCATATAATATAATATTATGTGCGTTTAATATTTCAATATAGGAAGTTTGCCTAACATTGCAGTACAATAAAAAGTAATGGAAATGATTTAATAAATATTTATATTTTTACGTCAGTTTTGATTATTGTTAGTTGTTGCCATCATAAAAACATTCTGCCGGATAAAATATTATCGTAGTCAAAATTCAGTAATAATAAAATGTTTGCTTGTCTTGTAATTTTTTAAATATATAATGGTCAACTGAAATTATATAATATGTAAAAACCATACATATATTTAATCCTACACATACAAATTGGACTTGTATCGATCAATTTTATTATTGATTTTTGTACTAATGGTAACTTCGAAAGCTATTGACGTTTGTCAATTTGTCAGTCTGAGAATGTCACAGACTTTGTTTTGGCATAAACCTAGTGACTTACAATAATCTTATTTCTCGCGGGATATACCAAATAAAACAAGCACTTGCATATAGTGAGCATGTAAGGCGCGTAAAGGTGCTATAAAATAGAGTTCCCAATCAAGAATCACTCTTCTTTAATAAGGACAAAAATTGCAAGCATGTAAGTCGAAAAGTATACGCATAACTTCTACACCCGAACTTTGTTTTGTAATAATCTTTCACAAAACAATTCATACTATCATATATTACCAATGTAGCATATTTTTCTATGGTGCGTTTAGTGCCTATCTCTCTATGAGGGATGGGCATCCCCCTTTGGTACACTTAGTAATGAATCTATTCATTGTAATATCCCACATTTATTATTCCTTAATTATTTATATTTTTTGATTTAGCGCAAGTTAGCCGTTTATAAAGGTAATTCCTCAATAATATTTTACATACTACACTACGCTAACTAATGTTAGCGTAGTTTAGTACGGGAAGTAACCAATGTTAGCGTAGTGTATTACGGAAAGTCATAACCTAAGCGACTTAAATTTTCAAAAAAACGTAGCGTATTGCTATAAAACATATTTGTATACATTGACATACATTTATAATCTTGAATAACATATTAAACTTAACTCTCTCGACAGTATTAAGAGGTTTCTCACTTTTTTCATTAAAACCCGCTAATATATATAATCACACCTAACACAACGCCAAGTGAAGTTAGATTAATTTAAACAAACAAGCGGTGCGTCCTCGCCCCGCGCACACTCCGCTAAGTATAGTTGGCGTAATATAAATCGTGCGATTTAAAAAAGTACCTTTACTTAGCGTTGTATAAGATTTATAATTTCGTTATTTTTGTGTATTTCTACAATTTTTTTTATAACATATAGTAAACCATATTTTAAGCAATTTGGCATAAAAAAACGATTTTGCCAAATTTCGACTTAGCGTAGTATAAATTGCTGGTGTCGAAATGAAAGCAGGCGTACTTTGCATATTTGTTGTGTCGAACCGTGGACTGACCGTGGAGATTTGACTATTTCTACGCAAGATGAAAGCAATCGGCAATTGACGATAGTGTGCGTATGACGTGCGGTTTACGTGGACAGTAGGCTTTAATCTTGGTTTTTGTTGTAATTTATATAGTCAACCCAACAACCCCCATAGCCTAGTTGGTAGCAACTTTGCTTTCTAGGGATCTCGGATTCTATTTGTGACAGACAAATGTTAGATCCCAAGATGTTGGCTGGATTTGTGTTGTCTATGCTACTGTGCATGTGTTTACTAAAAAATATATTATAAATTACAAAGTATGTGTTTTTCAGTTTTGGTAACAGTAAAAGGCCCAGTTGATGCACACACCGGAATGGTGATGAATGTGCATGATCTCAAGCAATACATGCAGAAGGCCATAATGGAGCCACTTGACCACAAGAACTTAGACCAAGATGTGCCATATTTCAAAGCAGTGGTATGTATTATGAGAACAAAAATAAACACCTACACGACCTACAATTCATAGAACAATTTTGCTGGTCTGGATTACAAGGACAAAGGGTCTTTTGAAGGGTCACCTCAGATTCGACACCATGACATTAATATTATACAGAATTCAAATGTCATTAATTTCACTTTTTAAATAGTAGGATAACTCATTGAAAAAAATATTAGTCCATTATAATTTCTAAATTGAATTGATTTGAAATCACGAAAACTACTGTGTTTCAGGTCAGTACAACTGAAAACCTGGCTATATTCATCTGGGATCAACTTCAAAAAGTAATGGAGAAGCCTCAACTTTTACATGAAGTAAAAATATTGGAGACTGAGAAAAATCACGTTGTATATCGCGGCGGATCTACATACTCGAGGAGGAAATTTGATTCCTCAAGCCTACACACAAACCACCACAATGTGTCCTCCGACTCCGACTAAGCCTATGCTTTGCCTATATTATGATTGTACTAAATTCCGAATTATTGCATTTATATTTTTGATATTGTCATACGATTTGATGACGAAATTGCTTTTCCCCAACTTTATTGTTGAGAGGTAGCTAATTGGTATATTGTATATTGACCTATGTAGATTAAGTACCAATGTTTTTTTTTTAATTACTATATAGGGGACTTTAAACACTCGATGTTTTTGACATTAATTATGGATTAACTATGTTATTCTTTATAACTACTAGGTATAATTTTTATATTTTCTCGAATATCGATATTGCTTGTTTATTGTTGCTTGACAAATATTGGATAAACCAATTAATTTAAGCTGAAAATAAGAAACACTTTATTGAATAAATATTATTTTAATTACCCATACTGTTTTCATTACAAAATACATACAGTCACCCGAAATTGCCTATATATCAAAGCTAGGAAATTACTTTATACTTAAATGTTGTAACATAACTATTTTTCTTTAACCCCTAGTGTACTTCAGTTCCGTCAAGTTTAGCTTGATTATAAAATTATCCTTAATACTATTCTCTGGTAAACTACATAATGCATAATTTTAGTATAACATGATAACAGTTAAATAGCATTTCTAAAATGCATTTCAAAGCAGCCATGCATTTTTTATAATTTACATAGAAATAAGTTCAAACATTGGTTTGAAGATAACATTTTTTAGAATCTGTCTTACGTGTTGACAAATAAACCCCTATACTGAAGGAATTAACATAGCCGAACTAGAAAACCTATGAAGTGAGTGTAAAGACAATGTAACGATTTTAAAAAGCAATAATTTACGACTTTCTGTAGAAAACCATTTTTCACATGCATGGAAAATTTTCCAACTATTGATGCTGAAAGCAAATGTTCAAAGTTTGTGCAATACATGTCTTATTTTTAAGACAAAGTCAAGGTCCTTTAGATAGGTATAATTAGATGTTATATGTCGTCGCTCAACTGTTATAATTAAAATAATTATCTAGAGTATAGATATTCTGACATAACAGGTACCTATATCTACTTATTGATATTGACTGAATAGTAATAATAAAAATAAAAAATCGTTAACATTTTAACAAAAAACAGTACCTATGTTAGAACGAGATGCAAGTTTTATTTATTTTATGCATAAAATAGACTGGCCAAATATGCCTTTCAATAATAATTGTTCTTATAAATTATATGGTTCAAAAAAAGTCTACAAGTCTCAAATATATCCACAATTAAATATCTTTAACTTCAAAAATACAATTCTTCCTGTAACCATGAAACTGAAACAGTTTCAATCAAGTTTACTGAGACAGAATTTTCGAATCTCACAGTGTTTGGTATACATGCAAAACTATTATAGAATAAAACTTAATACATTATTCTGTTAACTTTGTTAAAAACAAAGTAAGGAAAAAGAAATGAATTTCTTATTTGCACTTTTCCGTATCACAATAACCAAAATTATAAAACTCACGTGTACGTAAGCACCTACTACAATACGAGTATAATATAAACTTAAATGTAGCAGAAATAATTATCATTTCATATTATTTATATTTATTAATAAACTCAGCATTGCACTTAAAACTTACAGCAGTATATTATATACATCACAGATTGGCACTAGACTGGAAACATCACATTCGTCAACATACAATCAAATACAATATAATTTGTACATAATATTAAATAAATAACATAGGTAACTATTTTTAAGTGAGTCTTTTAGACGTCTTTTCCATTTTACATAAATAATAATATTATATCAGTGCAAACTATCCTCCTCTTTTGTTTCAGTTTTGTTTATTTCTGCTTAAATAACAATATTTCTTGAAATTAAAATAGAAACTACTTACGCATCAGTGTTTTCAAATAGGTAAATTTTAAACAAATAGTTAAAAGTTTAGGATTCGATCACCAGTCATTTCTAATATTTTTATATTTCTGTACATTCATTATAAAGTTAATAATATAATATTATGTCACACACAACATAGAAGTATATAAAAACTGATACAATAAATTATTATACATACTTATATATTAATAATGGCAATAATTAAAATTTTATCAAAATCATCAATTGATTGTAAACCATTGTCAATAAAAAAATATGCCTGTGTGCTACTAAATAAATAAAATTCAACTTATAAAATATATTTTTACAATACTTTAACTTGAAACTGAGGTCTCATAATCAATACAAAATGTCACAGTTAAAAATATTCGTCGTATACCTTAGAAAATTTCGTTAAAATCATTTATTCATATAGCTATGTTGTCGTCTTTTTTACATGGATGTCTTATTGTAATGTATGGCACTCCCAGCTCGAAATCATTTCTAGGCCAGTACATAAGTGTGGGTTTTTGCTCGGGTCTTTCTTCCGATACGTTGAAGTACGCAAAAAGGACGAGTGCGGTGTAGCTCGCTATAAAAATAAGAATGTGCCATATACCGTGCAAGTACGGGAAATCGATTGAGAGCCATGCGTCGCAGAACATACGGTCTATTATCCAACAGAACATTGCCAGGAAACAGACCGCCACGCATCGAAGTCCAAGTCGATAGACGCGGGCGCATTTTACCCTGAAAGTTATTAACAAATATTTATTTATGTCTTTTAAAAAACTTATATCGTGATCTTACACCATAAGTCTCTACATCACACTAGATAACTCAATGTTCAACGGAAACCAGATCATACATATTAGAATTCTTACCTATTAAGCTCTTTATACAGGAAGCCAATAGCGGGAAGGGCGAGGGTCATAAGCGCAAAGGCATTTGCAGCCGGATGCATCACTAGCAATCCGGTGGAGACCACAGAGAAAACGCTCGAATAAAACGCTAGAATCCTCCTGAAAAATAAAAACAATAATACGCAATGAATACTAAGCTAATATGAGATACAATTTCCATAATAATGCTGATATCAAGTAAGTATTTATGCCTGTATGAATAAAACCATGTAGCGGTCGTAACGCGCGTTTGTTCCTGGGTTCAATACCCAGTGAGGCAATTTGCATGAGTTTAAAACATTGGCTGTAGTTTGTGTAAGCCCCAGTATTGGCAATCACGACACGGAATATGCGGTCTATGACTATTATTTATAAAATTGTTATTAATTTCGTATAGATTAATTTAGTCTATCATATTTATCATACTAATACATACCTATCGGTCATATTTAGTTAATCTATGTATTTTAATTTAGATATTATATGATAACAGTCCGATATTAATGCAAGATAAGCTTTTATTTTTAGAATATGAATCAAAAGTAAGTGGAATATTTTTATGAAGTACCTAGGTAGGTATTGGTGCGTGATTAAGATAAGCAACTTCGTCTATTCTAGGTGCACCGTTTTGGGAATCACAGCCTCGTAATCAATTAATTCAGTCAGTGTTTGTGTAGGGTTATAAGTCAGTACTTATAACTTGTTAAAAAACAGCTTCTTCCTTTTCTTGTTTAATAGCGAAACGCGTCGGTGTTGCCGTTGATATTTCATTTATTTGAGTATCGGTGACTATTTCACACAATGTGGCATGCCTATACAAGCATTTGCTGACTGTTACAGTTGATACAATGAAATACTGTGTGCACCTTAGATACTTGCACTCCATATTTAATTAATTTTTACTTTATGTGCTTTAATTCTTGACATCAACCCCGCCTGGATGGTAAGTAAAGGTGGCACCAGTCCTATCCCGACAGACAGCCATTATCTAGGAGGTGATAGCATACCGATGCATCTAGAAAATCGCTGATGCCATGCTAGACACGTCGCAGTCGCCGCTTTACACAATGTGATATTCTGATTCCTTTCATGTCTCGCACTATACGACCTTGTTCTAGAACGATAATAACGAACCTTCGCCGTATCTACAGCATAACTGTATCATAAATGATGGTTATGCACACGATCTACTTTTTAACGACGACGAAACATGCTAATTATTATTCGCGGAAAAAATTCGCTGAAACTCTTGGCGAATGAGAATCATTAATAAGTAAGTACCTAGTGTAGGTAAAATAACAACACTCAAACACTTTTAGGTAAATCAATGTAAGAATTTATGTAAAATTCATTGGGATTTTTAGAAATTGAGCCCCTAGGGGTTGAAATAGTGGGTTGAAGTTTGAACGAATTCCACGAGGGCGACGCCGCGGGCGGAATCTAGTTACTTATATAAAGCACTTTCGTTACTGAGTTATTATAGACAGCGCACAGATGAAACTACTGGGGCGCAAGAAGCTCATATCACTACATAGTATAAAACAAAGTCGCTATTTTTGTCCGTCTGTTTGTCTGTATGCTTAAATCTTTAAAATTACGCAACGGATTTTGATGCGGTTTTTTGTAATAGGTAGAGTGATTCAAGAGGAAGGTTTTTATGTATAATACATGCATATATTCCCACGAGAACGGGATCCACGCGGGTGAAACCGCGGGCGGGCCGCTAGTCGACATACATGTTGCTTGGGGAGGAGATTCGGAATTTATCCCCTAAAGGGATTACCTAAATGGGGAATAAACTGAAAAAAAAAACTACGCGGGCAAAACTGTGGAGGGAACGCTTGTCATTATAACGATACCAACCAGTTGACATCAATTAGTTATTTGCGTTAAGTTAGTAATAACTTTCATAAGAATAATAAATAATTAATGTCGTTATATAATAATATTATTAATGCAGTAACATTTAAACTTATCAGTAAAGTTAGTTAGGTAATAAGTTAACCCATGCAGCAACATAATAGAATACATTTTAGGCCTTCTCAGACATGACAAGACCACTTCTCAGTCAAATTAAAACCGTACAAACATTGTGCTGGTGTGAAAGAAACTCATTTCCGCATTTCACTGTAAATTGATAATTTCCTTCGCAAGCATAATGATAAATTTATTAAACAATAATTTCGATATATGCATTAAATGCAGACGTGAGAAAATTATAGCATTGTTTCGTTATCTTATCAGAACTTTTGTTGGCTAGACCTCATTGTGATATTGTTGAAAACACCCGAGTACATTTCTGCCATGCTAACAATAAGAGCAGTAAGTCGATTTTTTTCAAAACTGAGTTAAGTACATATCCTGAATCGCCACGTAATGCTCTATTAACTGGCCTTACTCCCGTTTTTCTATCTTCACTAGAACCTAAAAATATCATTAAGCCTAACCAGCAGTCTATAAAATGATGTTTTTTCCTTAGCTTATAAGCAGGAAATATACTTACCTCATGATAATTATTAGTGTACCTCCGAAATCTTTGTTATTATTGCTTAGAAAAACCGCTTAGAATAACTTAGAAAATCGGACCTAAAAAACTTTTACAAGCTAAAAGAGTAGTCAGTAAAAATTGAATCGAAAACTTTAAACGCGATTTTCTCGGTTTCTGAAATTCCGACTTACTGCTCTTACTGTAAGCACGGCAGATTTGCACTCATCGCACTGAATCACAATATTTGTATAGTAGACAATAAGGCGTGTCATAACACCACAATAGTTCAAGACTGCAACAAGCAAAATAATTATGTATGAAATACTTAAAAATATTAAATTTTGTACATTTTACAATTTATTACGTGGAAAATAACGACCTAAAATGTTAACCAAATAAAAATATACAACTATAATATAATTAAAGCGATTTTTAATTAACCGACTTCAAAAAAGAATTCTCAATTCGACCGTATATATGTACATACTCGTATGCTTTTTTATGTTTTTTCAGCGATTTGTTCGTCGTTTATTGGCCGATTTTGATACCTAATTATTTTTTGTTGTAGATTTGCGCAGTGGGCTACGCTGATAAGGACACCAGGATTTGATATTGGAATCTCGGAGAAATCGAGGGGAACTTTGTATGGACGACTAGTGCGTTTGTTAATGTTTTCATAAGTACATCAAAGCGCTGCAATTTCATGAAGGTCTGGTCTGGAGTCGATCTGATGAAGCCGAAAGAAAGTCGAGGGAACTCCTTAACGATTTATAGCAGTTATCGAGTGTTTGGGCTTGATTAAGTAGTGACAAGAACTTTCTCTACGAGAGAGAACGAGATCTCTACTTATCGAAGTTGAAGTCGGTTTTTTTGTAAAAAGCAATAATCTAATATCAAGTTAGGTCTTTAATTGAAGTTATCAAAAAATTAGTCACTGTTTCGCCATAAATGACGTAAGTAATTGGCCTAATTCGAGCGTACCTAAAACAAAGCCGCAAATAAGTTATACCTAGGTATGTTATTTAGGACATTTTTCTTTTTTCGCTAATGCTTTATCTTAATTAGTTATACAAATAAAAAGTTAGGTATTAGTGTTTGCCAAATACAGGTTATGTACATTTAACAAGCAGATGATTCAGTTCCAACAATCTGGTCATTCACCCGATGAAATCACGAGGAGAGGTCAAGTCCCTAATGCTTATACATGTAAGTACAATAACATTGTAAAGAAGCATTATTTGTAGATATGTATTATTCAATATTTGTAACGAAAAAACTATATAACCACCGGACCGATTTCAAAATTTCTTCCACCATTTGAATGCATAATATTATATTTGAGTAGTTTTCAAATGCGTTTACGAGGTTCTCAATTACTCTTAGGCACTTCTCACACAACGCTATTTGTAAGCGACTAGAATCTTGTCCAGGTATGCTACGCGTCGCTCGTGAGTCGACGCCATATATATTTACCAACTTCCGCACACAAGGCGACGCATATACGACGGGTATCCTATCAGTCTCATGTCAGGACAAGCTACATGCTACGCTAGTCGCACGGTTCGATAGTGTTACCAACTCCTAAAAATGCGAGTCCCTGGATCCTGCATCAAAAGTCGTTAGAAAGTCGCTGAAAGTACCAAGAGCGGCGGTCTTGCGGTTTATTATTCCTATCTGTTCTACTGAACAGTTCTACTGTAGGACTAACCTTCGTCGCTTCAGCTCATATCGGCGACGCAACTCCGATGCAATTCTTATTTCTTTTCATTTCATATTTATGTAAAATTTTATTTTACTATTTCCATTACTAAGTTTTGTTGAATTCTATTTTTTAAATAATATATTATTGTAATTTGTAACGTTGTAAGGTACCTACTTATGTAACAAAAAATAATAACGTCTAATTATTTATTAATTTTTCAATTTAAGTAGAAGATGTAGTGTGAGAATGCCTTATTCTAATAAACTAGTTTTTAAGCAGCATTCCTCATTTCATTACGCTCGAACTCTACAACTTCGAAACTAAAATTCGGTGTTGAGCTAACATGCATTACAAACCCTAAATCTATTTTGATTGCTGCTCCAAAAGTGACCAGATATAATAAGTTGCTAAAACATTCTGTCACTAAAACATTTTGTCACCAAATCTTATTTTTAGTCGCTAGGACTTACGCAAAAGTCGCCATTTCTAGCGACAAAGTCACTAACGGCAACACTGACGATGACAAAATTTTTGACGTGATGGTGTGATTAGTCGCGCGTGACTAATGTGACTAGACGGCCCGTATCTAACGGGACACTCCCGTATTCCTTTTGTATGTCCCGGTGGCCCCTTTAGATATTCGCGCAGTTACGACTCAACTCTTAAAACCTAAGTAACTCTTTCTTCAACTCTTAAATACGCTCATAGAGTTGAAGATGTTCACAAAACCTGGAATTTGTTTAAACCAAAAGATGTCCGAGTTTGAGACGAAAACAAAATGGTCACAATCGGCATGACATAGCGCACGCATGCGCCCGTCAAGGAGATCTGTCAAGCCCAGGATGTACAAACAATGGATAGGCCTTGATAAATTTTCGCCCCTTACCCATTTGTGCATGAAGTTGGCGTGCAATTGAATTTGGTTGTTATATTTAAAAACGAAAAAAAAATGCATATTGTGATCTCGTTACCGCGTATAGTAATTTTAGCCGTTCCATCTCTGTCACATTTATACATGTCAGACACCATTCTACTGTTTAAGAAATAATTAACAATACAATATTTACATATGAAATGGACTTATTTGTGTTTTGGAGTATTAAAACAGTTTATGAAGGCACAGAAAACTATATTTTATACTTTTGTGGACGTAATTACTAAAATCAATTAAATGTAACGTGCGCCATTCGCTGCAGCCTACAAAAGAATACGACTAGATGTATGTGACATTTTCGTACCTAACCCTAAAGTATGGTAAGGTCACATCTATTAGTTTTAAATTTCTGGTCGATCCAAATTTCATTTGAGTAGCGCAGTGTGAGGACACAGGGTCACAGGGTAGCATACGAGTAGGCGAACTGGGCAGTCGCGTATCTCATGAATAGCGTTGTGCTATTATGCTATGCACATTATGCTATTTATTAGCTACGCGACTGCGACGCAATCCCAAAATTCTATGTATCTGACACTTTGACTGACAGGAGTCGCATCGTAGACTCGTCTCCTGTCAGTGAAAAGTGTCAGATACATACAAATTTTGGATTGCGTTGCAGTCGCGTAGCTCATGAATAGCGTTGTGTGAGAAGTGCCTTATAGTTAGGGCCATAAGTATCAAATGGACAAATTAGTTAGATAAAGGTGTGCGTTACGAGGTTTTCTTCCTGTTAACCCAATAAAAAAAAATTGAGCAAAAATGCATTCCCGAGGTTTTCACTAAGTATAAGGCGACGATATACATATTCATTCATATATTACTGAAATAATACTCTACTACTCCTGCGAAGCCGGGGCGAAGTAGAATGGTAAGGTAAGTAAGTACATTGTAATATTTAAGAGCTAGTTAGGCTTTATTTAGTAGCAATAAACCTATGATAAAATTGTAACATGACGGTAGTTAGTGTTTGCCTTTTAAAACTTAAAAAAAACTAATTGCTAAGTAATGATAATATCGCATGAGCTAACTTTATCGTACATGCACGTTAATTGTTCTAAAGTATCATTATTGTTTCCATTGTGCAAAAGTGCGAAGGTTAAGCTAAATAATGCTAATCAAATACGTTAAAAGCTATAACAGACCTATGACCAATACGGACCATTGCAGGGCACGAGTAATAGTAATTAAGGAGCATCATATACCGCGCTACAACTGCTGATGAGTTTAAAGTTTAGGAGTTAAACCAAGGGCTGGAAGTTGGAAGGATGTTCTCTAGAAGTAAAAAGATCCTATTCAGAATTAAGGTGGCATTTCAAAACCAAGTATGCACTCCAGAACAAAGCATGTGCTTCAGAAGCAAAGATGTGCCCTAGAATCAAGAATACGGGAAAGCGAAAAAACAGGACTTGATTCATACGCAAGGATGCGCTTCAGAAATTAGGATGTGCTGCAAACATAAGGATGCGCTTCTGAAGTAAGGATGTACTCTAGAAACAAGGTGTGTGGTCCATACGCAAGGATGTGCTTCAAAAACAAGGAGGTTCTCCAGTCTCCAGAAGTAATGATGCGCTATAGAAATTTTGCCACTACCTGTCATTCACAGAGACTCCAACAAGAAATCGTTAAATCTAATAGTACCTATGTATAGAAATCAATGTTCTCTCACCTGTTACCCCCCAAAAACTTCGGGAAGTATCTTTTCGGTAGAAACATCGCGAACGCAGCCATAAACACCCATAATATGGCTAGCTCATCCAACAATTGTCCTGAAAAAGAAATTTTAAATACAACAACACACCAGTTTAAGTACCTAGGTAGGTATCATTTTATAGGTTCAGCGTTCAGCGCTTTTGGTAAAGGAATTTTAATTTGTACAGTCTTTGCACAGTCCTTGCTGGTAAGGTTACAGACACAGACATTTAGGGTGCGGTTCCACTGAGGCGGAGCGGAACAGAGCGGAGCGCGATTCACCAATCACATGGCTTGAAATCCACATCTCATTGTGCCTCGTGTGGATTTCAAGTGGGTGAATCGCGCTCCGCTCTGCTCTGCTCCGTCTCAGTGGAACCGCATCCTTACGGACAATTCGCGCTTAACGACCAGTGTTACTTCGCGGTCATTAAACTTTTAAATTGGAGGCAATAAATCAGGCTGATATTATCGCATTTTGACATACATACCTAACTCAAACATTAAGCGTAAAAATTTGCTTGCATGAAGTTCTATAATATTTTATTGTTTCATCCACCCGCCACATCATAATCGTAATCGTATGTACCTACTTACTTCATGTAATGTAAACTGGTGTGGTCACAGGATCAATAATACCACTACATACAAGTTATCAAATTATAAAACAAATTATGTTTCAATAGTAATTGCTGAATAATAATAGAGACAGTGATAAATATTGACACCCGCTTCCTTTTCTATCCCCGGCGCGTCGGCGATTTCTTTCATGTTTCCTACTGATGTTTATTGGCGGCAGTAACCACCTCGACAATCGCCGAAACCGAATCGAGAACCGAATCGATTGTCGACTTGTTACATTAAAAACCGGGCAAGTGCGAGTCGGACTCGCGCACGAAGGGTTCCGTACCATTATGTATAAAAACGCCAAAAAAATGTGGTCTGACGTATGAAAGCCTCACTTAAATATTTATTAATTGTTTTATTGTAGCCACATATTACGCACAACGCCATCACTTGGACCGAAAGGTAACTAACTATCGCTGAGGCGTCGATAGTATGGGTGCCCACTTAAATCTTTGTTTTATTCTGTTTTTTAGTATTTGTTGTTGTAGCGGCAACAGAAATACATCATCTGTGAAAATTTCAACTGTGTAACTATTACGGTTCATGAGATACAGCCTGGTGACAGACGGACGGATGGACGGACAGCAAAGTCTCAGTAATAGGGTCCTGTTTTACCCTTTGGGTACGGAACCCTAAAAACAGTATTTGTAGGGACTTTTTTAAAGGCACTCAGTTTAAAGTAATCTAAAATTTATTAGATGAAGGCCAAATGAAAAAGACCAATCCGCCTCAAATAAAACATTAAAAAGTAGGTATAAATAGACATAAAAGTAATCATAAGTAATTGATATAATTATAACAAGTAGAATTCAATTATTATGACCAGAATTATTTAAGAAAAATCAAGTAAGGTTACAATTTAGTTTTCCAAGATAAAATTAGCTATTAAAATCACTTTTAAAATGATTAACAGGTTTCATTAAAATATGAATCTTACCAACTAGACTTAAAGTAGCATGGAAGTAAGCTGAGCTGATGCCAACCACCATCAGTAAAACCCATAACACATTGATGGCTGGATTGAAGAACCTGGCATATTCTTGGAATAAGTGAATAAGCACTGGTGGAAACAAGAAGAAGAGGATATTGCTCACCTGAAAACATCATTAGGATTAAGGCAACAAGTACTAAGTTTATGAATATGTTAAAAATTAAATAAAACCTAAGAAAATGAAATAAAATGTTTAAGTAAAGTAAGTCTGGATAATCTGTTTGCATTCAATATGGAATTTGTTTTAATGGCAACCCACGCAAAGCCGGCTATCCGTCCCTGTAATTAAGCTTCATTGTAGATTAACGATGAGAATTTAAAATGCTTTTAAGTAAATTTTTCTAACAAGCTTATTGAGACTATGAGCACATATAAAAAAGCTGTTTTTAGTTCAGAGTGGCAATTCCATATTCTCAGTGACTCAAGGATAAATAAAAGGTGTAAATAGACTTTACATTACTTTCATTCCTATTTTCAAACTTGTTCTTCAAGGCAATTGAAAAAAAGAGTCTTCATGTGTTCAACTACTGATATCTAGATAATGCATCTACATAATTATGATACAAACAACATAAGTGGCTCAAAAACCATGGAAAGTTTATATGGTGTAATACAAAAAATTAAATAGTTAATATTATACTAGCCATATAAAATCTTATTTCTCTTAAATAGTATATTGAGCACTGTGGGTTATTAAACCACTCAACTGGATTAGTATGAAGATTTTAAACCCATTGGATACTGCAAATAAGAAGTGTTGTATTTATTTTTCATTATCATTAACAAACAACCCTTACTAATACTGCACTGTATTTTTATGCCTCAAATCCTAGATCCTTAGGACACACATCTGCGTAAATTCTAAGATCTTAGTGTTGTAATGTCTAGTGTAGTGTAAACTAAACCATTCAGCAAAATGGAGTTATGAGAAATTAATTAGGAAAGATCATTTATCTTATTTTACAATATAAATAGAATCTGATGCAGTAAGTAAATTGGCTTTTTATAAACCTACTATTTAGATGCTGATAATTATTGTAGTACATCTTCATGCTGTATTAATACAACAAAGGATGGAAGGTCGCGTACGTTTTAGCTTGTTGAATTGCTAATTTATGCCAATCCCAAACACACATAATTATCATGCAAAATTAAGACAGAAACGTTACTTAATTATAATAACAATAATTTTAAGATGAGGAGATATTCATTTGCATTTTTTAACAAGTTAACATATACCCAAGATTCTTTTTACCGATATAATTGCTGTTGCGACGTTAAAAAAGATTATGTATTTTTTGGACAAAAATACTTACAGTATTCACGAATTCGGCTATGACTGGAGAAATAGAATAATTTGATTCACACCAGTCTACAGGTGAGCTTCCACGCTCCAGATGTGACCACATTTTTGAACCTCTTTGTTTACAAATCTGTCTAAATTCTAAAAGTTATAAATTAAATTATTCACTCACAACAATGATTGTTTCACAGTATAAAAGATATACGATTATTAAACGAACAAAACATTAATGTTTTATTCTAAGTTAAATCTTAAGCACAATACTTTATTAATTAAACAAATACTTTACGAACATATTTCGAAGAGCCAGCAAAACACAAACACACGACGTAACGTGACGTGACAAAGTGACAAAGAAGAATCATCAAAGAATGAATCAATCATGAATGAATTGAAAAATAAAACTGTCAATTTGACAAATGTCAACTTTTTATTCCGATTGTCACTGCAGATTTTTGACAGGTTGACAGAGAAATGAATTGATTTGTCACTTAACTTCAAAGAGTTCAATACTAGAGCGGGGCAGCCAGGCTTTAAAGTAGGTACCTATATTAACACCAAATTAAGTCCATGGGCGTGAGAATTTTGCATAGAGATAATACAGTGGGCGAGCCATACGGCTGTCCATACATTGCAATCGCCTCCGGTTAGAAAGAGAAATAACGATAACGATAATTACCTCTCTCTACGATCCCGATGAGCCAGAAAGAGAAAGGTGATTACTAAACATTTCGTCTCTTTTTATCCTAGGTACCTACGTTCTGAAGCCTCGCCAGAAAGAGATAGGTGATTACTAAAGATTTCGTCTCTTTTTATCCGAGGTACGCTCGGAAGCTTGGCTTCTGCCCTCTTGTGTAATATCTCTATGCTGAAGCCTGGCTTCTGCGCTCTAGTGTATTTTGCGCTCTATGGAATTTTGTATAGAACTCTTTGCTTAACTTACAGAGTAAACAAATTCGACTAGTCATATGTTACCATAGACTATACACATTTAATAATAGGGTACTTTCTGTAATGAAAAATAAACTGTGAAAGATAAAAATTAAAATTTAAGTAGAAATATACTTTAATATCCTGATTTTGAGTCATAAAAGCACATAATTATTTTAATATACAATATTAAAATTCAATCTTAATCTTATAACTCTACTAAGTTTTCTTTTACAATAATTCTTAACAAATACATAACGTTCTTTTTCAATTATTGTTCTTTTCCTCCCTCCAACATAAAAGTGCCTTTCCCTCCAAAACCTGCCAAAGATTATTCCCCGTCCTCTTTTTTTATAGAAGCTAACGTTATTATCTATTCAGCCAAATTAAAACTCAGTACTCTATGGCAAGAATAAACAAATACATTTTAAAAATCATGACAAGTTAAGGTTTTAATTTAAGATAAGGTTAAGGGTGCGGTTCCACTGAGGCGGAGCGGAGCGGAGCAGTGCGCGATTCACCAATCACATGACTTGAAATCCGCACGAGGCGCAATGAGCTGGGATTTCAAGCCATGTGATTGGTTAATCGCGCACTGCTCCGCTCCACTCCGCCTCAGTGGAACCGCACCCTAAGGATCACTACTTACAAAGCACCATTTACCATTTTCCTTCACTATATCACATTCATTTTCATTATCACAAAAACAAAAAAAAAACAATAATTACATCATATATTATTTCCTTTTGTCACCACTAGCCCATTTTTCTTTTTGTAATTTTCTCCTGTAGGTACGTAAGGTTGCTTGGAAGAGATCGCTGCTTAGCGATAAGGCCGCCTTTTTTGTATACACATTTGTATTTTAATTTCGCTGTATGTGATTATTTCTGGTGTACAAATAAAGAGTTTATCTATCTTTAAATTCTTTAAACATTTATTGTTGTTTATTAATGTCATGGAATTTCGTCGTTTTCCGGATGACAAGTATTTCAGGAAAGTCCCATCCGATGCTAGAAAAAAATTAATATGAACAAAATGTAATCATGATTAGGTACAGTTTACAATTACCTACATCTGGGTCCTTACGCTTTTTGAGAAATGCCAGTTTGAACATTCTTAACGGGGGTATTACCATGCCTCCAGATTAGTGTTGCCAGACGTCCGGATAAAGCCGGACTGTGTTAGGCTTTTTGATTGCGTGTCCGGCCAAAATAAATGGTGTCCGGTCAGCCCGGCTTTTGTTTGGCTTTTTATATTATGAAACTCACTAAGTCACTCCACATTGTATGTCGCTCGCATACCAATAATGGACTATTATAATAATCGATATAGGTATTTAATCGATGACCGAATTCGATCTGAAATTCGTTATATTATTGCATGGCACACAAATGCCAGCTTTCCCCCAATGCGATTAAGATACATTTATGATTGACGGCGTTATCTTAAAATGTCCTTAGTAAATTTTTCTGACAAGCTAAATTGAACTGTGAGCACAGGTAATAACTTTGGTTTTGGCGGAGAGTGGCAATTCCATATGCTTGGCAGCCCAACTATAGTGAACAAGGTACAGCAAGCTAAGCAAATTTACAAGTCGTGGCTGAAGACGGTCGTGGGTTAATAGATTTTACTAGTTTAGTTTTGCTTCCATCGTAACATCCTATATTAAACAATGACTTCGAAAATTTTCAGTGACTGATACAAAGTTGAGAGTATTTCAATGTGGAGTAAATATTAAAACCTACTAAAAGAGACATTTGGTATTATATTTAGGTACCTACATTGCACAAAATGCCCGAGCTCTCTAACGAAAGGGGTAAGTAATATTAGTACCTACCTATCATTATGTTTAAAATCACGCGAAAGAAAAATTAATGTAAATTAATCCTTCCTACTATCCTACTCCTACTAATATTATAAATGCGAAAGTTTGTAAGGATGTATGTGTGTGTGTTTGTTGCTCTTTCACGCAAAAACTACTGAACGGATTTTCATGAAACTTTGCAGTAATATAGCTTAGATATCAGAATAACATAATTTGTTATTTATGGAGATTTTTGAAGGGACTGGTTTCCCGAAGCGAAGCGAGGGCGGATTTACTAGTAAATAATGTTTAATACTAGATCAAACTATTACCTATACATAAATAATATGTTGCTACTTACATAAATTCATTACAAACTTACGTGTTTTTATTGAATTAAGTAAGTTAGCACACATGCATGCAGCACCACCCTTCCGCCGCTGGTTGCCGCCCATGACACCTGTGACCAAACTAGAACAAGACTCAATTTAGGGAAATAAGTAAACAATGATTGCAATAATTAACTTCAAGTGTACGCAAAACTATTGAAAAATTGATTTTGTATTGTATTGTACTGAAAATAAAATTTAAATTACCAAACACTCCTAGATTTATGTAACACTTCTGTGGAGCTCATCATTGCGTAGGTTAGCCCTTTTATTTATTTTCCGACATGTTTTAGGTAATTCCTCTACGGAGTTAGACTTTGAAAAACACTGGTCAGCTATTAATGTGCAAGAAGAAGTTTTAAGAGGGATTAAACTTCGAGAACAAAAACCAAGAACAAATGAAACCGAAAAATATGTTTACGTTAAAATTCCTTTACCTTCCTGCTCTAAATGGTATTAAAGATGTATATTTATAGCTATTATCATATCGATCGTAAGCCATAACTGACCTACTAATGGATCAGGTCTCCTCTCACAATGTAGGGAAAATAGGCAATAATTCATAATTCACCACTTTAGCCAATAGTGAATTGGCAGATGAAACACACCTTTAAGATTTTGGAGAGCATTAATGGAGAACTCTTAATAAGTAGGTAGTTGTCCATATTTCCTCACTGACTCACACTTCACTCCAATAACTCTGCTAATAATTCATGTTCTTAATTTTTTATTATTATGTTCGGTAATAATAAATTGATGTTCCTACACTGAATCACATTGACGTAGGTGAAAGACAGTCGAGGGAACTCCTCAACGATTTACTGCAGTAATCTAGTGTTTGGGCTTGTTTAATTTGTAGTGACTTTATACCTACATGTGTTGAATTGAACGGTGCATCTGACGAGTATCTCTGCTTATCGAGGTTAAAGTCGGTTATATTTTTTGTAATTGCAAAATAATATAGGCACATATATATTATGTTGCGTACTGTACTGACATGTCTGATATTAGCAACAGAAAGAGGAAGTTGTTTTATGTTTAAGAGGTACAGGTAGATATTATGTTCATAAACACGACAACCATTAAGTACTTACTTGGATATTCATTGCTGAATTTGCAGTACATATAATATTATTTTTTTTGTTTCATTTAGCCCGGATGAACCATTGACCAATAAACGCAGAACTCGGAGGGTGACAAAAAAATCGAGATTGAAACACGTAACTAAGGAACGAACTTGCCCTCTAAGAGTTGTCGAGTTAGCTGAACCATCAAAACGACACTGTTTAAATACTTGGAAGAATAAAGGTCATGCATTGCCTAACTACATGGTAGGACATTTACAATTTACTTTAGTTTTCCGGTGTAGGTAGATTTCCTCGCACCAGTTACTCCATGAAGCTAATTTGCTTCATGAGTTACTCGTACCCCCATGGGGGCCCCAATACGAAGAGGAATTATTATTTCCCCGTATAAGTAGATTGATAAACTACATAATAAGTACCTAAGTACATAAGGATCTCCAAAAAGTTTTAAACTTAAAAACTAAGTTTTTAGGGTACCGTACCCAAAGGGTAACGCGGGTAAACGGATTTCTGAGACTTCGCTATCCGTCTGTCACCAGGCTGTATCTCATGAACCGTAATAGTTACACAGTTGTGATGTATTTCTGTTGCCGCTACAACAACAAAGACTAAAAAACAGAATAAAATAAATACATATTTAAGTGGGCGCCATACTTCGACGCCTCAGCGATAGTTTAGTTACCTTTCGGTCCAAGAGATGGCGTTGTTTTTAATACGACATAAATGGTATAGCGCAATTTACGTTTCATTTAATCAACCCGAATATTTTTTTTATATAATGTTATTTGCTGCTTCGGAACCCTTCATAGGCGAGTCCGACTCGCACTTGGCCGTTTTTTTAAACGATACAAAAGAAATGCTAAAAAATCAAAAAGTATTTATTTGTTTATTAATTTATTTATTTAGTAGTAGTTTATTTATTTATTAGTTATTGATTGGTAATATGCGTATTATACCTACTTATGTTTTTACAATATTTTTGAATATCTTTATACTTTTTAACCGACTTCAAAAAAGGAGGTTCTCAGTTTGACCTGTATGTATGTATGTATATTTGTGCGCGATTATCTCGCGTTTGGTTGAACCGATTTTGATGCGGTTTTCAGCATACCTATAGGTATTTATCAGAGTTAGGAGAAGGTTTTAGGCATATTGTTTGGCTGAACCAATTTTGATACGGTTTTCAGCATCGTGTTTATCAGACTTAGGAGGAAACCGCGTTTAACTGAAAGAATTTTTACTTTTTGGCGTTAAAGTCGGTTCTATTTTGTTAAAAGTTATTGTACTTATTTCCTTTTCCATTAATCTTAAATATTTTTCACAGGTGGATCGATTGAGAAAACACGTTATGGATGAAACGCCCGTAGTTAGGATATCAGAAGCTGTAAATTATTTCAAAAACCGAAAGAAGTCGTCGAAAAGGTTTGTTTACTACATTGATTTTTCGTCGTAAGAGAAATTAAATTTTAAAAATCTTTGAAACTGAATATCGTTTTGCAGATCACCCGATCGATCCAAATCAAGATCCAAAAAAATGAGACGAGATTTTAATATGACGTTATCCCTATCATTCGCATATGAAATAGCGCTAATGCTATCTAAACCCGTCAACATAGTACTCAATGATGAGTAAGGATCTCTTTATTATTGCCTAAAAGAATGACCTCAGTATATTGTCAAAATACAGTGTTTGTTTCTTTGATGTTTTAAATATGTATCTTGATTGAGCGTCGCCCTACAATGAAAACAAAAAAAACAAGGCAACAATATCAAGCATGTGTGCGTGCAGGCGATGTTTTACACGTTCGTCTATTGTCTATGTGTGCGTAATGATATATTGTGGCTTAGCCACAATTTTTCGCAGTGCGATTAGCATTGTCTTCTCGGCGTGGACTCTCCAGTCCCGCCCACACCCTCCGCGTGAAGCTGTGAAGGCCACTAGGGCCAACAGCAACTATTCATTCGAAAAAAAAGCCATAATTTTTGACACGTTTGCGCGAATTCGATGTTCCATCTAGACATTTAAAACATCAAAGGTTTGTTTCGATAATTGATATAACTTTTAGATTACAAAATATAAATCAAGTCGTCATGTACGAACTCAACAAAATTTTACGACATAAGAATAAAAATGGTATAAAATCCTACAAGACTGATAAAATCCTAAATGAAATGTCACAGAAGGTAATCTTCAGATATTTATTTCAGTTAACTATTATACATAAGCAAATGAATAATTCAAAATTTCTTTCAAAATTGAAGGATACCTATATTTCTGGGTAATGGTCGACTGAGTTGACTCACTTTATAATTGACTCACTTGATGCATGATTTATAGTAGGTAACCAGTAACAAACAAGCAGATGTACTATATCATTGTAAATGGCATCAAATCCCATTCAAATTATTTACCTACATTAAGGTTTATTAATATTTGACTTAAAAACTCAAAATCGTGCTCTGTAGTACGTAAGTAATATTTTTTATCGGAAAGCGCTATACCTTTGTATTAGGAACCCACCTACAGTGCATCGAAATTTTAGTTTATAACTTTTTAAGGTCACAATTTGGATAGCAAATATTCTTGAAGAAACATCGTACAAACAATTTTTGGAAGAGCTAGAGGGTAAATCTATATTAAATTGTAAAATTAATGTGTATATAACTTTCCCGTTATACCTATTGCTTTCATAAAACCTTTGTTTCTGTAACAACGTAATCATTTATTACTTTGATCTTAAAATATTATATTTTATTCTTAACAAAAGATATTAAGCATAAGAAATTGGATTTGTTTGCAGACATGGAGGAAGAAGAGGGGCCTGTATTGGACATACTTGATGAATTACTTGAAAGTGTCTTGGTAATTTTTCTATATTATCCTATAGATATTTGATTTTACTAATTAATGTTTACCTTACCTATATACCTACCTAGTACCTAAGTACTCATTGTCATTATATGAAATATTCGTAGGTCTCGTGTAAAGTAAATAATTCTTCAAGTTCAGTACTCAGTGCAGAAAATGACAGTATTGGAACATTATTTTCATCGAAAAAATCCGAAGACGGCAACGAAAGTGCCGTTGACGACATTTATGAAGATAAAAATAATTTTAAAGGTTCTGATTATATTATGCACCCAGACCAAGTTAAAATGACAACCAGAAGTGACGAGAAAATTTATTACAACGATGAAATATTCCCAATGAATGAAAAATTAACTGTGAAAGATTTAATACAGAGTTTAGTGAAAGAAAAAATTAACGATATAGTCAATAATATAGATATCATCGAAGAAGATAATAATAATTTTACAAATACTGGCGATAATAATGATTTATTTGGTGATTCTAACACTGAATATGACGTTACTGGTTTAAATGAAACTAAAGACAGCAAAAATAATTTACCACCTAATAAAGATGAAGACTACATAGTTACAGAGAATAATATTGTGCCAGAGCTAGATAGCAGAACCGACTTTACTTTGGAAGAATCTGGAAGTTTACCAACAGAGTATATCCGTGAACCAAATACTAAAGAGAGCGATACAAAATTAGATAGTGACGCGGTAGTTGCTAATGGATTCAAATTGTCGACAGAAGACCCTGATGAAGAAACAAAAAAAGTAAAATTTTCTCATATAAATATGGGTAATAAAATGCTATTTTATTGTAAATACCACAAAAATCTTGTCACGTACAATTCCTTACACAGATTTTTTAAAACTCTGTATATATATTTTATTTTTTGTTCGCAGTAAATGGAGAGAATGGACAACAAACAAATAAGTATGAATAACTAGTAATTAATATAATTAAAAAATGTAATTACCGCTATGATAAAATGTTATTATCTACAGGCATGTGTTCGACCTCCCGACTGACTATAAAGAACCCGTTATTTGGAAATCCTCAAGGGATTATATTTTATCGCATTTTAATGTTGCGCCGCCAAATCTTGAGTTGTTGAGTAAGTAACAAAACATTATATTTTACGACATCTATTCACATTAAGTATATTTACAATATGTTTGTGTGAGAATTGGCTGTTTAAATTTGCGTAGGTTATATCGATGAAGTATGGCCAGAATATACTCTACCTCCTTTACTAAAAGCCACCGAAAGCGTTAGTAAATCTGTATTATCTTTGGGAAGAATCATGGAAGCAGATGAAAATATCCTACAGTCACCAAATGAAAAACGTACAATGAAAAATACTGAGAACGAATTAAACAAGCAACTGAATAAAGCAGTAATAAATTTAACAGGTGAAGGGGTCAAACACGACGATATTGTTAATAATAATAAAGACGAGGAAAAATGTGACAAAATAATAAATAACAATATAAATTCGATTCGGTATATACAAGGGGATAACATATCATTATTGGATCAATTGTCTAGTCATACTGAAATGGACGAAAATGGTAGAACAAAAGATTTTCCAGATTCAAAAAATATTGTATATAATGAAAAAGTGCCCAAAGATGAGCAAACAAAGCATGGTCACCTTTCGTCTCTAGGCAAGCTGTCTATAAAAAAATTAGAAAATCCAGAAATTCTCACATTACAAGGTTCGATGTCTACCTGGATAAAACCAACATTACAAGAACGTGGTGATGTTATGCGTATAAAATCTAATATATCTCTGAAATTAAAACGGTTGCCTATTAATGCATCCATAAAGACAACAAAAGGCACTTCCGAAATTCCCGTAAATAATAGTTGTAATAAAACGATGGTCAACAAAAAAATACAGACTAGTTTCGAAAGTAATCTGGAAATTGGTAAGTTACTTTTTAACAATATTTGAAGAAAAACTCCAAAGTTATACAGTTTATTTAATGACCCTTCCTTTCTGTAGACGATTTTTGCCTTGAAAAAAGTAAAAATTTACAAAAATGGTGTATGGGCTTACTGAATGTTGCGGAAAACTTGGAGTTGTGGACTGCATGGATTCAAAATGTTAATTTAAACATAATATATTTAAAATATGAAGGTAAACAAAATACGTAATACTTAACATGCTAAATAACAATTCCACAGTAAGTATATTTTCTCAATCAATCGTGTTACAAATAGGAATGAATCTTAAAAAAGATGCTTTCAAAAACAAACATATAAAGAAATGGATCGACTTGAAGAAGAACATAGACGTAGATATTCAGCAATGGTCACATTTAGGAACAAGACTTCGTCGTGGGCTCAAAACCTATAAAAGCAGTTACCTTATGAAAAAAAAGGTTTGCAAAATATCCATCTAAGATTATTTTCTGTGGCTAAAATTACATATAAAAAATCAGGGTTCGAAAATATCCGATATTTATTATAAATATCAAAATATCGGATATTTTTGATATATATCCGATATATATCAAAATCGTGATATATATCGGATATTTTGTATGAAAGCCATCTTATTATATCTTCTACTTTTTAATGAGTGTTCCGATTTTGATGATTCTTCTTTTATTCGAATGATAATACTCGTAGTGTTATTCCGTTCAAATTTGAGCGACATCTGCCGAGTAGTTTTTTGTTATCTACAGTTGTCGATTTTGCTTTATGAGGTAACCATAAAAAACACACACATTATTACGGATAATTCATCATTAAAATCATAACACTCAGTCATAATTGCTTTTTACAAAATATAACCGACTTCAATATCGACAATTAAGGATAGCTCAAAAACCACTGCCAGATGGCGCTCAATTCAATCCATCCAGGTATAAACTCAAAGAAGGAGGTTCGACTCAATTCGACCGTATATAATTATTATGCTTGTTTTTTTGTGCGATTTTTCCGTCGTCTATTAGCCGATTTTTATTTTTTTTTTGGTAGAAAGTAGGTACATATTTGAAGAGTGGTCCCCTGATAAGGACCCCAAGATCTGATGATAGCATCTTAGAGAAATCGAAGGGAACCTTTGAAAATTATTGGGGGACTAGTGTTTTTTTAATGTTTTCATTAAATATATTAAAGTGCTACAATTTCATGAAGGTCTGGAGTCCAGCTGGTGAGTCTGAAAGGCAATTGAAGAAGCTCCTCAACGATTTACGGAGTGTTTGGGCTTGATGAATTTGTAGTGACGAGAACTTTACACATGTTGATTGAGCGAGTAGTTTTTGAGTTATCTCTGCTTATCGAGGTTGAAGTTAGTTATTTTTTTTGTAAAAAGCAATAGTTTTGTTTATCGTTACAAATAAATTTCGAAAGTTTATATGTATAAAGATTCGTTGACTTGCCCTGGATTTCGAAGTAGGTATAAAGCTTACGGCACTCCATTATCACTATTATGGAGAATGTTTTAACTCTACTCCAACGTCTTCTACATTTGAGAAGTAGAAATACAGTAACAAACGCAAAAATATGTACTTAATAATAATTATAAATAATTTAAACCAATTTTGTTTTGATATATATCATAAAAAGTCACTTGATATATATCGGATATATATCGGATATATATCAGATATATATCGTGATATATATCATTGATATATATCCTTCGAACCCTGTAAAAAATATTTATCAAAGTATTTTAGTTGAATTCGTTTGATGGTAACCCACACAAATGCCAGCTTTCCGCCCCTGCGATCAAGGTTTATTGTAGATTGACCATCGATGTGTTATTACCAGATGCACAATCCCATACTATTATAATTTTCAGGTGTTTTGTTGCCATTTATACAGGATATGGCCTACCTATGATAAAATTAATTTGTTAGAATGAGACTTCAATAAAAATGAATAAAATAATACCTAGTATATTGACGCCTTTTATTTTTTTTAAATAAACATTAATAGGTATCCTTAACTAAAAATTAATCTGAAATTTTATTTTGCTGCTATGAAATGCTATGAAAACATCAAACATTACGCAATAAATATTTATAATAGTAGATTATAGATATTATACATTCTTTTAACTTTGAACTTTTTATACTAATTTTGCCTGCCTCATTTTAATCACAAATTCTTATTTTCAGGCAACATGTATCCAACCAAACAAGAACAAGTGTCAATGTAATCACAAAAGTTCCCAGAAGAGTCCCTTATGTTCACAATGTATATTTAATAACTACCATAGACAGTTTAATTAGGAAAGTTTCAAAAGTATCAAAATGTGTATGTCTTGTCATGTTACTAGTTATAATAAAATTGTGAACATTAATGACTGTACATTACCTTATTCATTTTGCTCATTTTCTATCATTAACACTGATATAAAATTTTATTTACGTTTTTGTTGATGTTTAAATTCCACAAACTCAAAAAGACTACTAAAGTATGTTAGATTAAAATAAAAATACTCGATTTCGTACTGACCTTGCATAAAACGATGGATAAAATAATAACTATCTACATTGACAAACGAAACAAAGCGCAAATATAATGTAAGTGTAGTGAACAGTATCGACTATCACTATCGACGAATACGCGGAGTACGATGCCTGGAGGCAGTGCCGTAGCAAAGGGGGCGGGCCGCCCTGGGGGTCACCAATTCGAGGGTGACCCCCACCCGAGCAAAAAATTTGCCTACTATAGTCCGACTTTAAATTCGATGCAGTAAATTGACGTAAGCTAATTGTATTTTTAGACATAATGTTTCCAGTTTTCCGATATAAACACTAAAAGAAAATACAGACGTTTAATGTTTAAAAATGTAGATGAAAACTTTATTTTTAATGCGTTTTTATTAATCTTGTAATAATATCATATTTATGAGATCTAGTTAAAAATTAAAAATGTTATTTTACTGCACAGAATAAAAAGTAGAACTATAACTAACTATCTACCTGTCTACAGGCCTGGGCTATTAATATCCACAGATTCTCTTGTCCGTATAAATTACTGTTATGAAGCAAGTAGCTGTTATTATGAATATATGACAATTATTTATTTACGCAATATATTGTCAAGGCAAATATTGCAGTCTCCTTAAAAATAATTATAAATAACGTTACTTAAAATGTACAGTCACTTGGTTGAAATCATACTTCCTTATAAAGGAATCTCTGCACCCGGCGAAAATCCACTTCCCATTAAATGATACATCCCTTATTCCATCACAATCAGATCCTGTTAACTGTACTCTGACATTTTCAAATTCCTTTTGCAATGATAAAACAGTGCAATTACCGTCTTGTCTGCCGACTATGAATAACTGGTTGGTTGTTACAGTCATACTCAGTACAGGATTAGCCGATTCATGTAATTCTTTTTCTACAGACCCATCTTTTAAGTCCATATATATAATCTAGAAAAAAAACCACAATATAAATTAATATACTAATTATGAGACTAATATTTTGCTGTGGGGCATTTAAGAACAAGACCTTAATTGGCAACACTAGAGATGCATACAATAACATAATATAAACAAACAAACTTTTTATCTTTATTATTAGTACCTATAGACAAGTTGAAGTTGAAGAAATAAGGGAAGTATGAAACTAAATAAATCTTTATGGACCATGGCTACATCATCATCATCATCATCTCAACTCAACACATCATGGCTCACTTTTCTCGTAATAAGAAGGTTAATGCCACCATGCTGGCCAAGTGCGAATTGGCGGACTTCACACACCATTGAGTTCCACGGCATGCAGGTTTCCTCAAAATATTTTCCTTCACCGTTTGTAGCAAGTGACATTTAAATGCTTAAAACGCACATAACTCCAAAAAGTCAGAGGTTTGTGCCCTGGGATTCGAACCCGGAACCTCCGAATAGGAGGCCCAGATCTTAACCACTAGGCTATCACCGCTACTGGCTACTTATGGCTACATTAATACTTACTTTCCCATCACTGCAACCCACAATTACAGTTTTTTCAATAACTATACAAGCATTGCAAGGAGATTGCAGTTGCCGTCGCCATAGCTCTTCCCTTTTAGCCACATGGGCACAAATTACTATCCCACTCTCACAGCCCACAATTAAAAGTTTATTTTCAGTGCCAATCTGGAAAAAAACTCAAATTTTATTAAATTCATAACATAATATTGTTAATATCACATGATAAAAAGCGATTAACATTTTTAATTGCCGGTTTGCTGACTGATATGACATACAACTGACTAATAGACAATGCATGGCCAAAATGACTTTACACAAGAATCTGAAAATTGACATGCATCTTCGTTGGGGAGTGCAGGGGAGCACTAAGAGAGGATTTTTGGAAATACCCCCTTGAAGGGGGGTTAAAAGGGAGATAAATTAAAAAAATATATATGCAGACAAACTGTGGGGAGAAAACTGATTACATAATATAACACAAAGGCCTGAAATGGTAATAATAAATAACAATTGTTTTCACCATATTAAATAAGTGAACAATCAGGCCTTCAATTTAATTACTTGTCTCTCCAAAGTTCTGGAAAATTGACCTTTTATTGTATTTCAGACACCAACAGTTTGATGATTATTATTATAAAAAACTGTTATGTAATATAAATGTATTTTAGAAACATAAATACAAGGCTTACTTCTCTCTCATTTTCTATTTCAACTACATCATTAGTCATAGCCAAAGCACAGCAATTGATTGGTCCATGACCTTCCAAAATATTGTCCATACACCTGGATTCACCAACATCCCATAACTTGGCTGATCCATCTCTAAAAATTCAAAAGGCTGTAATAAACCAAACTACATACTTGAATCTAGGAGCCAGTGTTTTCTTTTTCCCTTACACAATCTTTCTTGGCTGGTAAGGCATTGCTGATTCCTCAGATGGTATTAAGGTTAATGAGTGAATGTTGACCACTTACTGACCATTAATATAAAAAAATAATTGGAATTTAAACATAAACCTATTAATATATTTTTTTTTACTCACTTGCTTACAGTGATGACATTTCTACCTTTCTCTATTATACATATATCGGCAATAGACATTGAGTGGCCTTTTAGTGTAACAGGGTTTATCCCTGACTCAGCAGACCAGATCCTGGATGACCCATCGGCACCAGCAGAAATCACCACAATGCCAGATGGGAAAAATCTACACTTGTACACAGGACCCCCATGACCCTTTAGGTCAAGAAGTTGTTCATCTAAGAAACATAAAAAATATTATTCAAATAATAAAAAAACTCCATGATGTCCTTCTGTATGTCATGATATCCCACTGCTGGGCATGTTCTCCTCTCACAAGCGTGTGAGATGCAAACAATAAGTAGGATTGATAGACTTCATAAATCTTTGAAAAACCATGAAGAACTGTCAGACGTGCAGTTTTCCTCTTATTATTAATATTTTCTTTTATCAAAGCAATTGATAATCAATTCTAATATGCAGATACTTTTGAAAATTATTAGTGTGTGCTGTTATAAATACAATGGCCACACCATTTGGTAATCATTGCTTAACTTAAACAATTAACTAAGTACCTCATCAAAAAGTTTGTATTTGTAATACATATTCATATTCAGCAAGTTAGTATTATTTCAGTTACTATCTGTTTACTTACTCGTCCTACTATCCCAAACTAAGAGTTTATCTCCTTCACATGATGACACCGCTAAAGCACTCTCTGCTGTGGAAACTGATAGAACTGCACTCTTATGGATATCATGAGCTTTCGATGGAGCTATAAATGCAACTCTCAAGCCAGAAGTAACATGCTTCACTACAAGACTCAGAATGCTGTGAGAAATGTATTGATATTCTTCCGGCAAATTTATTTTAATTTTTCCATCATTTCTATTGAGTACTGTTGTTATTTTACAATGATCACTAGTTTTATTCAGATATTTAGACGATATCCATGCCTCTGTATTAGGCAATCTGAAAGAAGTAATACAGTTATTATTATTAATCAGGGAAATCAGCAGATGATATGCAAAAATTGCAAAATATGTAGTAGTCATAACCTGATAACATCATTCCAATCACACTGAATGCTAATGAAAGGCAAAGAACTAGACATAATGGGATCTTTATATTTGTTGTAATCAATGTCCACTTTTAATTATTTACTTAACTTCCTTAACTTTGAATTTGAATGATTAGAGGAGGTATAAAAAGGTAAACAAACATAAGCAGATAAGCACAATGACGGGTGATTTTTAGAAAATCAAATTGATTGACAATGACACTTGTCAGTTGTCACTCTTGACCATTGATCTATAATGACTATGGATGAGACACTATACTCCGACTTTTAATTCGATGCAGTAAAATGACGTTTGCTAATGTCACTTTTTGTAATAATGTTGCCAGATTTTCAATAATGGTGATAACTTACACGATTAACGAACGATGTTTTGATTATTCGATTATTCTTTTCTCAATATGTCTATTATAATGTATGTTAATAAAATATGATTCAAATTCAGAAAACAATACGGAAAGGTTATTAATTTAAAATTATATAGTAGACGAAAAATAATAAACACCGGTGCATGCATGCTTTTAGTACATAACATGCACTAAAAGCGCTTAATAATTAAAAATCTAGGAGATTATTGATATCAATCGTATTTTTATATGTAGTTATTGATCCTGTAATAACTTCATACATTATTTTAGCAGTTTGCTAAATTATGCGAAACGATTATAATCATATAATATTATCGATAAGTTACATCACTATTTTTGTGATAATAAAAAACGGTAACACTGGAAATGTCATTTTACTGCATCGAATTAAAAGTCGGAGTATAAGCAAAAATAGCGAGCCTGACAATGCCTGTCAAAATTTTAGTGAAAGAAAACATGGCTGCTTCTACTAATGTTGTGCGCACTACGTGTACGGAAACAGTATCGATATTTAGTTTAATGACTTACGTTACAACAGCAAAAATACATGTCGTTCGTCTTTTTTTTAATTTCTTTAAAAACTGACTCTGAATTATGGATGTAACAATTTGGGTTTTGTAGGAATGTCTTTAGGAAGAATAAAAAATTAAATTGTTACAAACACAATAACTTCTGCTGTGTAATAATCTCTTTAAACAAAATGGCTGCCATTTTATCATGGAGGGGATAAGAGAAAATTTGGATAGTGATTTGTCGATAAAAAATACCATATTTTATCACTCTTAAGTCTCCGACACCGGTGACCAGACACATTGTATATTAATGATATACAAACTTTTAATTCGTTCTTACTTATCATGACTACAAAAAGGTATTCATGCGATTCGCACTTGACCATATTTTTATCCATACTAAATAAACATATTTCACGTCACTACTGTAATGTTTGACCGGCCTGCCACACTTTTGCCAGCTAATTTTATATGACGTTTAGGATTAGGGCGTCTATATCTAAGTATATTCCTATCTATATGCTCTTGACTTGACAGCCTCTATACTCCGACTTTTAATCTATGCTTTTAATTCGATTCAGTAAAATGACTTAAATGACATTTCCAGTGTTACCGCTTTTTATTATCACAAAAATAGTGATGTAACCCGGACGCAAATTATTTGATTCAATAAAAATATTAATCGGATTATAATCGTTTCTCGAATCGCTAAAATATCGTATGAAGTTATTACAAGATCAATAAATACGCATAAAAAATATTTTTTAACAATTTTCTCCTAGATTTTTAATTGTTAGGCGCTTTAGGTGCATGTATCATCATGTATGTACCAAAAGCATGCACGCACCAATGTTTAATATTTTTCGTTTACTATAGAATTATAAATGCATGCCTTTTCCGTATTGTTCTCTGATTTTTAATTATATTTTAGTAACACATAAAATAATAGACATTTTGAAAAAAGAAAAATCGAATAATCAAATCATCGTTCGTTAATCGTGTCAGTAATCACTATTATTGAAAAGCTGTCAATATTATTTCAAAAAGTGACATTAGGAAACGTCATTTTACTGAATCGATCGAATTAAAAGTCGAAGTAGGTATATAAACAAGGTTTTCCAAGAAAAAAAAGTGACGTGGACTCTATTTCATAATTTTGAACTTCTTCTTTTAAGCCGGATTTACATTACGAAATTAGTGGCTTGAAATTATTAGTTTGATGAAACTAATTTAACCAGTAATTTCACGTGTAAACATCATGCAACTAATTTCATGATGTAAATGCAACGCGAAACTAGTATCGCGACAGCACCTGCGCAGAGTGGACGTGTGGTTTTTTATTGAATAGTAGACAAATACGCGCCAAAAAGTGGGTGCTAACCAACGTTGGACAGGCGATAAAAATATACAATTTATCAATGAATATCATCTTAATGCCTTTACGACTATTTTAGTTAATAAGAAATTAAAATGATTTTCACTCATTCGAAAGTAGTTTGCAGATCTTTCAGGACCTTCATCTGTCAATTCAGAGATCAACTGTGTTGCACCCAGATACTTTTTTTCAACCCATCCTCGAATCCCCAAACGTCTTTTCTTCCGAGATAACCAGGCCTGAGCCTGAAATAAAGAATTATTAAAGAATAACCTTTTTTATTTTATAATATTTTATCATTTCTAAGACTACGTTTTGCATCATAAAATACAGCTCTGATGTTGACAGTAATGATGCCGCTCGATAGGCTACTATCGATAGACTATTATGGTAATACTATTGGTTATCTGCAATATTATCGATACTATCGATAGGATAGTATTTAAGTTTGATAGCCGATAGTATCGATAGTATCAATACTATCGATAGTTTTGGACTATCGATAATTATGTATTCTGTAATAGTATCGATGGTATAATACTATCGATACTATTATATGTCAATAGTATAATACTATCGATAGTATCGATAGTATTGATTTTAGCAATACTATCGATAGTCCTATCGATATTCTAACTGATTTTCAAGGTCAACAATCGATAGTGTAACTATCGATAGTTCAGCATCACTAGTTGACATATACGCAATACTGATGATTTCATGACACTATAATTTTCAACGAAAGAACACATTCACATTTCACATTTCACATGTGCTACAATTATTTGTTTCACGAAACTAGTTTTATCATGCATGACATTTGTTTCATAATGTAAATCCGGCTTTAGTATAAGGTGTAAGGTTCAAAATATGCAATAAACTAAATTAAATTCAAAATATTTTGTATCAAGTAGCCGCTGCCGCTGCTGTTTTATGAGAAATAGATCCTTAATTAAATGATTCCAAATCCTTTTCGGGTTGATAGGTGTTCGCTTACATTTTTTTTATAGTCATATAGTTGTTTTTATAGTAAACCCAACTTAAGACTGAAACGAAAGAGGCGCTGTCGGACGCATTTGACATTCATTTGACCAATCATTGCACACTAGTAACTGACATATGAACATAGAGATAGGAATATACCTACTTTATGAATGACCACAACGTACTTATGAATGACTTTTCGTTAGTTCCAATTTTTGCCATTTCAGAGTTAAGTTGGGCGCACTGTATATTCTATAGTGTTTCATAGAGTAACCAACGAATAGGCACAATAACAATAATTGGGGAATGCTCAAAATCAAAATTACTCTGTAATTGTTAGTCTTTGACTTACCTACTCTTACTGGTTTGGTGTATGTTGGTGTTCCCTGTATTTTCGAGCAAAAGTAAATAAATAAATACGGTTTCAGTTTCAGTGAATCGTGCTTAATCATTGGCTTTAAATGTAATGCCATGTTTTACTAGAGTAATTTATAAAAATGCATTTTTCAATTCCTGACTTGCAACAGTTCCGTGACGACAATGGGATCACTTACACGGTAATAAAAATATATCTTTAGTTATTTGTTTTGTTAAGATAAGGCTTTATGTTCATATCAAACCAGGATTAAATGAAAGCTTGGCTTTGTTAGTCGTATGTTGTAATAATTACAAGATGTAAACACTACCAGCTGTTACTGTATGAATTGGTACCTATATCCAACGTATGCTCTTGTTTAGGGCTACAACATTTACATCGATGGAGTATTTCACTGCACCGCCCGCTACAAGCAGCTGCTCAGCCTACATGAGCAATTGCAAGCTCACCACCCGTACTATAAGTTGCCACAATTCCCACCCAAAAAGCTGTTTCTTACGAGCTCACAACTGGAAGAAAGAAGGATCTTATTGGAGAAGTACATCCAATTGGGTAAATTAATATACTTTTACACTTTGATATTTAATATTTCGTTTTGTTTCACTGATACATTGTAATGTTATAGTCTTGTCTGTCTATGATTATGTGCTAATAACTTCCTGATTAACAACATAAACACTCAATGCAAAATAAAGAAAACTTAATGTCCAGTAACATAATTTATATTAAGAACTTAATTTTTATCATACTGTGTTCAGTCAAGTCAAATAATAATCAATAATTTTAATCCTTTTTTTTCACAGTTGGACAAAACTCTGTTCTAGCAAATTCTGATATTCTCATCACATTCCTGTTTTCCGCACAACAAGAAACCCATAGTGTGAAAGTCCATGAAGTAGATATTGAAATCTCCTTAATGAATGGTTACAGAATACCTTTGTCTGTGTCATCAACAGATTCTTCTAGCACAGTCTTAGATATTGCTTGTAACTATATAAATCTATCGAAGGACATGACAAAATATTTCTCTCTATATCTGTTCAATTGGAGTTGTGCTAAAGATGGTCAGCCTTCGTTAAAGAAATTAGAAGAATTTGAATCTCCATACATATCTCAAAAGTATGTTAGACCTGAAGACAAAATTGTACTTCGCAAAAGGTAAAATATAAGTTTATTCCATTTATTTATTTAATTACTATGGTGACAATTTATCCATAGCCTTGACTTTCCATTTTCAGTTATTGGGACCCATGCTATGACTTGGATTTGATGACTGACCGGGTCTCATTAGACCTGCTGTATTTGCAAATCATAGAGGACATTGACCTAGGATGGATATCAGTGGATCCTGATACCAAGGATATCCTAAGTGCATATGAAGCAAAGAAACAAAAACGGGAGGTAAGGCTTATATTTTGAGTTATATTTAATTTATTGTTTGTTGACTTTAACATTTTTAGTAAAGCCATAATTTGCCAGCATACAAATTATCAAGTTTCTTAATAAGGCTGATTAGACATAAAAGCTCATATTTTAGTAAAGGCTTTAGTAGCACCTAGTCCATAAAAAATAAGTCAATAAGTGATTGCAACCCCTAGTGGTATGTTATTCATTATAATCTTTGAAGAAACTAAAGTTAACAACCTTGTCCAAACAGGAAAACTTTATATAAGGATTATTATTTGTGTAGGAATAATAGAATAATGTTGTGTAGGTAATTTAAAATGAAATCAAAAGTTCTTGCTACAGAAGGTATTTTACTCCGCTAATCAGTAACTTTAATGCCATATGTGATATTGTAATACAAATACCAGTTATTGGTCATTGGTCATTGGTATTGTATTATCTTTATTGGCATATTGATCACTGTTGCCTGTATGAATAATATTTCATGATATGTGACTAGATTCACTTAATGTGTTTCATATGATGTCACACAATTTAATTTTAAATGATGATTTCACCAATTGATTTTTCATTAGTTTCGAGTGACATCATACACTATGTATTGAATGTATTGAACATCATTTATTAGCTCTACAAACTTACTAAAAACGAGCTGAGCCCGCGACTTCATTCGCGCATAGGAGTTTTTCCCGCATGAATCTCGATCCCGCGGAAATCCCAGGATAAAAAATAGCCTATATGTTGGTCCACATCATGTTGCTCCTCTATCTTCTAGTGTAATTCTCATAAAAATCCGTTCAGCCGTTCCTGAGATAAGCCTGGACAAACATGCAGACAGACTAGACAGAAAGATAAATTGTTTAAATCGTTGTTTGTGTTGTAGCATCATGTAGATACCTACATACAAGTATTAGAAAAATTCTATTTTTCTATAATATACTTTCCTGAAATGAATTTATGGTGTACATGGGTGGGGTAACACAGTATGTTTGCGAACGTTTGAACATTGCATGAATTTTTGCAAGACTACGCGAAGGTTCTAGGTTCTCGGGTTGTTATGTAGTAAAGAAAACCGTGACAACTTTAATAGCTTAGAAAATCACGAATGTGTTAAAATCTTCGCATAATCATTTCCGAAGGTCGTCCTATACTTGTGGGTTTGTGACTTCGTGTATTCGCGCGAATATGAGTGACCGGCCTTCTTACACTAGCGGTCTCGAAACAAATATATTTCTGCAATATTATTATGTTTCATTTTAGTTAATAAATATCTTATATTTTTGTTGATTACTACTTCAGTGTGACCTATCTGATGCTGTCATAGATGTGAACAATTAATGAAAGTCTCAACAAGACAAATATGTTAATTATGAGTTATTGAACCTTGACACTCCTATTAGGATACTACAGCATATATTGCGTATAAATTCAAGTGTTCAAGTAATTTTACCCAATCCAATGCATCAGCAATCAATCCATATTTCCATAAAAATATTATAAACGCGAATCAAGTCTGTCCGTCTGTGACGCTTTCACGGCTAAACCACCACACCGATGTGGAATTTTTCAAAAATCAACTCCAAAAGAATTAAAATAAAGGAAGAAAGTTTGTATGAAAAGTCGAAGCCGTTTGATCGATTTCGATGAATTTTCTCAGGAAGATAATCATCTTTCTAAGAAAATTAAAATTGAAACATTGACTACCTGAGAGGCTGAAATACTGAAAATATTAAAGTTTCCAGAAACGGAAGAAGGGCGTTCACTAGTGAGAAGATGTTAATGGATAAAATTCATTCACACCTAAGTTTGAGTTCTGTTCAATAAGCCCTACGCTATGAAATACCTACATATTATGTAAAATTTTAACATTGACAAACATACTTAATTAATATAATTACATATTAAATTTCCATATATTTATTATGTACTTATATAGATAAAGCTGCATTATTGCTTTTAAACACATGTATACTCAAGTGTGTTCGTATTGTCTTGTTTATTGCTTATAAACATACAGCTGTCAAGCATACCTAATATCCGTTTATGAGTAAATAATTTTATAATTTTACCTGACCTTGATAATAAATTGTTTTCAAAAATTAAATAACATGTAGATAGGTATGTATAACATTTAGCTCTCTAAGTTAAAAAGGTATTCCCCCTCTCTGTGCTAAAATGAGGCATGTACATATATTCTTGGCGTGAGTATGGGAGCATTAAGAGAGGAGTTTTGAAAATTTTCCCTTCTGGGGGCAAAAATGGGGATAAACTAAAATATTTCATTTCTTCAATGGATTCACCCGAAATTATGTGTAAGAGTTCCTTCTTAAAGTGACTCAAGGGGGCACCAAGAAAAGATATCTGAAATTTACCATCCCCCTTTCCCCCTTAAGAGGTAAATATAAACGTTTTATATAAACGAAAATCACGCGGACGTAGCCGCAGGCAGAAAACCAGTGTGCAATAAACCTTTAAATTAATAAGCTTTGCACAAGCCTAGCATGTTGTTCATATCGAAAAGTCACGAGTAAAATAAATAGTTATCCAACAGTTCAATGTTATGAACATGACTGACGTCGTCTCAGTTGCGATGACGAAATACCAGATTTTCCGTATTATGACACCTGATATCTAATTATCTAATATCTAAATGAATTACAGAATATTTATTGTGTTTTCGTTGATATATTAATTGGTAGAGGTCTAATCGATTTCTGACTATCAGTTAGATTTTCACAATAAGAAATTTAATATGAAGAGCTTGCATGAGAAGGATGCGGCTAATAAGTATCGCCCGCATTTTCTGCAATTGAATGAGTAGTAGATTCCCACAGTGCTATTCAATTGAGACACTTAATCTTGACTATCTTGAGTAATGACAGGTTTACATCCATGATGATAGCTTAACAGTGAAAAACAGAACACTTTAAAAACATTCCTTGGTCGACTTTAACGGGTAACTGAAGAATAACCAACCACGCATTTACGAATTTATAATGGACTAGATTAAACTTGACCTAGACTTCGCTAATTTCCAAAAATCCTGGCAAGTGCGAATAGGCAAGTAACTCAACTCTAGAAGTTCTGCACTGGTTTATAAATTGTTTCCCTACGACGTTGGGAATAATTTATTGGTTTCTTATGCACATAATATGCTCGCCTTGACCAGCGATCCGTGCAGGATGCAACTTTCCTGTGTGTTCAATCGATCAATGTTCAGAGTCCTAGGTCAGGGATACCTACTTAACACAGCTTCACGAACATCGTTTAAATTTATTAGACGGCTACAAACCACTATTTTGCACGACCAGCCTCTCAAGTAGGTATATCAGCTGATAATTACATATATTTTTATTATTTTTAATTTTATTTTATTATTAAATATTTTTACTCATGAGTTAGTAACGGCTTACCTGATTTTGTAATGGTCGAATCGTTAAGGGTCCGCACATCATAATCGGCGGCGATTAATTTTTTTTTTTGACATATTATAGATTTTATAGATTAATATTATAGATATTCGGTGTGATGTCACAATTTTTTTGGCTCGTTACCACTAGTTCAACTTTGACCCCTTTTTTGCGCCTTGTGACCTCTCCTCCTCCCTTAACGTAAGACGCAATTTATGTAAGAGCCCTAAGCGGTCTTACCCTAGCTTGCCTAATGACTACCACTAAATAACTTCTCCATTACCTATTCCAGTACATAGAACTAGCGCGCACACTGACCCACTACGGGCGCATACCGGCCGGGGAGGCGGTGACGGACGCGATTAACGTCGCGGGCGCGGCCGACGGCAGCTGCCGCGTGCGCGTGTCGCTCGCGTCCAAGGAGCTCACCCTGATGAGCAGTGTGCATGCTAGTGAGCAGCGGTACAAGGTCACCCGGATGAGGTGTTGGCGGATCACCACGTTGCATAATGTACGTACATTCCAATACGTATTGGAGAATGTTCAGAGAGATATCATGACGTTGCGTAATGTATTTGTTGGAGGTACACAAACACGAGTATCCGTTATTGTGTACCTCATCAAATTAGTGGATAGTGTTCAGTGAGTAGAACTAGCATGCCTTTATGTTTAGGGCATTTAACGAATCCGTAGCTTTGTTGGTAGTGATCCAGCTTAGGAAGTGATGGGTCCGGGTTCGATTTCTGGTTGCGGCGGATATTTAAGTGACAAATAAATATTTGTTCTCGGATCATTGTTCGACATAGGGATTCCTGGTATGTGCCTTATTCTTCTAGTCGTAAAGGATGGTTTTAAGTTTATATAATACCATGGTGTTTCGTGTAGTCATTAGCTCTCAGAAGTTCTTAGTTCTTAATACTAGGAGAGAGTTGTCATTAACAGTTTTGCTAACTAAACGAACTATCGTAGTCGTGATTTGAGTATTTTTTCATTTTATCCCAGTTGTCATGTGCAGCAGCAGAAGCGTAACCTAAATCCATTTAAAAAACTGGATTGATATAATATGCTCACAATTTCATGTTTCAGGTGGAAAAAACACAAACCAATGGTCACGGACAACAATCGTTACTTGAAGAATGCAATAAACATTTTGAACTTTCATTCGAATATCTACTAAGTAAAGATAACCTGACGTGGGTTACGCTGAAAACAGAACACGCAATCTTTATAAGCGTTTGTTTACAGGTAATTATTTATTGTGCATGATAAACAAGTATGTGAAACTATTTAATTCAAATTATCTATAAATTTATATACCTATTTATATTTCGTGTCGTTGACCTTTCTCGAACTCCATGAATTTTTATTGAATTATCAAGATCATATTTTGCTGAACGTACGAGTTTAAAGGGCTGTTATAATAGAGCTCAATTTGAGCTGTTCCGTTTACGTTTCAGTCGACAGTGGACGAGCTGATACGATTATATAAGGCTGTTTAATAAAACTCTTAATCTCTTCCGTAACGTTCCAGTCGATAGTGGACGAGCTGATGCGTCAGAAGAGCGGCGCGGGGCCGGCGTCGCCGCGCGGGCGGCGCGCGGGGCTCACGTACGTGCGCCGCGACGGCTCCAGCCAGCTCATCACGCCCTCCTCCTCCAGCGACACGCTCAGCTCTGTTGTGAGTAACTTGTGGACTGGTGGCTTAATGATGTATTATCATGGGGTTTTGTATGGGCTAAGCGGGCAAGTGTAGACGGGTTATCTGATAGTAAGTGGTCACCGTCGCCCATTAACATTGGCTATATTAGCGGCTTCGAGCAAATGTGCAGACGGGTCACCTGTAAGTGGTCACCGGCGCCCATTATCATTGGCAACAAGGGGCGTCACCAATCCGTTCAAGGTCTCGAAGAAAGCGATTGCCCGCTTTTCGAAGGATCCCATGTCATAGCAATGTAGGAATACCGAAGGATGAAGTTCGTTCTACAGTTTACAAATATGCGGTAGAAAATGACGTGAAAATCGAACTGTGAACGAACGCCATTGATTGCAGATTACTTTCGGAGACTCGGTAATACTCCCCGAATTTTCCAAAATAGCTTCTTGGAAAGTTATCAGTGAGAGCAGTCCATGATGATGATATACTCCAGAATTATATTGTAATACTCCTGATATAATGACCAGGACAATAAGTCCAGTGAGTTATTCTTAGTAAGTCTCGTTTTCATTCGGTCACAGACACGCACGTCGATGATCAATGCACTTGAGAACTGAGATGGCCTCTAAAAAAGTAACCATGTAACAAAGCTTTGATTGCGTCTTTGGTGTTGCTTGCCCAATGGGCGATGGTGTCACCGCACCAGTGGCGATTCCTGGTGTTTATAATTGGGGTGGCTCCAGCTTTTGTTATATAGTGTGTAGTGTTAAGTCGCATAACCGGAAAACCATTTCTTCAGACACTTACTTTGAAATCGCAAATAATTGCTTTTTACAAAAAAAAATAACCGACTTCAATCTTGATAAGTAGAGATAACTCAAAAACTACTCGCCAGATGGCGCTCAATTCAACATGTAAGTGTAAAGTTCTCGTCGCTACATATTAATCAAGCCCAAACACTAGATAACTGCAGTAAATCGTTGAGGAGTTCCCTCGACTGTCTTTCGGCTTCATCAGATCGACTCCAGATCTTCATGAAATAGTAGCGCTTTAAAGTACTTATGGTAACATGAACAAACACACTAGTTGTCCATACAATTTTCAAAAGTTCCCCTCGATTTCCCTGAGATGCCATCATCAGATCCTGGTGTCCTTATCACCGGACCCCACTGCGGATATCTACTTTAGAATAAAAAAAGAATTATCAAAATCGGTCTATAAACGACGAAATAATCGCTGAACGTACATAAAAAAGCATATATACGGTCGAATTGAGAACCTCCTTCTTTTTTGAATTCGGTTAAAAAGAAATTTCATACAATTTGACATTTTTATTTTTGTATGAAATAGCTGATGTTTTTTCGCGATTTTAGGGTTGGTCCCATAGTGAAAGTCCATTTTCCACTATCAACCGTTTTTCGGCAAACGATCTCGTCGTGAAAGGTCTTTCTAAAAGTTCTTGTATCACAGATTTTATTGAATCACTCATAATTTCATGTCATGTCATTATAAACTAATTACCTACTAAATAAAAAGTAAATTAAATCAATAGAAATATAGAAACCGTAATCACAAATCTACACTATCACGAAAAACATGCGAAAACTCGTTAGGTAATGCGCCATTCCCAGCGCCAGACCCGCGTTTCAAACTCAGTGATACCACAGTATAATTTTACTATGGTGATACTAAGCGATCGAAGAGGCGCGGGCGGCCGCGGGCCAACGACTTTGTATGGACTATGCATGCGCTAGCAGAAGCGCATGCCTCGGCCGCGCTCGGCGCCGACCGAACGCGAAGACAATCGCCGCGAGTCGCGTTCGTGATAGAAGACCGCAGCGCTCGTAAAATGTAATTATTGTACTTAGGTCTAAATAATTAGGTTGTAAATATAATATGATTTTTTACATTTTATTTAATGCTTAAAAATTATGGTATGGCGGCGCCATACGCGCCATCTTAGAGAAATCGCCACTGCACCGCACCTACCATCAGATGGCTCGTGTGCTACATTGTTTTTATCTTATGCGTATTTTAAACGAAGAGTGGGCCTATAGTATAAACCACTGTCATTAGCCTTATCTTGTTTGCACTCATTATGCTCGAACGATGTGCGTATTAGTAAGCACTTAGGCATTTAATTTATCTATGTATGTCACGATAATATTCTTAACTTGGTTTTGAGGATTAAGTAAAATAATTATGTAGTATGTTATAATACATGGTTTTCCCATGGATGTTTTCTAACCCTTAGACTATTCTGACGAACAACAAAACAAGACTTATCACTTTTATTTGATAGAGCTTTAAACCTCACTATTCTTCTAATGTTGAATTTTTTACCTTTTCAGAATGGAGATTCATATAACTCGGGCAGTTCAAGAGAAATATTTTCAGTACAAAAACTCACTGAAAAGTTTGCTTCCGTGGCGTTTAAATCGGGCAAGGACTGCGTTGAAAACAACGCTTTTGAGGCCATAGGCGATGAAGAATTGTAGAAGCCGAACAATGTCCAAAGATCTACGATTATTTGTAAAATAATGTAGATATTATGTAAACTATTATTAAAAATTTCCGAATTTTTACCTATGAAGATTTTGTATAAACGTTTAAATATCTAATTTGTAAGTAAAATATACGGGCTATGATTGTTATGAATCTCTACTATTAAGCATATTCGCAAAGCCATCAACTTGCCATAACTTGTTTCTATTGACTTAAAATTTGTAGGTTCATAATGTTCTCAAGGTCCAAATTCTCTTTTAGTCCTGACATTAAGCCCAAAAACAATTAGGCTTGACAAATCGAGGAATTGGTTTATCAGTAAAAAAAATTGTTTAGTTCATGATAATAACCAACGTTTATATAACGACGATAAAGTAGTCGTGTTGGTTGTACAAGAATAATTATGGTTTCGTGATAATAAAATATATTATTATTAGGCCACAAGTTATCCGAGTCCATTGTTTCGATTTTATTAAATTCCTTTGTTTTTTTTTCTATTATAAAAAGCATTGATTCAATGGACGTACAATAAAGCTGACAGGTTAAATGGGCGATAGACGAAGAAAACGTCTTCCTGGACTTATGTTATTCAAAATTGACGGCACACATTTATCAATGACAATCATTTTTCTTTAGGTACTTATATCAAAGAATCGTGTCGCTATATTTATACCTAAGCCGGCGTGCAATAAAACACTATTAAAAATTGAATGGGTAGGTACTCAGACCAATAAACTATAGACGGAATGCCGTGAACAAAAGCGTGAAGCCGGCAAAAAGTCAGCTTAGCCTTGTAATACACACGGCGGCACTCACACCAAAACTACTTTTGTGTTCTAAATAATAAAAAATGAATGAAGCTTTGTGTTCCGAAAAATAAAGTTTAAATTTGTTCTAGTTCAAACTGTCAATATAGAGCATTCTATTGGTTTCGATGTGTGTTTTCAGCTGACTTTTGCCGGCTTCACGCTTTTGTTCGCGGCATTCCGTCTATAGTTTGTTGGTCTGAGGGTAGGTATATTATGAGCTACACGCTTCAAATGACCATAAAAATACTTATACATTATGTCCACAATTATTGTGGATTATGAATTATAAGTATGTATTATGTATTATAATACATAAATTAAAACACTTCAGGGAATACATTTGTATGTATGTTATGCTCAAAGATCGAAAACGCTCATTGAGCGGACAAATAGCTCACAACGCGATGTGGTCACAGTAAAACATCCACATAGCGAAATTCGTATTATGGCTCTAATGAAAACGCGCACGACGCATTGTGGCAATCAATGATAGACCAAATAGCGAAATACGTGTCGTAATGAAATGTTCAGGTGGTTATAATCGCCCTAAAATCGGTTCTGGCACTCGCCGGCCGCTGCCGCGGCACGCTCGCTTCGCTCGCTCGGCTCGTGCGATGGTTCCTATCCTGTTAACCTAACCTAACACGCTCGTCGCTTCGCTCCTCGCTAACCTATTTAGTTGTACGTTGAAAGAGGAACCCGGCGTCATGGCTTTTCTTCATTGCCACAACGCGTTGAGATCGAATAGCATGTAAGCCACGACACGATTTCGCTATTTGGTCTTTCTTTGATTGCCACAACGCGTCGTGCGCGTTTTCATTAGAGCCATAACACGAATTTCGCTATGTGGATGTTTTACTGTGACCACATCGCGTTGTGAGCTATTTTTCCGCTCAATGAGCGTCTTTGATCTTTGAGCGTAACATGTACACATCAGTTATCCATTTATTTAGTCGTTGTTGACTATATTAGCATTTTTATTAATATGACTATAGCACTTAATACCGTATTTCACAAATAAGCATTTTCCATTTAAAAATGACACAACTAAAATGAATGCAAAAATGGATTTATTATTGCTAGCATTTTAACAATTGCGTTGAAATTTTCTTGTATTTTAATTGCTAGTTGTATCAGATAGAATAAATTACATGTGGCCAAAGTGTTAACGAAGGTACTTCAATAGTACAGGCCTAAATATTTAGGACTAACTAGTCAGTAAAATCTCAATGTTTTTGTACTATATGTCTATATTAGGGTACTCCGTATTTAGCATTTAAGTGTGCATATTTTACTTTTGTAATAACTTTTATTCATGATTTTTTTTGTTATAATTATATTTAATTGTATCTTATTCTAATGTATTGGTTTATTGTTTTTGTATAGAAACTTAAGGGTTTTCCTTATTTTTATTATTTATATTTATATCCATATTAAATGTAATTAACGGACTATGCAATTCTATTTTTAATATTCCGATAATTCCGATAAAATTTCACAAAGTTATGATTATTTTGGTTTTTAAATTAAGTTAATTTAAAAAATTATTTCATGAGGTTTTTAAGTCAAAATAGCACAAAACATAATATTTTTTTATATTTAATTACAGTGAACATAAAAATCATAGGAAAAAATTACCACCACAACCAAAAAAATATTTAGATAAGTTAATTGATTCTATTAGTACATTGATGATCATTTCTCGAATTGGTGAAAAGTTCTGATAAATATTACCAGACTGTGTCAAAAACTGCAGGTCTGTGTCTTATAAGACATAATTATTTAAGCTCCTTTGAAAGGGTCCAGATCTATTGATCAAAGCTATATGAAGTTTAAGACAAATTAGGAAACCGAGCATGTATTTTTTTCAAACATGCATGTCAGGCAATGTTCATCCAAATATTTTATACAGATGTGATGATTTTATACGAATAACCGATTTCGATCGGGCATTTAGGTTTTTAATATCACGATTTTATATTTCCGCGTTTGAAAATAATCGTATTTAGTAGGTTCGTAATATTATGTTATTATAAATCTTTTTAAAACCGTGGTCGTGTCGCCCGATCATTTAACACCAAATTGATCTGAATGCTAATAATTTTTTCGTGACACATTTTATAGGTTGACCAGAAATATAAAAAACCTCGCCATATTGCGGTAAACTCATGGAACTAATTTATTTTACTGGCAACGCTTAGTTTCTAAACGTCAATCGTAAATTGCTTGTCAGTGACATTGAATTGTCTTTTACTTTGAGTTTATATTTAGTGCTAAAATGACAAAAACTGTTCATATTCTTAAAAAAATAGTGGTTTTCTATGTGCTAAAATAATATTTCATATAAAATAACATTTATTTCCTTAAATAACATTTCCGACAAAGTTGTCAAAATGACAATAATAACACGAGCGTTACTATAGTTACAGTTGTCTGTGCTGTTGCCATATAAAAGGAAACTTTAGCGCCCTCATGACAGGTTTTTTATTTTTCTGGTCAAGAATATACCTAATTATAGTTTATTACTGTCATCCATTAGGTCACAATTTAAAGTTACAGCGGATTTACCTTAATCTAAGTGTAGGTACACGGCTATATTTTAATTTCAATGCTAACTTTTTATTATTTATTTTGTATATATTTTATTAGTAATTAGCATATTATAATTGTTTACGCATTGTTTTGTAAACTATCCGAATTATATAGCATTGTTATAATTAATTTCCTTTTTTACCTACTTTTTTTATAAAAAGAATCAATGCACTTCCAAATTGTAAAAACTTGTCAAATATTAAATATTTGTTTTTTTTAAAGACTTCATATTCACATTTTTAATAACTACAGAATAATTACATATCTGATAAGCGTACGCGTCACCGTTACACAGGCCTAAGAAAGGATTCAAACTGCCTCTGATTTGTATCCGGCGATTTCTTTTTTAAGTTCAAGTAACTACTCACCAAGCATTAACCCCGGATCTGGTTAGGTATACAGTAAAAAAGAGACTTGTAATATCATTGATTGTACTCACGAAAGCCTGTAAACTAGTAATGCATAAATCCCCCTGGTGTTCTGCAAGAGCTAAAGTATGGATGGTAAAAGATTGAATGAAGCCTTATTATTCTTATGTATTTAGTCTTATTTTCCAAATTGTAATTAAGACTTCTTTGTTATTCATGCATCAAATATGAGATACTTATTTTTTGATTTTGGGAAAACAGACTTTCTTATTGTCATTTATTACACTTGCAACAAATAAATAATAGGAAAAATATATAATAGTTATGATTGGCTTTATTTATATTATCTTCCTACTACTTAATGATCAAAAATTTAAGTTTTAATACTTAAATCAGCTATTTAATTATGTGAAGGTTGAAAGTTGAAATTTGAAGTTGTATAATGTTACATGATTATAATGTACTAATTTTAGTAGAGATGGGTTACAAATATGTTTGTACAACTCATTAATTCATCAAATATCAATATTATTTATCTACTACTTTTATCAACATGTATAAACTGAAACATTCAATCTTTATAAACATTAGCATGGAATAGTGTTGTCGACTGTTCTGGGACTCTACATTCAATAGATGGACCTACATTAGGTTATGGAAATTGGACCCATCTTAATCATTAAATATTATTAGACTGAAGTATCATTTAATTATGTCATATCTTTATTATATAACTTTATTGGGACCATTTGGAATTACTATATTTATATTATTTATGTTCATTATCAAATACGTGAATAGGGCGTAGTTATTATTACTATTTTGGTCTTACTTCTAAAACTACCTATCAATCATTGTTAGCTTGTACTGTTTGGCCATATTATATCAATATGTGAATTCTGTTTCTTGTTTTGTAAAATTGATACCCAATATTTAAAAATAAATTGAGTTGAAAAAAGATATTCTTTATATTTTTGTGATGTGTATGGACTGTATGGGTGTTTCCATGAAAGTCAAAAGACATTATAGGTAGCTAAATTTATTTAAATCAATAAAATTAAATAATAATAATCATAGCATGTAATGGAACTAATAATCCTTCTCCCACTTCTCACGCTCTAGTCTCTCCTTCTTGACCTGTTCCACAATGGGAGTAAGGTAGAGTTTATCCTCTTCAAACTTGGTCCATTCTTCTTTGGGAAGAATGATCTTTTGCATGGAGAGTTGGATAGCACGGACCATGCGGAAGTTACGCTCGTCCACTACATGGCTGGGGAGACGACGAAGTGCCTCTTGTACATCCTCATTTTCATACAAGCAGTCATCACGGAGCAAACCTGAAATTTTTAAATTATGTATTAAGACTCTTGTTGCAAGCTTAAATTAATTTGACAATATCCTTTGGAATGACTATGTCCAGCAGTTGAAGTAAGAAGGAAATGGAGAGATGAAATACCGAAATGTTATTATTGTGTAACTATAAATAATAGCAATTGGAAGTTGGTTATAAAACTGGACTGTTAATTGACTATGTTAATGTTTTTTTAATAAGCTGCATTTTCTTACACTGCCATTTCTGTGGGGATATTAGGGAACTCCCCCTATTCCCTGAACCGACTCCCAAATGTCTACAAAAATTTACAACTATGTCACCACATGTAAAAAAGGATGGGGTCAACAACAACAATCCAAACTCCTCAAAAACATCACTATACTTCATTTGCCTTAAATATGGATTTTGTTTTAATAGCAACCCACATAAATGCCAACTTTCTGCTGCAGTGATTACAGTTTATTGTAGATTGATGGCAAGAATTTAAAATACCATAGGTAAATTTTGATTACAAGCTAAATTGAACTGTGAGCACCAGTAATAAGTTTATTTTTGGTAAAGAGTGGCAATTCTATATTCTTGATGACTCAAATATCATTTGAGTGACAAATTTTATTGAGCACAGCGAAAGATAAACTATTAGTGGGGGTAAAAGTTAGTAAACAAGATCTCTTAACAATTAATTTTAAAATTTGTTCAGTTTTTTACCTCTAACCTAAGACAGCTTTACCAATTAGGATGCAGTTTTATTGATGTATTATAGTAAGCTTGAGATGACATCAATTTTTATTGGTGTAGTAAAAAACTAAACTAAAGAATTTCACAGTGGCTACTAAGCCACTAAGCATGAGTTCTTCAAACAAAGCGAAGTGAGACCAGTGATTAGTTTGAAATAGTTCCTCAATTGGGAAAATTACAGTGTAATATCAAGAATTTCACAACTTAACGCAAGCATATACAAAATTATGTTGATTAAATGGGTATCTCACAACAATACGACATGAGTTATTAATTCAAGACCACCATTTCAAGGACAGCAGTTCCACTGCAGAAGTCCACTGACAGATATGTAGTTGCAAAATTATGTTTTGGTCCAGGCAATTTCAAATAAGTATTTGGATTAGTTTGTATTGTATTGTATAATTGAAAAGTTAAATGAGAAAAACGTACCATATTTATTAAAACCAGCAGCATTATATGCCCACTTCCTGAGGCTACCTGAAAAATAAGTATCATTATGTAACTAGAATGATATTAAAATTAAAAGTATTACACATGATGTAAAATATTTAGTACATACTGCGTACGACTGCAGTAGTTCTAAAGGCCATTTTGACACCAAAATGGGTACAACTTATTAGTTAATTTTAAATAAATCCGTGCGGCTGCAATGCCTCTGAACAATCAAATAATTTGGTAAATGGTTATGTCATTTGTCAATTGTCAAAGTCAAAATGTTCAAATCACAATTCATAATTTTTTTTGTCTGTCACTGTCACAATGATAAACACAGATTATGGCGAATACGATATAGATAACTAACAATTATATCTACGGTGTCTATGCGTAGGAAAGACAAGGAGAGCTACGTATACCTACCTTGAATTGTGTACTGACTGTCGTTGTTTCTCTTTTTCTTAGACGTACTCGGTGAAGTACTCGGATGTAGTGAGCCATACGGCTGCCCATACATTGCAATCGCCCCCGGTTAGAAAGAGAAACAACGATAACGGTAATTACCTTTCTCGCTCCGATTCCGATGAGCCAGAAAGAGAAAGGTGATTACTAAAGATTTCGTCTCTTTTTATCCTAGGTACGCTCTGAAGCCTCGCCAGATAGAGAAAGGGGATTACTAAAGATTTCGTCTCTTATTATCCGAGGTACGCTCTGAAGCCTGGTTTCTGCCCTCTAGTGTAATATCTCTATGGATCACCTTACTCTTTCTGGCTCATCGGGATCGGAGAGAGATAGGTAATTACCGTTATCGTTGTATCTCTTTCTAACTAACAGGGGGCGATTGCAATGTATGGGCACTGGGCAGCCGTATGGCTCACCCACTCTAGTGTAATATCTCTATGGTAATATCTCTATATATAGGTCACATTTGACAACCATTTGTCTTTGCTTCATAGTGAGGGTAACCTGCCGAAAAATATCGATTAAATTTATACTCCTCCGACTTTTAATTCGATTCAGTAAAATGACATTTTCAGTGGTACCGTTTTTTATTATCACGAAAATAATGATGTAACCTGGACGTAAATGATTCGATTTGATAAAAATATTAATCGGATTATAATCATTTCGCATAATTTAGCAAATCGCTTAAATGTGTAAGGTAGAACCAGAGTGGTCCAAGTGACATTTTGGTTTGACCCCCGATTTTGGCAAAAAGATCTCCAAAACTCAATATTCTTTTATTCCACTTTGATCCAATTGCAGTTCAGTTGCAGACTTGCAATTCAGAAACATTGTCTAGGGCAATTGGATCAAAGTGGAATAAAAGAATATTGAGTTTTGGAGATCTTTTTGCCAAAATCGGGGGTCAAACCAAAATGTCACTTGGACCACTCTGGTTCTACCTTACACAAATATTGTATGAAGTTATTATAGGATCAACAACTACACATAAAAAAAATATTATTATCAATTTTCCCCTACATTTTTAATTTGTAAGAGCTTATGTATGTACTAAAAGCATGCATTCACCGGTGTTTAATATTTTTGTTTAACATAATATATAATTTTAAATGAATAACCTTTTCGTATTGTTCTCTGATTTTTAATTAAATTTAATTAACACACATCATCGAATCGATAAAATCGAATCGTCAAAACATCGTTCGTTAATCGTGTGAGTAATCACTTGTGTAATCACTATGATTGAAAAGCTGGCAACATTATTTCGAAAAGTGACATTAGCAAACGTCAATTTACTGAGTCGAATTAAAAGTCGCAGTATAAGTAGGTAATCGATAAGGACTTCAAACTTCTGTAAATTGAATGCGATTGTAAAAAAAGTATTAATAAGCACATAGATCGCACAACGATTAAATAAAGGACAAAACATTCCACAAAAACATTTCACGTTTCTGGATACTGGCTTTTGAAACAGACGTTATATATAAAATGAATGATTAAAATGTAACAAAATTATTTTGTTCGTATTAAAATACATTTTATTTTGTAATGGTGAAATAATTTTTGACGATAAGTTCGATATCTCGAATTCAACTTATCTGCCGATCTGTTTCTTTTGGTACCATCCCTACCTAATATTTAAAAAGAAAAAGTGTTCTCTGATGTAACTTGTAACGACGTAACGTAAGTTCTTTACTTTTAAGTGTAAAAACTTTAACAAGATCTAGTAGGGAATATTAAATAATATGGGGTGTCTCCCTTTCAAGGTTACTTTGTAAAATTTTGACGAACTGTCAAATGTGACCTATTAAAATGGCCCTACTATAACCCGTAATATAGTAAACAAGATAAACAAAATATTATGAAATTAGGAGACTCCGTGTCTCTGATTCTCTACGTTTTTGTTCTGCGCCTGCGGCCTGCGGTCTGCTCTGCCATTGCTCTGCCGCTGCATGCCGGGCCGAGCATCCATAGCGAGCATCTGCCGACCTGCTGAGTGCCGCCGAGTGCCGTCCTATGGTGCCGTCAATATTATTATTATCATATTATGCATGAGTCTATGGCTAGGGATGCAAGGTTCTTGTAATATCGATAAAAATATCGATAATTATATCGAGGCAATGATATTATCGATAGTTGATAATATCGATATTTTGGTCGATAATATCGATAATATCGAATTTATTTAAATTTAAATAAAAAATATGAAGTTCATAGACACACCATCAACATGGTAAATTGTGAATTAAATAAATCTAAATGTAAATCTAGAATTAAAATACAATCTAGAATTAAGACCTTTATGTCACCACAATTTCTGCAAATAAAATATTCATTCATTCATTCATCATTCATTCATTCGTAGAGATTTTTTTGTTTCATTAGTCCTTACAGACACGCAAAGGGGCTAAGCCCATACAGCCAGAGAAAATAGAGAAATAAAACAAGTAGAGGATGTTTTTTATTTGTTTATATTGTAAGAAAAGGCTAATGTTCGAAGCCCAAACAGCCTTATCTAAGGTCGTGAATTATCGATATTTTTCTTCGGATATGATAACGATATTATCGTATCGTTATAGCGCAAATATCGATAAAAATATCGATGTGTCCCCTTCGATATTATCGATATTATCGATTTTCCGATATATCGTTGCAACCCTATCTATGGCTATGGCTATGCTCTATGGTTACCTACTATAGGGGTTGTTTTGTTTTTAGGGGAATTAACAATAAGAATCACAATCAGCATAATCCATCAATTAATTTAATTCTGCTAATTCAACGTTAATTTTGTGTGATAATCTTTGCAATTGCATACGTACACGCACAGAAGATTCGAGGAGGAATGATAAAACAAAGCCACGCGTGGCTGGTTCGTGTTTCTTATCATGTTGTTTATTTGCATGGCTCGAAGTGAACTTCGTTTGCCCTCGCGCGACCTCCCGGTTCCTCGGCCCTCTTATCACTATCAGAGGGAATAAAACGACGACGATGGAAGGTATTTTAATCAGATATTCTTACGCGTTCGCGCACGTTGTACGTTTTTCATAGTGCTCAATTTGTTGCGCATTTGTAGTTATTTCACAAAATTTTATCGGTTATTCAGTTTTTATATTGCAAATTAGTCTTTACTAATTTGTTTGGTAATTTTTTTGTTCATCCTGCATCCAAGAGGAGGAATGCCAAGTGACTGTCGGGACTGTTTGGGAATTCGTTTTCGAATTAATACCCTGCACCAAACCTGGAAGTGGCTGCATCAAACCATCGCGCTCCACGAATATCTGATCTCCCTCTCCTCGGCTGACACCGACGCCAAGTCCTGCATGTGTTAGTGCGTTATAATTGGACTTAAAAGACTTTTGTTATTGAACTTTAGTATATTATTCTATTTTAAAAGTTTAAGCTTAAAGCACTGCCCGTGTACCGTTCATACAGAAAAGTATTCGTTTTATAAGCACTCATTAAAACATCAAAATGGCGCAGTCAATGTTGAGGAAGGTAGCAACGAGCGGTGCGTGTGTGTTCATTGGGCTTACGAGAAGAACCAGTGCTCGCAGCCTGGTGACCAGCAGCAAAGCAGTGAATGCAAAACAGAATGAGAAAGAGTTGCCGCCGGAGAGGGAGGTTACAAAGTCGGTGTTCATGTCGCAGTCAACAGACATTTACACCAATCTAGCATTAGAAGATTGGATGTATCGGAATATGGATTTCTCCAACCACCATGTCATGATGGTGTGGCGCAATGAGCCGTCTGTTGTGATCGGTAGACATCAGAACCCATGGCTGGAGGCTAATATCCCACTTCTGAATGAGAGAGAAATTGCCTTGGCTCGTCGCAACAGCGGTGGAGGAACTGTGTACCACGATAGGGGGAACTTGAATGTCACCTTTTTCACTCCAAGAGACAGATATGACAGAAAATATAATCTTGAACTGATCAAGAGGGCTCTGTTTAGAGGTTTTGGAGTTAAGACTATTATCAACGAGCGTCAAGACCTCATTGTTCGAGATAAATATAAAGTATCCTTTACAGAATTTATAATTCATGTAACTTTCCAATATTTTAATATCTTTTTACTTTGAATGACACTATTCTTTATCAATGTAACTCATAAAAGTGATAAAAAGCTATTCATTCACCTAGATTATAAGACATGTAATAAAAGCAATGATTATTGTCAGTTAAATTGCAAATTAACTGAATTGGCCTCTATTAATTTAAGCACTTTCCCACCAACAATTAATTGGCTATTAACCTCTAGCCATCAGGTGGGGTTGTTGTCAATCATTGACTTTAATGTCTTTTCTAGCATCAAATTTTATGTGATTTTCTTAACAATATGTGTATCAGATCTCTGGTACTGCAGCAAAGTTAGGTCGTCTTACAGCATATCATCACTGCACTCTTCTAGTCAATGCCAATAAGGCAGATCTCAGCAAGGCTCTTGCAAAACGTGAGGTGAGTTAACATAATATTGTCAGAGCTATTGTTTGTGTAAATGTATAAATATATATGTATAAGGTAAAAGTCACTAATTTGAATAGTTTTTGTCTTTTTGACGTGACAACGTCTTATAAATTGGTTTGCCGGGAGGCACTTCAAGAAACTGCGTTAGTAAGCTCCGCTCACGTTCCTTGGTAACAGTGTACAGAAAATGGTACAGCGCCATATATGATTAAGTAGAGTAACTAGTTTGTTACCTCACTTAGTTGTGACTAATGGTTAATGGTCTAACGGTTAGCAGCGCTAGATGGCGGATGGTGTTACAATGTTTTAAATATAATTCTTTGTATACGTTTACCCCATGAAGATACGGGAACGCAGGGTCAACTTCACAAATAACCACAACTGCTTGCAAACCCAAAATAGCAGTTTATTATAAAACCAAAGAAGTCGACACATTGCCCTTTAAAAATTTTTCTCTTATATAAACTCCACGTTACACTCGTTAGCGCGTTTCACAAATTGGTACAATGCCATCTTGTTTACAAGTGAGGAACTATTTAACAAAAATAAAACATTAAACTTAAATTGCTTCCGCCTTCACATGACGGTTAGACAGTATAAATAAATGTTTTAAATTGTTACTATTATTTCATCCTTCTTCCTACTATACGAATGAATATTCACATTAAAATTATTTTACCACTTAAAGTCGTTGTCACGTAAAACTTTCGCCCGTATACCGACGTTACAGGCAACCAATTTTTTTATATCCACTGTATAGTATTACTGCATTGTTATATGTTAATTTGAGTTTCATAGCCTAAAATAGCTCAGTAATCAGGCATTGAATCTGTTCAAAATAGGTGTATTGTCCTAATTAGGGCATAGATAGCACATGGTTATGCTATCAATGTTATGATATAGCTAACAGATGGTATGTGGTTATTTATAATTTAACTAGCGACCCGCCACGGCTTCGCACGGGTGCAATAACTATTTAATGGATGTTATTATACATATAAACCTTCCTCTTGAATCACTCTATCTATTAAAAAAAAACCGCATCAAAATCCGTTGCGTAGTTTTAAAGATTTAAGGACACAAAGGGACAGAGAAAGTGACTTTGTTTTATAGTATGTAGTGATATAACATGATAACATGAACTGTAAATGCATGTGTTTTCATGTTGTATTTCTTTGTAACATTCCTCTATTCAATTGTGTTCTATGAATCATTGCTGTGTCACTGTTGGAATCTACAATAGTGTTTTAAATTTGAATAACCATTCTGTTGCTATGTGTTGAATACAAATTTTACGTAATACATCTACATATATTATTCTCTGTACAATTCTACAACTTATGTTGTAAATATTTTGAGCAATGTCACTAAAGTTCACTCCCTATCTATACATATGTAAATTTACCCATTTGCCTACAACTTACAAGTACTTATAAAGTAAATCACTTTCAATAATTAACTAGTATTCAATAACAAGTTTTCAATTGGTTTTATCAACTTTTATCTGACAATCTCTGTGTGTGCTAATAATACTAACTTGCCCCAACAGAGCACACTAGTTAAGACCATATAATTCTATTTAGCATGGCATACAGACGAACGCGACTGCCTCCATCCGCTCCCCCGTGGCCAACTTGGCTGACCTGGACAACAAGATAACAGTGGACAGCCTCCAGACGGCCATCGGCTACGAGTACCTTCGAACACCCGCTCTGCACCTCGAAGATGGTGGGCAAGGTCAGATCTCAAAGCAGCGAGGCTTCCAATTCGTCAATCCCACTGATGAATGGTTCCCAGGTGAGTTGGAAAAAATTAATCAGGATAATCTTTACCTACTTCTTAAAAGAAGGTAGTTCTGGATGAGAATGTATTTTTTCGATTTCTTATTTGTGTTTACATAACTTTTTACTGTATGAATCGATTTTGATTATTTTTTTATATCCGAAAGATTGTACTGTCGTGCGTGTCCCATTTAAGTTTGAGCGATATCAGATCTGACGATTAGATTTTTAGTTCTCCCCATTAACGCGTAGTCGACTACGCTGATGTTCTCATTTTATTACCTTTGAGGTCAGGTTTTTGTTAAAGTTTTCATGCTTCATTCGTAATGTCTAACAAATATTATTTTTAATAGGTCTCGCCGAATTGAAGAACGAACTCCAGACGTGGGATTGGTGCTTTGGCAGGACCCCGGTGTTCACTGTCAGCCGTTCATTCCCCGTTCCTGCCGAGTTACTCGCGCCATCCAAAGTCTACACAGCGTCTCAAGAACTCGTAATCAATATGACAGTGGAGAAAGGTCTTATCAATGACGTCACACTCAGCATTCCCCCAGGGCTCGTCGAATCCGGCTTCCATGGCGAAGCATCGGTCATTACGCATCTGAAAGGGAAGAGGTTTACTTCGGAAGCTCTGAGTGCGCTTCAGGACGCCATGTTGACTCGTCACTCTGCCAGTGAGCCCAGGAAACTCGATGACAAAGAACAGTTTGTTGCGAAGTGTTTCGATCAGGTGGTAAACACTGTGTAACTTCGCCAGGGAAATTTAGGTATGATTATATTGTAAATTTATAATACAGATGACTGTACATATTATATAAAGATATAGGTGCTATGTGTATCTTGAATATAAGTATCATTATGGTGGTATTGTTTCTATAAATTGTATGTTATCAGTTGGCTGTATGTTTTATCTTACGATATTATGTAGATATAGTCTGATAAAAGTTAAAACTCAAATATTGTCATTTAATGAGCTGTTTCTAATTGATTCCTTGTTTTTTCGTCAATCTGCCTTTAACACATTTTCTGCTTTGTTATTTTGTGTTCTTTTAGTTTAGTGTTATATTAATTATTATTTAAGGGCCGTAGCGTGGTATTGCAAGTGTGCCTTACTATCACAATATGAAGAAGCAAATGAGCAAATAGGCTGATTGAGGGTAGTCCGATATTGTTTCCTATGCATTATCAATAATAGGGAGCTTTACTATTTACGAGCATTAATAGGGAAAATAGCATCATGGAACATGTTACATGGTAGACATCTATACAAGCAAACGAACCATCTGATGGTAAGTGGTCACTGTCGCCCAATGACATCATTAACCCCAAAGGCAGCCCTACTACCGAGTAAGGGCCGACTTCTGTTGTAATAATTCAAGGTTTTTTTTTGTGATTTGAAACCCATAAAATATTTAAATACTTCCAACACTTTGCAATATTCTGCTATGCGTCCGTGAGATACACGCGAGAAGCACATTCGTGCTCAACGCTACAAGAATGCATCATATCATTTGTTTTAATTAATTAAATTTTAATTTTTTTGTAACTGAATTTAACGTACGCATGTAATGTTACTTAACGTCTTATATTATGTAGCATGTATATTGTCTTAATTATAACTTGTACGTAGTTTTGAGTTGTCATGTTAATCTTCATTTACCATTTCATCCCCTTTATATCTTCGATATTACAAGATCTGTCCTAAGCGAGAACTTTTTTGTATGAAATGGACCATATTTTTAGTTATAGTTTGTGTAGTATGTATTTTGTTAGCTTTAATAATCATCTATTGATTGTATATTGGGTAGTTGTGTTTTCTTCTAACATCTTCATTTTCGGCGATTAACTTTATTTTAACTGACTGTTAAAGGTTTAAAAAAATTAAATGTAAAAAATTATATTATGTAAGAGTGAAGAATATTAATCAATAGATAATGTAATGATTAATTTGTATTGTAAATCTTATTTTTCTATTTGTGGCGTTTACCTATAGTTTTAGGACAAATGTATTTTGAAATAAAATTTCATAAGAATTAAATATTGAGACTTTTATTCAGCTTTATGAAATTATATATTTAGATTTACAAATATATTATTTCCTTATCAGTGAATCTATACTTCTAAACTTATAATACAAAGCGGAATAGTTTGTTTGAACGCGCTAATCTGAGGAACTAGTAGTAGGGTCCGAACTTAAAAAAATATTTTTGTGTTGAATAGTCCATCTATTGAGCAAGGGGCTATATAACATAACTATATATAACGCTACGACCAAAAGGAGCGGAGCAACAAGTTACGCGAAACGAAGGCGTCTATTTAATAATATTTGTTGCAGGACGACGTCTGGTTGGTCAGCTAGTTCTTTATATTATAATCTATTAAATAGATGAGGGATATTACTTTGGTACGACGCGACGTTTAATGATACTATGCAGATGATATAAAAATGATAACTAGGAAATTTAACTTTACATTAGTACCTACTCTTCCTCGTTTGAAACATGATCAAAGACAAAATTTTCATATCATAATTAGTAACTATTTAGTTTTTCAATCAAATATCAGTACATTTACCATTACACCGGCTCGAGCGATCAGCGAGGAGTTAGTCATGGATTATTGGAAAATATTTGCACTTGTCCTCGCACAATAAAAACTTGCAAGCCTCGAGGCTTGCTCTTCCTCTCGCTTTCTGAAGAGTTGGGTGGTGGTCGTTGGCCGCCGCTAGCGCAGCCAGTCTGCGTCCGTACACAGCGGCGCGCGCGCACAGGCCGCCATATTGAGTAATACGCGTTGCCATGGTAACCGCGTAAACAAACCATTTAAATAATAGCCGCCATCTTTGAGCTGTAGGCATAATACACTAGATTCAAAGTGTTGTGTTGTTTTGATAATAAAGTTAACTTATAAGTAAGTATATAAGTTGATATGTACCTAGTCTAACAAATGATGATGCTTGCGATTTAACCCTTCTTTACGCACATCCTGGAAGTATCTAATAATCTGATTGTTGGATTCGATATCTAAGTAGAGTAAGGACCTGTACCTGCCTACAGTAACGCATTTATTATTGTATAAACTTGGTTCTTATAGAATTGTATTATAGCTGAAAATTAAGTTGAAGTCTTGTCTTCATGCAAGTTTTAACTTTTCAGTTCCCACTTGCGATGGTTTTAGAAAAATGCTTTCATAGAAAAATATTCACCTAAGAGATTCCAGTGTAATATTATCATGCTGAAGACCTGCTCTTTAGGTTTAGATTGTGTGTTGTCAGTCAGTAATATGAATTATAAAATATAACATGAAAAAGTGTATTAATACACATTTATGATTTCGTTGCGTTGAGCTTAATGTTATATGCATCCTTAAATATTTCTAAACTAAAGTAAAGTAGATAAATATGCTTAAAAATAGTATTTTTAAATATAAACCACAATAAATTGTGTGTGTAATTTTAAAAAATTAATAAACGAGCGATAAATAAAGATTTTATTTTATGCAGATAGGAGAGAGTTGGATAATACAGCGCGGTTGATAATTCCGCGTATCAGCATAGCACCTATCTTAAAATTATACTGAAATTGAGAAATTCACAGGCTAAAATTAATCCCATGACCACCACCCATTTGATAGGAGTGTTCAGGCGGAAATATCACTTCTTAAAAGATTTTATCTGAAAGATAAGATGATTTCGCAAGTTTTATCGATAACAAAACGTTCTATGGCGTACCTAGATCATGAAATAGTTGTATAAATATAACCTACTGTCATGATTTTCTAATTTAATTTATTAATTATTGATAAAAAGTATGGCAATAAATGTAAGCAGCGACAGATAATTAGAACATTATGTTTTGACGTTGGCAACCCTGGATAAAAAAAAGGGCATGATGGCGGGAACGCGACGGAGGCTCTGGACATGTACCAATGTAACATTAAGATCTAATAATTAAGAGTAAAATGTGTTAGTGTACGTTTATCGTGAATAATATCGAATAATACTTAGTTATGAGAAATGTAGTTAGTGCACCGACAATAGTTATGTAATAGGAGGACATTCTCAATGTAAACAGTGTGTGAACAAATATATGTAACCTATTCAAGGAATGAAGATGACGTTTTATTACAAATGCTTTATCCGAATGGAACCACAAGGGGAAATCTACAATAATTCAGAAGTGGAAAGGCCCATTAAAAAGTCAGGAAAACGAATCCTTATTTTACGATACATTGGCGAGACAAATTTCGACGATAGACAATACGAAATCATCAATGGCATCAATGCATTAGTAAATAAAGATCGTGCTGGTAAAACTAAATAAATGACAACCCAAGAGATCTGTGCCATATTTTGAAGTTATCAAATAACCTATTGTGGAACCCGGAAGGAAAAACTCGAAATTATTGTGTGAAGGCTTCATGAGGCCCAAAGGCGGCATGCATCATGGGCCTACAGTGCTGATCTGCAAGGTTGCTGGTTACCAGGTGATCTGTATTGTTTTATCTATAATAAGGGTTGCTTATTGGTAATAGTTGGGAGCTATTTTGAATAACAAAAGGTCTGGTTATGACTAAATAACAAACAGAAAGAATACCTTGATAAAATGTCTGCGGGACAACAAATTAATTGAATTAAAGTTTTTAAATGTTTATTTAATAACATATGATAGAATTGCAACCAAGAGTACTTTATTAACTTATTACTAAAGTTACCTTAGGGGTTGTAAAAGACCCATTGATGGAACATAAAAGAATTATTATGATTTTAACCAAAGTAGTGAATACCCATTCAATTAATAATGAGATAATCTATTTAGTATTATTTTGTCAATGGGTTATTAGTCAATCAGCTTTTGAGTTATTTTGGTTAGGAGATGAAAGCAAAATCTAATTTATGTAATTAGATGTTGATGGAATGAAACTTATTTATCAATATTCACTTTGAAATGTAATATTGAGCTCTGAGTAGTAGAATGAGAAAGTTATGGTGCTCATAATTTTGAAGTAAGTTACTAGGAGTGTAACATTTAAGGTGCTCATCTATGGGATTATCACATGGGGTTTGATCATATAAAAGTTTATGCAGATTTAAGTTTAGTGAAATGGTCACATAATAAACAACTGAGTTAATCAAGTCTTTAAAATATGAGTTATAATATGCAGTTAGGCATGATATGCACTAGGAAGTTATTTAGACAAATTAATAATGACTTATTGAATGAGATATAGTGGAGATTTCATGTAAAAAGTTTTAAGTAAAAAAAAAAAAACATTAAATTGTATGTCAAACATTTAATTGTTGAAGATTTAAGTATGAACGGTATTAATTGTATCAAAATTAACATTGCAAAGATTTCTCAATTATTTATTTATTTGTTACATCACACTAAACTCATTTACAATACACATTAAACTCATTTACATATTACATAACTCATGCCCAATTTAAGACATTAGTGTTATTTCAATTACATGTGTAAAAATCTTACATAAAAGAAACAACAAGCGTTTATGGACCTGTGCCTCAGATTGTACAGACATGATATCTATGTCATTTAATAGTACAGATCTTAACCAAAAAGAATAAATAAGTTGCATATAGGTATAATGTCTTGAATTAAAGTTATAAAAAAAAAAGATTATATCACTGTTTTATCATGATTCTTTATTTTACCTAAACTTATGATTTTATGTATATTATATAGATTGCTTATATATACTCATCTCAGGTGATAATAAGTCATCACATTTCATCTTAAAGTACCTAATCATATAACGATTACAAATATGCAAAATATAAAAGGATATGACAAAAGAGTGTGTCAATGGTTCTTGATAGAATAATAACGCCAGAAGGAGTAGTACCATCACATAGGAGGGGAGTTGTGAGTACATATAAGTCAAAAAAAAAAAAATCTTCTGCAAATGTTGTAACGCTACATTATTGATATATTATACTCTGTTGTATATTTAATTATTGAAAATAATTCTCCTTGCAAGTTATTTTTTTTTTGGCTACTGAAACTGTGCAATACACGCACTGCTTTCGGCGTTCTATTGTTTTATTTTTATACATTTATTTAAAAAAAAAAAATATTATTAATAGCAATATTAAACTTTTGTGATAAAGTGAAATCAAAGAAATTGAAATTCTTTTATTTTGATTATTTTTTTTAGAGACTGCTATGAGATGTAAAATTATAATTAGAATTCTTTATTTGTTTTATTTAAATTCACTGAAAAACTTTGATGTTTGTACAGCTTGGGGTAAATTCCGGCTATGTCCTTTGATTTCATGGGAATTAATCATGAATATGTTATTGAATTTTAAAAAAAAAAAAGAGTGATATAATTTTGAATTTAAATAATGGTACATAAATTTAATTAAAAAAAAAAACATCAATAAACAATGAAATAAAAAAAAAAAAAACAATTATATTTAAGACTAGTAAATCCGCCCTCGCTTCGCTTTGAGAAACCAGTCCCTCCAAAAATCTCTATAAATTTTAACATATTATGTTATTCCGATGTCTAAGCTACTGCAAAGTTTCATGAAAATCCGTTCAGTAGTTTTTGCGTGAAAGAGCAACAAACACACACATACACACACACATACATCCTTACAAACTTTCGCATTTATAATATTAGTAGGAAGGATTAAAATGTGACAGGAATGTATAATTTTACATGAAAGCGTTGCCAAACAAAACTTCTAAATTTATTTTCTGTGCTCAAATATAGGTAAATTTTAACCAACTTCAAAAAAAAAGGAGGTTTTCAGTTTCACCTGTATGTATGTATAATGGTGCGCGATTATCTCGCGTTTGGTTGGACCGATTTTGATGCGGTTTTCAGAATAGTATTTTTCAGACTTAGGAGAAAGTTTTAGGCATATCGTTTGGCTGAACCGATTTTGATACGGTTTTCAGCATTGTGTTTATCAGACTTAGGAAAAGGATTTAGGTATATTAACCGCGTTTAACTGTTCCAATTTTAACTTTTCGGCGTTAAAGTCGGTCCTATTTTGTAAAAAGGTATTCAGAATATATCCACTATATGCAAATCACCGTAAACTTATAAATAAAGAATTAATACATAGTAATGCTATATTACGGTTATAATGGGGAATGGTTATAGGTCATGGTATAGTTATGGGAGTAAGTAAAAACTGTTGAACATGTTATAAGACAATACTGGGACAATTTTTTTGTTAGAAAAGGAGAGTGATTGTCAATTAAACATCACTTACTAAATATATATTTTTTTTGTGAAACATAAAAGGATATTTTTTATATATAGTAAATTGGTATTACCAAAGATTAGTAGCACTATTTCTGACAGAGCATCCAAATATATTTTAGTAAAATATTGCAGTTGTATTTTCGAGATGTACCTTCGATTTAGTATTTGACAATTATGGTTCTTTACGGGTCAAGCTTTGGGGTGAATGGTGTGCTATGCTTGTGCACCAGGTTAGAAGTAGGAGACCAGTATGCTATGCTTGTGTACTGGGTTAGGAGTAGGAGACCGGTATGCTATGCTTGTGTACTGGGTTAGGAGTAGGAGTGGTGTGCTATGCTTGTGCACCAGGTTAGGAGTAGGAGGCCGGTATGCTATGCTTGTGTACTGGGTTAGGAGTAGTTGGGGGGGAGGCCAGTATGCTATGCTTGTGTACTGGGTTTAGGAGCGGTGTGCTATGCTTGTGCACCAGGTTAGGAGTAGGAGGCCGGTATGCTATGCTTGTGTACTGGGTTAGGAGTAGTTGGGGGGGAGGCCAGTATGCTATGCTTGTGTACTGGGTTTAGGAGTGGTGTGCTATGCTTGTGCACCAGGTTAGGAGTAGGAGGCCGGTATGCTATGCTTGTGTACTGGGTTAGGAGTAGTTTGGGGGGGGAGGCAGGTGAACTATGCCTGTTCACTCCGTTGGTAATAATACTGGGGAGCTATGTTTGTTCATGTAATTTGGAAATGCAATATGAAAGATTCAAATAAGAAGTTTTTATTGTAAATGGAGCCACGCTTGAACTATGGGTTCAAATATAAAGAAAAAGTGAAATGAAAGAATATTAATTTTATGCTTAAGTGTTGTTCATTATTTATGGGTTTGCAAGATGAACTTTGTTTTATGTTCAATTATTTATGTGTGCATAATATGATTTATGAAGTCTTAATTACTTATATATGACATAATTTTGTTTGATTATATCAAAATTATTATTTATTTTCTACATATATATGAAAGGCATAACATGATTCGCTACATATTTGTAAGTTGCTTTATGTGAACGGATTACGTCTCAAATATATTGCGCAAGTTTCAGTGAGGCGCAATGAAGGCCGATTGTGAATCTTCCCTCTTGATACATCTCCGAGGCGGTTATAGAGCAAGCTGGGAGTGTTCAAGTTCCCCTAACTTAGATGATGAAGTTCGTGGAGGAATGGCAAGTAAAACCTTAGAAGACTAATAATGGCGACCACGGGAATCTTCTAGAAGAGCGGTTAAATGGGAATCGAAGTATAAGCATCTAGTTTAGATATAAAGCCATAGTAATTACAAGTATAATAAAATAAATGAAGTAGTCATCTATTACGGAAGTGTATTGTGACCCTTAACTGTCTTACTATCATCAATATATATTATGTAATTTGAGTCGGAGTTATCAAAAAAATTATATATGTGAAAGTTTGTAGTCAATTTTATCGTCATGTTTTGGAAAGGGGTGCTTCTGGAGCAAGTTCAGACTATGATCCTATATCTCAATGGTTCTCTACTAAGTTACAATTTTTGGAAGGAAATAAAATATACACGGCTTAGTTAGAGAAGTATTGTTATTTTAAAGATTTCATAATTGCACAAAATAAGTGGTCCTCGTCCTTAGAGGTAACCGAGACAGAATTTTATAGCTGAACTTGTTAATTAAAAAAAAAAAACATTGTTTATAATCAATAGTGGTACCTTTTCTCTGCATCTGTGTGTAACAGTCATACAAATCTGTGTAATATTTTATATAGCTACTCGTTGTAGACGATTTTTATAACATTAAGCAGGCAGTAATTTATGTATTGATAAAGAACCGTTAAATATAACATCAAGTTTCATAGCCTTTAAAGTACCAAAATGGTTCAGGTAACATGTTTTGCTGCGAAAATGAGAGAATTTATTCAAATCACTTGATACACTGGAGACGTTTCTATTGGATATAACTCCATAGCAGACTTGCAAGAATATTCCTTATTAGAGGATGCATATAGAACCTGCTGGTAGAATCAATGAAAAGATATTGCACAAGTGTCTGAGTAAATTTTAATGAGGTTGACAGCACCGTACGCAGCTCAGTGTACCTATTAAGTAATATTGTACAATATCCTTAAGAAACGATTAGTAAGGATTTCTTGAAATAAGTTTGATAATAATAGCAAATGTACAAATTAACTAGAAGAAGCAACACCTGAAGGTACACACTTTTCTTATTGATAGTTGACTAGTAAACTTTATGATTTAATATTGAATTGAATTTTATAAGAATAAACATAGATTAGAATAAGTGACAAGTAATATAGATTCCAAAAGGGTTTATCTGTGACAGTAGCTTATAACGGGTGTTGTTTCTAACATTTTGTATCACATAGATAAGAGATGTCCCACTGTAGGTATATATATTTTGTAATATGACAAAAGCCTGTGATTTTGTTATTAAAAAAAAATAATATTGCAATATAGCGGATGAGATTAAGCCTTGCAATGAACAACTGGAGTACTACTTAGCTCGACAACTGGGTAGAAACAATTAATGTACTTAATGAGAATCAGTTCAGTGCCATAAACCGAAATTAGATTTGGGGTACCTCATGCAAGTGTCTAATTTTCACTTTATATGAATGACACTCTATACATTATTAATTATTTGTAAATGACCTTTCATTAAAATTGACGTCTAAAGATAATTTTGAACATTGAAAATGTAATAATAACACAATTGACATTATTATTTAATAGTTCAAAGCTAGATAATTTAGAAATTATTATCAAAAACTACAATATAACTCAAATTAATGTATAACGGTCAGCAAATGAAAGAAGGAGATATTTTTTAGGGATTCATTTAAATAGAAATTGTATACGGGTACCACGAATACCTACGTAGCATAGGTCTTATAGGTATAATAGTGTGGTCATTTGGTGCAATTGATCTAATATAAAAAAAGTATTAGAGTTGTTCGGTAAACCACTTTGGGAATAAGGTAGACCACTATAAAAAAAAGCGTCATAATGTGTGTGATATAATGCCCTGCCACAGAATATTAGAAGGTTAAGTTTTTACTAGTAGTACCAATAGAGAAATGTTTTTATGCAATTATTGAATTTCTTAATAATTAATGAATACTCAATATTTATGTATACAGAACCATTATTCAAATAATGAAATGGCATGAAATTAAATGTTCGATACAAGGTGACATTTAATACAATTTTAGTTTAATTTTAAAGAGTACAGGGGACTAAATATTTTTGTAGACACCTATATGTATATACTATTTACATTTACAACAAGTAAATGAAGAAAAAAGAGTTGTCTAAATTGATCAGACCATATTATAAACTAAAACCAAAGTTAGTTAACCTAACTAAAACATAAACCTAACCTAATTAAAACCTAAGTTTTAGTAATGAATAAAGTTTTTGTAAATAGGCACCTACATGTCTTCAATAGAAATAGATAGATCTAGTGACGGTGACTCGGAATAGTTTATATTCTTGTTATAATATTAGAAAGTAAGTTGTTTGAAATCTGATGTTGTTTTATGTTGGATTTAATTCAGTTTTATTATATAATTTACTCTTAAAAATTATAAGTATGAAGTTGTGAATGTCATGATTTTATTTTAAAAAGGATAGTTGATATAATTGTTAATTATTTTAAGTTTGCAATTTATTTGGGGATGTTTGAGTTGTGATTCTAATGTTTTTAGCCTTGTTTAATCAAATACGTTGTCCTAAAGTATAGGGTGTTATAGCCTTGGCTAAACAAAAAAAAAACATTTTTGTAATAATACTTTAAAGTAGTACGAACTATTAAGTTGGTAATACGTAAAGTAGTTTTTTTTTTATGTTTAGTAATGGAGATTGTTGTGTGTGCCAGGAGGCAACACACCGTCGGATGGCCGAATGTCATGATTTTCTAATTTAATTTATTAATTATTGATAAAAAGTATGGCAATAAATGTAAGCAGCGACAGATAATTAGAACATTATGTTTTGACGTTGGCAACCCTGGATAAAAAAAAGGGCATGATGGCGGGAACGCGACGGAGGCTCTGGACATGTACCAATGTAACATTAAGATCTAATAATTAAGAGTAAAATGTGTTAGTGTACGTTTATCGTGAATAATATCGAATAATACTTAGTTATGAGAAATGTAGTTAGTGCACCGACAATAGTTATGTAATAGGAGGACATTCTCAATGTAAACAGTGTGTGAACAAATATATGTAACCTATTCAAGGAATGAAGATGACGTTTTATTACAAATGCTTTATCCGAATGGAACCACAAGGGGAAATCTACAATACTACCTACCTTATGATCATGTCATCGCGTCGGTGATGAGAATATCTCTATACATTATATAAAATGTTTTTAGGCACGATTACCTACTTTTTATAGAATAAGAAAGAAGTCTAGGCTTCTTATTTACTTACATTTCAATATGTACCTAAGTATATTCTTGCAAAGTTTATGTTCCAGTCGGATAATACCACGCGTTCCTACGCTCATTTTTTCTAACTTCCCAATTTCTTTTCTCTTATTTTTTAGAATATGTTACCACAATGTATGCATAATTGCATACCCAAATAAACCTATAACAGACTACAATTTTTATTGTTATAAATTAACCCATGTTCTAATTATTATACCTACATACATAGGTATACGAAAGTTCTTAGATCTCAGCAATAAGTAGGTATCCTATCCATCAGAATCTCTCCCGAACATTAAAAAACTATTTATTACTAGCTAATAAAAATATTTTGAAGAGACAAATAAGTGTATGTTTGATGTCTATTTATTGTTTTAAACATATATAGACTGCAATTAAGTAGTTAGTAGTAGGTAAGTAGGTATTTATTAGTTTAAAAGTCGCCCAAAACATATGTATTTTTTTAAGGAACTATGATAACAATGGAAAGTAATTAAGTAAGTAGGTAATTAGGTAGGTACTACCAAAGTTTACCTATGTCTTAATAGATACTTACCTGGTCAGAGGTCATCGTGATAATACTAAATCAATGGTCAAGTAACCTTTCATCTCAATTGGAGTTGCTAACTAAGCTCTAACCGTTACCGTGCATGATGTTAATTAAAGTGCATATCATCAAATATTCGGAAATAACCTTATTGCATCAAAACATCCACGGTTAACAAGTTCCTACCTAGTACATATTTTATTTAAAAGTAACCGAGCATTTTAAATACCAAAGGTTTACACGAACATCAACAGTTTATTTATGAGCTTTAAATACCTATAAGCATAGGTACCTATTTTTGGGACGTTTTATCGACATCAATGCACATAAATTATTTTGGTCCTTCAATAACTGAAGTTAATCATTACTAATATTATAAATGTGAAAGTGAGTTTGTTTATTTGTGGCTCTTTCACGTCGCAACATACCTAACTACTATGATTTATGTGTATGGGGATAGTTATGAAGGTAGAGAGTGACGTAGCTACTTTTTACCGTGGAAAAACATCTCATTCCCATGGGAAGATCGATGTTTTGTTAGTTGCTAGATATTTAGTTCCGGAGTTGTTAATGATGGCGTTAGTAAAATTCATTTGCAAGTTCTGAATCACGCTATCAAATACTACATGTAATTTACTTAAGTCATAGGCAGATGCTACCTTTTAGCTGAGATTCCTACGGGAGCGGGACCCACGGGTCCCGAAGCGAAGCGCGGGCGGTTCTCTAGTATTAGATAAATCACAAGTAAACCCACCCTCGCTTCGCTTTCGGACACTAGTTTATCAGTAGCTGCATTCGGAATTTGTTAGGCGTCATTCTGTAACAGACATGAGTTTTTTTTATTAAGAACCGATCGAAAAGTATTTGTGCTTACCATAATAAGTATATTTGTGTAACCCACACTCAAACAACTATGCCGTTCCTGAGATAAGCACAAACAAAACAAGAACTAAATAAAATAGTCAAGCAGACAAAATTTTCAAAAATCATATATTTTGGGTTAAATGATTAATACCTATACATGATATTTATTAATCACTAGCTTTTGCCCGCGGCTTCGCCCGCGTGGAATTCGTTTATATCGCGAACTGGGTAAGTGGGGAAGGGGGTACGTTATCAACTATCTTCCTGGGAAAATTCATCGAAATCGGTCAAAGGGTTAGATTTTTCATACAAACTTTCATCCCCTATTTCAAGCCTTTAGGGGTTGATTTTTGAAAAATAAAGTAGCCTATGTGTGACTCTGGGTCTTCAAATATTTTCATTCCGAATTTCACCCAAATCGGACCGGTAGTTAAGCCGTGAAAACGTCACAGACAGACAGACACACAGACAGACAGACAGACTTTCGCATATAACAATGTATGACAACATCTTAATACCGCGATTCAGCCTATATGCAACTAATACACAGCGCCATCTAAATTATTTTGTTGTTACTACACTATTACTCCGACATGCAAAAACTACTGATCTAATTTTCATAAAATTTGGCACACACGTAGGGGATAACCTGGGTTGAAACATAGGATAGTTTTTATCGAGAAAAAATCCTGTGGGATACCATGGAGATGATTCTTAAGTCTTTGCATACCTGTGCAACCTGCGATCAAAAGTAATGATAAATAGCAAAAACTTCTTCACAAAATTAAAAGCACAGATACCGAGATTTATAGACATATGTGGAATACTCCTTATTCCTGTAAAATTGTCCTGTAGGATATAATTTCTATATTTCATCTTTTTTTGTTCAAGGCTACGTCAAAATCGCAAATACGACTGATAATATTATTTACATGAGTTACAAATAAAAACCTGGATGAATGCATGATCCCAATATAAAATTCCTATGTAATTTTTTTTATTGGGAAAAGTTTTATGGACTAAACTCACACTAAACTAAGGAACACAATATATGCACTACATAGAGTGAAAGGGAGATTAGTGCAGTAGGTTCATTCCGTTTAGTTGTTCCATTTTGTTCCTTAGAGAAAACTATTAAATTCCTAGTAGCTGAACCCGCTACTTCGTACGCGCAGGAGTTTATTCCGCGTAACTCCAGATCCCGCGGGATTTCCGGGAAGACAGACTTGTTAGTTTTATATTAATGTTTGTTTAGAAGCTATTTATACCCCATACGCGAAGAAGGTTTTCCCGCGTAAATTCCGATCCCGCGGGATTTCTGGGATAAAAAATATCCTATATGTTAATCTAAGTTGCCCTCTATGTGTGTGCCAAATTTCATGAAAATCGGTTCAGTAGTTTTTGCGTGAAGGAGTAACAAACAAACAAACAAACAAATACACAAACTTTCACATTTATATATTTATTTATTAATCATTTTTTATGACTCGGTTTATCGGAACTTCCCTTTAAAAGACTGCAATGAAAATCCGCGTAGGTACGGAACTGTTCATGCGTTGCTATAAAGAGTTTCTATTTAATAAATTGTGCTATTTTCTACAAATAAATCAATACAAAATTGATGTGAAAAAACATGACAGATCCTTATTATCGTATCTATCTCGTATCGTATTCGAGTTTATTAGCAATCAAAGTAATTTGGATACAATAAAGATTATGATGTAGGAAAGATTACAAAGTTTAAAATCCTGAAGCAGAGAATTTAACTAATACCACATTGCCCTATTTTATTTATGAACCGATACAGAAGAAACACTAAGTTTACTGCAAGCTCCCTACAATAAATTAATGAAAGCTGGCAATGGACAGACATCGATACAGTACAGATTTATTAAGTAGGGGAAGGTTGCTATGAATGGACCCCTTAACTTCGTGACATCATATCTGCTAAAAAGTAAGTAATACAAAGAAATCAATTAATGATGTCATAAGAATCATGAGATTTATTTATGATAGGCTTTGTAAAATCTTAGTTAAATCTTTAGTTTTAAAGAAAAATGGGAAAAACTATTTTTTTTCAAGTGGCCTCCATTGGACCATGGTAACATTGATTGGACCACTTGGTTGCCATGAATGGACTAAGAAAAAAACAATGGATGGTCCAATCAAGGAGAGTTAACTGAATTATTATTATATAGGTATTGTGTTTAAATAAAATAAATATTAAAATTATATTTCAATTAAATCACAAATTAATGTTAATCGTTTAGTAAGGTCAACATATAATTTTTAATTTATTCTCAACAAAAATGCAATAGCCTTTTCTTTGTTAAAACTATGTTTAATTTTATTTTTTCGGCTAAATCAAACGCTAGTCGTCTTATATCGATTGGAGTAACGCCATATAAGCTACTTTCAATTTCAAGTAGGTATATGTTCGCTTAATTAACGTTATAACTCTGCTTCATGCTAGCTTGCTTCTACTTATAATATTGCCGATTTTCTGAACACATTCTGAAATAATATTAATATCTATTTATCATTATTTAATATAAAGTTTTTAACTTATGAATATTTACGACAAAAAACAGACGATTACACAAAATATACAAGTTTTAAAAAATTTCAGTCCATATTTAAAAAATGTTGCCATCATTGGACCGGTCCAATGGTTGAACTCCTTGGAGGTCCATTGATAGCAACAAGGTAAGAATCGAAACGAAAATATTTAAAAAAATCAAGGATGTTACTAACACAAAATTGTTTTAATTTATAAATACACAAATAAATAAATGTTTATTTTATGCCATTTCGCTTACAGAAATATAAACACAACAATACTTACATTACTTTTAGTTAATCGATATTTTTACATTGAGCACGTCGTAGATAAACAAATGCACGTCACTTCTCTCCAAGCGCTACGGGAGCCCTGATTTTTGAGCTGGGGGGGTTATGGACACTAAGCAAGCATTCTGTGGTACCTATGTGTTGCTAGGCTAAATAGTTTTTGAATTATTGTAGTGGTCCAATGAAAGCGCTGGTCCAATGATCGCAACCTTCCCCTATACTAGCTTTTGCCAGCGGCTTCGCCCGCGTGAATTTCGTTTAAACTTCACCCCTTTATTTCACCCACTTAAGTGTCATAAACGTAAGAGTAGATAAAATATAGGTATACTTAATCAGAAAGCTTCGAACTGCTAAGCTATCGGGAGTTACACGTGTTATTGTGAGTCAACCATAAAAGATTGACATAATATGCTGTCGTGGAATATTTTTTATATAATTTTAAGGAGAACATTTCCGTCATACATGATTTCTGTGTAGCTTTAACCATTAAGGTTGCACACGCGACGGAAGCTTAAAAAATGGAGTAACTTCTCCCGTTTCCCCAACATTTCCCTTCACTGCTCTGCTCCTATTGATTGTAGCGTGATGAAAAGTATACTATAACCAGCGCGGGAGTATGAAAAATAATTGTACCAAGTTTCGTTTAAATCCGTCGAGTAGTTTTTGTTTCTATAACGGTTATACATCAGACAGACAGACAGACACACAGACAAAAATTTTACTGATTGCATTTTTGGCATCAGTATCGATCCCTAATCACCCCCTGATAGTTATTTTGGAAATATATTTAATGTACAGAATTGACCTCTCTACAGATTTATTATAAGTATAGATATAGAAGATGTAGTTATAGGTAGCTACATAGATGTATGTAGGATGTAGGTATGTACTCGTGGGTGTAATTCTACTCAATCAATAAAAAGACAAGTCACGAGGATATCTAAAGTGCCTTGTAAATGTCTTCCTGATATGTACAAAGCAATCAATTAGGCTAAATATACCTAGTACTTAATATTATTCCATTTGGGTTATGATAGGAGATCGATGTGTTTGGTTTTGGAATGTGATTAGAAGTTCTACAAGCAAAAACGAAATTATGACTGTTGACGTTTTGTGTTGCTGTCCGTGGTTAAACCGGATATTGCGAAGCCTAAATAGGGCGGAAAGGGTGACGAACAATGGGTTCTGATCCTAGGGGTTTCGCAAATTCCTCCATGACCCCTACAAATTTTTAACAAAGCTTCAAAATTAAGCATGCTTAATAGACGTATGCTTCTTTAAGCAGAGTTTAAATTAACACTTATAACCATCATGCTTAGATGTACACAGGGGCGCCGTAAGGTGTGTTGGCGCCCGCGTGCAAAACAGATTTATAGTTTCGTTTTGGAATGTGATTAGAAGTTCTACAAGCAAAAACGAAATTATGACTGTTGACGTTTTGTGTTGCTGTCCGTGGTTAAACCGGATATTGCGAAGCCTAAATAGGGCGGAAAGGGTGACGAACAATGGGTTCTGATCCTAGGGGTTTCGCAAATTCCTCCATGACCCCTACAAATTTTTAACAAAGCTTCAAAATTAAGCATGCTTAATAGACGTATGCTTCTTTAAGCAGAGTTTAAATTAACACTTATAACCATCATGCTTAGATGTACACAGGGGCGCCGTAAGGTGTGTTGGCGCCCGCGTGCAAAACAGATTTATATTTATGCCGGCCCGCCAAGGTCCATTTGCCCTCAATTTGCCGCCCCCCCGGGGTGCCGCCCGCGTGCGCCGCACGCCTTGCACCCCCGGCTACGGCGCCCCTGGATGTACATAGAGTAGATAAATACAAATGTGAACTAAATAAAAGGCTTGTGAAATGATATTCTTAATCTGGGATTTCATTCAGTATTGCCACCACGAGCCTCTGACGAACTTACTCTGTCGTGTTTTAGTTAAAGTCCCTAAATTATCTGTAACTAGCGGCCCGCCCGCGGTTTCACCCGCGTGGATCCCGTTCTCGTGGGAATATATGCATGTATTATACATAAAAACCTTCCTCTTGAATCACTCTACCTATTACAAAAAACCGCATCAAAATCCGTTGCGTAATTTTAAAGATTTAAGCATACAGACAAACAGACAAACAAACAGACGGACAAAAATAGCGACTTTGTTTTATACTATGTAGTGAGGAGGTAGGTGTGTCCTACGCACCGCCATACATTGATGTAGTAAATACCTATCACGACAACATTTGGTAGCTACATTATTAGTATTGGTAAGTATTAGGTCTAGGCAGGTACATATAACATGTAAGTAAAATACATTAAAGCATAATATTTATTACTAGAGAACCGCCCGCGCTTCGCTTCGGGACCCGTAGGTAACAGCCGCGTAGGTCTCGCTCCCGTAGGAATTTAGGCTAAAAAGTAGCCTACTACTCGCTCTCTTCACTCCACCCTGTCTGAGGTGTGTGGAGCCCTCGGGACAGTTAGTTCCCCTTTGGGGGTGTCTCTCGCTGCCCGTTAAAACGGGCCGGTCCTTGGGTTGGGCTCTAAGGCCCTTGGTTGTCCATCTGTGGTTAACCAATAGGTCAAGTCCGGTGAGTGGCGGCCTTTTTACAGGCCACAGAGTCTTAAACGGGATGGGGTTCATCTCCACGCCGCCCAGGCGATCGAGGCCCTACCGGGTGAATCCCACTGGTGGGAAGCCCAGCAGGAGCCGATCAGCGCCGGGCGACGACTTACGAAGCCCCAGTATCAGTCAGTGCTAGGCCCGTCCCGCGCAACCTGCAAGTCGGCAAGCGGTCAGCAAGCGGTCCGGTGGACGGGTGTGGAGCGGCGCCAGGTCCTGCAGATGCGGGAACCGCGACGCGTCGACACGCCCGAACATGTTGCGTGCCAATCTCTCGATGAAGTCGTCCAGGCTCTCGACTCGAAGGTCCCTCTGGATGACGGCGTTCCTGACGTACCTCGGCGCACCAGTCAGCCGGCGGAGCGCAATCGCCTGAACCGCGCGCATCCTTTTGCGCTGCGGTTCGCTGGCGAGCGCGTACCACGCCGGTGCCGCGTACGTGAGGCGGGATCTGATGTAGGTCTTGTAGACCCCGAGCTTCAGTCCGAGAGGGAGGCTCGAGGAGAGCACTGGTTTCTGCCATCGCGCTTCTGGAATTCGCGACGGCTTTCGTAACCTGTGGCTTCATCGAAAGTCTTCCGTCGATTTTGCCCCCAGGTATTTGGCCTGTGGGGCCCATTGGATATCTTGTCCGTTAAGCTCCAGAGTAGGGTCCCGCTGTTGAGGTATCCTCTTATGTTCACGGCCTGCGTCTTCCCGACATTCACCGACAGTCTCCACGCGGCAAGCCATTTGGGGAGGGCATCAAGCGCACGCTGCATCTTGACGATGGCGTGGGTTCTATTCAGCGACGTGGTGATGTACGCCACATCATCGGCATACAGGGCAAGCGACGCCCCCCCTGCCGCCGGGATGTCGTCGGTGTAGCAGGCGTAGCAGACCGGGGACAGGCAACTCCCTTGCGGGACGCCGGCTGCGATCGGACGCTCGGTGGATTCGGCGTCTTCAACCACTACTCTGAAGCTTCTATTTTCGAGGAAACTGGAGATCACCTTAACGGCACTCCGGGGCGCCGACGACTGCGAGATCTTGTAGAGAATAAGCCGTCGTGCCAAACACGGTCGAACGCCTTTTCCATGTCGAGGAATACTGCACACACGCGTTCTCTCTTATTCAGAGCCGCGGTAACGGTGTGCAACACCCTCGACAGTGTAGCCGTGCTGTTCAGCGGCATCAAAAAGTAGCCTTCCACTTCTGTTGGCAGCTAGGCTATTCCACCCCGGATGCAGTTCCAGTCGCCCGCGCCCACCACCGGTGTTGGCGAGTCCAGCAACTTGCGGACATCAGCCAACAGGATAGTGCCAGCGGGCGGGCGGTACACTGAATACAGCCGGAGCGGGGAGTTCTCGAGGCAGAGCTAAAGTAGCCTATTACATTTGCCTATGACTTAAGTAAATTACATGTAGTATTTCATAGCGTAATTCAGAACTTGCAAATTAACGCCATCTATTAACAACTCCGAAAATAAATATCTAGCAACTAACAAAACATCGATCTTCCCATGGGAATGGGATGTTTTTTCGCGGTAAAAAGTAGCCTACGTCACTCTCCACCCTCCTAACTATCCCCACACACATAAACCTTACCATATAATAGCTTTGTTGCGACGTGAAAGCGTCACAAACAAACAAACAAACAAACAAACAAACAAACACACTTTCACATTTATAATATTAGTAAGGATTAGATATAAGTCAGTCTCGCAAAAAGTTGCTATGTCAGTTTTGATACTAAGTATTACTTAGTTGTTAACTGTACTTAGTGTTATAAGCGTAACTGAATGAACGTTGTACTCGTACCTGAAACGGGTTGTTACGATTTTTGCCATTAGTATTTAGGTAGTAGTAATATTTTCTCACAATTGCAAAGATTATGGTCACGGTCAGAGAAACAATAAATTAAAAAGCATGAGCACTTGCTACAGTTAAAATGTTTAGTTTCAGGGATGATAAAAGTATTATATCACCGCCGAATATAACTACTTTGATATCAATCTATTTATATCTATGCATATAATTTAAAATTTTAACTCGCTGTTTGTGCACGCTAATCTCAGAAACGGCTGAATGGATTTTTATGGGACTTTCACTGGGAGGTAGAGCAGGCTGTGGACCAACATACAGGCTACTTTTTATCCCGGAGTTCCCGCGAATATGTACGAATGAAGTCACGGGCAACAGCTATTACCTAATATCTTATCCGTTTGCCGCCCCCTGCGTGGTCCACAGAAACGAGGCTAGGGGTACCTAAGTATGTTTCGAAAATTAAAATTGCTCACAAGACGGCAAGAAAGTTACTGTCAACTGCAGCATGTTTTTCTCCCACGTTAGGAATAAGCCAATCGACTTAACTCACGTTTTCTTAATTGATCATGCTAATTCAATGCATTTTGTAGTAGCTCATGTGCTTGCACGATTCTTGCCTAAACATAAACAGTGAGTGAAGGTTGTTATAAGTTTTTGTTTATTTTGTCTGCACATTGATGGGTCTATTACTTAGTAATTATTTACGACTAAGCTGCGGATTTCCTTGGTCTCTTCCTGCATTTTGATTTTGAGTATGTATGATTCGCTTCGTCCACTTTGGTAACTAAAGTTACGTAACCAGTTACAAAAGAGGAATTTTCTTTCGCTGTTTGGTAACTAGTTGTGAGTTGTGAGAAGAGAATTATTTTTCCATTTTCGTAACCCTTCGTCCACTTTGGTAACTAAGGGTGCCCATTCATTAGTTACAAGATTCATTGAGGGATGACAATTTTGATAACAGAACTTGATGATTTCTTGCGGCATTCGACTACTATTGTGTCGATTCCGTTTATTAAAAACCCAAAAGGTCAACAACATTATCAGACACATTACATACTTTTAAAAGGTTCTTAATTAAACTGTCAGTGTGTTATTATTGTTTAAGTTTAAGTAACCAAGACTAGGCTATAGTATCTATGAAGTATGCTTACTTAATTGCTCAGCTTGTTTTTCCGTGTTAGATTCCTAATGCGTAATGAGTGTTGACTGCAGATAACTAGTTATAAATAATATTCAACAAATTCCCTCCAAAACATCTTTTTTTCTTTTGCATGGGCGTATGCAGACAGGCTGGGTCCCTACCCCTGAAACCACCCCCTCCCCCGAGGGGAGGGGGTGGTTTCACCTTGAACCTCTGAGAAAGTACCGTTGAAGTACCTACCCTTTAAAAAATCTGCTTCGAATATCCGATTTGACCTCCCTGGATCAGGAATTAAGGACCCTTGCCCTTCGCTGAATCAGGAGCTGGGTACGCCCATGGTCGCTTGGAATATTTTACGGGTGACCATAAGTGGAAAACTATTTACACTTCCTTGCTTCGGACAACACATTAAAGGTCATCGCGCGTAAGGCCTGTACTTGCTTTGGTCACCAATACGCACATGAGCAGCGTAGTGTTGAATGAGATTAGTGCTATCATGCTATGTAGTTTTTGGGTCGAACCATGTAGGTACGTAGGTACAAGGCCACAATTAAAAAATTAGAATAATGATGTAGGTCGAAAAGATGCCGACTACTATGGATTTTCGTTATCATCAATTTATACGTTAACTATCTATTAATTAGGCACATATTTTTAATTCTATGTATAAATTATACTGACAGATAAGATCTTATAAATAGTTTAAAAGAACTTGCCTGCGTAGGCTAGGGTTGCAACTTGCAATAGTATTAGTAAGTATAAGTTAAATAGTATTATGTAGGTAGTATAAGTTAAAAAGTATAGGGAAACGAAAATTCAAAACATTGTAAGTACCTAATGAAAAAACATGGTGTACTTAGTTATTTCTAAGTTAGAGTAGGTAATCCCGATGTTCCGTGACATGATACCTACATTTTGTTTCAAAGAAGTTTAGCTGTTGTTTTTTATGATTTTATAAACAATTCAGGAAACCGTATGCGAGGATCGAATCAGAACATCTTATAATACTTTCTGGGCTTCGCGTCTCGTCGCATCGCTCTCAGACGCGGGGAATCTGCGTTAACATTCAATTTGTCATTTTAAAATACGATAATTTTCTTAATTAAATACAGTACATTAGGTCATGTTTATGTATACATATAAATGTATTTAGTAGCCATGCTAATTATCGGCCCATGTTGCTTCTAGCGTTACCTACTTTGTCTTAATTCTCATACGGGAAAAATGTTAACACTAAACACAGGATTCTATAAATTGACATTTTACTTACGATTAATTTACGATTCTAACAATACGTCACGCATACACAAATGTGTGTGACTTTGACATTGTTAACAAACAAACAAAAAAAAAAAAACAATAAATAATATCGTTCCATGATCTGTCGCGTTAATTATATTATACTGACAGTGATTCATGAATATTTATGTAAATACATCTTCTCATACATTTTGTTGTTTATGTTACAGATCACAGCACTTCTTGAATACATCGTCACAGATTAATCGCGATGGAGAAGGACAAAATAGTATTCAAGGTAAGAATAAAAATTAACAATTTATGCAATCTTCATTTCGATGTACCTACGCATTTACACGCTTGAAGAAATACGAGGTAGGTATATTTTTATACAAGGCAACCTCTACGTTATTGTGTACTTTGTCTAGTAATGAAGCAACTATTTTGAGGATGTATTAACTGAACTTAATATATGCAAATTGATTAAGCAATCAAAATATCTGCGGTTTGGGAGCCGCATTGCTGTCGGAGGTATGCGTGACAGAATTTTTGGTTTTATAGAGTCGTGTACATTTGTATGCAAGTTTTGGGATAGCCGTTCGCATTGAACCAGTGACACAGTTCAGTGCTGTGCGGCACGGTCGCATTTGTCATCGAAATACTCCTGTCAATATGTGATCGATATGTTTCACGTGCTGACAGGCGTACCCTCGGACGTGAACTTTGCTACCTGTCAGAAACTTTAGCCTTGCGCTTCAGAATGTTATTGTATTTAAATTTTTTAATCAATAGGTAGATAGGTACGTATTTGGGTCAGTTAGTAATTTTTCAATAAAATTTACATTGTAGGATCTATGAATACCTAATCGTGTGACCAACATAGGTTGAAATCCAAATTATGTCCACTTACCTACTTTATTTTAATAACATTAAGTATCTGGTATACTATAATATCGTAAGTTGTGCTTAGGTAGGTACTAGGTAAGTACTAAGTTTTTTTTATTTCTCGATTAATTATCATATTATAATGATAACATATATTTTTGTGTCGATGTATGTGAACCGTTCAATTAGGTACAATGTCGATGTCTTCAAGTAAATATATGTATGATTGGCTTCGCTGCTAGAACCATCAGAGGGATTGAAGTCAAACTAAATTCCTGTTAGGTGGATACCTATTACCCTATGGGCAGGATTGCCCACTACGAAAAGCAATGTTTACTACGAAATCAACTTTTCTATTACTTTTTGAACCATTGTCCATAACATAAGAGAGGTGTCCCACCGCCGATGAGTAGCGAACGGCTACGAGCAATTTTTTCGCTCAAGAAAGGGAACTAAATATGTCATTCCGTCTAAACAAAAGAGATGCATATGCTAGCAAGTACTTACCTACTCGCCGACGGCGACGCGACGGTGTGAACAGTCAGCGAGTACTCGCTGACAATTGACATATGAGACTTTTTTGACACGAAATGGCATTATCTTTTGTCAGTGTCTTGAGCGAGTAATCGGGGATTTAGGTACTTCTCACACAACGCTATTTACGAGCTACGCGACTGCAACGCAATCCAAAATTTGTATGTATCTGACACTGACAGGAGTCGCATAGATGTGACTCCTGTCAGTGAAAACTGTCAGATTGTCAAATTTTGGATTGCGTTGCAGTCGCGTAGCTCGTAAATAGCGTTGTGTGAGAAGTGCCTTACTCGCCGATTCGCCGGCGTCAGAAACCTGCCTAACCTACCAAAATAAACGTTTCGGGAATTACAATCTTGCTTCTCAAACTTGGATAATCATTCATAGTTGATCAATAAAAATTACTAAATTCTTGTTTCTAAAAGCGATGGTGATCGTGGGAATACGGCTGTAAAGACCACTGTTTCTATGAAACATAAAAATTTATTGTTTCTATAAAAATATTTGGTCTTAAATTTACGTAGGTAGGTTACGTACCTACATTTTGAGTTACCACCGTGTTACTGTTACCACATTGTTGAGTAAAAAGTATTAAATAATAATAATAATAACAATTACCTACCCCTACCTATGTTGTGCTTTTTATAAAGTTATATTAGCTTCACCTGTAGGTATTTATGATAGTTTTCACCACCTTAAGTCTCCTTAACTTAATTTGCACAGAAGACAAGGCTTGACGACGATGCAATTACATAATTATTATTGTGTAGTTTTATTTTAGTAACTTACTACTTACTTTTGCTCTTTTATTTTAAACAAACTGAACCCGTGATTTCGTTCGCGCATAGGAGTTTTTCCCGCTTGAATACCTGGATAAAAACTAGCATATCTTGCAATTGCAACCTTTTTTATCTCGTAGTGGAAGTCCCATTAAAATCCGTTCTGCCGTTCCGGAGATTAACTCGGACAAACAGACATACGAAAATTTTATTCTCATGGCAAAACGTTACTTATTTTCTTCTACCACTTAACAGCAATATAAATTTATAATTTATAAACATTGTGAGAGGTAAAGTGCCTGTATACATTTTATTAGTCAGAAAGTTTTACAGATTTTACATTTGACCAGTTGAGCGCTACAAATTGGCCCCTTATTATCATAGTTAAACAATAGTATGTACCTACATTGGTTTTCATGACAAACAACAACTTTGTTATTCAATATTAATGAGTACAGTCGTAGGTATCTAAATACCTACTCTTCGTATCGTGACTTTCAGTAAGTAATATTATTCTACGTTTTTCCCTTCACCGAAGCTAATTGATAATTTTAATACGCGCGCCATTGAGATATTATGTACTAAAATGACGCGCGCTACTTTTAAGAAATAGAAATTCCTTTAGGCTTTAAAGTTAGGCTCGCTGAACTCGCAAAATGATACCGAGTTACATGATAGCTCATAACAATTTGTAGGTAGTATGTTTAGGTGGTAGGGCCTAGAGCTCACCCGGGGAAGTACCACCGCCCGCCACGGTACTTAGTAGTACTACCGTGTAATAATTGTTTTAAGAACAATTGTGTTCCGGATAGGAAGGTGTGGAGCCGGTTACACTTTTTTAGAGGCGACCATCTCAGTCCTCAGGGGTAGCAACGCATCTGTGACCGAATTAGAACGAGAGTCATCGAGTCTATTTCTGAGTCGGTCACAGTTGCCTTGGGCGGCAGCGGAAGGTGGTGCTGCATACTCGTTTGCTATCTTAATTCCATAAAAACAAAAAAAAAGGTAAATTTCATTACGTACATTTTTGGTACAACGTGATACCAAAAGACTCGCTCTACACTCCAATTCCGATCGTAATTCGTTTAGCTTGCATCAATCAGGTCACACAAGGCTCGACTCTTCTTATCCATGTAAACTTAAACTCTGACAAATGTCTTACTCTACCATAGGTGGATTATTCGTAAAAAGTGGGATAATTATAAAATAAAATTATATGTATGTACGTACGTACAAAGTTTTCTCTCTCTTTAGATAGCTATCTTAAAAGTAACGTTGCTTTCCTTCAGCATATTTACATAATATATTATATCTAATATAAATATTTAGATACTTAAGAGTGCTATAATTCAGAATATCATTATTCTAGCAACACGTTATTCATTCGTAATATTATGAGATGTGTCACCAGAGTCCAAAGAAAGTGTATTTCTCACTAGCTGTTGTCCGCGACTTCGTTCTTACACAGCAGTTTTTCGCGCGTGAATTCTGATCCCGCGGAAACTCAGGATAAAAAGTAGCCTACCTATGTATATGTTGCTCCACAGCCTCTTCTCTCTCCCAGTGAAAGTACCATAAAAATCCGTTCAGCCGTTTCTGAGACTGGAGTGCATAAACAGCGATCAGTTACAGTTTTATTATATGTATAGATTTCCAGGGCACGTGTAGAGATATTTTAAAACAATGCACTATTCTAGTTGATAACTGGCAACAGCGAATAGGTTTGCTCCTACCGCAGACAATATCGATTGCGTAAAAGATTTCAGAAAACGGTTGACTTCATGAACACGTGTGACCAGCTGACCAGTACCGCTGGCAGAGGCCACCTTTATTAGCATAGCTACGACAAAATGCAGCTAAACAATAACGTTACTCACAGCCACTTACAACATACTACACTAGCAGATAATGAAATATAAGAAACTAGTTTTTCTTGCGGTTTCGTCCGCCTGAACAAACAACTTGACCTGTAGGGAACGCGGGGAAAATTAAACGCGCCAAAGATTAAACGGTCGACTGACAGCGCCGCGGCGGCCACCAAACTTCTTTGTGTTTGGTGCCCACATTTTTACGAAAATATTATAATCCCGTTCACTTCCCTTTCGACTTTCGGTATAAAAAATATCCTATGTTCTTTACCAAAATCGACTCTTTATCGATTAAAATCGGTTTTGTGGTTTAGGCGCGAAAGACTACAGACAGACAGGCAGGGTTGCTTTTGCATTAATAATAATGCAGTACAAAAATAGAGATATACTTACCTAATATAGAAAGTTTCAATTGTCCTAAATTCTAAGGGCAGCCAGACTGCGGAATATTAATATTTTGAACAAGCAGTGAGTGGGCTTTTGAAGGGCTTCGTTTAAGCCCTTTAACTGCTAATGCCGTTTCTTGATCCCATCGGTTATTCTAATAAAATGGTATCGATGCTGTCAAACGATATTTAGTGGTGATAGCGCAGTAAAGAATTTGGACTGCTACTCGGAGGGTCCGGGTTCGAATCCCAGGGCGCGCACATCTGTTTTTCGGAGTTGTGCACGTTTTAAACATTTAAACATTTAAAAGTCACTCGCTGGACGATGAAGGAAAACATCGTGATGTAAACCGCTTGTCGGAATGTTCGCAAAACTCAAAGGTGTGTGAAGTTTACCAATCCGCACTAAACTTGACCTGAAGACTTCACTTCATTCTGAGAAGAGACTCATGCTCAATAATGGGCCATGATGGGTGATGATAATGATGATGCGATATTTCAACGTTATAACGTAAATATTAAGAGATATTTATAAAAAAATTGTGCACATATGAGTATTTATGATCATAACAATATGTATGTTGTGCACCTAGTTTAGACACGCAGACAAACTTTGTTACTAAGTAGGTACATACTACCTTTAGATTTACAATGTAGGTATACATTACCTATTAAACACTTGCTTAAATGCCACGTCAATATCTTATGTCAAACGTGTATAAATAAAATAATCCCTCTGTAATTAACTAAATGCATTTATCTTTTGCTTATCAAAATCAAACAAAAAATAACTGAAGCGAAATAAGAAACGTAGGTGTGTGCTTAATAATAATTTTATCTATCTTCTTATAACGGACTTTGTACAGAGATATAATTATTGTAAGATAAGTTTATTATTCTGCCAATTTTGAACTTATTTAAATTAATGTTAACTTTTAAATAAAGAAACCTTAAAATGCATATAGATATTAGTTAAGCAATTCGTAAAGTTGTTGATCAACTAATTTTAATGTCAACTTTGCTAGGCATAATAAGGTACTATTTATTGTACGTAATCAGAAAGATTTTGTAATTTTCCACATTTCGATGCCAAAAACCCTATCGGTCCTCGTCGTGAGTTTGTGTCACTCCGAGCGCGTCATACCCCCACACATCAACTGTATATCAAGGATTCCGATGGCGATGCCGTTACTCCAAGTCCTGATTACCTTCAAGTACCACCTCACCTCAACAGAATCAACCTCCAAAAGCAATCTGCGGTTTACCTCAAACATTTCGTTCCAATTCATTTCGTGCGTTATTAAACTAAATTTGCAGGCTAGACTTAAGCAACTTGATCAATAATATCGTTTCGTAAGTTAAGAAAAATACAGAAAGCGACAGCTCTTTGTAATCATGTTATACATAGATATGTCGATTAGAGGCAATATTCAAAGTCAATTAATTCTTTTCTCACGTTATTATCACAGGAACAAAACTCGAGACTATTGCTGGGAAACCAATCTGTCCTCAATACATTTTGTTTTGCGTGTCTGTTATCTTTTGCAGTTATAATGAACGTCTCAGCGAACTGCGCTTAATTTAGATTATGAATGTTTTCGTTATTGTAAAGATTATTACTTCATATTTTAATTGTTTGCGTCTCGATCGTGACATAAAATTCAGTTGAAACTCGCTATGCTTTGCAATGGCTGTTTTTGTATCTTAGTTATAAAACTTTATTTTTTTGCGTTTGTTTTTGCGGCTAATTGTAGAGACGACCACGATTTCGTTCCGGACGATACACGCGTTTGCGCCGTTGTGCATATTGGGCTGTTGGTATACATTTTTATTTATATTATTTGGCAAAATCTTTATCTAGCCCTACATCGCATCTTCTAAAAAGATAAAACATTTTAAAATTTGTTTAAATTAGAAAATATTTTATTCTTAGAAATCATTACGAAATCATGTAAAACAACCAATAGAACACAATGTACGAAAGCGATATATGGGACTCGAAACCAAAGCGAAGTGAGGACGGAAACGGTTATCGATTAGATACTGTTAGATGAAAACGGTACGAAATAAAGAATTCCTTTTTTAATCGATTTTAAAAAAGGAGGTTCTCAATTCGACCGTATAAAATATGCTTTTTATTTTTACAGCAATTATCTTGTGTTTGGGCTTGATTAATTCATAGAAACGAGAACTTTAAAGCATAATACCTACCTATTCTTCTACGGTCGAATTGATAACCTCCTTCTTTTTGAAGTCGGTTAAAAATCGAATAAGAATATAAGAACTTTTGCAACCCTGTGAAGCCACACATTTTGACTTAAGTGTTTTTTTTTCACTTACACACAAAAAATAGGTAGGTATGCGCAACTTTAAAGCTGTTGTAGCTGGGCCGTGGAAGGGGGTAGGTAGTGGATATTAAACACGTCATTTAAAAGCTATTTTAGAGTGGAGATGAAATGTAGTAGGTACGTAGTCGTCACAGAATCTCATTGAAATCTCACTGAAATTATAATAAGTATTCAGTTTGCTCATATACCTACTTTAGACCCTTAAATATTTTGCTTGCTTGACCTAGACCTATTTAAACGAAAGTATCCAAAATACGCGTGTAACCGAATGGTATTAATGAATGTTATCGTATTGGAGCATAAAATATACATATTAATTGTCTGTCAGGTATATTATCGTCCATTGTATTCTAATTCAGTTAGCCCGGTTAATACAAGGCTGGTTCTGTCACGACTGCACCTCGGCGACAATGTTAGTAATGTGCCTATCAATGTAAGTGTCCGATCTGAACAAAAGAAACTGATGCATGATCTAATAGGTACCTGATCCCTTACTTTAGAACAAAACAAGTTCAGGTGCTAAATTGTCTTCCGCATTGTTGTTTTATGGTAATTGATCTTTGTCAGATTTCAGGTTTTTACGCGCATAAGCTCTGTCTCAGTTGTTTCAGAATCAGAATCAGAATCAGAATCAATTTATTGTGGAATTCAGGTACATTCAGGTCTTATGTCAATATAGTACTATTTATCACAAGCCAAACTCCTGCCTCAAATGGGCGTACAATATTAATAAATAAAATAACATTAAAATCAACTACTTTTAAAAATTAAACATATGTCAATAATTAAATTAATTAAAAATTGTCATTAAAATACTCATCACAAATAACATTAAACACTAAAACTAAAGTTAGACTATTAGATACAAATAAAATAGTTGTTTACAATTTATCAATTAAAAATTCGTTTAGCGTGTAGTAGCACTTGTCTAGAAGAAGTTTTTGCACCTTTTTTTTGAAAAACTTAACATCAGTTATGGAACGAATCGATGGAGGAAATTTATTGTAAATTGTATTTATTTTTCCAAAGACACTTTGTCTATATAAGTGTGTATTACATTTGGTAGCACATATTGTATTTTTTCTTCTTGCTCTATCGGATAGCTCGAAAAGCGTTACATTGTTTTTAACGAATAGTCCACACTCGAGTATGAACAGGCATGGTAGCGTTAAAATATGCAGTTGTTTAAAATAAGGTTTACAGGACTCTCTTTGCGTAATGTTACAGATTGACCTCAGACATCTTTTTTGCGCTTTAAAAACAGCCTCTCGATCTGTTGAGTTTCCCCAAAAGATGATACCATACCTCAATGCCGAAGAGACGCAACCATGGTATGCAGTTATCAAAGTCTTTTGATTTACAATTTTCCTTAACGCACGCAGCGCATAGGAAAATTTGCTCAGTTTTTTGCAGAGGTGGTCAGTATGTGTTTTCCACTTCATGTTATAATCAACATAGAGCCCTAGAAATTTTGTACATTCTGTTTCTTCAATTGTATTATTATTGAAATTTATACTTAACTCTTGTATGTTTTTTCGTTGTCTAAAATGCATTATTTTTGTTTTGCTTATATTTAATTTAAGGTTATTGAATTCAAACCACTCAGCTAGACGTGGCAATGCAGAAAGAATGTCATTAATTAGGTCAGGTATATTTTTATTACTAAATAAAATTGTTGTGTCGTCTGCAAACATAGTCATTTGATGCTTAATAACTTTGGGGAGGTCATTAATATAGACGTTAAAAAGTAGAGGTGCTAAAACGCTTCCTTGTGGTACACCGTAGTCAATTGTCCTGGTTTTAGATTCATAATTTTCTAAGCACTTACTTTTTAAGGATAGTTTACTAACTACAGTGTATTGTTTGCGGTCTTTTAGGAAAGATTTGAGAAGTTCATGAGCATTACCTCTGATACCGTAGTTATAGAGTTTTTGTAGGAGTAAATCATGGTCCACGTAATCAAATGCCTTAGTAAGGTCCATATATAGAGCAACTATTGGAGCTCTTTTATCCATCTTTGACATTACCTCAGAAAACAGATTATAAATTGCCATATTTATTGATTTATTTTTCCTGAATCCATATTGTTCAGGGGCTAATATATTGCTTGTCTCAAAAAAGTAGTACATAGCGTTATAAATGACCTTCTCAAAGATTTTTGAGATAACTGGGAGCAATGCTATTGGTCTATAGTTATCCATTAATGTCTTATCATTTTTTTTATGGAGTGGTTTTATTATGGCCAGTTTTAATTGATGTGGGTAGGTTCCATGCTCCATGCACATATTTATAATATGCGAGATAATTGGGGAAATAAATTTAGAGGATAATTTTATTATTTTTGTGGTAATGCCATCGTGTCCACAACTTTCAGAATTTTTTAGCGACTGAATTATCTTGTTTATGTCGTATGGTATCGTTGGACGGAGAAAAATAGAGTTCGAATTATTAAATGTCAAATTATTGTTATTAAATGTCAAATTATTAAATGTCAAATTAGAGTATTCAATATTTTTTAGAGGTTTAATTACGTCAATGAAATAATTATTAAATAAAGTAGCAATTTCTTGTGGGTCAGTGATCATTGACCCATTTACTTCCAACGCTGGTGCGGTATTAGAAGGCAGTGTATTGTTTGATTTATTAATAATGCTCCACATAGCTTTTGTTCGGTTTGAAGACTTATTGATATAGTTATTGTTTTGTGACTTTTGAGTTAATTTAATGATTAGTTTGTATCGCTTATTATAGTTTTTAAATATATGTCTATTAGTCTCATTTGGGTTTTTTCGATAATTCCATAGTAATTCCCTTTTCCGCTTACTACAGTTTTTAATTCCACGTGAAATCCACTTAGGTTTTACTTCACTAGAGACTCTTAATTTTTTATATGGAAAGCATAAGTCATAGAGCAATTTGAACCAATCATAGAAATTACTGAATGCAACGTTAGGGTCTGTAGTGTTATAAACTTCGCTGAACTTTAATTGTTTCAAGTATTTAATGAATATATTTTTATTTTCAGTTGAATAGTCACGTTTGTTAATGTACCAAAATTTAATACTACATGATTTTTTTACTGGACATGACAGCATCTGAGCTGTATGGTCTGAAAGTGCAAGCTCTAAAATTTTATTACTACATCCCCTAATATTATGCAAAAAATTATCAATGCAGGAGTTGCTAGTTAAACGAGTTGGAGCTTTAAGTTCAATTTTAAAATTGTACATGTTTAAAAGTAGCTCCAGTTCTTTGGAGTATTTGTTATTTTTTAGTATATTGATATTTAGGTCGCCGCAAAGAACGATTTTCTTTTTGCCTTTTATTACTGTGGAAAGAATACATTTGACTTTATTTAAGAATATTTGATACGCCTCTGCATTTAATTTAGGAGCTCTGTACAGACAGATTATTATCAAATGATGCTCTACCAGTTCAATTGCTGAGAGTTCAATGGTTCCCGGCATCGAGAATGATTTTATATCACATATTTCCTTATATTTATGATTGTTCTTTACTAAAATACAACATCCACCATGTCTGTTCTGTCTCATACATGCTGAAGCTAAAGTAAAGTTAGGGATTGATAAACTATGTTCATCACCTCTCTGCATATTATGCTCTGTGATACAGAGAACATCAATATTTTTTCCACTAATTTGCAACTCATCAATAGCTACAATCAGTTGGTCTGCTTTACTTATAAGACCGTTAATATTTTGGTGTAGAATGTTAATACGATTATACACGAAATAACTTGTTATTGTCTATTTGACAGCTATAAGAATTATTCATTTGACAGTCAGGTTCGTCATCAATATTATTTTCATTTAAATTAGCTGACGTAGCGTCTGAGCATAAGGTCGATATTTTACTACAAGATTCACACTTTTGCTTGGTTACTATTTGATAAATATTCACAGTTTTTGGACAATTCTGTTTGGGTACCAACAGTGTTATAAGTTTTATTGTTTTCACTTTGGTTTCTCAGTGACATTTTGTGGGTGTCCATTCTCTTTTTGTAATAGAGTCGTAGTAGCTCTCTTAACAGTGAGCGCGGTAAGTTATGTTTTACTGAGCTATAGTTAGGTGCAGTTCTTCTATAATCCAAGTTGACATACTCTACATTATTGTATTTGCTGCAGAGAAATTTTAATTCATAATTTAATTTTTTAACATTTAAATATTTATTATATGGAATTTCGGGAACAATCACATTGGTGTTTGTTACAGATGATAGCCATACATTAAACTTAAAATTAAATTCATATGGATTATTATCATTTATACCTCCTAAGAAAATTACGTAGTCGTTTTTGCTTAAGTTTGATATTATGTCGCTTTTCATCGAGTCTACAATATTTCCTACAGGTGCATTCGGTTTTACAAAACTTCTCACGTAGTATTTGGAGCCTAACAGATGTTGCAGTCGTTTTCTTAGTCCGATTCCTTGCTCATCAGCGATAATGATAACTTGCATTTCTTCTTGACAATGCTGGGTTTGAGTTGTGATTTTAATGTTTTCGTTTTCCCCCTCAGGATGAACACGAAGATTTTGTGCTGGGGTTGTAGTAAGCCTTTCTTTGCAGTCCATTTGAAGCGATTGGTTCCTTGTGTTTTGTGTTGGGCTCGTAGTTTTAGCTGCTGGTTGTGGAGATGGTGTGGTTGTGGTGGTCGGACTCGAGGTCTTAGCTGGTTGTGAAGATGGTATTGTATTGATCGTTTCATTTAAGTCAAGGCGATTTCTTTCATGTATGTGGAGAGGACTGTTCAATGTACTAACGACCTTGTGTTTGCTTTTTGTGCGTCCACTTATAGGTGATGGGTGGTGAGCGTCGTGAGCAATTTTTTTATATGCATCAATTATCTTATGGCATCTGTCTATCTCTTTCTTAAGGGTTGTATTCTCACAACTTAAGTTTTCTACCTCTTGGTGCGCTGATAAGAGCTCTTCAGTCAATTTTTGGTATTTCTCATTTAGATCGTGATTGTATAAGTTTTCGTCGGCTGATGTATTAGGCAGACTCATTACCGTTGTTTCAAAAAGTGAAGATGAATTTGATATGTTATTTAGTGACATGGATCTGCGAGGTTTCCTAAGAGTTATATTGTCAGATTCCATTGTTGCGCGGTGTGGTGTGAGTTTTAGGCCAGGGATAATTTATTAAGGTTCGGTGGAATCTTATTTATATAACAGTGCCATCTAGTGCCGAGGAGGTGGCTAGATTACCGTTAGATGGCGCTTATATTATATTCAGTGTCGTATGCCCATTCGAATTAAGTTCATCTTTAAGTACGTCTATTCCATAACAGATGACACTAGTAGTTGAGTTAAGCGTAATTCTTTAAAATTCTTAAAAATTATTCTGTTTTTTATCACTTAGGTTGTTTCTGCTGTGCACGATTTTCAGTTATTGTCTTTTCCATTCACATTAAGTAGTAATCACTCACTTTTTTGTTAATTTATGGTCAATTTTACTACAAAGATAATTTGGATCGTTACTTTTTGATTTTTGAAATTTATCACTTTTATTTGTGTACTTTTGCTTGATTTTTATATTCACTGTCCGGATTTACACTAAAACTATAGTTTTTCGCACTTTTCACTATATGGTAAGCACTTTAGAAATTTTAAACATTTTTCAAACACGGAGCCAATGTTTACTGTGCGCACTGCAGCGCCCTCTCTAGCACCTTGTTACCTATTAAAGGCGTTTTTTTAAAATCGACTTTAAAATTACTATACTGTTTTAGGTGTTTTCTTAAGTTTATGTGTTCATACACTACATACTTATAGGAAATACGTCTAAAACTGCATATGCGGACAAAATGACATAGTCGCCTTATTTCAAAATTGGCGGTCTTAAGGGACATCCCCGTCACTATATCATGTGACCGGAACCATGTTTAAAATCCTGTCAGACTATTAATCACAAAGTAACAGATTCCTAAATGTACTTTGAATAGTGGAGTACTTAACTATTTAAAAAAAGGTATTCGTTATGTTAAGGTTAATTTAAAAATATGACAATTGAGACGTTTAATTAAAAAGCAATTGCAAATCGAATCGCAATTAATTTAATGTTCAGTCTTAAAGTTTTCTGAGAGGAGATGATTCATCAATAATTTGGGGTATGTGGTGAAAAATTTATAATTTGATAAATATATCAGTAAGGACCGATAGTATAACTTATTGTTTTACATATTTTAGCACTTATAAATTTTGACGCAACAAAGCTTTCCTATCACTACATAGTATAAAACAAAGTCGCTATTTTTGTCCGTCTGTTTGTTTGTCTGTTTGTCTGTTTGTCTGTATGCTTAAATCTTTAAAATTACGCAACGGATTTTGATGCGGTTTTTTGTAATAGGTAGAGTGATTCAAGAGGAAGGTTTTTATGTATAATACATGCATATATTCCCACGAGAACGGGATCCACGCGGGTGAAACCGCGGGCGGGCCGCTAGTTTTATATAATGTGGCGAAGCTAAAGATTTATGTTCTATTGTAATTATGTTCCTCTTTATTGCCTTGCGATTTCTAACACCCATTAGAGGTGAATGATTAGTTTGTCTTGGCTTTGAATTATTCAAAACATCAATATTCTTCTCTGGGTTAGGTCTGTTTAATTCTTTTATTTTGAATAGCTAGTGTTGATCTTGAAAACCAACAATCACCATACAAATGAACTTTGCACTTTGTAGAGCAGATAAATACAACAGATAGAACAACTCAAGTTCATCAACTTAGAATTCTATAATGACGTAATTGTAAAAATCCAATATGAATAGACACGTATATAGAGGGTTAATTATAATTCCGAATTCCGTCAAATGTTATTGAAATTGATAAGTAAGGTAATCCAGTTAATATGTACATTGTACGCAGGGTTGCCACATAGGTATATTTTTATAATTGCCAGGACAATTTTACTAAGGTAAATGGGGTCGCAGTAACAAATATGAAAATAAAAAATCTCGATCTTAATTATACACTTACCACATGATAATTCACTTATTAAAACGAATCAATACGTAACAATAAATCAATACGCGTTAAAATACAAATATTTAAAAACAAGCAAGCTTTTGGATTCCGGGATAGAGAAGTGTAATTACGCGACCCTGGTTAAGTTGCAATATCCAGGGACAATCCCGGATTTCCCGGTTGTCTGGCAACCCTGGTTGTATGACTAATCTACTGATTCCATGATTAACACATCATTCCAGAAGATCGTGTCAGTCACGTTTACACCATTATTCTGGCAATATGCAGTTCCTTTAAAGATAATTCACTTCTTTGCATATTTTTATTAAAGCTTCAAGACTAATATTGTACTATGAGTTTTGACCTTGACATTTGAATTTGTTTCTGTCTTTGTCAATTTATGAGAATGGGATGCCCTTTACACAAAATTATTTTAACATGCAGGGTAATATTTGTTTGAATGAAGAGGACACTAAGTATAGAGTTCTTTCGCGTTCACAAGTTTATTATATATATAGCGGATTATGTATATTTTACAAATAGGATTATATGAAAATTAAGTCAGGCTCACGTTTTCTTTGAAGGTTAAGGTTTTTTAAAACGCAAATAAAAATAATTACTTATATACCTAACAACAATTTTATCAATGTTTAAGGAAGTTTCGTTAATCGCGTGTTCGGTTATAAGTTATTCAGCGGCTGTTTTTTGTAATAAGCATATGCGTTTCGGTAATATTATGTTACGTTTATGGATAGATAAGTAATATAACGGTAATAAATATAGGTATGTTGTGAGTTTATGCACTGCATTGTTTTTTATGTGAAATTCTTATGTTTAGGTTAACATATTCTGCCAGCTAGTTTTTATTTTACGCTTTTTTTAAATTTAAGCAATTAATATTAGATTAGAGTTTTTGTACTTCCTAATTGCATATTATTGCTTTAGTTCCGATGACAAGTATGACCAGAAACTACACTGGCTCCAGGTTGGCTCTACATAGACAAGTGCACTACTCAACGGTTAACAGCACAGTGACTAAATAAATTTTTGGCGTCGCGTTTGTAATTCAATTGCCATCCGTAGTTTTGGTTTTCAAACTATTCATTTATTCATTTTTTCAAACTATTTGTTTATTTATCTTTACACGGTACTTTGACTGGTGAAATGAAATGAAATGAAATGATTTTATTTCGAACTTGGTTTTTACAAACACTTTTCGAATGTCATCTACGCCATCGCTTCCACAAATCCCTACGATGAGTGGCCTTGGTAGAAGAAGCGGCAAGAAACTCCCAAGGAGTTTCTTTTTTCTTCCCCACTCACAGTTACAGAGAACACTTATCACTACTTAAGGCTGTATTTCAAACTCATGTCCAGGCTGTTTCATCTTTAAAATATTCATCCAGTTTATAATAACCCTTCGTCGTAAGAATGTCCTTAACATGAGTTTTTAGCTTACAGTATGGCATTTCCGTTAATTCTAACGGAATTTTATTATAAATTTTTACGCATCTACCCATGAACGAGCCACCAGTTTTACAAAGCCTAAAATTTGGTACAATCAGCTTAGCCTTATTCCTAGTATTAATATTATGGACATCACTTTTCTTTAAAAAACTATCATGGTACTTTTTAACATACATAATATTATCCAAGATATATTGTGATGTAACAGTGAGTATATTAGCTTCTTTAAACAGATCTCTCAGCGAGTCCCTAGGTCTGAGGTTGTAAATTGCACGCACTGCCCTTTTCTGTAATATAAAAATAGATTCAATGTCTGCAGCTGTGCCCCACAACACAACAACAAACCGTAGGACATCACACTATGAAAGTAACTAAAATAAACTAGTCTTGCTGTTTCCACGTTAGTTAAGAGCTTTACTTTCTTAATAGCGTAAGCAGCAGAACTGAGTCTCCCAGACAAGGCTTCAATATGGGGACTCCATTGCAACCGAGAATCTATCGTAAGGCCAAGAAACTTTGTAGAATTTACTAAGTCAAGTACTTCCCCATTTAGAAGTATGTTAGTTGGCACCTGTTTTACATTCGGTAACGTGAATTTGACACACTTGGTTTTTTTCGCGTTTAACATCAAGTTATTACAAGTAAACCAGTGTAGTACCTGCGAAACAGTATTATTCACATCGTCAAAGCAATGTTTTCTTCTATCTACTTTAAAAACTAAGGATGTATCATCAGCAAACAATACAGTTTCACACAAATCCCGAGTAAAATGAGGAAGATCGTTTATGTATATTAAAAATAGCAATGGTCCCAGTATTGATCCCTGAGGCACACCCATAGAAATGTGTGCTCCTGAGGACTCTATACCATTAACCACTACTTTTTGTACACGCTCAGACAGGTAAGACTTTATAAGGCTAAGTGATAGTGCTGAGATACCATAATGCCTATATGCCATAATGTGATAATTATATTGAATTTTTCTTTGCATTTTTAAAGATTGCTAGCCTAAATTATGTGCAATGTACCAAAGGAATGTAGCAGCTCGTATCGTCGCGATAGTAGATCGAGGACATCTTCATTCACATCCGTCGCCTTAAATATTTTTCGTCGCTGGATGCACATTTTAAAACGTGTAACTTATATGAAATTTTAAATAGGTATGCAATGTTTATCACTTGCATATAAATCTATTTAGCCTTTTTCTATTGGGTTAATCAAAATATAGGTTTTGTATATGAATAAAACAACAAAACTCGTTTATCCTTCCTACTAATATTATAAATGCGAAAGTTTGTAAGGATGTATGTGAGTGAGTGTGTGTGTGTGTTTGTTGCTCTCTCACGCAAAAACTACTGAACGGATTTTCATGAAACTTTGCAGTAATATAGCTTAGACATCGGAATAACATAATTTGTTAAAATTTATAGAGATTTTTGAAGGGACTGGTTTCCCGAAGCGAAGCGAGGGCGGATTTACTAGTTATTTATAATATCTACACGGCGTACATTTATTAGACTACTAATAAAAAAAGTAATTAAAAAACAACCATTGTTTTTTGATATTATATGCTTGTTTGCGCTTTTACATAAAGCCCTCAGCAATGAATGACTGATAGTATAGTAGTGATAGTACAGTTTGGTGAGATACGAACGGGGTCAGCGAACTCTATCAGTAGGTACTTGACAGCATGAAATTATATTCACGTATCGCCGCTATGATTTAAGCCTTTAAGGACGGGTTCATTAACGTATTTCATGTGAAGTACAACAATTGGCTTCGATTCGTGGGTGCAAGGCCAACGGCCGTCTCACGTGATGACCAGCCGGTATCACTGTGCCCTAGTTACTGCAGACTTGCTTATCAGTCGTTCGGATTGTTGATCACGTCTTCAAAACTCTTATCATGTTGATATTATGTTACCATTTGGTCTGTGTAGTAGTAATTTTTAATAGGAAAAAAATGTTTGATTACTTACTACGTTTCCTCGTTAAGAATGCTGTACATAGTAGAAAGATTTTTAATTTAATATAAAATAAACTTTTTTTAGTAAAATATAACAGTACCTATTCGCTACTCATTTTGAAATTATAAATTATGCTATGTCGTGTGGGATCACATTTGGGGCGCGTTCGCACTAAGTGATAAAAAGGCTAAAAACATTCCTTTTTCTACAGAAAAGTGTAGTTTTGAGCCTTTTGGTCGCTCAGTGAAAAGCACGCATAATGTGTCAAAGTTGTCAAACTATTCTGACAGGTCAGTGACCTTACCACGTACGAGGTATGTAACAACATGATAAATTATGATAAGGAATGTGCAATAATCGTCTAATAATTATAACCATAGGTACGCAACAAGTCATGAACTTGTATGAAAATTAACGAACGTTTTTCGCAGTTTTTGTATCGATTACACATTAGGTTGTTGACGAGCTAGACTAGTTTGTTTCCTGTACGAGCCACTCTGCAACGGTGGGAACATTACGTTAACACTTTATAACTCAATTTGCGCAGTTTCTTTTTGCACATAGGACAGTTATTGCATTGGAATGTAGCATTTACAACTGTTAATTGCGCAGTCCCTACAAATTAGTATCTAAGTTAGTGCTCTCCGTAGTATAAGCGCTTATCTCATGAGATTGACGGAAACTTTATACTCACGAGTTCTTGTGATAAACTATCTTCGTTGTTTATTGTGACATAATGACCCATATTTAAATGTGTAACTTATAAAAAGATACTTTTAATCGCAAATAATTATGAGGATATATGAGGTCAAAGAATAGGTATAGGTACCTAACTATTGGATTTAGTACATGCTATGATTTCCTTTCTACTTGTATGTATTTATAATGCCTATTATACTGTCTACTGGCTTTCCAGTTTTTTTTATTAATAAGGGTACACAGTGTACACACTCATAGCCTCACATTAGAATTCTCTGTGCTGTAGGTTTCATGGACAACACACAAGAAAATTACATACATGTAGACCAAGAACGGAAATTTTAACTCATCATTCTTTCCGCTGAGAATCAAACCCAGGACCCTTGGAATCGCGATGCGGCCTGGTAATCATTTCGCCATTCGGGGCGTCAAGTCCAGTACGTGCCTTAAATAATTTTGGTTGAAAGGTTGGAATTTTGGAACCCAATACTATACAAAAACCGGCCAAGTCCATGTCAGCCAATACGGAGAGTAGAGTCGGAACTCTACTAACTACGGATAGTTGGAATTGGAATTACAATGTTAATACTTACTCGTATTACAATGGTTAACAAAAGTGAAGTAATGTTGATTTCATTTATATTTTTGAGAGATAGTTGTATTTGTACACAAATAGGTGTGACAAATAAACAAAATCTTCCGCTTGATAATGTTATTTCATTAGTTTATCATTCGTACTTAGTAATCCCTGAGTTTTGACACACGGAATATCTTCAGCTATTTAAGTTCTATTAAGGCAAAGACGTTTTCATCCCACCTATTCGAAAAAGACGACTTGGTTCGCCGTTAAGTGCGCCCAAAGTTGGTGTTTTCTATAAGAAACTTTTAGCGGTGGGGAATGAGTTTTTTGTCCTCTTTATTTAAATAAGTTTTTTGAAATAAGGGCGCCGCAATTATCTTTTCCACGCACTTTTTGAATTCAGTTCGGATTGTTAGAAATTCATGGTTTTATTTTGAAAAATGAATTCTGTGACCACTCAGCTTCCGATGTCATGAATTCATGTTAGGCGACAAATGTGATTCCGCGCCGTGCTGGAAGCAGTGACTGTGAAAGTATAATTCCTGAATCTGAGGCGCCTTTTATTTTCTCATGGGGGGGGGGGGGGGGGTTTGAAAAGTAGAGTGTATCACTCGGGAGCAAGTATTTTTGGCTCTATATTACTTTGCTGCTCCCTTGTTATACAATCTACTATTGTCTACTCAAGTGCGTACATAGGTACACAACATGTTTCTTTTTAAGATCATTGTATATCTGTTCGTTCGCATTGTAATGTGTACCAACCCATGATAACTTACAGCTTCTTAGTGCTAAGTATGTCTGAGCTCAGCCACGCACGGACAGACGGATATAGCGACCCTTTACCTAGCTAGGGGTTTCTTGTTGACTGCGGAACTTTATAATGATAGCCGTGCTGCTTATGCTCTCATAAGGTAGACTTGTAAACTGTTGCTCATTTATACTAAACATACTCATAAGATTCAACAGAAAAAAAATACGTTTAATTTAGTTTTTAGCCAAACTTTCATAAATATTATAAAATCTAAGAATGTATTGTTAACGGGCAGCGGAATATTACTATAAGATAATACGTACTTACTGTTGATTTCAATTCAAATTACTTCTTTAGTAATCATCGGGACCTTTGGGCCTCTGGCGGGCGAGACTCGGCCTCCTCTACGGGGTTATCAGCGCGATAACTGCGCCCCACTCAACACTGTATCATTTAATAATGCGTACGTACCTAACATACGCTTAAAATGATTGTGGCACATAATATTTTAAGTGATGAATTTAAGCGTTGAAATTAAAGGAATTTTTATTTTTTATTCGGTACATGTAAAATTATACCTAAACGCTTTTCAAAATCCGAACTATGCCATCGCTCGCCGTATCTGCGATGAATGATCTTATAATGAACAAGGAGTTTTTTTCTAATAGATGCCACTTAGTAGACATGTGGTCTTCGTTGTTTTATAGTGGTAACCAGCAAGACTAAAAGCACTTGATTGACGTGATGGTCATTCGTCCAATTCACATATTTAAAACAAGGGTCGCTGCTGGTCAATATGAGAGCGTAAACTTCTATGGTAACTATTAGTTTTACTATAGTTTAATTTTTCTATAATTTTGTAACTAATGTAAATAATGGCCTAAGGTCAAGCAAACTGCATGAACTAACAATGATTCTAATTAAATCCAAACGACCATAATAAGCGGAGTTAGCACCTAAATTGCCGACCATGCATATTCCACTGCTAGAATCAACAGTGAAATGTTTTAATGACCATGTGGATAATGTAGGTAGAAAATCCTATCACCGGCAATCAACGCATTAGTGACGCTAAAACGAATCCAACTTGAGTTCAAATGAACTATACGCTTGAAATGCGTTACTATTTTCTTAGGTTTAAGATTTATTCTCTTAACAAAAAATACTTTATCACGCGCTAGAGTACTGAATGGTAACATTACGATATTTACCTACCTTTATAATTTATACTTGTATGCCATAACCTACGATTCCCAGCAATCCTTATGTTTACTATCAGACTATCACTTTATACTACCTTCTAAATATAGAATACCGGTTATTCATCTCCTAGTTTGCGGCTACAATCAATTTGCAATACCAACAGCATCAGGAAGCGTTTTATATGTTGTTGTAAAGCAAATGGCGAGGCTAAATGTAAAATCTGTTGTAACAAAGATTTCTTTAACCAAAAATCCTTACATAACCTTAGATCTGAGAACATTAATCTTCACAACCCATAATTTGTCGGACTTTGGTCTACTCTTGCATCGTGAAGGGTAAACATTAGCCATTACGTAGATGAGCCAATTGTGCATTAAATAAATAACTAAATAAACGTAGGCATTCCGTTTGCATTCGATATGGAATTAGTTTTTAAGTCACACAAATACCAGATTTTCATGCCTCTGGTGAGGTAAGTCTGTTGATTGACGGCGAGTATTTAAAAGGCCTTAAATAATTTTATTTACGAGCTAAATTGAACTGTGAGCACACATATTGAAGTTGTTTTCAGTGGGGATTAACAATTCCATATTCTCGGCGATTCAGGAATGTTCTTCAGTTTCGTGAATATACCTACACGATCGGTCAATTAGAAGACCTCATACAATTTTAAAAGCATTTAGCCTTAGAATGTATTTATTAATCAAAGCGAGTGATAATTAATTTCCAATAAGCACGTTTTTAAAATTGACTGCGTGTAGTACGATTTTAACCGTGATTCCGTACCTATTCGAGATGAATCTAACTGCTTTGAGTAGGTTCATTCACTTGTCCGGTTCAGATTTATCCGGGAATAGTCGGTGTAAGGCCTTATTGCCCTGCTTTTAAAGTGGGCCGGCTTTGTAATTTAACTGAAAGAAGCATTTCTAAGTTTTCTTTTTATTACTAGGTATTCAAAAATGTACCAATCATTTTCATTTAAAAAATCTATTGACGTTCAAATTGTAATTTAAAACAATCAAAAATTATAAAATACGTTTTGTTTTGTTACATTTGGTAATTTTCGTAGTTTGTATTTTTTCAGGAAAATTCTTTTTTTTAAATTTCAATCCGTTTCCAATTCAAATTCCAATTGTCCGAACTTTGATGCTTGAACTTTTATTGAAATGGTAAAGCTGTAGATTATAATGATCCCACATTTGGCGGAGTCAACAAAACTTATTAATAGCCATAGATAACGACAGCTAAAACATAAATAAAATGAATAGCAGCGCTCTATTGCGGCCTACACAAATGTCTGGATACTATTTCAAGCAGTTTGCAATAAGAACAAGTATAATTGATGAGCTCGTGCCCCAAATCACGTAACCTTACCGAATGACCGTAAAATTACACAATGGTCGAAGATATCATCTATTGATACGCAGGTAAATCTCTTTCGACAAATCTCGACCACTCAGATAATTTATTTTGTTGGGCCATTGACTTTCGGAGATGAGCCGTACGGGCAATAATGTTGCAGAGCCTACAGTCAATGAGGGTAAAAGCGTGTGAATTCGCTGCTAGAGGCGCTAGTGTCGAGTGAGGTCTGGCTGTCAGTGCCACAAACTTATCTGACCCGGTAAGAAGGACGCTACTGTCTTTGTCTTTGTCTGACAACAGTTTAACATTTGCATTAGTTCCAATTTTGGCCACCGGGTCAGATGAGTTTGTAGCACTGTCACTTCTCACTTTTCTGAATGTCACTTGTCACTGTTCATGTATGGGCGGGCTTTGACAGCAGGACCTCACTCGCCGGTGGCGGAGCGGCGCCAACTGGTGAGCCCAAAAACGGCGACCCTCATTTCATAACGATAATGACACTTGTTAATTGGAAGACCCTAACCTTTGGATTGGAAGGTTATAATAACTTAACAATTCGGATACTTCGCAATTTAACGCACAGATTCGCATACTTTTTTCAACTATCGCCCCATTTACATTTTTTGGGATAAAAATCCAAGACTGCGTCCGTTTTCGTATGCGAACAATATGACATTAATTTAAAAAAAATGTGGTCCTGAACACTTGATCGATAACCAATCTTTTGACACTTTTGTAAACTGAGGAGTAAATGGCCACTTGAAATTTAAATTTTTAATAACAATTGTATGGTAGGTATATAAATAGTTATGCTACCTTTGAGAAGTTACAGAATCACGTAATTATGTAGCTGTCAAATTAATTAATTTGTTTTAAGTGACCAATAACTTAACGGTGGCCAATAATACCTCAATCTCTTCTATGTATATTGAAATCCCAAAAAAATGATTTGTCCAAAGTATCAGATTAAACTCTTGGAAGTGTATCTTCCTTGAATCTATTACGTTTCTGTTTGATATTTTTAAATGACAACTTATGTGTACATTGGACTAGCGATTAACTTATTATTTTACCTCGTTCTTTTTATAAACAAATTGCCGCCAAATATTCTTAATATAACTAGAGGAGGTTATTAAACTTAACAATATTACGGCTGACAACGGCTGTAGATAGGCAACGCGTGACTTATCTAAGTGCTTATCAAAGTGTTTTAATAAGCGGTGTAAGTCATTATTTGTGCCCTAATTATAACGTTTATCTTCGTACATTATACGCGCAATTTTTTTTGTTTTAGCTAGGCTCGAGGTGTTTTCGAGATTATTGAATAATGTCTGTAGGTAATAATATTAAAAATACGGTAGTGTGGTTGTCTGTTTCTTTGTACAGTAAGGTCATTATAACTCGGCTGATGTGAACTTCGTTTTCCGAGATGTTTGCGCAGGTACAGTAACTGACCAATCAAAACACGGCGGCCATGACAGTGTTTTGCGATGCGCTACTTCGTATTGGCCATGGACGTATTTACGTCTAACTTAACTATCCTACCGCCCGCACTTCCCGCCTCCTACCACCATTTTTGCCGTAAAATCGACATCTGCGCAGCCACTCGTAGCTATGTTCACATCAGCTGAGTTATAATGACCTTACTGTACTTCTTTCACTTCACAGCGGCAATGGGTTCAATGTTGTCTGTGATATGAAGATACTTAGTTAAAGGGCTGGAGAGCGATGTTGTCTGCTTTTATCACGGAAAAGTCAAGTTCTACTCGAAAATACGTTTTAACCAACAACCACTATAGATGGATAGATTTCCCGAAGCTTAGCGAGGGCGGATTTAGTCATAATGTTCGGTACATTACGATCCGCCCTCTCTCTTCCTTTTTTTGTAAAGTCGGTTAAAAAACAGATGGATATAAAGAGTAAGTTGTTTATATGGTAATATTATGTAAGAGCAAGCGCCATACAGTACAAACAAGATGTTATGAAGCATCTTGTTCGTGAATCTTTGTTCTATATGCATTTAGCTGTGGGCGACAACGCGGGCGACTCACCGCGTGGGCTCTTTGTCAATATGGTATGATAAACTCTACACTTAATATTTACAGCTATTGTGGCTCCAACAGTGCAGTGTGCCATTTATTTTGGTTCTGTTGTTTGTGTGGCAACGTTCATTTGCGATTAGAGGTTAGCGTCAAATACTAAGAGATGATTAATGAAAGGGATTTGTTTGTTTTTCTCTTGTGAATCTGTGGTTCAAGACGCACACAGTTTTCAAAACAATCTGTTATGGCTAATTATAATTATATATTAGACAGAGTTTTCCTGAAACTGTTTACAAATCAATCATTTAGTTTTGGCAATATCCGCAAATGCAATGTATGATGATTATTACCGACTTTGATATTTTAGGTACGAAAATTGGATAGTCCACAATTTTGTAATTGATAATTTAATTGCTAGCCTGCTTTTGTGTTCTGTTTCCGGTGACAGTTAACAAATACCTACCAAGTTCCGGCGACTTAAAAACTATAAATATATATATACATTATATAAATAAATATAAATAAAACATATAATTAAATCGTTACAAAGTTGCAAGTTGTGCGTTGATAAACGTTTTTCAGTAAATTGCAATAGGTACCATGTTGCTAATAAAATGGGAACGATTTAAACTTTAAACGAACATTGTATAATATATATCCCGAATTAATTCCGAAGCTATAATGATCGTCTTTCGACTCGGTTTTATTTGTGAAGTTTTAATTAGGTATTACGTACTTCCCAGTTAAACGATTTCCACACTGACTTATTAATTATACACAGAATACGTAATTATTACGCGTTGACTCTAATTGTGGGATATCCTTCAAACAGATATAGGTAAGTAGTTACCTACCTACTAGGTACATCACATAAATTTAAATATGTAACGAAGTACATATACGGTGTACCCTTGTTATTGTAATTGGAATCAATTATACACAAGTGAACATAAATTGGTGTACAGAAATATATTAAACAAATAAATATATAGAGTCTATATTTTTGACTTCCATTCCAAAAATGAGATGTTCAGTTAAGTCCAGAGAAGTTTTTAATGGAAACTCCATTTCCATATAAATATTAGGTACTATAAACTATTTTAGTAGGTTCATTGTTAGTAAGGCAGAAAATAGACAATTAATTTTAACAATAAATAGTTTATATATCTATATTCCTGCAACGCGTAGGTATTTACTCTATAGGTATGACTCCACAGCAACTAAACAATAAAGAATAAATTTTCAACAACATTTTTCAGTAAGCTATAATAGTAATTTGTTAGCCGTCAGTAACCGCCGACGCTACTTGTCTACCTATAATGCAATGTTTTTAAAAGAGGCACACCGCGGCGAGGACAAGTGTCTGCAATTGTTTTTTATTATTCAGTATTTATTTGTTTTAAAGTGCCTTGAAAAGGCTAACACAAAAAGTTAACTTACTTTAAAGTGCAGTGAAAAGTAAAAATACAAACGTGTCAAAAACTTGTGGCCAACTTTTGGCCACAATTTTTATATCATTGTATCATTGACCACGCACACATAGACAATAGACGAACGTGTAAAACATCGCCTGCACACACACATGCTTAATATTGCTGCCTTGTTTTTTTTGATTTCGTAGTAGGGCGACGCTCAATTTAAACATTAAATCATCAAAGCATCAGACACATCAGGCGCCTAAAACGATACTTGTTTTACGTTTGATAAGGTAAGGCTTGACAACAATCCCACCTAATGATAAGTGGTGATGATTTCTAAGATGTTGCACGTACTGAGTTATAAAAACCTTTTCACTCCCCTCTTGGAAACTCCCAAATCATAGACAGGCGTAGGCAAACTATTCACTTGGTAGTGCGCATGCTGAATGACGATTCTTCTAGACGAGCCTAGGTTTGTACTAAGTGACCTGAATCGCAAAATTATATGCAATCCATTCAAGTAAGGCAAATTCATTTCAGTTAACGTGAATCACATTTGAGAAGATTTAATTACAGTCTTCGTGACTTTAATTTGTTTTTGTTACAATTTGCGCAATTATAAAGTAAGAAGTCCTAATCATAAATGTTAACTGCATAACCTTAACATACCGAGAGCATAATTGAGAGCCATACATCCCCAATATTTACTAGTTCTTCATTTGCGATCTGATTGACACTCCAGCTCTTTTATGATAAGATCTAGAGTGACGAGTAGGTAAGGCTTGTTCGTGGTTCGTCGTCGACAGATATTATGCCCGAAGAAATACCAAGTAGGTCTAACTTTCTAAATAGCACTTCGAGCTTGTAAGGTCAGTTATAAAACACTTCATGACAGTTCCATAGGTCATATGTTGTACACACACTGCCCGAATACTCTCGACATAAAATTGATTGAAGTTTGGCGCACACTTATCAATTTGGAAACAACTCGGCATCGCCGCATTCATCTCATCGACCCCAATGAGTCGATAATAGTGCGACAACCATCATCTATGAAAAGATCAATTATGTATGTGTTACAATAACCGTATTGTATTGAGGTGGACTTAATTTAAATGTTTGATAAAAAAGAGATAGTGTTCTTTGATATAACATTATTATCAATCTTTTTGTATGAAGTTAAGATATGCAAAGACTTATCCAAGATTAACGTTTAATGCTATTTGATGATTATACAATTAATGGACTTTGATCCTTGATATTCTTTGATATAAATTATTATTGTCATAAAGACTGAGTCTTGTACCTATTGTACACATGCGTTACGTACAATACATAATAGTATGAAAGGGATACAGTTGTAATTACCGTGCTTGTACCTGTAACGGACCCTTTTGAAGATACTGGCCTATATAAATCCGATTTTTTATTTTATCCTTTACCCTATGCTAAAGGCAGTATAAAATGACATTCATTGCTTGTTAAAAATATTAAGGTAGACATTGCCTCTACGATTAGACTTCAGCTCACCATTTGCACTATAATATTTTTAAATTGTGGACAATAAAGTTTACTTATCTAAATAAATAAATAGACATCCCAGTCAGAAGACATGCCGTTTGGTGACCGACTCAAGCAAATTCACATTGCAATTGACAAAGTAGGTATCTAATAACAATCAGTAGGTACTTCTAAATTGAAACTGTTCTAATACCCCTACCTATTTTTTACTTATTAGGTAGGTACTTGTATTTCACAGATAAAACCCACATACCTATTATTCTTATCGTTGATAAATGACATAACTGGATTAAGATAAAGTCGCTCCAGTGCCCAAATTATTCAACACAGAGTCTAGTCACCGTAGAAAAAAATTTGCTTTGCTTATTTATGTTGTGAGAGGCAAGTTTACGTAAATCCACATGAAACACTAGCATGTCCATCACTAGAGCAACTACCTAATGTGAAGAGAAGATAAACAGGTGATCGAGTTACGAGCGAAAGCTAGTTGATATTTAAGGACGGTCAGAGCAGTAATGCTTGTTACCGAGATTGCGTGACAACCGTCGGAGCGGTGACATGGTTTAGCAATAATACTAGCTTATTAACTGAATTTGTACTGAATCTAGAAGCCATTTGATGGCATGCGGCAATCGAGTCGCGACTCGCGACGCATCAAAGATATTTTACGTATGCAGTTTACGTAAGCGAGGGATTGCTTCCAAGTTCTGACCAATACAGTTAAATATCGAATAGGGTTCTATTAGTACATCCGCCCTAAACAAGTAGCACTTATATGTAGGTAAGTGGTGTTGTGATGGAATATTATTATCGCTTAAAGTTAGATAATATCCGAATGATTCTTATATGGGATTTTTAATAACTGCTAACAGTGTGTTATGAGTTACGTAGTTCCCGGCTATTTTAGGGTTCCGTGGTCAATAAGGAATCGATGGTTCTGTCATAACTTGCTGATCGTTTTTCCGGAACTTAGATTAGTTTTTTAAAAGCTCTAATATTGATTCGATAGACATTTATAACGCCGATATAGTGGTGAAATATAGGCAGAAAATTTTTTTCATAGGTTTTTTTTCTCTTATATCCGAAAGTGTAAATCGTCGCTGAAACCTTCGTTCCAATATACCTATTGCACGTGTGTTAAAACTACCTACTTATTCCCTATTCAGATTTTATTTAAATTATTTACAAGTACGGAACCACACTTCACGTGACCCGACCCGCACTTCGCCGGATTTTTATGTCAACAGCGGTGTAATGTACTGGCCACTTGATGGAACCTTTACCGCTACCTATGTTATCTCCTTAAATTTGTAACACACTTTGCACTGGTGTTACTGAAACGAATCTAATAACGTAATAAGTAAGTACCTAACTGGGAAATCCGCTAAACCTTATCGGGTAATATGAAATTTGAATAGTACTTAGTGTAGGATACTTTTATATGTAGGTATAATAATAATATAGTAAATGATAAACATTTCACACACTGATATTATTTACTCTATGCATACCTCCTGAATAAGACCATGCGTTTGACAGTGACATGATCAATTTCAAGCGCAGAGCAGGCCTGTATTAAAAATTAATGCTTGATTACAATCCGGTAACGTAAGTGGAGATAGAGTCTAAGATGGTAAGTGTCCTAACTTATTATAAGACATTTTTTATCTAAGAGCTCATTAAAAAAGCGAAAAGAAAAGACGATATTTAGCAACGATAGGTAGCAGTATCTGAAGATCGAACATTATTTACGAGGTGGGTCCGACTTGTCCGACCGGTCATTTCGACTCCACCATAGATCAAATTCTATGAGTTATTACCGACACTTTGCGAAATTATAATGCAACGTCCCGTCAAGTGTATTAAGATGATTATGATCATTTTTCTCAGTTACCAAATATTTGTGCGTTGCGCCACAATGCAACCTGTGACTTGTGACCGATGTGCGGTCTTGTTTTGTGTCGTTAATGTAAAGTGCGCCGTGTACGAGGGAAGAGTGGCACAAGTCATGAAAGAGACATGTTTTGAAATAGCTATCGTCATTTTCTTTGTTATTAAAATTGGCAACACTTCTCCATTGTCACTTTTGAGTATTAAATTACCCCACAAATATTTTGATTGTACATCGAAAATATAAATAGAGTTTATCAATGAAATTGCAAATAAATAATAAAAAATAATAAATATTAGATGATCGTGTGAGGATGTTTTATAAAAATATATATTTTTTTAGAATAAAACAGAATAGAATAGAATAGAATACGTTTATTTCATAAGAAACTGCAATGCTAACAATAAAAAGAAAAAAAAACTTATATGACTATTAACAATGGATTGCAGACAATCTATATGAAAAAGGAACCGCACTCAGCAATGGCCGCAGTAAAACTACGACCGCTGGTTTTCAGGGCGACCCTGACCTCGTATGCCTGTGGTGTTACCTACACATCTGTTACCTACTAAAATAGATTAATAATATATTATGGTACTATCGTAACAAAAAAAAAGTATTCGTTCACAGAGATGCATTACTACCCTTGAGGAATGAGATGGTCGCCTCTAAAAAGTGTAATTGACACCGGTATTAGAATAAATCCCGTAAGTGATATTGCGAGCACTTTAATTACAATACAAATAATTGTGGCCTGTAAAACATTAACTGATCCATTAATCGCGTGCCAAGCGGATCCTTGGAGATAATGATATTAGAGATCTTTAACAATTGTGTTCAGATAATTTGCAAATGGCTTAAGATAAACCTATACTTTCCTATCAAAAGGACACATTGATTAAATCTATAAATGATTATGGAGATTGTTATTGGAGCTAATTTTTAAGATACTTAGTCATAAACAGTAATTGTAATAGGTTATCTAATGGTATGACTTACCTAGGCTACCTTGAAGATCTATGATAATTGTCCCCTACAGTGCTAGGTATAACGTTTACGAGACTGTTAAAATAATATCTATCAGGTCATTGAAACATAAACACAGACACGTAATATGTAATATTAGAAGAGTAACTAAGTACATATCTACACAATATCTGCGTGTGTCATATTGTAAAAATTGTTGTTGCACATGGAGAGGCTCTATAGAGATAGATGAGAATAAAGTGGGGAAACCCAAGATTGAAACTGATACTCAAATAGAAAGAAAGAGGTGATTGCGGTACCAAGTCGATACTATGTCGAACTAGAGAACCGCCCGCGCTTCGCTTCGGGACCCGTAGGTAACAGCCGCGTAGGTCCCGCTCCCGCATAAATCTCGGCTAAACAGTAGCCTATTATAATTATGATATACTCAGTATATTATACTGGAACATCAGATAAAACATTTGCATATGACATAAGTAAATTACATGTAGTATTTGGTAGCGTGATTCAGAACTTGCAAATGAATTTTACTAACGCCATGTATTAACAGCATCCAGAACTAAATATCTAGCAACTATCAAAACATCGATCTTCCCATGGGAATGAGGTGTTTTTCCGCGGTAAAAAGTAGCCTACGTCACTCTCCACCCTCCCAACTATCTCTACACACATAAACTATATCATTATAATAGCCATGTTGCGACGTGAAAGAGTCACAAACAAACAAACAAACACACTTTCACATTTATAATATTAAGTATGGATTAAATTGATGATTGTATTACTCGATAATCTTTCCACTCTTTCCAACCGTTGACTGTTTCTACTTGTAACCAGTCGTATGGCTCACCTACTGTAGTTTATTCTTCTATCTATGGGCTCTATACGACTATTTGGCTCCGTTTTGCAATAACATATCTGTGATAAATATTCTCTGTCACCACGAATACCCTACGCGAGAACTCCCACGTTGTCAAATGAGCGAAGCTCTGTAGGGTAAAAGCACCGCGTGTTCGTGCATAGCGTGCACTGCAGTGGGTCCGCGGCTTTACAGGGTCTTAGGACACGTACAACACGTACATCGTACATATCTACATCGTTCCTAATTGACGAGGCCTTGCCAATATTCGATGTGTATGTGACCAAACTGGTACTTACTCGAATAGGTTCAATAGGGATTAACAACTCTTAAACAAAACAGCTTGGGCCAATAATGGCTTACGCTGTCCGAGGCCCAGTCACCAATTCTGTTTTTGCTTACTCCGACCACTCACTTATTAATTAGTACAGTTAATGAAGTCTATGGTTTCTGTATCATATAAATAAATATGTCCTATATGTCCGAAAGCCCCCTTTTGAATAAAAGCTTTCCCAATAAGAAGCTGGTTACGCCCATGTCAATACGTGTAAATAATAAACATAGTTCACCTTCGTTTAATAATGAACGTATATAATTATACATATAGCATACACTATATTACAAAGAAAGTCTAGTCGTTGGCCATCCGGGTGTCTGCCACTCTGCCCGATAAAGGCTGACGTATAGTCTGTCTGTACGGGTCACTTCCATTGTTATCGGGGAAATGTTATGACCTTAGAATTTTCCATGTTTTCTGTATGTATAGCCATTATGACACTCGCAGCATGTTGCTAACTGTGATTTCTAGCACATTATGAAATGTTTTAGTGCAATGTTGACCCTAATGTTAGATACAATATTATATTATCTGAGAAATGATTTTAAACAAAGACGTTTAAGTATTGGCTGTATAATATCTCTTAGATATTACAAATAGCCTGATAAGACTTTTTGTGTAGTATTTATGATTAGTTGATTACACTACTGCCCATTCATTTGTTGGTAAATTTTTAGTCCCAGTCGTATTACCTACTTTCCCAAATTAATGGCCAGTAACGATATACAATAAAATTGATACAAGAGAATCAAGTACCTATTTACAATTATTTATTTTATGTTAACACTTATAAACGTTTTACGAATTAATTAAACGCAATATACAAGGGTACATAAGTGGGACACTCTGTATAATATACATATTATGCCATAAATATAATATATATAAGGTATTTGAAGATTTTATAACATTATGACGACATATAGACGTAAGTTGCTTACGCACGTAAATGATAAAATTGTTGGGATAGACGTAGTAGAAACTATGGTATCTACATATGGAGTCCGATTATAATATCTAAGTAAACAGAGCTGTTAAGTATTACTTTGTGTAGATTTCATATAGCCGTTTATTCGTAGGTAATGTAAGATTGTAAGTATATTTTGGGCTTAGATATTTTGAAAAACCGCTTTTCGCGGATTTACCAACAGTTTATACTGAAGCAAGTATTTCACCTCTTAATTGACATGAGGTTATCAGACCAGACAGCAGTAATGGTGGAGAAAACGCTAAATGTTTTATGACGAAGTGTATTTAAATTTAAATTACGCGTTTATAATACATCGTCGATCTCATTATAAAAATACCCGCAATGCTAACTTTGAGAGAAGAAAGAAACCAACTTCCTTTGCTCATACTGTGCCGTGCTGAACAATGACATCATTATCTCCTATAGAAAATCAGGAAATTTATGCCTTTTACCTTTTAATTGAAATTGGGTCAAAGTAAATTTCTTTTGGAATTCATATTCATTACTTTTCTGTTGTCACTTATTACTGTCTTCCTAGAATTTACCGTAAAATGTTTCGGGCGTAATTTAGTTGCATTGTCGATGATTTAGTATTAAAGAGTTGGTCGTTCATCTTAGGGCACTTTTATTTTATACGTGTCTATCGCGGCTTAAGTCAAGTTTAGTTTTGAGGAATTCGCCCGACTAAGTAGTTCCAGACTGTTCCGAAGTCCTTCGCGAAGAGCCTTCAGCGACGAGAGACTTTGGTTTTTAGAGTCACGGTCGTCTATGACCTGCGATGACCATATTTCACAAGACTGTTGTCTACAACTAACCTCCTAAAATATATGGTAGGTACGGTACAGTTACTTAAAAAAAATATTGAGCATTAACTACCTACATCGTTTTGCACTCAATATTAAACTTTCAAAGTGTACGAGGGCATTCAAAAATGTTAATGTTACCGATTAAGTTAATATGCTCTTTGAGTAATCGTCTAAGTTGTGTAGTCCATCATTATTTTAAGCGATTCAGGCCACTTTATAATCCGGTGTACGTCATCTGTTTTAGACTAACGCAATCATTGTGCTGGGCACTTGTCTCCTTGAAAAGATTAACTTAAATTCATTCCCTTAGCTTAGCGTTTAGCTAACTCACTATACCAGATACCTGGATACCAGAGTTATGCATAATGCGGATATTATTGTTTAGTCCGTGGGCAGATATAAAACTGATCGTTTCTGTCCGTTGATTATAACATTTGATGGTGGTACTTCTTGAGATGCCATTAAATAATTTTCGTTTTCAAACAAATCTAAATCGCCTGAGGCTGAAGTTTTAGTGTATTTAAAACAAGCTGGAGACGCCCTTGCATATATGTTAATGTCGTGACATTTGTGGTCGGTGTATTGCCGCGAATGAGCCGAAGCAGCGAGCGCGGCGATGCCTTCTGACCTCATTTGCACAGCGGTGTGGCGGCTCTACGTCGTGAAATGTCTAAGAGGCCTTTTTAAAAACATTAACTTCTCGAATGACTTTGATTATCTGATCGCTTTGAAGTTCAAGGACGTCGCGTCTGAGAACTTAACAAAGAATGACACAATGTCTAATGGAATAGTGACATACGTCAAAAGTTAGAAAGGGGAACTTCACTTCCTATAGTGACAGCACTAAACAAGTAAATGCTAATAAGCGGTATAGAACAAATGTGTTTAAATAACCTGATAAGATATCGAATAGCGCATAATGTATCTCGGTCTAGATACTCAGTATCCAGGTAAGGAAATTTACAGATTTGATAGTGATAACCAAACAATGTATTATCTTTTGCGAACGCTATCACGCGTGTAGCACACAAGGTCGCCATGTTTCAATTAGGTGATCTGAACTTTCTCATGAACTTTAAAATTAGAATTCGACGTATCCATCACGTTGATTAATTAATGTCACAATTGCTCCATGTCATAACACATCTTCGTGGCTGGTACAAGTTCATAAAAGGTAGTCGTAATCAATAATCCATCTATTGCTTCATATGCAGTTATAATATGTACAAGAAATAGGTAACTGTTATTTCGCGTACTTTTTTTAATTACCGACTCTAGCACGAAGCGGTTCTTGCGAGAGCGTTATAATAATAAAAATGCACTTCTACATGTAAATACCTACCTACCTACTTTTAATCGGGTATTTCCTTGCTGTACTCTGGCCAAATATGCGTCTGCGACGCCTCGATATGTTACGAAATTCTGTGGGTCGCAATGACCACTTCAAGTGACCTGTCTGCCTGCGTGTATCTACTTATTTATAGACATAATATCTAAAATTATTTACCACATAGTACATAATGATCAATCTTTTTGCCATTTAATGTGGAATACAATAGGTACATGTCAACTATGGATGCAACAGAAAAATTTAAATTACGACAATATTAGCTTATTCTGATTATGTAATATAGATCTACATCTTTTTGCTTCAATATCGTTGTTCAGTGACATTCGTTTAATTTTTGAAATCTCTATTTAATGATTTATGTGTGTACAAAAGATGACTTTTATACCTTCGTTAACAGCTATTTGCATGTTGCGAACTGTCTGTCGTCACTATTCTTACAACCAGCGGCTAGCTTTTGCAAAATCATGCAACACAAGAAGTCACTTTATGTGCAGGGAGATTTCAAGTGTAATTAAGTAGCTGGTATTGGTAAATAACTAGGTATATGCTAACATATGTAATATATGTATGTATCAAATTTTTTCGGTTTACCTAGATAGAATTTGTTATTGAATTGACGCTTGCCACCCAAATAATTATACTTTATTAAATATCAAATTTATAACCATGTCTAACAAAAACTGAGAACTTTAGGGCTAAATTGCAAATCATTATTCTCCCGAACGAAGATTGATTACAAAATTTACAATACAAATATAATCATGTAGCAGATAGGTATGTGTGGCCTCGAATTGCTAGGTCAACTATTATTTAATATAACTGTCAGGCCCTTTGTCAGGTGGTGTTAAGGACGCCTTGTACTAGAAGACGCAACCCGGTCACACCTGCACTAACGATGTTAGGTCGCGATTATTATACGAACAAACGCGTAAATCCTTCTCGTGTCGTCAATTAATGCCACGGCGAGGAAAACTTGGCTATCTTTGCAAATAACTGTTTTGTATTAATATTGCTGACGTAATTCGTTTGTTTTCTGTTTATTACTCCTCCATTGACCGAATTTAAGTCGTTGTACTTGGGAAGGTTTAAATTATCGTGTGGTAATAATTATAGGTATAGTTGGGTGCAGGGTAGTAAAATATGAGAGTCAATTCCAAAGTGCATTGTAATAATTTGACAATTTGTTTCTTCTCTATCTGCAGTCGAAATCCGACCGTCATCCGACCGAGCGTCCGACCATTCCTATCTCTATGGTCCGACCAAATAACTCATTTTGTCAAAATTGACAATGTATAGAAACAATGAATATTTATTGTTCTTAATTATTAATTAACCTTTCTGTACTTCTTCTACGAGATAAGTTATTTACGGTACCAATTACTGAAAAGAGATACCTACAAAGGTTTCTCATATAATTACAGATTACGTAACATTACTTTTATGTACAGACCTAAGCAGCACTATTTTATTTCGTTTTCTATCTAAATACAATTTAAAACTTATGATTAATATTTTTATTGTGGTACGTCATCGATGTAGAATAATACCACATCGATGTGGTACGTATAGTTTTATAGATAGACATCACTATTTTTTGAACTTATCGCTGTAAAGTAGAATTGTAGTTATCTAAATTATAATTTATTTTGTAGCAAAGGGCTTTCCAGTTATAACCGAAATAAAGCAGCCAAAACTGTGTCAGTACATTAAGAAATATATCTAATACTAACTGATTCATCAGACGTCGTTCTGCGACATTTATTATTAAGTAGAGACGGAAACGGGAACTTCGGGAAACTTGTTGTACCACTCCTATTTGTCGTAGCGTGGTGTTACAAAGCCTATGGCATAAATATATAAATATATAGATATACTTTTTAACACAATAAATTTTTTTTCAATGTGAACCAGTAGTTCCCGTTCAACAAACAGTAGAACAAACTGTTCAGCTTTATATTATTAGTATAGACGAACAATGAACAATATGTTAATGTTTTTCGGTTGAAATAGTGCCAATAATGGAAGTAAGAGTGCTTACGTACTTGTCAGACCACGTTTTTGTGATCATGCGGTGTTATGGATGTGCAAAGACACTAAATTATTTGTTTATTAGTCAGCTGTTCATAAAATACATACACAAATGATATTAACTGGCATTGGGTCAGTTATAAGCATGTGATCGAAATTAAGTTCCGTTTCAAAAGTGACTCACGCATAGCCTATGTAAAGGCACATTATACCTAGATCAATACGCCACGCTCAGCCATAAATGTATCCAATGCAAATATGTGAATGTCGACCGGTGAGATTATCGAAGAGCTATTCGGTTGCGAAATACCAGGTATTGTGAGTCGCCGGCATCCGATCCGCCCCGGCCGTGTTCCTATCCTATTCAAAATCTCACGGAAGCCTTGATGTGTCCATCATGCTATTCGATGATTCCCTTTGTTGTTTTAACAGATAATAAATAATACTACTACGGTATTATCGTACGATATACTTGTAATTGTTGCGTAGGTACACATTGTTTTAAAGACGATTCATCGGATTATAGTAGGTACTTACGTATTATATTATGTTGTTTAAAATTGCATGTTACTCCAAAGCGATGGACCATCTTTCTCTTGTCCATGGCACCAACGACACTGGGAGTCCTGGTGTGCGCCTATGAATGTGTAGCGCTTATTTTTTTTATTTATCGATATCGATACATGTAAGCGTTGAGGTGATTATTATTTGGAAATATAATTTGGAACCCTTTTCTCCTACAGTTTTATTTAACGAATGATGCGAGTGATAACGTAAGAGGTAGGTACCTGCTGTAATATTTATTCTGTGTAGGACATATGCGTAATTTAAAGCAGATGATATAAGTCAATAAATATCTCAACATTCTGCTATTATTATATTACTTGTTAATCATTATTGCCCATTATAAAATTTGTAGCGGTGATAGCCTGGTGGTTAAGAACTCTGCCTTCTATTCGGAGGATCCGGGTTCGAATCCCAGGGCACGCATCTCTGACTTTTTGGAGTAATGTGCGTTTTAAGCATTTAAATGTCATTGCTACAAACGCTGAAGGAAAACATCGTGAGGAAACGTGCATGCCGGAGAGTTCGCAAAACTCAAAGGTGTATGAAGTTCGCCAATCCGCACTTGGCCAAAGCGTGGTGGACTATGGCCTTAACCTTCTCATTCTGAGAGGAGACCCGTGCTCAATAGTGGGCCATGATGGGTTGAGATGATGATGAGAGATAAAATTTGATGTAATGAAATCAATAGGTATACCTACCCATCTATTCAGCTTATAATAAGATCAAAACAATGGCAAAACTTCACTTCACACACATGTTTACTAATTAGTTCGTAAATATGTTAAATAATGAACAGTACCTAACTATTAAACATAAATCTTCATTGTCAAGAAATGTTTTTATAATGCTATCATCAAATAAATAATTTCATGTTCTTCACAATTAAATCACGCTGTTATTACGTGTCGCTGTGTTATCGTTTTTATCGAATAATATAAATATGGAACTAAAGATAAGCACGTTAGGTCTGCAAAAGACTTTTTGTAAATACCTATGCCTACTCTAAAAATAATTCACACTTGTTGTTTATATTTTCATATCTAAATCTACTTAAGTCAATGCTTTTTAATTTTAATTTATTACCACGGTGAAGAATTTGTTAATTATGTTTATTTTATGTCGTTATGAGAATAAATAATTACCTAATATTACAGCAGTAGAGCAGAATTCAAACTAAGATGTTATAAGAGCAATTGTGTTCCGGATAGGAAGGTGTGGAGCCGGTTCACTTTTTTAGAGGCGACCATCTCAGACCTCAGGGGAAGCAACGCATCTGTGACTAAATTGGAACAAGACTCACACTAATCATTATACTAACTGGACAATACTAATATTAACTAACAGGACTAACTATCACTAACAGTCCCTGTCCTCACACTTATTAACAAACTAACCAACTAACATTCTAACACCATCTACTAATTGGACTAACCACCCTAGTCCCTATATTGGGTCTTGTTCTAAGTCGGTCACAATTGCCATGGGCGGCAGCGGAAGGGTGGTGCTGCATGCTCGTTGGCTACCTTAATTCAATAAAAAAAAAAGTATTTTATTTAAAGTAACAGGTTATGTGCTTCTTGCACGAACCAACTTGAATAAGAAAGACAAAAAAGCATAATATTGACAGCAAATGGTTAAGATTCTGAAGCTAGCCTTATAAAGTTAGAGTGTTTTATGAAGAGACTGAAACTGGCCCCTGTTCGATGGAAGGGCTGAAACCTAGCTGGTTAGTTACCATCTTTTGCTGGAGTTGACCGTCATATGACGTATCATTTTCCGGCTGCTCGATGAGAAGCTTGAGAGCCTGTAATTTCTCTCTTTCTTAAATGCCGGCAACACATAAGTCATGCTTTTGGTGTAATTTATGTCCATCACCGGCGTTGATCACTACCAGGCGGCTAATCCAGTCGTTGGTCGGCTATTAACATAAAACCCAACCTTAAGGCTGCGTCATAAAAGTATGCAAAATGAAAAGTGGCATAACTCCGTGCATAAAGACGCCGAAGAAATATTTATTGACACTAAAATATTATTTATGAGCGTTGAAACTTCGAACAATTCACTACGATGATCATTCACGATATGTTCGATTCGAGGGCATGTCGACATACATTCTGTGAGCTATCGCAATATGGCATCACGGCGGGTTGCCTATTTCGACTATTCAAACATTAGCTGGATGGGCGGGCTCCAATTCTGACTTATACGTTTCATGAGCCTCTCTGTAGGTTACTGATTAAGATCGTGGTATGAGAATGTGAACATGTCGGTACATTAGAGCCATTTCGTAACTGATCCGAAACCACCGTATTAATGGAGATTCCAAGTAGATAAGTGCATCCTATCGCTGTCTATTGGTTAATTCAATGTAGAGCCGCATGTTCTCGTGTTTACTATAAATTAAATCGTTGCGGATAAAACGTATATAAACATATTTTTTCACATAGAAAACAGGAACACTTCGTAATCATCATATTTACTACTCAATCGCCATTAGCAACGTGTAACTTCAGTTCTACAAATGTTATCTTATTAGGCTGTTTACACCCAAGCGATACCGAGTAGGTACCGATTGTTTCATGTTCATGTAAGAGAAATATGATTTTAGGCATCTTTTTACGTAATCCGAGTTCTTATCTTGAGAGATCATCGATAGTTTGTATAATTATTACATGTGAAACATCTGCAAGTACACACGTTGGGTACTTAACGATTACGAAACTACTAACTTATTGCTTACCGACATGTATTTAAAGAGACAATCAATAATTGGGTAATAATATATTATTGGGTAACCATCAATTGACATCCACTTATCGTCTAAAAGCCCAACTGAACGACATCCTGTGTCTGAAGCCTTGTCTAATAAAGATTCATTAGGCTGTCTTTTATAAGTTGGGTACAGGGTCATGTTAAGTAAGTTCTTATATTTTTTTGCTGAAGGAATTTGCTACATCAAAAAATGTTTGGTTTCTATGATGATTATTAGGTAGTATTATTTTTAAACATTCTAAATTAATATGCAATACATATTATTTAAAAATAATAATATACATAATTCACTTGACGATGGAATTAAGCAAGCTTGGAATAAATTTTGTGTTTCCTTTATTGCAATATAAAAAAGTATTAAAGAACTAAATAAAGAAAATTAAGTAAGCTGTTTCTGAGTATGGGGACTAAGGTAGAAGTTATCTGAAGCGATGCAAGAATGTTTATTAGTAAATAAACGGCCAAAGTGAAATAGGAGGGCGGGACCCTATCAGAAAAGGAATCAATTAAAAGTGCCTGCGTGTGTGCAGCGCCTAAGTGTAGTAAATTATTACTTAAACACGTTGCGTTGCTACGCTAATGATGCGCAACTAGTATTTTATAATTAATCAGTTTGTTGAGCAGGTTCTTGATTAATATTACTTCACACGCCTATATTGGACAATTAGCCTTCGTAAGTTGGCACTATTTATCTTTCATCGTATAAAATATAGAAATACTTATCAATTAATATGTCCCTATTGTATAAGTGTCGGTGTCGACCGAGACTTACTGTTAGGGGCAGAATATGTACTTTAATTAGGTATACTCGTACCTACCGATTTGTCACAGAAAATGCAAACTTTAGACAATTTACTAAAATATGACAGTTTAGGTATTCCTAAAATATTAATTCATCAGATGATAAAAGATTACTACGAGTATGAATTATTTAAAAAATACCATCTAATCACCATCATTAATGACGTGTTCTCCTAAATACAGGATTTCTATTAGTTAACGCCTACAGCAACTTCGTTCCAAATATACCTAAGTATAAGTACCTAGGAATTGTGTCGGTTTCAGGCTTGCAGCTGATAATTATGTAAATGTAGGATGTTACTAGTGTAGCATAACGCATTTCAGCATTACGCGTAATCTTCGTTATCGGACTACACAAGCAGTTAATTGCATGATTTCAAACGGTTTATATTGTTATGATACCTCGGTATACACTGTTTATAACGAGGTAGGTACATAAAACTATGTATAACGAGGTCATTTAAGTACCTACCTATGTACGTATGCTACCTAAATAAATTAATTATTTTCATGCGTAAAGAAAATTATGTAAGTCCTTTATTCTTGGTTCTAAGAAAATCTTCATGCTTGTGTTGTGTTCTAAAATAGATTGTGGAATGTATGTGTTTCGGTCGAAGATTTAGTGTTACAGATTATCCTTCTTTTTTGATCTGTAACGCATCGGTCATACCTTTGCACATGATTGCTTAGTATCGTATAGCTCGCCTGCTTGATTGTCAGCTATTCACATAATTTCACATAAATAAACTTACTTGTGCCTTCGTTAGATGTATGCGTAAAATTTATCGAATTAAACTGATTATGGACCGTGACGTAAATAGATAAGGGATACCGACATTAATAAAGCAACAAGTAATCATAAGTAATTCTTAATCTTTAATTTGTTTTACGTTCTTACCGATAATATTAATTTATGGCAAATATAAAATGTCTTCATTAAATATATATTTTATGTAATGAATTCTAGCAATTTATGATGTATGTATGTATTATTATACAATTTATAAAAGCAAATATAATTAATTAATCATTATAATTGGAATAAGTACCTACGACAACGGAAATGAAGGTGACTAATATCAATTACCTACTCGAAGTGAATAACCAAATTAACTCGATAGCCTACATTACGAACCGAATACTCGAATGGTCTTGACATTTATTTATGTACATTACATCTAAATATTATGTATTTCACTTTAAAAGTTTATAATTTTTTGCATTAGTCTATATATTATAAGTATGAAATACTTTTCTCAGTACTATAAAACAAGTTCCTAGTAGGTAGGTACCTAAGGTACCTATGAAGTTGTAAGTTAAGGAAATTGTTACAAATAATGTATCGGTAGGTGGTATAACTATATCGTAAATATTAATTTGTATCAATTAAGTATACCTATTACCGCCGCACTCAGAGTCGTTAATGGTTACTTAACTCGTTCCTTAGTATAGATTTAAAAAAGTTCACTCTCACAGTCAGTTAACGGATCGTTAGTGCCCCTTAATGATCATTAAATTTATGTAGAGTCGAACTCGTACTTAACTATGTAATGGATGATTTTGACATTTGCGTTTTGAGGTTACTGTGATAAATAAACCATAATTTTATCAGTGAATTAATGAAAATCAGTTGCATTGTAGCACTCATAGCCCGGCGGCTTGCGTCAATCCTAAGCGATCGGCAAAGTTAAGCAACAGCGGGCGCGGTCGGTAGTCGGATGGGTGACCGCTAGTGGCAATAATTTCTTGAGCGCTTCCGTGCTTCGGAGGGCACGTAAAGCCGTCGGTCCCGGTTGTTATCGATTGATAGCAGTCGTTAAGCTATGTCGGAGGCCTTCGGGCGGCTTGAAAACTTTCGACACTGGGTTGGGCACTAACCCCTCCACCAACCCGCATTGGAGCAGCGTGGTGGAGTATGCTCTAGGCCTCCTCAGTAATGAGGAGAGACCCGTGCTCAATAGTGGGCCATTAGTGGGTTGTAGCTTAGCTTTTTTTTAGTTGCATTGTGTTTAAATATTCAAAAAAGTCTGATATGAGTGACTTTATTGAGTTTGTGGAATATGCTAGAAGGTTTAGAGAAGTGGGACAGAGGAGGTATTTACGCGATTATTCAGATAACAGATAGATTATTTTAATTCAGGTAACAAAGACCCATAACATATATACCTTACAGACTAACATACATATAACAATATTAACTTAAAAACTAATTCACTTTGTCGCGAAGTGAGATGCGCTTTCGGTGGCTCCCGGTGGTCGTCGACGTCCACGGAACTTCCTGAAGACGACCCCCTTTGGCCACAGCTCCTCCTTCAAAAACGTCGGCAGGTGTTCGGTTGGAACACGCACAACAAAGGAGTTGAAGTTCACTGCGTTGCGCGAGTCCAACTTCTCTACCAGCAACCGGTACTTGGTCATCTTCTCAAAATACTCCACGACATCGGACACTTTCGTGGTGTGATAGAGTCGAGAGACGTACACGTAAGACGCTGGAACGGCGGGACGTAGGAGATGGTTCTGTCTTGTCGGTACTGTGCCACATTGGTTGCGACAAAGAGGCTTTTTCCTCTTCTTCTTCTCCACTTTAGTGAAGCCGTCTTTGTCCAGCTGGCCAATTTATAATGTAATATAATTTATATTGCCTTTGCCCGGTTAAACAAGAAATGAAATACAAACAAATCTTGGAATTATTATTTACTATTATGACATTGACATTTGACAATGACAACATTGACAACAAGTCTAATTGACAACAGTAAGTGTTCCCATAGAAAAAAAGTGCAAATCATTCTATTTTTTGTTCAATTAAATAGCTATTTCTCATTGTATTTTAGTAAAAACTAACAGTAAAAGAACTGACTTTCAATCATATTCCAATTAATAATGAGTTTAATAGCTTTGTACATATTTTTTCGTTGTGAAATACCAATTATTTTTAAGCGTGGCTACACCAATGTCTTATCGAATTGCAATCGATACGGATGCACCGCCCTACGGTTACTTAAATCTATCATTAGCAAATGAACCCTTAAATATTGTTTCTGGGATGAACTGTTCATTAACAGATTTAATGGCAATTAGTTAAGTAATCATTAGGTCTAATTTAATGAACCTTTCTGAGTGCGGCGGTTAGTCATTTTTTGGACTTGCACATAATTTGTTCTGTTGTATACTTAGATCTCCTATATTTTCTTTGTTTCCTATAATATTCCCATGTTACATCCTATTATGTAATGAATTAATGATCATTTTGTCATTAATTCTAATAGGGATGAATTAATGTTGCTTACCCAGATGTAGACACTAGTAATTTGGCTGAAAGGACATGCCTTGTTTTGACCTAGTTTTAAAATAATTAATAGATTAGTATTTAGATTAAGGTGTGACGTTATAACAGTAATTACATAAACATTTCAATATTTCAATAACAACTTTGATAATTGTCTGATATCAAGCCCATATGTGTTATAGAACACCTGTGTAGTAGGTACCTACTCTCATATATTAACTTGTCTAATACCTATCAATATCTAATAAAAGCACGTGAAATTAAATCCTGATAAAGCATAATCATTTAAATATTGCTTATGAAGATAATGACAGTACCTATAATTATATCGACTTTGCACATGTAGGTATACGTTTCTCGTTACAAGTGAGTAGACCGCCGAAGGTAATAACTAATTGGTAACAATTTAGTCGGTAAGAAAGAAAGAGGCAATCTGATTTTTACTGGTTATAGCGCCATCAAACTACGTTGAAAAATATGTGGGGTTTTCTAGGATGAAGTTACTTACCCGGCTAACTGTAATCGTCTTGAAATTAATGATATTTCCTTATATCAGTTCGGAATTACTAACGTAATGTCATTAAATTATCATAGCCCAGGTAAATTCAATCGCATTACCTACTAAATATTCCTAGCTTAACATCATATAAAACACCAACTGCTACGCGCTACACGTAATTTAGTTTCTCCACTATCTTTTGATATAACGCAAACGTACAAATCATCCGGAAGAAATTATGTTAATGATGGTAAAAACTAAGGAACACACAGATATAAAACGAGTTTGTGGAGTTTGTTTTGTATTATTTGCCGCTAGTAGGGTGCAGGTGCTGCATGTTAACAAACGTATTGGTTTGACTGCCGCGGCGGGTAATTTGAATACTCAAATCCAGGGAGCGTGTCAAGGCGAGTCGAGTCATTAATCGGCTGAGTCATCCCGAGCGTGGGCAACAATGCACATTGTCAGCTAATTCGACAGCTCCTTCATTACCACTAACCAATTATGTTTGTATTCATTACGAATCATCATTGTCCGATATTAGGTATTGAAATAAACAAATAAATAACGTTACACACTCATAGTCCCACACTAGGATTCCCTGTGTCATGGGTGCCATAGATAACAGACAAGAAAAGGTCAAACGCCCAGACCGAGCACCGAAATTAAAACTCGTCATTCAATTTTCCGCCTAGCTGGGAATCGAACCCAGAACTTTGGAACAGTGATCCGGCGTATTATTAGTCATTGCGCCATTCGGATACAGATAAAATACATCTTTAAACGGTCTTATCTTCAACGATAAGCTCCTGTCAGTCAAAAATAGAGTGAACACCCATTGGCAACATCCGCATCGAGATAGTAGATTCAAGGATACGACTGTGCAAAAATAAAATTATCTTCCTACATTAAATAACCGGAATTACATCAATAACAAATAAGTTTATCCAAGTTAAACAGCAGTTGTTTTGAATTACACAATACATTAAACCATGTATGTTAAAACATGTACTCACGCATGTTTAATATACGAAGCATGAAATGTAACTAGCAGTTACTAGCATAAGAATATTTAACTAACAGCTGGTAGGTACTCTGCAGAATCGTAAAACATTCTTCAGTCATCGTCCAAGAAGTCCTTAATTATCTATCTGTACGCAAAGCGAAAATTGCGGCAGGTTAAATTAATAAATTCATGAAGGTCCTAGGTAACAGTCGTCTGAATTGTGACAATAGATTGCGCCAGGGGTTAGTAACGTTGAAGGTTATCTATGTACATGTAAGGGCACTCGATGCTAGCATTTTCCGATGCAACATTATTATCACGGGTCACATTGCACGAGCAACCTTTCTCGCTACCATTAATATTAACCCACAACCCATGACCGAACATCATGCTATCTTGATAAGAATAACTACTTTATTACTTATATTGTATTATCTGTGAAATTGTCGGTTAAATCCCGAAGTTTAAAATGAAAAATCTGCAGCTTGATTAAGTATTCTAAGTTAAAATATTTTAAACGTTTTAATGCAGAACTTAACCTCCATTTTAAAAATTGTAGTCCCAATATCAATAATTATTGCTATAGTATGCTATATACTACATAACATTTATTTGCAATCCCAATTTGGAAAATTGCTCGGATATTCATACCCATTCCCACATAACTATTATTAAATAACATCATAATTATTTCGATTAAGCGCTTTCCCTGACATACTAATAGGGTATCAAATAATAATTGATTTTAATGTCATACAAACAAAGTGTATTGAGGCAATTTCAGATTGTGCAGTGTTGATGACATCCCACAAAAATTTAAGAATGCTTTGATATCATTTTTATGTAGGTATAACTATATGTATAATTATTTTATGTCTCAACTAAAATTATGATAATAGGTCCTTAGTACCTAGTACCTAGGGTAGGTACCTAAAAAATATTTGTCATTTGTAGTACATATGCGTTGTATAACTAAAATAGCTGAAAGTTAACGTAATTTAGTTCATACTGGTACTAAATAACGTTTACTTTAAGCTATTTTAGCGTTTGAAAATTAAGAACATTTACGCAATGTAAAAAATTATCTACTCTGGACTCTAAATTTACTGTGATTAAGTTTAAAATAGTTCCTTGCAAATCAATGTGGTCACAAATATTCTTGACAACTCACCTGACCCTAAGGTCACATTTGCCAGATTATTTCAGCTTAAATAAACGTGCATTTAATTGTTAACGTTGACTTGAGAGAACATAAATTATAAGTGCTTGTAAGTAAGTAGGACTCCATATATTGTGAGTTTATTGGTACACCTTGAAACGCTAAAATTATTAATAATTCAGGACATTAGAACATAACCATTATGTAGATCTTTTGGCATATTATGTTGCCCTCAACTGATTTACGGGTAATTTGCATGCAAAGTGCGTATTGTGCACACGGTTTTACAATATGGGATCATAATGTATTGAATTTAATGACAAACTGCAATAACATTGCAACCATTCATGTCATTTGTAGAATAAATATTAATAAATAAACGCTTACAAAACTTCCCACGCACTGGCTCTGTCGGAGGTGGCATAGACCACCCAAATAACACATTACTAACAGCAACGACGAAAGAAAAGATATGTATCGGTCACATAAGTATACGGGGCCTACGGGGTCGTCAAAGGTCAAAATAGTCAAGTAAGTTAATTGAATCATTTAAAACACCTGTCTAAAATTACGTGAGTAATTTGATGTAGTGTCGAGGAGACAGTTAATTAATGGATTCTCCACTTCCTTCTCGGCCAGCAATTTGTTGGTAACACCCATAGAGGTGTCAGCTCATTTCCTACCAATTCAAATAAAAATAAATTAGTGCAACCTACTTATTGCATAGAACAAAAAAAAATATGTTGAATATAGACAGAAATATAATAGATACAGAAAACTGAAAGATGGAAGAAACATCAGACGATAATCTCTTTAAACCATCAACAGCTATTAGGTTTGATATTTATAACAACCGTAACGCTTTAAAACCAAATGTGTGCCTGATAGCGAAGCAAAAACAACTTTGTAACGATGAAGGTCAAACAAAAATTTATACAATTCGACGGTCACTTTTAAGTCAGAGGTCATCTGAATACATACTACAAATTATTTTAAAAATAAATAACGTTTGTGCATCATTAATCTACGTAGTTTTTTCATTAGCTAAATACAAATTTCTTGTTATTCTATATTTGTGATGTTACATTTTCTTTTTTATTTTTGGAAGAAAAGATGTTGCTTGGCGTGGAATTCATCGAGATTGTAGTCACGCTGGATTCTAGAGAGGTTCTCAATATAGAAAAAACTTCACGAACAAGTTGCTGTCAAGGGCATATGATAAACATACAAGATGCTCTTTAATATTGTGTAATAATAAATGTTGAAATCTCATTACTACGTCAATCTGCAAATTAAGATTTTACCAAAACACTAGAGCTTACTATGTTTGACTTAATGCAGTTCGTAAATAAAAATAATAAAAAACAAATATTCCACTTAATGGTATCGATGATAAGTCAACCCAAAAATATAGTTTAGCTGAGTTCATTGTTGATAGGTTACAGCTATAAAATCATTGTGTTATTATGGGGTCTTGACACGTGTGCAAATAAATTAGTTGAATATCTTGCATGTAGATGTAAATTAGAATAAATTGAAGGTTCTATTAACTTTAAAGTTGTAAGCAGCTCAATTCCTCTTTGAGTTGAAGGCAATCTGTTACTCATGGTACACCCTATCAGCACAGCTATCGGTATACCTAGTACTAGATAACAACTTATATTGTGACATTTTGGCAGTTTCCAGGCATCTGACTCGAAGATTTTGGATAGATAGAGAATATTAAAAATGGCTGTATGTCTGGTAGTCCACGTGGTTTCTGGTGGTAGAATGACTATTGACGTAAAACATCTCTTCAAGTCCATACGATGCATGATCGTTTTTAGGGTTCCGTACCTAAAGATTGACAAACGGAATCTTATTATGACTCTACTGTGACTTCTGTCTATCGCATAGCTCTACCTCTTGAAGTGAAATAAGTAGATTGAAAATTTCAAAGTATGAGTGTACGATACATATTGCGAACACACGAAGTCCTATACAATAACGAAAATTTTTCTTTTAAAAAGAACACGCTTTTTTGCAGTGTTTCAAATGCTGGTTTTAAGATTTGTTGCAGCAAAAAAAAAACTGAACCGATTTCATAAAATGGAACATGATAGAACTCTTTAGAATAAATGTTTTTTCTTATATTTTGTACGACATTCATCGATACTCATATCCTTCTCCAACGATGTTCATACTCCTTGTTGTAGTTTGCAAAGAGCAAGATTCAAGAGAGCCCCTGTTATAAAATTGAAACATGATCTCAGCAAACATGACTAAGGTGCAGCGTAGTCACTCCAGTAGGACTACGCGACAGGACCACGGATAATGAATGTATTTTTAAACTAGATAAACGAATTTTCATAGATATTTTATTTCAAAGAGTTTGTTTTTAATAAAGTTATAATAAAGTTACTGTATATTTTTCAAAATTTATATTAAACAGATTTCTTAAGAACACAAAATGTACTCAGTACGGGTATGTACTTATTCATTCCCCAGTATGGCAAGTGAGCCCTGCCACGCCTTATTGGACGCCAACGTAGCAGTAAGGCATTCCTACGCAATTATGCCTATTGTGAGTTTTGGAATAAACCTTATATAATTAACAAGTTAGTAATACCCATGTTCCTATGAGTTAATTTTCAACCGGCTTAAAAAAAGGGTGAGGTTCTCAATTCAACTGTGTTTTTGTGTGTTACCTCATAACTTTGTACTGGGTGAAACGATTTTGATAATTCTTTTTTATTCGGTAGCTGTTGACCTAGTAGATTTCACGTCTCATATAAATTTAAACGACATCTGACGGATTATTTTTGAGTTATTCCTGTTTATCGATTTTGAAGTCGGTTATTTTTAAGTATAACGTTCGTTATGTTTAGAGCAAGAACCTCCAAAACTACAAGATCGATTTATTGTGCGATTTAGCACTAGGTTCTTTCGTAGTCTTTATTAGACTATAAAATAAAGCTTCATCAAACTTCGTGTATACGTTAGTTACGCTATATTCAGTTAAATTATATCGTTTACATTTCTATGATATTTGTTGTTTCACATAATTGTGTAAAAATAGTTAGGTAGGTAGGTACAATATTATGTACAATTTTGTCTAAATTTTATTCGGCAACCTTTTGCTTTTGCAACTATTATAATAATATACTTAATATATAATTATGTAACTACGCAGTAAATACCTATCTAAGGGCTCATTTTCATTGGTCGATAACTCGGTCGATAAACAGCATGCGGGGACTCCCCGCATGCGGGCTCAACAACCAATGAAATTCGTCGGTTGGTGTAAAGCAAGCATAGTGCGTGCTGCGGGGGTTTAGTTTACGATTATTATTCGATGCGAAATAACGTTGCGCGAGAGCAATATGGCTGATCGTTTTACTGAAGGACAAATGCTTAAATTGGTAGAAACATACCGAGACTACCCATGTTTGTGGAATGTGACCAGTAATTTATATAAAAATCGAGATGCCAGATTTCTTTTTCTTCAGTGAAGCTAATAATTTCTTCTTAAGTATGTCGGAAATAGCTAAAATTGCTCCACACAACATTAATTGCTGTTCCATAGCAGGCACGTCTATTCAACTCCACAACTTCAAAACTACTGTCTCGGTGAGGAAATTCAAACATCCCGCATGCATCGACATAACAGAAATCTCCCGTACCCCGCATGCGAGTTCCATCGACTTATGAAAACGGTTACCGCAGTCGGGCCCTACGGCATGCTTTACAGAAATCTCCCGTACCCCGCATCCGAGTTCCATCGACTTATGAAAACGGTTACCGCATTCGGGCCCTACGGCATGCTTTACAGAAATCTCCCGTACCCCGAACGCGGGCCCTAACGAACAATGAAAATGCGCCCTTATTCTTGCATCCGAAAATGAATGTTGGTTACAAATTAGTACGAGTATAAGTAGGTATAGGTAGTGGGTGACTAAATTGTATAGCCGCGTTGGTAGAGATCCTGTCTGTGAAGCGAGGGTTCCCAGGTTCCAATTTGGGCCACAGATAAAATGACTATACTCGTTTTTTGCTTGGATATCTTAGTTACTTACACACGAGTTGTTGTTTCTAAAACGCAAGGTAGCTTACGGCGACGTTATGAGATGAGTGTTTATTATTATTGTGAGTCGATTTGTTGAGGATTCTTTCAAATGTGTTGCCTGTAAATTCTCATTTGATATGGCTGCATAATATCCGCAAACACATCAATTCTAGTTTTAAATCTGAATGCGGTCGTTTCCGTCAGGAGGGTATGGTGCCGACTTCATCTATGTACCTACTTGTTCTTTATTTAAATATCGCTTTTTTCACACTGTAACTCGGACGGAATAAATATGTTTTCTTTCTTTCTCTTTCTTTCTTTCTAAATGTGTGAACGTTTATTTTTATTAAAATCTATTTCAACTTGGACATTTGAAATAATAAAATCAATAAATAAAGGAATAAAATCAACGAGCTTCGAGAAGTTTATGGCATTACGCAACTTACCTCATGCTGACACTAACAGGATATGCGCGTTACGGGTTGACCTCTAGAGCCATCACGCGATCGCGTATAGGTACTTACATCGCAAATCACGATTCCTTTACTTTAATGCAAATCGTTACCGTTGTCGTGTGACTCGTGCTCGGTCGCCACGTCGCCGCGTCGTCGTCGTGTCGTCGTCGTGTCGGCCGACGACGTCGACGGTAGGCCGATGCGTGAGCGCGCTGTGAACCATTACTGATCTAAAGATTAAATCGAAAGGTAACACGGTGTAAACAAACCGCTCCGGTCATATCTTTGTGTTGTAATACCTAATAATAGGATTGAGATGTATTTTGTTATTTGTATTCCAATGTTATGTCAGCAGTGATAGTCATGTAGTTTGATTGTCGAATCTTCTTTTCCCACCATAGCCACGATCTTCAGTCACGAAGGATCGACCAGAAAGATTGATTAGTATGTAATAATCACTTGCTTATGGACTATGACCTGTACCCCACACAAATTGTGAGAAGAGAACCGTGCCAGTAGGCCAGTTATGAATTATGACGATGTAATGATTCCGACGATGATGATTCCGGTATAACTCTGTTATTGCATTGTGACTTGTGGGAGAGGTACATAGGTAGTAGGTAGGTGGATAACATAGATATTTGAGTAGCTCACAGTTACTAGCTCGGGGGTTGCCAAAAGCCCGTTGACTACCAATAACTTCACCACGAGCTGGAGAGGTTGACTGGGACTGGAAGTAACTGGATTTCTTTCTTTTTTCTGGCACCTTCCTATTAGGACACATTGTTAATGTATTCATGATAAATTTAATATACCCAATGGTATTTTTTCTCAATCCTACAAAGATAATGATCGTTGGTCGCATGCTAATTATCACGAAGAAATACTATACAACATGATGTAATTGAATTCTAGCAATATTATGAACGAATGTACTCGAAATAAAATTAACCGTCCAACCGTCGTAAAAAAAATACAGCAAGAAACGGTATAAAATTATGCAGATAATTATGTACTAAACTTGTCAGAAATTGCCGAAATTAATGTTTAGTGACTGAAAGCTGATGAGTTTATTTTTGTTTTGAGTGTTATATTTATATTTGAGTGTTATATTTAACGTTATATTTACGCTGATGGTTAATAAAATTTGCCTGAGGCATTCTAATGCGTCGTTGTGTCTCGTATAGGTCTTTGCAGAATATTGGTACTCATAACGCCATCTAGCTAGAATGATTATCACTAAACAACACATCGCTTCTGCTTTTATTGTTCGCTGTTTCTTGCACGTGTAAATGAAAAACATACTACATCTTATGTAGCGCGTGGCCGTGGCATAATTATGTACTATAGTAAAAATTATTATGTAGTCTACTAGCCTGGACTTTGGAATGGCTTTTGGGTTGGGATAAGTGAAGATTTTGCGACTACGGTACGGGAAACAATAATTTATTGAAAATTAAAAGTTTATAAAATACAGCTAACTTAAGGAAGTAAAGCTGATGCGTTGTCGATTAAAAAGAAGAATAAAGATACTAGAAAGAAAACACCGTAACAAAAATTATTTTGCGGCAGACTTTAACGAGAGCAATAGAGATTGAAGCTTACGCGAAACTCTACCATCACCTATTACCTGACCTGCCAGCATAGTTTTGGAATCAGTATTCGATGATGGAAGTGTCTAGATGAATTCCGATTTCCCATCATCCTGCAAGCACATCCTTATCCTAAAACGACCTTGTCTTTTCAGGATGTTTTAAGTGTATTATGTGTCTAAACAAAATCTGTAGCAGACACAAAGAAACGATCAATAAACATAGGGTTTTTTCGTTAATGCATTAGGTTTCGACCGGGCAGCTATGCGGATGATATTCATACTTAACCCGAGTACCTCAAAGTTCAGCTTCAACTGACAAACCCGTGTGTTACTACAATCAGACAAAGATAAAATGTCAGACAAAGGTCATTCAGATTCTTGTGGAGGCTTTGTCGTATTATAATATGTTGGGTTCGCCAGAAATTACTGGGGCTTCGTGACTCGTCGGAGGCTCAGACAATCGAGATTGAACGATTAAAAATCCGTTTGGCATACCGATTACGATTTATGTCGTATTTATCGGTTACTTACTACCTATTGTAAATAGGTTAATAATTGTAATGAGGAAGGTAGTTTTTGTCGATGGATTAAGATGAATATGTCGCTTTTTATGTACCCACATAAAGTATATTCGTTTTTTATACATATTAAGAGTTAATGCTTCAATCCCACCTGACGGCAAGCAGCGGTGTAGTTTGGATGGTAAAGCGATTGAACTTGAAAGCCTAACCGCTCTTGACTTAAAGACATCCACATTGTAAGTGAACTCCCACCAACCAATACCAACGCGGGCAATGGCATAGGTATATTATCCTCGTTGATTTTAAGGACGTCTTCGCCAATTATATTGTCCATTATAATGTCTAGTGTGAAATTGTATGCTTGCAATTATAAGATATAAAATTGTGTGCCAGATGTTAGAATTATTTGAATTCCAGTGTCAAGTCAATGAGGAACTTGGTCATAATTTTTTGTAAATTTCAAATTTTGAACGGCAGAGCAGTCACAAATAGAGGACAGCGAAATATCCGAGGTGTGAAAGTAGTATTTAATATTTAATTTTGTCTTTCGATTCAGAAGAGTGGAACAATGCCAGAAAATGAATATCATCGGGATTTAACTAGGTGGCAAAGAGCTCAGGGTTGTTAAGCTAAAAATCGCGGCAGTTGCTAACACCTCTTCTCACTATCAAAGCTAACTTGGATCTTTCCTTATAAGACAGTTTGCATTAAACCGGCATTATACAAACCGGAGCGAATGGGACTAAATCTTTATCACTATTGCTGAGTTTTATACACAAACTAATATTGATTAAATTTTTTACATCATTTGTGCTCCAGTTACTTCAAGAATTTCGATTACATCTTTGCTTATTGGTTTTTTAAACGTCTCCTCACCAAAAAGTTATACAATGTTACAAAAAGTGAAGATTGCAATATTCCTAGCAAATTATATCTTTGGCAAGTGTCTAAATTAGATATCGTGCTTGACATACCTACTGAGATAACATCTTAAACCGGGCAATCTCTCTACACGGGCATTAGTAATTTTAGCCATTGCGAGACTAAATAGGTAATGCAACACTAAGTACGTATTTCCGATGATGTAACGTGCGTTATGTGGGTATAATTATATTGTAGGCTGAACTTTTATTATACAAATTACTTACCAACGATTTGAGAATAACAAATAACAATAAGGTTTAAGTGGAAGCGTTCAATTCTACGACCCGTCTCATTCGCAATGATCGATCGATTAAAGCATTAAACAAACAATTTGGAACGCGGTTAGTAGCTAACTACTAAACTGCTACTCGAATCTCGTAGCTGACCGACACTACGATATTAGCATAATTCCTTACTTAGAAAGGTCTAGTAAGCCAACATTTACGTCATGAGTATCTTTTTTTTAGGAATTTCAGTGATGCTCTCTGGAGTATTTAGTGCGTTTTATTGTGCTCAAAGATCCCTTAGTTCAAAGAAATAGTCTGTTCAGATTTTTTATTGTTTCCCTGTCTATTCAGTTTAAGTTGTTCATAGTTAATAATGATGGCCCAACTTAACTATAAGATGTATTTATAGAATGTAAACTGATATCTTCCATAATTAGAAGTCAATTGAGATAAGGAAAATAAAATGTTTCCAATAATATTGTAAAGTAAACTTTTCTTTAGAGATATATAATTTATGATTTAAGTAGATATTTAATATATTCCGGATAATTTCACAAAATGATTATCGTTCACTTATTAATTTATAGAGGGAGCTAAAAATAAGAAACAGCCCGATTTCGATACGATAAAAGTACATCACCTCGCGAGCGCTCGTTGATGTCTATTACTCGCGGAACATGGCATGACGCGAGTAGTGCTCGCGTGCCCAAGATTAGTACATAAAAAAATGAATACAATATAAAAATTATTTGTGTATCGAATTCAGCTTTACCAGTCTTATTAAAATAAATACAGTCCCTTCCGGTAATCGCACTTGAACTTGAAATTATTTATTGTTTCTATCAGACTTTTTAATATTGAGTAACTAAAGCTTTTTAGCCGTAAGAGATTTCGTATTTTTTACTGTTTTATTCAATCACACATTGCAGACAGAAAGTTTGTTACTTGACAGGTTATATTTTAGAAATTTTCCATAATGACAGCTAACAGCCAAAATAGTTAATTCCAGCGATCGTCTGTTATAATTAAATAATCGGTGATGATTGTTATCGACGCAAGCCTTCTGACACAAAGTCTCGATGGACTCCGATTTATTGTGCCTCTCCATCGATAAAATAAATATATTTCATATCAACCCATCATGGCCCACTATTGAGCACAGGTCTCTTCTCAGAATAAGAAAAAATATGATCATAGTCTAACACACTGGCCAAATGCGAATTGGTGGAACTCATACACCTTTGAGTTTTGCAAACTCTTTGGCAAGCAGGTCCCATCGCGATCTTTTCCTTCAGCATTATAGCGGGTGACATTTAAATAAACTAAGAAAAAACGAAGAAGAAAACAAATGCGTTGGAAAAGAAGAAAACGAATGGTTGAATTCTTAACCACTAGGCTATCGCCGCCTAATAGATATACATATATTTAGATTAGACCTTCACAATTACAAGGAGAAATCCGTGCCCTGTCATGATACGGTAATGACTACAGGCCAGAGTGTGACGTGGTTTTCAATGACTACAAGCTAATGACATGTTGATCTGTATAAATGCTTTTAAACGCTTGCTTTGTCGGTCGTAGTCGTACTACTTAATCATGTGGCATTAAATAGAAAGGTTCATTGTGACTTTCTTTACAGAAAATGTAAAAAGCCCACAAAAAATAATGTTTACACACTTACAGCCTGAAACTAGGATTCCCTACCAAGGCCGGAAAAATATCATCATTCAAATGGCTCCCTCCCTAGGAATCAAACTCAGGACCTTTCGAACGATGAACATGAAACCATTGCGCTACACGGGTCATCAACCTGCAAAAGAAAAGTTTTTGTCTAGCCAAAAGTTCATTATTGGCCTATTTTCTTACGTAAATAGCTGACAAACGGGCAGATGGGGTCATCTAATCAGTTATCATTATATTTTGATAACCAGTCAAGCCAACGACAGCCATGGACATCAATAACAACCACATGACCGATGTATTGTCGGTTGCAGCTGGTTAAGGTGTTCGCGTACTGAATTATAATTTAGGTACAATTAACTAGTTCACTCGTCACATTCAGGGCGACTGTAACATCAGGTGTGTCAGTTCTCATCGACGTAATCCAGCCAACTAGGAAGCGTTACTTCAGCTTGTTAACTGGTTCTGAGAAATTACAACTGAAATCAAAAACATTTGGCGATTGTTTAGATACCTTACTCGGCTTAGATTCTTGTATATATGTACGTATGTCAGGAAACGACCGGGCTTAGACTCTTCTATACATATATGTATGTATGTCAGGATTAACTCTGATTAGCGAAGTAAGACAGACCCAATGTCATCTAACAGTATAAGATTAGCTATAGGTGATAACTATTGCTTCCCCTGTGTAAGGGTAGATAAAAATATTAGGTTGGTGGGAAAGTAATTTAGTTTTTCCGGACAGAGTTAATTGTGACTCTTGAACCAAACTTCACACTTAAGCCGCGTAACCTTTATGTTTTGAGAGCCAATAAAGCAAGGTTTTTGTGTGAAAAAGCTCAATTGAATCTGTACAGTAGTTTTTGGTTGGTTTCCTTTTAAGTATGGCGAGCAATAAGCAGTGTTTTCGTCACTATGTATTTTTTAGTATGGAAATATTAAAAGTGTTGTTTAAGTCACAATTTTTATTTCAGATGAATTGATGTGGATGTAATGCCACTTTCAACATATTCTCGAGAACTGGTGCCTTCATTCGCTGCAAAATTTTTGGACGGTTAAATCTTTACTTGAAGTGAGGAAGTCAAAAATTACTTGTATCAGTTTTTTTGTCAATAAAGATCAGAAAGGTGGTATTCTACCAAAAAGATGGCAAATGATGCTGAACCCCAATGGCTCATGTAGAATTTACTGAAATACTTTTATTCATACAAAAGTTGGCTTTCAATATCATATTAAAAAAACGAAATGACTTTCCGAACAACCTAATACTATGTACCTAAATGTACAATATATAGACACCGTTAGTACCCGTGAGCAAACAGGTGACGTTCGTTTCATTCGACTGTTACAATAGAAGCGGAGCGCTGTGAGTGTGAGCACGTACATAGTGATTAATTCGACGTGTTTCCATTATCTGATACGTAACGTCATAACTTGTTAAAATTATACAATTTAAAGTTGAATCATTCGTTTTTTGTTTAGTTTGTAATGAATTGGCTTACATCGTTTATGAATTTAAAGTTCACCATTTACATTCTATATATTAGGTATCGCCTAAACGTAGTGAGGAAGATCTATTCTTTTACTAAGTGATTCCTCTATTATTTTGTAAATAAAATTATTCAAATACAATTGTTTGGTATTATGGAAATAAATAATAGTCGTAGGTTGAAGAGAAAATAATATCTTTCGTTAAAGGTATTTATGGTCAAATATTTTTATGTCAAGCGACAATCGCAATATAAAGGTACTGCCAATGCATAACTTCTTGCTTGTAACAATAAACTTTACGATCGATTTTATAATTATAATCTTAAACTGGGTAGGTTGTATCAAGCACAATAAGCTAGAGTTAAGTTTAAAGGTCACACCTCATTAGAGCCACTCGGCACCCACCCCGCACCGCCTCGTCGCACGGCGTCCACCCGTTGTCGACAGGTCGCGTTATCACCAATAAACGTCCCGCGGTCAACCAGTGGACCCCTCGCGGTCAACCAGTGGACCCCGCGCGGTCAACGAGTGGACGCCGCTTGGTCTACGAATTTTCGAGTAGTCTGTTAATAATTGGCATATAACTGTGTGTTTCGTCATGTCAAATTTTACAAACCGTGAATTGGCAATCATAGCTGTCGCGCTTGATGAAGAAGAAAATGAAAGACGTAACAAAAATGAAAGCTTATTGCGTGTATCAATCGCGGGCAGCGCGCGGTCCACTCGGGACCCGCGCGTGGTCGACGCGAGGTAAGCGTGCGAATAGCGAGTTGTCAACCAGCCAGCTTGGCCAGCCGGCCAGCTTGCGAGCGAGGCGATCGGGTAACGTTACGGCGTTGATGTAATGAGCGCACGTCCATACAAATTCATATAAAGAATACTAACCACGCGAGGCGAGGCGGTGCGGGGTGGGTGCCGGGTGGCTCTAATGAGTTGTGACATTTAGTGGAGTAACTTACCTGTACAACTGAGTGTTCTTCATGATGTTTTCGATAATGTGTAAAGTCCACCTGAATTTCCCACAATATGAGAGGAGAACCCGGGCTCAATGGTAGGACGGATATCGGTTGCAATGGTGATAATAAACCTATTTTGATATCGGCTGTAACTTATACAATGGACACAGTTTCAACTCCCGCCATGGGAACTAGACCACGTCTTTATCTTGTATGTTTCAAGGAAGTGAACATTATGATATGCAAATAATAAATAGGCAGGCAGAAAAAAGGAGTGAAATTTAATTCCCTCGACGGGTGCCCGTTCGCTGATTTGAATATTGCACGATGAAGTCGTAATAGCTCCTGCTCCTCGTTTGTATGTGTGAATGAACAATGTACAAATAAAAATATTTTTATTGAAATTACGCCAAACAACATCAGACTACGAAGATATTATTAAATATTACCATTCTTATGATACGTTTTACGCAATTAAATCAAATCGCGTAATATGCGAATTAAATCGGCCAAATTTGTGTGAGCTTTTAAGAAATGCCATGCTATGTAAATTAATAAATTACTCTCCCAATGAAAGCAGTTAACATTTGGGTCTCTTATGCTAACCAGGTGTAGTGTAATGGCATACTTCATAGGTATTTAGGAACAGGTGCGAATAAACACGTAGGTATAACATACGTAATTGAACATTTTTAACATGATCAGTATGTTTAGCTTACAAATATTACTACTTTAAATTTCATAAATTATTTTTTCAATTAACATGTTGCATAGGTATAACCTTTTATTTCCATTATAAACACATAACTAATATTGTAAGAGCGTTGATTGGGATCATGACTTATCTTGTAACCGTTACTAATTAAGAAACCCGATGTTCTTGCTAATATTGACCTAAGATCAAAAACATTGACTATGTATTTTGGTCAGGACTGTGTTAAGTAACCCAGGAAGTGACTAAGTGCATTAGCCTAAATGAAAATTGGGAAATCCATAGAATTGGAGATGGCAGCACTCGTCACCTGAATTCAAATGGGCGACACATTACATATACCATATTGGCTTCACTGAGCTATAATCTGCTAGCTGCTCCGTGTGATTTTATAATGGTATACATAAAAAGCGTATTTTGAATGAATACGGTACACGAGAAAAAGATAATTTGAAAGTAACTAAATGCTAAAAAATTACAAAAAAAATCGTAAGCCATGTTTGATAGAGCAATTATGTTAGAAATAGGAAGCAAAATTTTTACCTGCAACCTATTCGAGTCTTACATACGTATGAAACTTCATGTCGATAAAAATAATATAATACCTATTTTTCTTGTTGTTGTTCGCGGCTTGGTTCACATTTTAGTACCTACTTTTGCCTAAGTTTCTAACAAATCGACGAAATTTCATGCAAACATTAGCCCTATTTTACTCCATAAATGACTAAATTCGTTCATAGCGGATGTCTGCTTACTATAAACTGCCTCCTCCCAAATTTCGTCATCCTTCCAAATTTCATCTTTATATGTTTGGTGGTTTTCAATATTTCGTGATGTGAACTTTCGCTTTCATACATACATACATATATTCTATGAATACATATGACCTAAATCATAATGTTATTTTGTAAGTTACCTGATTATGACTATCTAATATTAAAACTGCGTTTCCTAATAACACAAGTCTTGTGATTTAATTACAATGCACCGGACAGTGGGAACTGCTGTGAATCCATCGGAATTATCTAGTATCTTCTGGATAATGGGTTGCGTAAACGTTATGTTCTCAGGTTTCCACGGCAATTTCTTGACAATGTGTGGTGGTGCAACGGTGGTGAGTGTCATCTGGTGGCGGCAGTCAGTCGAACGCGCAGCCTTGCTCTATCAACTCCTCAATCCATAGCAAATATTGTTCACGATTATATCCGATCGCAGTGCGGGAGTGCGTGGTTTGTGGACACATGTTTACTTTTGTTTGTGTAATCCGACGCATTTTTCTGCGGTTTGTTTGTTTGATTGCGGTTGGTAAACAAAATGAGTTACCGACAATCTGATTAATAGTGGTGTTACACAATCTGTAGTTTTATTATATCTATTTGATTTTTAGTAAAGCCATGAGCCATTATGTAATGAAATGCGTGTAAAATGATGTCTGTTAAGTTTTGTTGTTAAAAAGTATCTATTAAAATGCATTAAAAATCATAGACTTCGTAAAATTATCTACTAATCTACTAGCTTACTAAGACTTTGTTTAGCCTTTGGGATTTTAAAATATATACATAGGTATGATAAATATTATTTTTCGATGTAGATGTAAAACTTTATAAACACAACCAATTACTGTCTTACAGCTGTCTAGAGTGTCTAGCTAGACATGAAATGAGAGCAAGGCCATAGATTAATTTTAAGAAAATTACATCGCACTAAGTCTTTAATTAATAAAATTATTGTGTCCTATCCAGTCTGAATAGCGACCTACAAGTTACATCTAAGAGTGATACTGAAACAGATTACATATTATTAAAAAATAATTTTGGTTTGAACCTTATTTATAAACGAAATAATTACCATTAATCAGGATAAAAACTACTCTATGTATTTTCACGTGTCTCAAAATATCCATGAAATTTACCTATGCGAAATTTCATCAAAATCAGTTAATCGATTGAAAGGTGAAAAGGTAACAGACAAAGTTACTTTTCCATTTACGAGTATTACGTGTCAATAAAATGGTAGTATTTCATAGAGTGTGATTTTCAACCTAACTTATCGTGGACAGAGCATATTTTACTATTACATCAGGTACTCACGATATGCGTTTTGTAGGTACCTACTTCAAAATTTCGAGGCAGCTTACCGGGATCACGGCTAAACTTGTATATTATAAGGCGTATCAATAAACTATCGCTTTCTTCTAGACAACCTCAAGAAAATAACACTAATTTACTACCTACCCGTCACGCTAGGTAGTGACAGTGACAGCTGATTTCCCGCGTAACCATACCCATGGTTCGATCGGAAATAACGGTCAGTTATGCAAAATGGCACGTGTCACAGTTCAATGGTCTAATAACTCGTTGGATGTCAATTAAGTACCTGCTAACTTTTTAATTCTCGTAGCGTAAATTGACCGTGGTATGTCATTAAACTCATAAGCCTAGTTACTTAGAACGGTGGTTAAATATTAACAGAATGAGTAACGATATTATGATGAAACGTACCTATTTAGTAAGCACTCGATCGAAAATTGTCATAAAATTCGTGAATTACCTACTTCGTTAATATTTAACTTCCTAATTGCTCCATTTTGTCTAATATTTTCTTAATAAAAATAACAATAGTCCTATAAGCTTTCAAAGATCGAGTTGCAACCGGAGGCAAAACGGTTTTTTTGGAAATCAATTAAGTACATCATACAGTAGGTGTAGGTATTTTTTTTAATGTTATTTATTTACCCACTGTTATTATAGGTCATAAACTGTACTAATGTATGATTAAATCTATATTAAAATAGTAATTCGACGCGCTAGCAATGACCGCTCAGCTGTGGCATAACCAGAGTATATTTAAGAAGTAAGGGTAAATAAATAAATTAAATTCCCACGGCATACGTCTTTGACGATTCGTCAAAAAACACGATACGTCTTGACGGATGGACGTTCACATTGAATACGGAATCGTGTTTTTTCACGATTCGTCAAAATATCCGCATTGAAGTTCACATTTATTTCGTGATTTAGCTCATTTCAGATTGGTTCAGAAACATTCACGATTCGTGATTTCTAAAAGATGTATCCGTCATAATCATAAAACATTCACGATTCGTGATTTGTAAAAGACGTATCCGTATTCGTCTTTTTTCACGATTCGTCAAGCGTGTGAACATGAGTATTTAAAAAGCATTGCCGCCGTCAAAAAAAATAACGAATCGTGAAAAAAGACGATTCGTGAAAAAAGACGATTCGTCCTCGTGTGAATGAGCCGTACGTCATCTTCAGCGCTATTGGAGACAGGTAATAAAGGTATCTGACAATTATTCAAAAAAAGTTTAAAATAATCATAATTTATTTGAAAAAAAATCATTGTAATTTCCAAAACATTCAGCTTCTTGCGTTCAGTAGTTTAAGTTATGCGTTGTCATCCACTTAGTAACGGAAGAGATATATTGATTCAAAATAAAATTATAAATCAAAAATTATTAATCTTTGTTCGGTAAATAAACAAAAATTACCTTCAAGTAATCTTTTATTTAACAAAAATATTATTTCTAACTATTTTTTTTTGTAATAACTGTCCGATCTCCTATTGCCTTTGCCCGATAAGTTGTGAATGCATCGCTCCGAAAATTGTGTGTAGATAACCTACTTTTCTAAATATACTCTGCCCTAACGCATTGCGGACGCGCTCAACGCGTACGATACCGCTAGCTACCCACGGCTTGTGCGACACGCACCGCGCAATGCGCATGACGTCTAGCCGTGCCGCCGCACTACACGGCGCGGCATCGTCCACTCGTCCGGTGTGTATAGGCCGTCAAATGCAATAGCTGGCACAAATTTTGTGATGGTTTGTGCTTGCACACTGATATTTGCATATTAGTCTATTCACGGTAGATTAACCATCAGTATATGTAGTCCATTGAAATAATAGCTCTTTATTTATCGATTACAGTAAGTGATTCGATTTATTGTGATAAATTGTGATTTATTGATGATAAATTGTAGTGCATGCTTCAGAATGATAGTCGGGTAAATAGGTATAAGTAGACCATCATAGTTTGTAAGTGGACTTGCCAGGTACCCTCGCGTTAGATTAGGTTAGGTAGATGAATCCTCATAGAGTTTAAAAACTACATTTTTGTTATTGTTATTATTTCCTTTCAAACAGCTGACAGGTCATCTCCTCCGGTACCTACGTTTTAAAGTTAAATTTCTCAATCTTTAAACAATGAATGGAGTTTCAAAATTTTACACAAGACCCTTCAGAAGAAATCGTTTTTAGTGATAAGATATACCCATCAGTTTTTTATTAATTTAATTTGACTTATTTGTTATTTGTTACGTAATTATTGTATGTGTAGAAGAGAAAAATAACGCTAACTCTAACACACTCATACCCCCGCAGTAGGTTAGGTACTAGGTAGGTACCTGTGTCGCGGGTGGCATGGACTACACATAAATAACACATTACAATTACACCCATGACCCGAGTACAAATATTTATCTGTCCCATAAATATCTGCCCCGGCTGGAAATCGAACCCGGGACCCCTCGCGTCGCAGGCAGGGTCCGCTACCAACTAGGCTACAGGGTCGTCAAATTATTTAAATTTAAATTCAGATTAATTAAAATTACACTGACCTTTCTTCTTTTCCCAATGTTTGAGTTACTAATCACCATAATTCAAACAACAGTAGATAATAACTAAAAGCAAATTCAAAGGTTCATCAACAACAATAATAGGTCGGGTGTGTTCAAGTCAAGGTATTGAAGTATAAACAGAATACTGACTCTTGAGGAATTCATATAATCACAATCGAATGGGGACGATTGAGATGATTCGACAAGCGTAAAGTTCGCTGATAGAGTACACGGTTCGAGCACAAGGCGCATTTAGATAATAATACGTTAAGGCTTACGAAATACTTCCAATACAAAGATCAAGGACTAAGTTTGTTATTGTATTGCGATACAATACGGATAATACCATTGACTTTAGATTTGGATATGTAACGGGTTTGAAAGATTTTGGTAGCAGTTTTTACCCGAGTCCCGACTGTTTACTGTCAATTTCCTTACAAAATGAACGTGTTTTATCGCAGTATCAGAAACAGTGCTTAATAATGCGGTTCTTTCGCCCTCCTTCTAAACTATTTAAAAAAGGACGAATTTCTCTACTTGACGTCACATTTCATTACCGTGCAAGGTGTCAGTCGAGCGACATAGCGACATTGACTTGTAGGCATTTACATGTATAGGTCAGTATAAATAGGTTCATTTGGCAACAAGCGTCTATTACATGGCCTAAAAGGTAATCCATATATATTATAAATTCGAAAGTATGTTTGTTTCTGTTATGTCTTTCATATAGGTACTTAGGAGCTGAGCTCAGATCAATGTTAATTTTGTTACGGAGAATAGTGAAGGGCTGGAAAGTGATATAGTTTAATTTTTTGGGGAAAATAGGCATATGTATATCACTCTCAGGAAAAAGCATTACAAATGTCTTAACGCATGATTCTGAATAGGTACTGAGTAGAGAATAAATTTCTTAAAGTGAAGCAAGAACGGATTTACTAATTTACCTACTACCATCACTGTAAACACCTTGACACGACTGAAGGCAAATACATAGAATAGACATAATTGGCGTACAACAAATAACCTTAATTATTAAATAATATTATTATAATATGTCCTCGCACAATATGACTTCAAGGTATTCCAATCCTGAGATAACGTAATTACTCAAAGGAATTTCGATAAGGTAACTTAAGTTGGATCTACATATTATTATGTAGCTGTCATGTTACATAACGCTATCGAATATGTATGTATGTCCCTTGGTAATTTATGTATCGCCGCATTTAATTACAATTCAGTTTCTATTACTACATTATACCTAATACTTAGGCAATCCAGTATACACGAAACGGCAGTAAGTTATTTAATTAGACTAGAGATAAGAGGAATAACAGTTACTCCTTCTAGTATTTAGATATCGATAATTATAATGTTCTCTTGTCCTTGCCTGTCTTCTCACCGCACCTCACCACTCCACACCCACCCCCAAAAATTATATTGATCTTGTAATAATCTAGGCAGGATTGCAAATAATCACATAAAAGATCTATGTACATACATCCATCTCTACTTTTTAGGTATTTAAATACTATAATAGGGAAATTAATATTTAAATAACATTTTAAACAGTAAATTTCCTACAGCGTTAGTGATATTAACATACCTGTATCAAAGCCCAAATAGCTACGTATATGTATAATCATAATGATGATAGATGGTGTTTTAAGACACCGTAAAACATCTTTCAATGATCGATGCTCCTTCATCTTTTAAGTAATGTTCGCGTAGCTTAAATCATCTTAAATCAATTTACGATCGATAGGTGTGTCGCAAGTGCAAGTGAAACGTGGATTACAATACTGACAGTAATAGGTTAGTTGAAGCAACTGACGGACTGGAAGTCTCTACACCTTGTTTACAATACAATTTACACGCGTTCATGGATTACATTGTGGGAAAGATGCGTTCTATGCGTCCTAATACGTAAGTATTATAATAGGTACAGTAGGTAGTATATATATACACACTACCTACTGTATATATATATATATAGTATCACCACTTACCATCAGGTGGCTCGTCTGCTTTTACGTCAGCCCTTCAGGCTATAAAAAAAAAAGGTAAGATTGATGATCAACCTGTGCGACTGTTTTATTTTTGACTGCAAGAAAGTATTTTAACACGTAATCATTTGCAATTATGTATTATACTTTGTCTTGTTAAGTAAAAAAATACGCAAAATTTAACTAATAACACTTATGTTTTTTTCAAAATTACTCATTTTCCAAAAATATAACTGGTTTGCCTTTGCTCTAAATAAAAATGTCTAGTCTAGTTTGATCTAAATAAGAACCTATTACCTATTAAACGTATAAGTATTTTTTTGTATGACGAAAGATAAAATCAATAATGTTTTTATTGAAGCCAACCAGATGTATTATGTCGGATTAGTTGGATACATTGGTTTAGCAGGCTTGGGCCGTTGGTATCTGACATTTTATAAAATAGGTAGATATGCAAGACTGATGGAAAAATGATCAAGACTAAATTTTTGTGTCGAATCTAATGCAATCGACTCTATTAAAAATATCAGCGATGTAGTATGGTCCTACAATATAGGTATTATGTATCTAGCAGCGTCTTTACATAAACCAGAAGAGAGGTCATGACAAATATACTTGTGTCGGGAAGTCACATATGAAAGGATAGCCTCAGATTCTCTATTATAGTTATATAATATATTATAGGGATAATTAGATGCTTAAATAAAGAGTTATCTTGTTAAAACATTTCTTTATATTCATTTTTTACAATTATATAATGTTATTAAATATCATTTGACAATGTAATCTCATGACGTCCCTCGCTATTCTATCTTCTAATACAATCATCAATAAAGTATTTCCATCCAATGTCTCGATTACCTGCCAGCTATTACTTCACATAATTTATTGTATATTAATAGGTTTACACTTGGTTTACACATATTACACTTAAATATATTTGCATATTTTGCATTAACGGCACATCACTTGCACAAAACGCCCTAGCCGTTGCACAATCCCGGGTAATTCACTCTCGTTGCTTGTCTCGCAGACCCATTGTCGCACAGTCACAGCGCACGCGCTTTACTGAGAAAATTCCCGCGTAAACGAGGCAAAACCGCGGGAACCACTTCAAAACAATAATGGCCGACATAACGCTCCGAATGTTATCTGTAGTATAGGTACTTGCCGTTTACAACATAGCAAATGTTCTCATTATTTGTTTCGAAGTAGTTAACTTTTGTTCACTTTAATTTTTCATTCTCTAGCATGATGATTCAAAGTTAATGAATGTTCCTGACAGGTGACATTTGCCATAGAATAGTAAACTTAATTTAAATTGTATACAAAATGTTTTAAATACCAAATAACTTCAATGAAATCAATTCTAGTAAAATAATAATAATTCGAATTTTAAATATTAAACAAAACTTAACAGTCGTCAGACTTCGTAGCTACTTAGATATTTTAAGGTAGGTACACTTGGCATTATAAAAAAATACAAAAAAACCGGAACAATGCACAATATTATGCAGAAAAAATATAACGTTTGAAATTAAATGAAAAGAATTTATCAATATTAGTTTTATGCTTTACTGTCAATATTTGTTTGTTAAATGGCAGGAAATTCTACTGTTTGAATGCTTATTCATCCGGATCGTAGCTGTTCGTAATAAACAGAGACAATTTACTGGTAAGGAATGCCATCACATTCATGAACAGTGAACAGTTGCAGTGTACTCGTAAGTGTAGAAGTGACAAATAAACATTCCATATCGGTACTTGTATCTTCATTCAATCTTGGTGAAGCGATCAAGTAACAGCTGACTAAAGGGAAAATTTTTTGGTTACTGTTTAAATTTGAGTACAATGATTGTACTGTTTCTGGGACTGAATATTTTAGAATGTTCTAAGTAAAAACTTGAAAATGGTAAACGGAAACTATATTTTATATGGAGATAGACCGAGTTCCGAATCCGAGATAGTAGATGACCATGTTCATCCTCGGTCGGAAGAACGGAAGGCCAGACGCAAGGTGAACAGAACGGCGAATGAGCTCCAACGATCTCTAAACTTAGCACAACTGGACAATGATACGGATTCAGTAAAATACGAAAAGAAGATAAAAGAACCCAGGCTGTTACGTTACGTGCCAACAACAGATGTCGAGGAGCATTATGTCACAGAAAAGTTTGAGACTTACGATTTGAAGCCTGCCGATGAACCGCCGAGACGATGTACTTTTACAAAAAAGCCAAATAATCCAGCCGATGGTTCCGTGAACTACGCCTATTCCCGTTCGAGTAGCAGCTGCAGTTCGCCTAATGGCAATTTGCCGACAATATCTGAGCACGGAGAACAATACGGCACTTACCGTATACGAGCGGTGCAGGCGCCGCCGGTCGACGGCATTATCAACGGCTACGAGAACAAGCTCGACAAATACTTCGCTAGGCCGAGGGAAGTGAAGGCATTCGCTGCGAAGGTAAGCTTCAGTGTAAGTTGAGAAAAAAAACGATTTTCTCATAAAATAAAATGATTTATAAAACACATCGTCATGGTTTAAACCTCTGTCTATTGTTAACGATTTTCTTTTATAATGATTTACTTACGTCTTATTAAAAAAATCTCACTATTACCTACTACGTAATGATAACTTATAATTATACGAGTATAACTTCGTGTCCAACTTTTATACCAAAGAATATATTTTCTTTTTTATAACGTCTTTAATTAATATTTAGTTTTGAATGTTTTCACTTCGAACCTACTATTTAAGAAGGTCTATACCTGCTAAAACTATCGACTTCTATACGTAGTCAGTGAATTTGCGTAATCCGTTAAGTAGGTACCTGTATTTAATAACGTCATTATTTTTACTCATAAATGGGCAGTAAATATTATTTGCATATAACTTTTAGGTAAAGAAAATTAAATGACGACATAAAGGAAAAACAAGTTCCTTGCGAAAAGGTAATCTTATCAGAAGTGTGTAACACCTGCAAGCCAATTTCGTTGACTAAGTTAATATTAAAAGTTGGGTAGTTGAGATTTCTGCTACATTTATACCACCGTAAATAAGTTGGTAATCATAGGTACCTGCCCGTAATATAAGTTGGTAAAATTTTTATTAGATGCTTAAAATTTCCATAATTTTCTAAAAATATTTATGAAATTAAGTAGGTACTAAGGTTTAGTCCAAACGTAGAAGAATTCGGTACCTTTATTTTTAACTACAAGGGTTTTTTTTTATCTACAAGCATTTTATTAATGTATGTTTCTCAGACCAAGTCCTCATACTGAAATCTCCTAATGTAACTGCTTTGAAATTTTAATATCTAGTCATGGAGATAAAGTTATTTCGTTAAAAAGCTGCTAGGCTACTTGACTTACTACCACTACTACAAACGGATTTTATGTTAAACTGAGAAGAATTTAATTATGTTCCTATCTAATTAAATAATACCTAGTTCTGAAGACTATTAAAAATGATTAAATTATTGTTTTATCATTGCCATGCCCGCCTAAAGAACTAAGTGTGTGCACTATATGATGTTATATCATTTAATTTTATTTTCTAATTAAATACAGTAAATTTGTAGGTACAGAGTACAGAGTTCAGACCTATGACTTAATTTTTAACGCTTTCTGAAAAAGGTATAAAAGCATAATTAATATGTTGCTGTATTAAACATACTATGCGTACGGATATTCTAATATAATGTTGGCAAATATAATTTCCATAGATTTTGCAAGAGATTATAACATGTGATAAGCAGTATCATTATGGGTGCAAGTGGTCGGCTCTACATAGAGACACCAATTTACGACATGATTGTTCAATATAATAAATGTTGTGTTCTAATGGACACATGCCATGTCAGACTCGTGTTACTAGGTATAGATAGGGTCTTAATATTTTTCCGACTCTGTAGCCTGTTGCAACGACAACATGGTGACTAATATGTTTTCCGCATGTTCTACTATAATAGTACATTGATTGTATTAATTATATTGTTCAGTTCTATTACTAGTTCCATTTGAGCGCAAAGGCCTTTGTCGAATGCAATTAAATATAAAGTATATTTTTTATTTGGTCCTTTTCGTTTTAATAAAAGCTTGTTTTAATCAGCGATTATTTTTATCCACGCCACTAGTCACTACATAGTATAAAACAAAGTCGCTTTCTCTGTCCCTTTGTGTCCTTAAATCTTTAAAACTACGCAACGGATTTTGATGCGGTTTTTTTTAATAGATGGAGTGATTCAAGAGAAAGGAGGTTTATATGTATAATAACATCCATTAAATAGTTATTGCACCCGTGCGAAGCCGGGGCGGGTCGCTAGTATTAAATAATATCTACTATAAAAAGGACATCAGGTTTTTACGTACGACAAACACGAATCTACGAGTATAATTTATACAAATAAAGTTTTATGATTAAAAATGGTAATTTACCATTTTTTACCTTCTCAAATTATTCTTTTTCGACGTTTTAACACGTGTCATGTAATAAACGACAAATCTGAGTGTAAAATCATTATTATAGCTAATAAGAATTTATATTGAGATCTACTAACGTGATAATAAATGTCAGCAAAAACAGAAACACTATTAAAGAAACATAGGTAAAACATTCATTTCATTGAAGAATAATTAATATCTTTGTTAATTGTTTAATTTTATTTATTTATCTAGCTTTTTTTGCTTCTTGAATAAAATCATGTCAGAAATATAGTATATAACGTTACTTTTCCATAAGCAAAAAATAAAAAATAACATACATCGTTTTGTAATACTGCACTTAAGACTGTAGAGATCCGAAGTTACCAGAAGATCTCAGCAACTTTCTCTAGGGTCAAGGGTCTTATCGTCGATGTCCAGATCGCAGCTCCCACAATACCACTTAAGAATTCAAAAATCATAAATAACGATGCGTTTTATTAACAAAAGATACCGACATGACAGCTTTCTTCCACTTATCTAATTACATGACTTAATGCAACAATGTCGAAATAATTTTTAGAACGTTTTTTGAATAAATTTTGCGTATTGCACGTTTAAAATATTAACGCCTATTATGGTTTTGGTTGAGGTCTTCAAATTCCAGGCCAATGTTCGGACTATAAATGTTAGATAACGCGGTAACATGTCTTTTAATGTTTTCGTCTCGACCTTCGCCTTTGACTTCAGAATAAGAAATAAAATTAACAAGCCGATGATTATGCAATTTGGTGGCCAATGCTTTGTTTATAGTGTCAACTGATACCTACCATAAAAAACTCATTTGACTCTAACCAATTAGCCGATCGCTAGTACGCGTTTCTCCTCGTTAGTGAGAAGGGTTAGAGCATAGGTATTTTATACGTACCAAGCTGGTTCAATGTTAATTTAATGAAGAAGTCAGTGATTCATCCAATAGCTTTAATTTTATATATACGGATGGTATTTGTTACCGATTATAACTATGGTGGCTCAACGTTGTTAATGTGCCCAAAAAATTCCTTAGCGTGTCCGTTGGCTTTGCTGGGAAGTCCAAGGAAACGGAAAATGCATCGCGACTCACCAGACAGTTTCTGTATAAAACTAAATTTATCAAGACAAGTTAAAAGATTATATCAAAAGTGTTATTTTATTCACAGCTTTTATTTCTGGACAGCAGAGTTGTCTGACTGCTTTTTCGAATGGAATTTTGCTTAATACCTAAACGGAGTCAGCCGCAAAGTGTTTACCTATATAGCGTGTAATTTTCAAACTCTAAGCGATGTATTAGTGTTGTGATTAATTTGTAAATCGAATGTGGTTTTTATGGAATTTAGATAGCAAACCATAATGCAGAACCAGAATTAAATCTGGACTAGAATGATTAAACCACTTAATGGAGAGGATGGTAGCTATTAACAATGTTAGATGAGGTCCTTGCCTGTTAGTTATGGTTAATACTAGTTCAGTCACCAATTATTCGTATAAGTCTTATTCTATGGTGACAGAGATGCAACTCTTGAAACCTTTCAAGGACTAAGTTAGTCGTTTCTACAAGAGTGTAGATGGTGCTAAATATATATGTAACTAGCTTCGCTCACGTGGAATTCGTTTATATCGCGAAACGGGATTTTTATCCTCTATTTCAGTTCATTTTATTCAAGTTATTATTTGCCTATGATTCAGAACTTGCAAATTAATTTTACTAACGCCATCTAATAACAACATCCGGAACTAAATATCTAGCAACTAACAAAACATCGATTTCCCAAGGGAATGAGATGTTTTACCGCGGTAAAAAGTAGCCCACGTTACTCTCCACCCTCCCAGCTATCCCCACGCACATAAACCATACCATATAATAACTATGTTGCGACGTGAAAAAGGAACAAACAAACACACTTGCACATTTATAATATTATAGTATGGATTGTTCCAGGGCTCGCACCCAGACAGCCTGTACCGGGTGCCGGTGGGCAGCGGCGTAGCGTCCAGCAAGCTGGTCCGAGCGCTGCGCCTGCTACGGTGGCCCATCGCGCTCTTCGCCGTTTGTGTCGCCCTGGCTGTCTTCGTGTACTTCTTGATGCCGAGTAAGTCTGACCTTTTTTAACCGACTTCAAACTGCGACTTCTTAATTCGATTTTTTTTTAACTTCAAATCGAGTTCAATAAAAGGAAGATTTAATTTTTTGATTTCCGTATTTTCCGATTTTGATAATTCTTTTTTTATTCGAAAGGTAGTGTTTGTTGTCAGGTCTAAATAAAAACTGTCTTAGTCCTAAAAATGACAGAATTATATTTGTAGTGTGTATTGGTATCGATGAAACGTTGCAATCCTTTTACGGAAAAATATTAATTAAGACTTTATACAAAATCTTGAAATCGTAATTGAAGCCACGAACTTTGTAAACTTTAGAATTTTTTATATACACTTACCCCGATTACTTCTATGTCTTAATTCAAGGTTGCAATGGAATTTCGCGATTAGGTTTTAATTAGTAAGTACCTATCTGAATCAAGTGTGTAAAATACATATTTACATAGTTAATATAATAATCAAATGTAATATAATAACGTTATTTCTCAGTACAAACAGCTTCAATATGAGATTCATTTAGAAGAAATAATGAAGGTTTCTAGTGTTTCTGGTTGAGATTAAGTGTGTTGCGTTAAAGCTAACTATTTATAACCCGTGTTACAGCTAACAGGCCCCAACCTCACGTACGGTAGAATTTCAGAATACAAAAACTTCAAACTCAAAATAAACTGATGTACACAAATACATTCTCTAAGATGTGATAAAGCTTATGTAGTTCAAACGCTTACAAGTGTTCTTACCTGCTTATTACCCAATGATTTCAAGTATTTCCTCGCCAATTATTTTCAAATGTTCTCAGCATAAAATTTTGATAACAGCTTACGTAATGTCATTTTGCATGAAAAAGGCTAAACAAGTTTTTAAGTGCTCTTTTATTCTTTGAACGTTGCGATGGAACCTGACGACGATTTTACAGACGATAAGAGAACTATACTGCGTCCGTGGTCGGTATGGAATTCGTCTTAATTTCATCCCACACAAATGCCAGCTTTCTGTCCATTTGATTAAAGTACATTGCAAAATATCGCAGAAAATTTAAAATGCCGTAAGTAAATTTTGCGTAAAAGCTAAATTGAACTGTCAGCACAGCTAATAAATTTCTGTTTAGTGGGGAGAAGCAATTCCATATTCTCAGCGATTCAGGTATAGAAAGATGAACTGGCGAACTATAATAGGCTTGGGATTGCTCAATGTTAATCTTACTACTAATCTTACTGATGTAACGTTTCTTTTACTTTCTCTCTTTTTTTTCCTTTTTTTCCATTCATGCCTCCCAGTAGATATCATTGACTATTATTTAGCGATATAGTGTCAGTACCGGTAAATAATTACTCGAAGTTGAACAGGTTATGTTAACTATAGATTTATTATTTTCGTAATTTTCGGACATCCACCTAATTATTTAATTACCTGTGTAAACTGTACCACTTTTCAATTATTAAAGGCTTAAAAATAATTCTCATGACCCTCATCGACTAAGTTAACACTTTAGCTATTTCATTTAAGTGGATCTATATGAAGAAACGTGTTTATTTAAAGACGTTTTTATTCAAATTCAAATATTTATTTCTTCGAAGTAGGTTTTTACAAACACTTATCGATTGTTACGAAGCTTGAAAATATTTTAGTTCCCTAAAATTGTATGGAGTAAAAATGTTTCATTAACTCAATAACAACAAGTAATCCTACTAATATTATAAATGCGAAAGTTTGTAAGGATGTATGTGAGTGTGTGTGTGGGTTTGTTACTCTTTCACGCAAAAACTACTGAACGGATTTTCATGAAACTTTGCAGTAATATAGCTTAGACACCGGAATAACATAATTTGTTAAAATTTATAGAGATTTTTAAGGGACTGGTTTCCCGAAGCGAAGCGAGGGCGGATTTACTAGTGAATTATATTTTTCCTAAATTTAGAATGGTCGATCTCTCCAAAGGTCGATGTCTCAAATTCCGTATCTATAAACTACCTGCTTCATTTGTTTTCTTTATGTAGGCTCTATGATGTAGGCTGTTACTTAAACGTTCCTGTCTGAGAGGCTTCTGCTCTTTGCAAGTGTTATGTAATATCACAATATACCCGCCATTAGTAACGTAGGATTATTGTGTAACATGAACATTTGAACAGGTTTGAATAAAATACGCACGTATGCAACGTATAATAGGTTAAACTGCGTGCCTAAGTGCATACGTGATAGCAAATATATGATAGCAAAATAGATATATTATTATACTAACTGACCTAGCAGACGCTGTCTGGCAAAAAACATCTTAGGTTCTAAACGGCTTGGTATATTAAGATGATACATGGACCAGTCTTAAGTTTAGTAGTTTAACCAACAAAACAAAATACAAAAAATATTTTTTTGACCTCCATTGGCTCTATGAAGACCCATCATTCATTTTGTTCTTGAATATCTCCTATCTACAGACATAAAGGGATATTTTATGTAATTATTTTTGATACACCAACTCCACTGTTTTCTGTGGCACTCAGAAATATATCGGTGGAATATAAATTGCGAATTTAATAAACCTTATACTGGTAGAGTGTAACAGTTTTAAGAATCAAGCTACACAGGAACAGGAAAGATAAAAATAATATGGTTAATTAAGTAAAGTCTTTGCTTACGTAAAGTTTTGTTGCTAATTTATGACTTATAAATACCATAATTACAAGACTGAAAGTGTGGAAGCTCATAAAGTAACTTTCATAATCAGAAGGTCCGCTCATAAGCACATAAATTTGTATTTTGTTACCTTTAGGCCACTTTTCGGGTCCTTTGTTCCGTTCATAAATATTCAGATACTTACTTATTTTCACATTTTACACCAAAAAGGATTTTACGAGCGAGCTTTAAGGCTGTATCAAACTGTAATATTATTATATCACACTCTCAGAGCTCTGACAATATCGGTTGGTCGGATGTTCCCATATATATCTCCTTAAGTATCTTTGAAATCGTCTCTTATTTACGAAGTATTGGCAAAAACGAAAGTTGACCTGGCGTCCGCTATTGTGTACGGGACTATACAAAATTGAGCTTTATACTACTTTGTGTTCAGGCACATCCGCACTCTGACCCCGCTTTCATCGGGAGCCATAATGGGAGTAACGTGTCTCAATAAATTGTTACATTTCTTTATCGAGTAATTTAACTCTGTCTGTAGTGATTTTTATAGTATGTACAATAAAACGTATTATACTCTTATAAAAGTACCTACTGATAAATATTGGTAGTAGCTTATAATACTAAAAGATAGGTGCTACAAGGTGTGAGTTATGCTGTTATCACAGTCTTTAGAACCTTGACGTCTTTAATATGAGTTAAAACAAGGATGGTCATGAAACGTTTTAACTATAACGGATACTTTTATAACAAGGAATGTCATTAAAAACAATTTCCACTTCACTCAGTTAATATCTTTGAGTATTTTTGTTCAAACTTCAGAACCAGGCCATATTTTATAATATCAAGAATAGTTTCGTGTTCAATATAATATAACGATATTAATTATAAATGACTTATTGCGACGAATTAGCATTTACATGCAGGTGCTTATATAAAATTGATTCAGTTCTGTCCATAAGTGTGTCAAATTCGCCTAAAGTAGAATAAATTACTGATTGCCTATTATATTGAATGACGTACGTGTAGAGCTGATAAGGGAAAATTATCTAACGGCACCCCAGGACGTTATTATGCGGCTTATGTTAAATTGCACTATGTAAGACACGGAATATTACATCATATGTGAAGTTGTATGTAGGAGTGAGCCAGGAGCCCTCAATCTTTTTAGGTGCTTGAAAAGTTGAATATTTTATGGTGATTGATGTCGACAGCAATCTCCACAACACGAATTCATTAGATTGGAATTTAAAATTACGCTTTTTTTACAGTCTTTGACTTTTAACTAAACCTGTAGATATTTTTCAAGAATAAATATATTATGTGAAAATGTAAAAACATTAATTACAAACATAAAAAAGTAAATGTAAATAATTTAACTGAGCACCGTTTCTAGCGAGTTTATTCGAAGTTGTTGATTAATTTTTCAATAAAACAATTTTGTGCAGGCATTGTAAAAAATAAAACAAACCGTCAATACATGTATGAAATTGTAAATGTACTTAATTTATAAAGTTATCTTTCTTTAGTAGCACTATGCCGCAGTCATGGCATTAACAATTCTTGGTGGTACTGGGAAATAAAACCTACTTACCTTGTAAGTAACATTCTATGATTATTCATCTATTTAATTCACAGATGTTTGGATTGTTGTTGACAGTCACTAAAATGAGTTGTCGGTGGGTTTTGCGTCAAGTACGTCCGTTACATAAAGTAACATCCTGCTCAGTAATATACATTTTGAGCTTATATCGCGAAGCAATTTGAAGCGAATCACGACATAGGTGCCTATTTTTTTTAAGTAAACGACTTCAAAATCAGGTGTTGCTTAAATATTCAATCAGAGAACAGGCACTAGCTTGCGATTTAAAAAATAATAATACAAAGCGGAATACCAAGTCAAAAGATATGAGGTAAAGTCCATAAATGAAACACGCATTATTGAGAAAAGCTGTAAAACTACCCGTCAGATGGCGCTCAAATTTATATGAGACCAGGCGTGAAGCACTACCTTTCGATTAAAAAAACATAAAAATACAGTAAAATTGAGAATGTCGTCTTTTTTTTAAAGTTGGTAAAAAATAAGCAACCTGCTTCTACTATCACATGCGCCTTATGATATTAATACGAGACGTGTTGCTATTCCAGTCATACTAGGTTTAGGTAAGCTTAATGGATTAGTAATAGATTAAACTAATTACCTTTTTGACCATTTAATTCACAAACTAGAATATTAATATTTATAACTTTAATGAGTTGATTTGATGATTTAAAGTCAATTTATACTAAACGTAAATTATTCCATTCATATAATAAACATTTTTCGCTATTTTTAGATGTTTATGCTTAGTTATTTTTAACTTTTTATAAAGTCTGTAACTACTTTAATAACATAGTTCATTCACGAAACTTTTTATAAAACAGTAGAGTCGTTTATGTTGCACTACAAAAAAGCTGCTTCCATCGTTGCGTAAAACTACAGTACCTTTGTGCGAATTTTATTGATAAGTATTTGTATTTTTTCAATTTGTATAATTCATTTGTATTGTAGGTAGGTTAATAATATATATTTTGTATTATTTTAAAGACATACTATAGAAATAAAAAATAGGATCTGCACTGACAGTAGCACGTATAAATAACATCCAGGGGGAATAAAGGGGAAGAATTAGTTGAAAGTGTGGAAAAAACTTTTTGTCCGCAGTTGGGAATTTCCTGGATTGATTAAAAAATATTCTTTTGTTTGTTTACCACTTTGGTGCAAAATTATTCTACTTCATTAAGGGCTCAGGTCTACTAATAAATAATGCTTCACTCGCAAATCATTTTGATGATATCATTGACTTGGTATACCAAATGTGTCAAGCTATTCTGACGCCAATCAGAAGACTTGGGCAAATTAACTTGGTAATAAGGCTTCTTTGGGTTTGCAAATATTCGTTCAGCGAAGAATTAAACATTTACCGACTTCTTATGGAAACCCGAAATCCTATTGTTAGGTACATTATTACGAAACCTCACGTCCTATTAGAGTATTGCTCTAATAGGAATAGTGTATTGAAATAATGTGAAACAAGGTTTGCATTGCTTATCTTTTTCGTTATATTTTAGTCATCCGCTCTAGATTACCCAATGCGGTCAGGATTAAACAGCTGCACTGATTATTATTTATATGAGATATGAAGCAAGAGTGATAAGTATTAATGGTTGGACCAGAACTCGGTTTCATATTGTGCTACTGACTTTTGATCTCTGCTTTCACTGGACGTCTTCAGTCTGAGAACAGTGGTGGCTGTTACGTCACAAGTCCCAACACAACAAACATGTTCTAATTTCAATGTCAGAGTTCGCATACATAATTAAAACACGCCTACTTCGTGTATTGAAATATTATTTCTTACGTATGTTTTTGTAAGTCAACTATTTTGTAATATAAACATACATTTTTGTGCGTATTCTAATTTTAAATCCGTGAATTGTTGTTATCATATACATAATGACTTACGTAGGTACGTATATAGTACGAGAATTTTTATATTCCAGAATAATGTGAAGGTTACGGAAATACAAAGAATTGTGTTGACAGTGCGATTAGAATTTCACAAAAAGCTTTAATGTAAATAAAACGTTGAAAAATAAAGACCAAAGTTTTTTGAATGAAATAAACAAAAGACCCTCGTCAGTTATTGTTTGTATGTCGTTTGAAATCATGCAGCTCGTTGGCTGTTACCTTCAAACGTGCAATAGACAATACAATAGATAGTCAATAAAGTTAGCAACAAACACATATGTCTTGAACATGTAAGGAAATACTTCAACTTTTTCACGTTCTAGGTAATATGGAAGCAGATATGAACACGGTGAACGCTACATTCTGGGAAGAGAGCATCGTTAGCGCACAATCGCATAGCGGTGCCGACAAGCCCAGCCAGAAGGTTCCCAATGCGATCAGATCTCAGGGAATAGAAAGTACCACTAGAAAGAGCACGCAAGGTAAAAATCTTCATTTTGCTTTATGTCCTTTTATCATTACATTTACAATATGAAAGAAATGGCCCATGACATTATAGAATATAACATGAATATTATACATAGGTTAAATACAACTAGACATATGTAGGTACACTACCCTAACCTTAAATTGTAAATAGAATGTACACCTATTTTTAAAATTACGTCCATATAGACATTTGTATTACACATACGTAAATCACATTTAAAAATACTCTCAAAAATGTATTAAGTCGGTCAACTAGCTCCTGCCCAGTATGGTAAACTACGGGCTGACCTCCCATTGCGGATGATAAAGTCTATCATGAAGCTAAAATAACTATATTAAGAGCGTTTTGGGAATCAAATTGCAGCACGCTATGACCTGTTACTAAATCGAAACTTTGAGAATGAACCGCTTACACAATTTGTGAGCAAAGGTATTGTTCCAAGGAATTGTTCTTTGTCTACTAGCAATAGCATTTCGTAATTTGGGATTGAATGTAGGTATATACATACCTACCTCCAAAATATTTGACTAATGACTAAAGAAATGTGGATGTGTATTTAGAGTTGGTTCAATGGTTCTGTCTTGTGTGTCTCAACTCTGTTCTATGTATTTACATTATGATGCATGTAAGTGCGTTATGTAGTCAGGGTATAAAAAAACTAGTAGTTTCCTACTTGTAAAATGAAAAGAATGGTACACGTAGAAATGTTTTTATACATTTTTTTTCACTTTCTTATTTTTTTTGATATGACACGTGTTCCACACTGCACTAGTTTTTGTATGTTTTCGCACATTGAAGGACATACCTAATTATTGTGCAATTGTTTGGGTTGTTACAATTACTTACAGCATATTATATCTATGTATATTAAATAATTTGTTGACTATTTTTGTGCAACGCAGGTATAAAAACATCAGAAATTGATTTCTACGAACCTGACGGCGACAACCATTTTGATGTAACCTCTATAATAGTGGATACAGAGAGTAACAAAAGAAAGTTGCCTGTTCCACCGGTATTTCCTTCAAATATTTCTCCTGAAGTTCAATATGGTAATGAGAAAGCTGACACTGAAAAATCCCGCTCACCTAAATTGCTAGAAGATACCAATACAGTACCAAATGATTCCACGTTTAAACCTCACATAACTCAGAAACCGGAAAAACCTTTGGCTATTTATTTCAAAGATGGTAATGGAATTACTACAACAAGTACTGAGGCTGCCACAAGGATCGATACTATCACAAGAGCGGAATCGAATAATGAATTTGGCACTTTCGATGAAAAACAAATGACCAAGAATTATGACGTGAATCCGCCTAAAATCAGCTTACCTGTTTATAAAGAGTCTCCTGTATCATCGAATAAAATCAAGAAAGCTAGTTTTAGTGGTCCCATTGTCGTAGAACCTGAAGTTCCACTTGACGTGCAAGAGTATTACGGCCGGCCCGCAGTAAATCCAGATGTCAAATTCACCTCAGGTCATTCAAATATTTTTGGTTTATCTATAGAAGACGCCGAAAAAATGAAATCGACAACTCAAAGTTCGCTATATAATACTAGGGTATCCCCTACTCTACCGACTTGGCGTGACGGCGACGATTCGACTACTAAAAAGTATCCAATAAGTGTTAATACAGACGGTATGTTAGGTTTTATGTTTTCTAAGGACGCATGCGGGGCATTAATATTGTGAGGTGAGACGGTGGGAAATGTAAATGTTTGGGTTAAGGTAAATTATGTGGTGTTGGTTGCTCCCGTTACTAATGAGATGCATGAGATTCAATATTTTTTCTTCATAGTTAGAGACGTATTTTTTATCATTTCTGTCCTAATCTTACATTACACAACGAACTAAAACAGATCATTACTTCGTGCCTAACTGACAACAACTTAATTGACGGGTTGCTGTAGTTAATTGCAAAATGAGTTTTATCAGTGATTTATAAATATCCAGGCAAATATCTAATCTTAGCTTTACTAACAACTTACTTTGAATATTGCCTGAGAATGTATGAGAATAAGTTATTTAACCAAACTATTGCGTGTCAGAAGAATTTTTATTAACATAAATTATGTTTACAGTACCTCAGTGTCGATCTACTAGATTACCACTTTGCCGCGGAGTCCTTCCATACGACCTGGCCGGGACGCCGGCGAAGTTCAACGGAGTAGAAGTTACTTCTCTACTCTCTCAGATAGAGTACCTGGTAGCCACCAACTGTAGCGACAGAGTGAAGCACTTCGCTTGCGCATTACTCGAGCCCGAATGCAGTCCTCCACCATACTCCTCCAAAATGCCTTGCTACAACCTCTGCAAAGGTAAAAGTGACTGGTCTTGCACAAACTTTGAAATAGTTTCAGTGAAACTCTGTGACGCGACGATGCGCCATATCTGTTATCATAACACCTTGAGAAACTATTGTAATTGTTATTTTTTTTTCATTCAGTCTTATTATCTTGTACTCCATCATCGATTGTACTACCGGAATGGTGAGTGGTGAACAATCCACAGCTCAAGAAATTTTTGGTGGATTTTAAGAGCTATCTCACTATTTTAAGTTTACATTTTAAAAGTAGGCTTAAAACAGACCTACTTTTAAAATGTAAACTTAAAATAGTGAGATAGCTCTTAAAATCGTGTTAAAATACGAAATTATTAGTACCTAATTAGTCACTGTTGCATATAGCAACATAATGTATTTAAGAGATCTAGGAATCATTGACATTGACAAGAAGTAATGACCACGTTGTTCAATACTGTAAACAAATATTCATAGCTGATTGATTAGCTATTTATACTTTACCAAGTTTTCCAGTTATAAGTTCGAAGTGTAGTGCCCGTAAAAAATAGGCCTGGCGCCTCTTTACTCCATCAATTAATCAACACCAGGAGCTGAGACCCCTTACTTCAAAAAACATCTCGCTTGCCTTTTCAGCTATCGTGGACAACTGCGAAGGGTACATGCCCCGGGAGTTGTCAGAGGTGTTCAACTGCAACCAGTATTCGAGCAGCCGATGCGTGACGGCCCGCAGTCCGTGCTACGAGCGGGAGTTGACCTGCGGGGACGGCTCCTGCGTGCCCCGGGACTGGGTCTGCGATGGGACCCTTGATTGCCCCGGAGGAGAAGACGAGGCTTACTGTGCCGTCTGCGAACAAAATGAGTTCAGGTATTACACGTTTCTTAATAAATAGCAGCCAAATAGAAGAGTCTATGAAAGAAAAAAGTAGTGGTGTTTTCTATATTGCAAACAAATTATGTACAAAACATTTCATGACAGCATAAGGTGTGTGATAACTAGGTATATCCACATTGTTACCTACGCTACTCCAGTGCCGTCTCAGGATTAAACTAACCGGTTCAGAATCAATCCCAGCGACCTCCAACAAGGGGGGGGGGAGGTGGAGGAACCCAGGAGCTTTTCCCAGCAAGACGCACTAATAGGCGAGGTTACAAAGACTCAAGCCACGCCAAAATTTCTAAATTTCATTATTTCCCAATTTCATTGTCTAACAACATTAAAATTGTTTAACAATCAATACCGGAATAGACAAAAGATACCAATGCAGATATCAGTGTTATTGCTCTAATTTACGCTTATAATTACATCTGCCACTTTGTTTGCAACTCAAGCATCTTTTTAATCTCATCCGTTAGATCTTTTCAATCCACGAGAGGCAACTAATACAGTTTAATTTCAAACGCATTAAAATTCGGTCACAGATGATTCAACAGATAACTTTAGCTGTTACTCCTAACATTTGTACAGCTCTCAATTTGCTATCCACTGCTAATCTGAAACACTCGCCGCACTTAAACTGTGACAAGTCGTATCTGCCATCTAGATGACTTAAATGTCACGAAACTTGGCTTGCAAGAAGTTGCACGTAGGTAATTGCATACACTTTTATTCATAAAGTCATAAAGGTAATTGTGTGAGTTTCAAAAATGATGTAGTTAGGTAGGCACTTATATTTCGAGTAAGAACAATTTGAAAATTCTTATTTTTAATGTATGTTGTTGTTTATTACCAAATAATGTAGTAAGATGTTCATTTCAGTTAACTCAATATGTGATTTTTAAAAAACACGCTAAAAATAATTATTAACATTATAACTTCAGCGACAAAATATAAACGGGGTCAATATATTCTAAGATCAAAAACAATTTTATGGAATTCTATAATTTAAAAGTTCATAACATCAAGATCCAACTTAATATTATTTCTTTTACAGATGCCACTCCGGGTCTTGTATATTCAGACGATGGATTTGCGACGGCTACTCAGACTGTCAGACGGGTGAGGATGAGGCGGAAGAGCTGTGTGGCTCCAAACGCTCCAGGAAACTGGAGAACGAGGCTGGAGAAGATGAACTCGGTGAAGAACCGGCCGGCTCCGCGCCCGCGCCCTCTATCCGCCGACCCAACCGAGTGGGCGACAGAACAGACAATTTACATAGAATCGGTATGCATAAATCGCAAAATCCTGTTCTTTGTTCTATTAGCACAATAGATAACGACAATGGATAATTTGTAGTTCCTAAGCCGGCAGTGTTAAGTAATGGCTGTTGGTAATTTAGTGATTAGAAATTTTAAGTCTTTTAGCAGCGGTTCCTTTGTTACATAACTGTAACTATGTTTAATTTAAAACAAAGATAATTTTAATTTTTTGTTTATTTTGGAGTGCTTCAATATTATGTTGAGGACACTAGCAATAAATGTATTTAATAGTAATAGTTAACAACTCTAAACCCAAGGTGGTAAATCAGTAATTGCATTTTTTTGTAAATAGAAAGCACCAGAACAGAAAAACCACCAGATGGTAAGTGGGCTCTTTTATAGATGGATTTTAGAAATATGAAAGCCATCTCCATTACCGTCAAAATTAAGCTGTGTAGTACAGGGCCCAATAATGTGCAAGAGGGGATATCGGGAACCTTACTTGGTCTATACCATATTTCAGGGTTCAATACGAGCTAAGGAATTTAAGGATTTCAAAATACATTACATTATATACGATAAAATTTGAGACGTAATGTATTCAATTTACAACTCGTTTCAAATGATGGTAAAATTAATCTTACACGAAAGAGACACGACATTTTTTTCATATTTAAGGCTGTGTTAATTGTTAAACAGGAGAATATGACAGCAGCAAGGAGTTGCTCGAGACCAGTGATACAAACAACGCCTTCAAAAGGAACTTTACTCGACGTCCATCACCGTCCAGACTAACTCCATACACGCACCCAATGCTTCAGGCGCCCAAACAAAGCACCATAGACGAACCTGTCACCACGAGGAAATCTTTCGTCTACAGCGATAACAAAAAGCCAGAACAAACATTACAAGAATACGCTAAGGAACTGTTAGGCGAGAAAGATTCTCTTGAAGATGTCAATATTGGGGATATCGGATTCTTTGGAGACATTGAGAAGGAGAAGAAAGAAGAAACGCAGAAGAGGCCAAAGGTGACGACAAAGTCGAAGATAACGACATTATCAACGACGACGTTGTCGCCAGCCACACGGCTCGACAAATCCATGGGCAAGCTGGAGAAGGTTATTGATGGAGCAGCTATGCTAAGAGTAAGACATTTATGTTATATCTGTTTTCAAATAATTACAGTTAAAAGAACGAAATATATGTATTTCGTTGTAACTGATATGGTCAATGTTGAACATCGTTCACCACTGCTTCACAAAATAATTTGTTGCGGGAAGTGGGGCAAACAATAATGTTTCTTATTGATATTTCTGTATCCCTATATTCATAAAGTCCTTATTTTATGATTAAACAAACTCACATACACAACTTACAATTAGTTACATCCATCCAAATTAGGTTTTTTATTTCCATTCGAAGCTAAATCTTGCTGAATTGCAACCTTCACGAACAAATAATATATAATAGAATCTAACTATCAATGAATAAGATGATATTGATTCTTGCCACCACGAAAACATCAATATTTTTCCTAACAATATTTCCACATTCCAGAAGGCATCACAAGCAGAAATGAAGGATGAATCAGCAGAGCGTAACGACACAATGGTTGACAAAGCAGAGGACTATCCAATAATGAGAGGGACGACCAGCGCACATGCTTCCCCTTGCCCGAGCGGTGAGCTCCGCTGTGTCGATGGTCGCTGCATCACGCTCGCACAACTCTGTGACGGCACCATCGACTGCACAGACCATGCCGACGAAGACAACTGCTACACGTGATCTACACAGAGAAGAAATTATGTTAACGTAGATTACGTAGATTAAGTAGTAGTTCTTAGGTCGCTGTAAATATTTAGATTAGGAAGATTGATACAATGAATGCAACAAAATAATTACTGGCTGCCAAGATACTGATTAAATAAAGTATTTGGAGTAAAATCTCAATGTGTTAAAATATAAGAATCTCAATTGCACTTAAAAAATTACAAAGAAAGAGCCGATTATTTACCTTGTTTTCCACAGCATAAAATCGAATGAGCAGTTTAAAAATGTTTCCGTAATATTTTACAATACTATGCCAATAAATGCATAATTTGAATATTGTTTTAATTTACAGAAGTGTTAACTCTTATAAATGATTTAACTGAACATTTTGTTGGAGTGCATAATACGTTATCTAAATGGGTAATTTTCTAGGATGTTAAAAATTTAAAAGTATTTTGAAGTAAGTATGTACTTAATCATTAGGTATGTATCTACGTAAATGGTCTGTCTAAAATTGGCATAAGACTCCGGTATAAATTTTTCACGAATGAAGAAGGTATCTACAGTATCATTATTAAATTCTTTTGCAAGTTTCCTATACTTTCTTCGTTGGTTAGATAAAATAATATATATATTCTCTTCTACCTCTTCATTATCTCAAATATTATGTAATCTCGTGTTATCTATCTTCATCTTAGGTACCTATATTTAATTTTAATTATTACTATAACATGATAATTGTTTGCTATGTTTACAATGTTAACATTATTTACACCATTATTATCATTTAAGTAATATAAGGTATTTTAGTTCAAGATGGTTTAAGCTGTGATAGTAAAATGCATGCTTTTCATTTATTGATAGGTTTATAATTAAGGATGTTCGTTAATGTTTTGTTTTGATAGCTTAGTTCAAAAATCTCAAGTTATCTTGCTTTCGGTACCTGTTTACTTGAGGGTATAAATGAATCCAAATTGATCCGTCCACTGAACTAGGCTAGCTTGTAAATAAAATTAGAAGTAAATAATTTATAATAATTTATAAGTTCTATTGGTACCCATAATTGCTAGATTTTAAATTTATATCGTTTAAAAATAAGTAGGCATAACATGACATTTGGCTAAAGTTTTTAAAACTTCACCGTTGATTTTTTTTTATATTTTGACATTTTTGTCATGCTTTTAATAATGTTGCGATTTATTTTAATATAGCTGCATAAATATAGTATGTAATGTTAATTAGAATCTCACAATCTTTGCGTAATTTATTAGCGTAAGAAATATGTAAGGTCCAAAGTATCGTCATAATACCTACGTTATAAATAATTCATAGCAATTAATACCACTTTACAAAAACAAAATTTACGCACTTATTAGCTTGTTCTTCAGAAATATAAATGTTTATTTGAGATAGTGTATTTTAGATTTTTGTTAGTTGCCGGAATTTGAATGAGAGCTTATATAAATAAGACATTGCAATGTGATCTTTGAAAATTACTTTTGCCAGCGAAAATGTAGAAGCTTGACGAATGTTGTTCTTCAGATTTGGCATTTTGATTATAAGTTTCTCCATCTATTCAGTCCTCTTGACAAACATATTGATTAAATAAACTTAATTGTTAAGTCGTTAAAAGTTACACGTCGGTAACTTTTAAAGTTATAAGATCATTAATAATTCATAATATAATATAAAAAAGTTATATTGATGTCCAAACAATTCCATTTTACAATTATTTTGAAATGCAATTTAATTCATTGACAGACATTTTTTTCATAAATAATATATTATCTTAGCTATAAGGAACCATTTTACCTGTATAACAAAATATCATTTGCGTTTTAAACGACCTTACTGGAAGTAAGAATTCATAAACATTACTTAACATTTTCATTTAATAATACTGAACTTTCCTTAGCGATTGTACTCACTTTTTAATTATTCAAAAATGTTATATAAGTAAGCGCCAATTTTGACTAAAACTTTCATTTAATTAATTGTAAGTTAATAATTTTATGTGATGTGTTATAGCTTTTTTTCATATTGTTACAAAATCTGTAATATAAGTATGACAATAAATATAACGCCATGTTTTAAAATTTATTTTATTGTTATTTCCCCACCCTTTACTTAGCTAGTAACTAAATATTTGCCGTTTAATCAGAGAACTTATATTGCCGGTCGAAAAATAAGCGCTTAACCTGCTCGTTATGAAAGCATTTGTAAGGACCGCATCATTACTCTCACTCTATGGTATACACACACACAATTTAATTTTAAGACGAGATCATAAATAATATAAAATTATATAAATTAATAATATAAGATAATGCAACAGAATAAACTCAAGCCTCTACCTAAGTACGACACAAATCTGTTACAGCTATGCTCATTAAATACTGAGCAAAGCTTTCATTCTAATAGTAACGTTTGAATTAATTACTTAAAACGTTTTGACAAAGCATTAATAACAAAAGAACTAAAAACAAATGCAAAGCGTCGTCCCTAGACCCTTGTATAAAACTCAGAGCAAATACGCTCATTTGCTTAAGCATTCGATAATATACCTACTTCCAACATGTTACGTTTACTTTCTTCCAGACGTGAATTATCCTAAAGTCAATCTGCCTAACTATTAACTATTAAACAAAGAGCATAAGTAATAAGTCTAAAAATAAAAATGAAAGCCTAAGAGATCATTCAACTCTATAAAGATGTAGAGCTTGCGAAGCGTGCTCCGCTTTCATGATTGTTCTACGTAGCACAGCTTATTTATTGTTCACGGTGCCTTCCTAACTAACCTAATTACTACCCCTATTTTGTTTTATAACAGCTATTCTTATCTGGGTGTACCTAAATTAAAATATCCTTACGCAATACTAACACTTTGTTCAGTTTTTATTAATGTTCATTTGTTACACATTTTAAGAGTACAGCTATTGCTATTGGCATAGGTTTCTTTTACAATGGCACACATACATAATTATTATAAAATACCTACTTATATATTATAAACACGTACTTTTATGTTAGTAGTAGTAGGTATTTAAGTTCGCGCGCGAAAAATTAAGCAACGAATAAGTTACCCAATTTGCTGCTCACAACTTTAATAGGCTCATTCAACTTCTAAATGGTTGTAGTATTTGTAAGCATCGCTAAGAATTAAAATTTCAATGTTACACGTACCATGTAGTAAGTATAGTTTAATTACATCGACTGGATAATCCGTTACATTTGAAGGTAGGTACTTAGGCTAGGTACGGAGAAAGACATACCTACTACCTACATAAATCTTAAAAGTAGGTAGGTACTCACCTACAATTTATGGTGATATCACCAAGGAGTAGGTATAGTGTTCTATGGATATCACAGATCCAACCGTACATTAACATACTCGTATGTATACTTAATATAACAAATCTTAGTTTTGATCACGCTAATCTTAGAAACAGCTAAATCGCATCGGATTCGGTTTTCACTAATGTATAGTGGTAAGAATTACTTAAATATTATTATAGTTTTCATCCCACCTATTCGAAAAGAACGACTTGGTTCGCCTTTAAGTGCGCACAAAGTTGATGTTTTCTATAAGAAACTTTTAGCGGGCGGGAATGAGTTTTTCATCCTCTTTATTTAAATAAGTGCGCCGCAATTATCTTTTCCGCGCACTTTTTTAATTACGTGCGCCGCAAGTTTCTTTGCCGCACACTTTTGGAATTTTAATATCTAGTGTCCGGATTGTTAGAAATTCATGGTTTTGTTTTGAAAAATTGGTTCTTTAAGTGACAGAGAAAGTATATGAGGTGCCTTTTATTTTCCCATAGGAGGGGGGATGAAAAGTAGAGTGTATCATTCGGGAGCAAGTACATTTTTGGCTCGGGCGACATACTAAAGAATCCCTCGCTACGCTCGGGATTCTACTCTAGAATCACTTCGCTCTGGATTCAAAAAAACGCCCTCGCCAAAAAAATATTACTTTGCTCCCTTGTAATACAATCTACTACTTCTAAATCATCGGTTCGGCTTCGTTTCAGGGAACCAGTCACTTAGTAACCAGTGTAGCCACATTCGGAAATTGTTACGCATGATTCTTTTAGTAAATAAATAATTTCTATCTGTCAAAAACTGTAGCACTTTCTCATATATGTCGGAGACACTCGTCAGGATGGTGGTATAATGCTCCGATCATCAGGTTGCAAGGTGAAAAATAAAACACAGTGGGCGTTCAATACGTTTCTTCATGATTTAAATTAGGTTTCAGGTTACACAGTTTAACTTAATTTGATTAAAGCCTTTAGGTTAAGTTAAAACGTGGCACAACTGAAATACACTTAGAGAAACGTTATGCCGTCGGGCATAGGTACAACGCAGTATAGGATTTTATTACAAAGTACACTAGTTAATGCGACCGTTCAGCTCGACGTCTGCTCGAGAAGTCCCCGCTGCTCGTAGTTCACTACACAGGTGTCCTCTGTTTTGTTCCCCCTCTCCGATATCCCATCGAGATACGTTTACAATTCGTACAGAGTTGCCATTTAAATTACAGTTTCCGGATTTATGTTTTATTCAAAGTTTAATGATTTATTTAGTTTGATTTTAATCTAATTTTATTTCCGATTCCGACATATATAAATTAGGGATCCTAGATTCGATCTCACACACGGGTTTTAATATGAAATAACTTTAGTTCTCCGGACAATGTTATTTCTACTATATCAATGCTTTGTGTTTGCTCTAGCAACATTTTAAGAAGTTGGGTACCTGCAATGGATATAATTTTTATTTTATTTTATTGAATTAAGGTTGTAAACGAGCATGCAGCACCACCCTTCCGCTGCCGCCCATGGCAATTGTGACCGACTTAGAACAAGACCTAATTTAGGGACTAGGGTGGTTAGTCCAATTAGTAGATGGTGTTAGAATGTTAGTTGGTTAGTTTGTTAATAAGTGTGAGGACAGGAACTGTTAGTGATAGTTAATATGGTATAATATTATGATAGTGCCGCCGTTGTCTATCATTTAGGTATTAGGTTTCATTTTACTGCTTATCCCGACATTTTTCTACAATTTTTTCCATTGCGTAAATAATTTCCTATTAAGTATAGGCATTGAGTAATTAATCAATCAATCAATCTGCCAAGAATTCTAGCATAGCCCATCTGATGGTTCTAATAGCATTTTTCCTCAATCGGTCAGTAGGTATGTAATGTTGTAAGTGTTGTAATGTAGGTAAACATTTTATTTCTTAGTACCCAATTACCAAAGAACATCTATACTAATAAATAATTTATAACTCTATAAACTAATAGAAGAGTTTGTTTGTTTCAACGCGCTAATCTCAGGAACTACTGGTTCGAATTGAGAAATTCTTTTGTGTTGAAAGGGTCATTTATTTAGAAAGTCTAAGGGCTATATATTATAACATCACGTTACGACCAATTGTCATACGACTTGGTCGTTTTTCAGCCGAGAGCTTGTTAACCAGTATTTTTTATCATTAATTGGACTTTTTATGGGCGTTACCTCGTAACTTTTTACTGGGTGTTTCTATTATTTATTCTTTTTATATTTAAAAAACTGGTATCTTCTCGCGACGCCTCATTTAAATTTGAGGAATTGTTTATGAATTATCCTCAATAATGTGTGTTTAATTAACTTCGGCTTCAGTGATAATGCTTTTTAATTAATTGTCGATGTTGAATTAGGTTTTTTTTGTGAAAGGTTTTTTGTCTTATTTCGATTTTATTTATTTGTGATGATTTAGTTTTACTGATGTACTTACACAAGCCACGATAATCGCTCACCATTAGATGAATGGCCCAATTCTACACTTATTAAGTTGTTCTAGAATCTCAGAAAACAATATCTAGCTTACTAAACCGTTGTCATGCCTTACTCTACCATTATGAAACCATGTGACGTATAAAGATAAAAGACAGGGATGTAGTTTTTAGTTTGTAGACGATCCGCTAACTACGGATTTTATAATACCTCTAAGGTAGGAGGGGTTGATATTATTTGAAAATTAATAAAAAATACTTCCATGCGGGCCAAATTGCGGGCTACAAGGCTACAACAACCTACCTACATAATATTTGTAAACATCCTTACTAATATTATAAATGTGAAAGTGTGTTTGTTTGTTTGTTTGTTTGTTTGTGACGCTTTCACGTCGCAACAAAGCTATTATATGGTAAGGTTTATGTGTGTGGGGATAGTTAGGAGGGTGGAGAGTGACGTAGGCTACTTTTTACCGCGGAAAAACATCCCATTCCCATGGGAAGATCGATGTTTTGTTAGTTGCTAGATATTTATTTTCGGAGTTGTTAATAGATGGCGGTAATAAAATTCATTTGCAAGTTCTGAATTACGCTATCAAATACTACATGTAATTTACTTAAGTCATAGGCAAATGTAATAGTCTACTTTAGCTCTGCCTCGAGAACTCCCCGCTCCGGCTGTATTCAGTGTACCGCCCGCCCGCTGGCACTATCCTGTTGACTGATGTCCGCAAGTTGCTCAGCCAACAGGATAGTGCCAGAGGACCAGAGGGACCTTCGGGTCGAGAGCCTGGACGACTTCATCGAGAGATTGGCACGCAACATGTTCGGGCGTGTCGACGCGTCGCGGTTCCCGCATCTGCAGGACCTGGCGCCGCTCCACGCCCGTCCACCGGACCGCTGGGCCTTCCCGCGCGACTTGCTGGTTGCGCGGGACGGGCCTAGCACTGACTGATACTGGGGCTTCGTAAGTCGTCGCCCGGCGCTGATCGGCTCCTGCTGGGCTTCCCACCAGCGGGATTCACCCGGTAGGGGCTCGATCGCCTGGGCGGCGCGAAGATGAACCCCATCCCGTTTAAGACTCTGTGGCCTGTAAAAAGGCCACCACTCACCGGACTTGACCTATTGGTTAACCACAAATGGACAACCAAGGGCCTTAGGGCCCAGCCCAAGAACCGGTCCGTTTTAACGGGCCGCGAGAGACACCCCCAAAGGGGAACTAACTGTCCCGAGGGCTCCACACACCTCAGACATGGTGGAGTGAAGAGAGCGAGTAGTAGGCTACTTTTTAGCCTAAATTCCTACGGGAGCGGGACCTACGCGGCTGTTACCTACGGGTCCCGAAGCGAAGCGCGGGCGGTTCTCTAGTAAAGAATAAGTTTTCTGAAGCAAAGCGAGGGCGGGTTCATTATAGAGAATGTTGATCTAAGCTAAAAAATTCACACTATACATACACTACTCTAATTTCGAGTATGTCGTTCACACCTTGCGATCTGCATTAGGAACAGTGACTCACTTGTATCTGGTAAAGCTATCGAGTGGTCTTATAATAATTCTGAGCAAAATCGAATTTCAACCCTTGCATTGATGACACAAGGCTCATTTTTAAACCTCTCAGAATATCTCCACGACCTTATTCATTTATATTAGGTAAACTTTAAGTAACTATAGATATTTTTTCATTCATAAAAGCTAACGATTACCTCATCACTAGACTCACGAACCGGAATTTTGCGCAAACGACACTTTTTATAAACGATTCAATTCGTTTTCCTTGCTCTGTTACTCCACTAAGCTAGAAATGTCTCTAAAGGTAGGTATTATAATAATGAGTAACGGCTCGAGCTTTTGTACGTTTTTACAACATGCCATTAAAACCGTAAACTATTTTACTCACTCAAAATAGAGGAGATTCTATGTTCGACGCCTATATTTTTTTATGTATATCCGTCATTTGTGAACTTATTTCACTAGATCGCCATTAAACCAGATAGTATTTTGACTAATTAATGTATTGTTTTGCCTAAGTAATGTCTACAAAAATTGGAATTAAAAACCGTTTTATTTTGTAGAGTACATAAATAATTCACGAATTAAAAAGAAGGTAGGTTATAGATATTATAGCCTATAGATCTTAATACCATTAATAGCAACGATTTTGAGACTTTCCTTACGTTTGTAGGTATCACTAACTAAGTATCCTTTTAAGTTCGTTGAACGTTCCAAATTGTGTGAACAATAACCAAACTTAGGTAAGTATAATACCTAATATCTAAATCTATGACTCGGTATCTTAGGATACAAACATCTTTATGTAACCGTAGACAAGCAAGTTGAGGGCTACACTGGGTTGCGCAATAATCGCAGGTCTGTAATTTGTACCTGTCAATAGTAATACAGTTACGTGAGAATTATGGCTCAGGCATAGGCAGGTAGGCAGTCGTAATAAGGAGTAACTCTATGAAATAGGTTCTCAAACTTATTTCTTGAATCTCCCATTCAGTGAAAAATAGTTTAGAGTTTTTGATATACTTTATTCCAACTTAAAACAGCTGTAGCTGATTTTTAAACTTAAAAATATACCGTGATTTGCAATTACTAATTATTTTAACGGAACATTCTTAATTTTACCAGTCATTTCTTTTGTTATTAAGTTGCATTTATCAATTTTCTATCATTATGCTTAGGTACTTAAATACGACAATAGCATAATATATAGAATGTACATTAGTACATATATACATACATAAATACATACATACATACAGTACATAGTGGCATTTGCATTTTTTTAATATTGACTCTATTCTTGGGAAAATATCCAAACATTTCTATTATCCACAACGTTATAATAATATCGTTGAATTTGAGAAACGCTAGCCTATTTATATCACGTAATTTCATGACGGAAGCCACAATCGAAAGTAAAATGACAATTAGCAATTTAGTACATAGTATCTCAATGTTAGCAATGGGGATGCTTCCTAATGGTAGGTTCTTAAGAGAATAAGAGAGAGAAGAAATATCAAAGTAAACGCGTTCTATCTAATCTCCACTACTTAACCGAAAAGCCATAATTTGTCATACCGATTGTAATATGTAAATGTCCTGAAAAGGGTTAAGCACCCCCTCTTCCATTCTCCTGCAAGACTCTAAAATCCAACGCCATTTGTGTACTTATTTCTTCTATTTTCATGTGGTTTAGAGTAATTCATGCCGAAAATTAAGGATTTTATATTAATCAAAATACTACTAGGTAAGTATATATTATAAAATTAAAATGATGATACGTGAGAGCTACTACTGTCATGTTTACATTAAGTAACTACAGTTCCTAGCTGTAACTTGGCACTTGCGCGATGGCCCAGTAGCAACCGTTTCATAGAACTGCTACGTAAGTAGGTATCTACCTACTGAATGAATTACTCATTAAAATAAGCACTCGTAAATAGTTAACCAGTACAATCGTCATCGCAATAAAATGTGGCAATTACATCTGCAAGATAAATAATAATTCCCGCAGTAACACGGTTGGATAATTATAATACTTGTACAAAAATAAATAAGAATCAGAACGAAGCAATTATGTACCTATTTGTAACTGAAAAAATATTGCACTGAACAATAATACAGAAATGTCTTAGTCTTAGCATATTTGCGAAGACTTAGATTTAATTTAATAAACTACAACACTTAGGTACTTATATTGGTGTCAAGGTAATAGGTACATAAAGTAATTACATGTTTTGTTCATATATGACGTGACAGTCGAAATTGCCCATGCCAAAGATCCCGGAGAAATACAATAGCCGCGACTCGATTGATAAAAAAAGCGCATTGCAAGTGCTCGCTGTAGACAAGATTTGTGTATAATTTAGTGGACTATAATTTAGACCATTCTAGGGTTTTGCGAATCTAAATGGCAAATAGGTTATGTAGACAAGGAGTCGGTCGGGGACTGGCTCGGATGTCATCGACCGTGCCTGGTAGAAAGCGATGAGTCACCGCTCGCCCGCGCCCGCTCGCCCGCGCTCTCGCCCGCTCCCGCTCGCCGCAGCGGCCTGCGCGGGCGCATGTCGCCGGCTCCACGCTGCCTTGACGGCATCTCTACCTAAGAGTATATTTATGAAGTAAGTCAACTGCAGCCCCGTTGGTAACTTAATTACCTATTTTTGTTCGATACGTAGCGACTGCACAGCCCCGAACGCCGACAGCCTCAACTGAGAAAAGTCTATGTGCGCATTCTCCCGCTGGCTATGGTGCGTACGCATTATGGTGGTACGAGGTACTACTTTTTCAAATAAACTCTGTATGTATCTCAGAGCGCAGCCTATGTACTCTATACCTACTAATTTTTTTTTGTTACAATAAAATGTTCTTTGCTTAGTGTTATTGTACAATCATATCACATATAATATATAATATATGTAGGGGAAACTGAGATGTCATTGGCCACCATTAAGAAATTGGTCACTTGAAATTTCAATGAGGAAGGGGAACCACCATGCCTATTTCTGCTTTAATCTGGATAACGTCCAGCGAGTCCAGCGACCTCTAAATAGAAAGGGCGGGCGTCGTAATCTCGTCCTTTGTTCAGCAGGATGTAGAGTCAGGCTAGACTTAAAAATGGAGTAGCTCCTCACGTCCAAAAACCTACTTATTTGTTTAGTCTACATAAAATTGTAGAGCTATAAGTATTTTATGTATTACCTACCTAACGCTTTTAAGAGCCACAAACAGTTAAGCTGATAACAATTCACAGGTAACTTTCTATCACATAATGGAGAAATATAGAAGATATGTTCTATACTATATTTTGTAATGTGTAATAGTAAAATTAATTGTGCGAACTCTACTTACATACCTACCTTCGCGAGAAAAATCACATAGGGAACTCTACTTCACTCTACACGGCAATATAGGCGTTAAGTATTCCAAGGTATATTATTATAATTTATCGATGACTATAATTATTCGATTAATCAAGGACTCTACATAAGATTGTTATTCTACCCTTTTATTCATTTTCTTCTCAATCCTCCAGCATACGAATCAAAATATTTTTAGGAGGATGTGATGATGTTTTAAAGTATTAAAATTACGTTTTTAAGAAGTTCTTAAAAGTCCTTAGTAAGAAGAAATAGTGATGTGTCAATTCAAGTAACTATTTCTAGGTCCTTTATTCGATTAATCAAGGACTCTACATAAGACTGTTATTCTATACTTTTATTCATTTTCTTCACAATCCTTCAGCATACGAAAAAAATATTTTTAGAAGGAAGCGATGATATTTTAAAGCATTAAAATGTCGTTATTAAAAGGTTCCTAAAATCCGTAGTAAGAAAATAATCATTTCTCGTCGTGCTTGACTTCGCTGGCCGAGCCAAGGTTTGTTTACCTCACTGCCATGCAATGTTTATTTACTTTCATTCTTCATCTGTCCCTTTCTGTCTCTTCCCAGCGCGTCTGGGCGTCCCTTCACCTGTCTTCAGGGAAAAGCTTGTTTAGTTCAGCTTACCTACCTATAACTATTGACCTACACCTACCTTGACAAAATGGAGTACTTGACTGTGTGGTTACTGGTAAAGCAAGTACGCCAAAATTAATTTAAGTAGTGCGATTAAAATAGAGGGTCAGTGCGGCTTAATATAAAATTATAATTATGATGATAATTTAACAATTTTTAAGCCTCTTATACTTTTTTCTGGAGTGATCAATTTTATTAATTATTTTTTATTTTACTCTCAAGATAAAAAGCATAGTACTTTTACACATTCCTCATGAAGTAATGTCTTAATCTGAACTACAGTACGATTTAAATTCCCTACCTATCTTAATTTAGGTGTCTTCTGTTTATGCCAGAACTCTACATAACTTTAGAAAAATAATATTGCTATTAGAAGGAATAAAAATTTGCTGTCGCGTTTTTACCTCAGTGCTCTATCTCGATCTACGTAGAGTTGATGGGTGCTACCTGTATGTAGAACGTACAACTACACAGTACACTACTTCTAGTTGTTAATCTAGAAATTCTAAATATAAGATGTAGGTACTTATTATTATGTATACCTATAGATATATTAGATTTGATTGCATCGCTTAATGTCATAAAGTTGTAGGGAATTCGTACTACTTAAGGCATTGTCGAACTGAATACGTTGATGATTCATTTCTCGGAATTGACCTTGCTATGAGTCACTCGCTGGAAGGCAGAGTTGGGGATACCGCGCCTGCCGCCTGTCTGCCGGTTGCCTGCACTAGACGCACTCCGCTCACTCCGAGTGTTTTTTGTCTTCTGTGAAATTATATTTTGCTAAATAGTTAAAAAAAATGTGAAACCTACAAAGACAGTGGAATTGAACTTTATTTCCTGTTGGAAAGTTGTAAATATTTTTGTGTTTCCAAAGTTGGATATCATGATAACAACCATGACGTCATTCATATTGTTGAAGGTACGTAAGAATATAATTGTTATTTAGAATAAATAGTCTTATTTTTTCCAATACAATGAATTGATAATATTGTTATGAATTCACTGAAAATAATAAAAGTTTCTTATTTGACCACATAATACGTATCTGACGTTGACACATGTCGACGTATTATGATATAAAATACAGAAGTTCATTATTTATTCGCTATCCTTTTTTAGCATGCGACATGCATTCCTTTTTTTGTACATTGCTTCAAACAAGTTTTATTCTAAAAACGACTGAATTCTATTCACTATAAGCTTTTATACCACGAACTAATTTTGCAAGCGTACATTGCTCAATGTTAGAATGAAATAGAAACAATACGCGCGTGTGTATACTTCACATGACACAAAACAAAGTAGAAGTAGCCAAGTAGGTTAAGTGTTTACCTATTAAAACTACGAAAAACTTGTTTTGCAGTAGATTTTGTAAAGTTTTGTAAGTTTATGCTGATGCTTATTGAATAATCGAATGTTCTCATAAATTCTAATTGTAGCAATATGAATCTCAATCCTGTGAAATTACGAAGTATTTCTGTGAAGTAACTCATCATTTGATCAAGATCATCTGTGACTGTGAGTGACATTGTTGGTTTGTACTACCTAATTTGTTTTACCTTTTCAGACCAATTCTTTTTTGTTGAGGATGAATAGGGAAGATAACGTTAATTGGTTTCACGGGAAAATTTCGAGGGACACCGCTGAAAAATTATTAAAAGAAGGTTAGAATTTTTAACAATGTTTTCATGTTTTTATTGACCAGATAAAGTTGTCATTGTAACAAAGTACTCGAGTAGGCCTATCTTTGTTTACAGAAGGTGAGGATGGCGTTTTCTTAGTAAGGGAGAGTAACACTTCACCGGGGGACTATGTGCTCTCTGTCTTACATCAGGTACTCCCAATCAATCAAGACAAGACATATTTTTATGTATTCTTAATTACTTACTATGTACTTGTATTAAATTCCCTTATTCTTGAATTTTTTAATATTTCAAAAATACTATAAATATATTTTGTTTCAATATTCTCTTTAATTAGAGAATACCGCAAGTTCTTAAATTAAACTTTTATAACATTTTCATGTAAACTTTTTGACATAGTTACTTTGTTCTTGATTTTAGGGTGAAGTGGTACACTACCAAATCCGAAGGCATGGCGAGGATGCATTCTTCTCTATTGAAGAACATACAACCGTACATGGACTGGATACACTAATACAGCACTACCGAGGAGACTCCAATGGACTTGTTACTCGTCTCTCAGTTGTCTGTAAGGGACAGCCACCGCCACATGAGTCTCGTACACAAGGAACAACAAATCTTTTACATCGGTAAGTTTTTAATTTTCCTGTTTTTTACAAAGTTTTTAATATGCTTATGCTGTGTTTTATTAAGCCAGGCATTAAATATTGAATTTGACTTAAACAGATGAAGTACATGTGCAATAATAGCATTTGGAAGTTTGAATCGTACCTGCCCAACAAATAATAATATCCTGCCATATTTACAGTGATCAATGTTAGGCTGATAAGTTAAAATGAAATGAAAATTTAAATTAAATTAAGTCTGATATAAACACACTTATTCAATATAGTAGTTTCTTGACTCTAATTTGTAAAACCATTGTAAGTCATTTTTAATATCATTGAGTCTATGATAATCTCCAACTTGTGGAATTTGCCTTACTTGTCCAGTTCTAACTAAAAGTTTCTTTGATAGCTGTTTACAAAGATAAGTGTATTTTTACATAACTACAAAATTGAATAAAAGATTAAATTTGAAAAAAAAACCAGCAAAATGAGTTACACACATATTAACAAATTATATTTACTCATAAAATAAATAAAATGGAGTCATCACCATACATATTTCCTCTGACTTTTTAAAAATTTACAGACATTTTTACAATTACAATTTTTTATACATAATATTTAGAAAAAAATGTTTTTTGTAAAATTTTGTTGTTTTTTGTAAATGAATTGACATAATCATATCATTTTATTTTGATACTTACTACAGATTTAAAAGAAATTGTATAAAAATCATGTTTTAAAACAATCAAAACAATGGTGTGGTAACATTCAGTTGATGTCCATTGAAACAGTTTATAGTAATTGTCAATCACGATGTAGTCTCAACTGAAGAAGGAAGTTCTATTAAGAAGTTAGCTACACATATTGCCCTTAATTTTTCTTTCAACATTATTGTTTGAATGGATAGAGTTGAGTAACACTTCAGTTATCAATGTGTACTGTGAGAATATCTTTTTGTTGATATTGTTACTTCAACATGCTTCTCGTTTACAAAACATGATTTAATGCCTAGTCTAGTCATATTTGATATTTAATTAGATAAAAAGTAGGCATTTAATTCAATCACGATAATATTTATATTTTTCACACTTTTCCTAAAGCAATTTTGCTATTTTATACGAATATTTTCGCAATTATAATTTATGTATTGCATTTATGAATATGGTTAGTTGTAATATTTAATTACTAATTGGGTTACCTAGTACTTTACGAGGTTTAAAGAAGTACCTACGCGGCACGAAACTCCGGTTTAGCAGGTTATCGACCTTGTGTATTTTTTACTCGGTTTCATTAAATGATGTGCCATAAAACACTGCTTATTGACGATTTCCTGCTCAACGCATGTCCAATATGCTTGGACGTTAATAAAAACATGGACAGAAGGCCATGCCCATTCATCTGCACTTTCAAGTGATAAGAATGACATTGATAAGTATGTGCAAATTTTAAATTGTTGCAATTTTATACATCGCCCATCCTCGGTATGTGCAGATTACAATGCACGGACATGGGCGTCGTAGCTCAAATAAATTTATTTATTCCACAAGTAATGCACTATAAAAATTACTGTTTACTGTCGTAATTTTATGAAACGGTTTAAACTCATATCGCTGCTTTTCATGAATACTCGCACAAAACAAAATTTTGAAAATAACAGTTTATAACACAGCCAATTCCAAAATAGTGCTTATTTCATGCTCAGTAAGACACATTCATAACGGCAAAACCGGCATAATGGCGCGCAAAAATGTTGTTTTGTGATTGGTTGATTTATCACGCCATATTTGTGCAACAATCTATGTTCGCCAGTTGCTATTATTGTTTTCGCGAGAGCACATGAAACTTTCTAGAATATTATCTTATTTCCAAATAATCGAGTGTTAAAAGTGTTAATTTAGGCAATATTTTCTACAATATTGATTTATTTTGAGTCGCTTGAATATTGAAGATAAAATTGTCTATTTTCGATCATATTTTTAATAAAAAGTGCTAATAATTTCATGCTATGTTGATTTATGTTCCTATTCATGATAATATACTAAAACTCATTTTGTAACAAGTCGAATGACGTGCAGTTTTTAATTATTAATTATGGTACTTGATGACAAAAACCAAAATATTTCGATTAATTATGCTGCTGTAGAAAAGGAAGCGACTGCCATAATCGAATCGATTAGGAAATGGCGACAATTTCTCTGTGGAAGAGCGTTTCGTCTTATCACTGATCAAAAGTCAGTAGCATATATGTTCGACCAAACGCATTCATCCAAAATTAAAAATGATAAAATACAACGCTGGAGGCTGGAACTGGCTAGTTTTAAATTCGATATCCTATACCGACCAGGTAAACAAAATCAAGCTGCTGACGCACTATCTCGAGCCAATCAAATAGCTTCAACGTCAAATAAAACCGAACTTCGCTCACTTCATGAGAACCTTTGCCACCCAGGAATAACAAGAATGATTCATTGGATTAGAACAAAAAATTTACCATTTTCAATTGAAGACGTTAAAGCAATCACAACATCATGTCAAGTCTGCGCAGAATTAAAACCTCGTTTTCAGAAAAATGTTGGAACACTTATAAAAGCAACATCGCCTTTTGAAAGACTATCCATTGATTTCAAGGGGCCTTTACCAACGGATGGTACGAAGAATCGTTACATTTTGACAATAATTGACGAATATTCACGTTTTCCATTTGCATACCCTTGCTCTGATCTTACTTCTGATACGGTGAAAGAAAAATTAACAGATCTATTTGGAATGTTTGGAATGCCGACTTATATACATAGCGACCGTGGAGCCACATTCTTATCAGACGATCTCAAACAATTTTTACATGAAAAATCCATAGCTACAAGTTATACGACACCCTACAACCCGCGAGGAAATGGTCAAACAGAGAGATATAATGGAATCATTTGGAAAACAATAGAGTTAGCTTTAAAGTCGCAAAGCTTACCAATAACTAAATGGGAAAACGTGTTGACTGGTGCGCTTCATGCTATCCGCTCTTTACTATGCACGGCTACCAACTGTACCCCTCACGAACGGATTAGAGCAAGATCCCAGGGCCACCAGACGTCACGTATTTTCTGACGAAGGAAATGTGGACGATTGAGTAGTGTTAGTATGTACTAAGAACGCATGCCTACCTGCTAGCTTGCTCAGACGGCCAATTTTCAGGTATCAGGTAATCAAGGTACATAAAAACATTACTTACCTCACGTAAATTCTCCAAGCTGATTTTTACGTATATTTTAGACAATATCCTTAAAAATAAGTCGCCAATACTCCCAGACACTTTCCGTCGGCCGTATTGCTTTGCAGACGCTTTAAAGCTCCCAAATTTATTAGAGTCTCCAACGCCTGACGCATTTTAATTGCACCAATTACACCAATCACGCATTGCGTGAGATGCGTAAAGCAAATTGCTTTAAAGCGTCTGCAAAGCAATACGGCCGACGGAAAGTGTCTGGGAGTATTGGCGACTTATTTTTAAGGATATTGCCTAAAATATACGTAAAAATCAGCTTGGAGAATTTACGTGAGGTAAGTAATGTTTTTATGTACCTTGATTACCTGATACCTGAAAATTGGCCGTCTGAGCAAGCTAGCAGGTAGGCATGCGTTCTTAGTACATACTAACACTACTCAATCGTCCACATTTCCTTCGTCAGAAAATACGTGACGTCTGGTGGCCCTGGGATCTTGGACTAGATGTTTGTTCATCCAAGGCGCTCTGCTTGTGGTCAGTCATTGCCTACTTGGTTAAACGGTCCTGGACGAGTTTTGTTAAAGAACCACCGCAGAAGAAGCAAGTATGACCCTATTGTAGACGAGGTAGAATTACTTGAGTCGAACCCACAGCATTCTCGCGTCCGATATGATGATGGACGGGAAGTAGTTGTGGCAAACCGACATTTAGCGCCCAGAGGAAATACGCTTCCAGAATCAGACGATGAAGACGAGGGGGAATGGGAGGAGGCTTGTGATCAACCTAATATACACGAGAACCAAGTTGTAACGGCCCCGGAGAGCCCAGAGCTACGTCGCTCTGCCAGACAGCGTCATCCACCAGCTCATCTGGATGACTATGTCTGCAATATGATGCCGGGGAGAATGTGGTGATTGGCATATAAGTATTTTAAGAAGATATCGCATATAATGTCATATGTCAGTATGTACAACTACATTTTTGCTAAATAAAGCCTAATATTTCGGGTTAAGACTCTCATTTGCTCTACATCAATTTATTTAGCAAAAATGGATAAATATTTACGCCCTGAGCGATTCGACGCAGATCCGTCATCGAGCACCGACAATGCGTATTCCTGGATACACTGGAAAAAAACGTTTCAAAGCTTCCTCGCAGCAGTACAAACGGATGAAAAATCTTGCAGCAAGGACGTACAATATCAATTACTAGTAAATCACTTATCTCCAAATATTTTTTGTTATATACGTGATGTGAAAAACTACGACGATGCTATTACGAAATTAGACACACTTTTTATCAAACCTGGAAATGAAATATACTCTCGTTACAAACTTACCAGAAGACAACAGAATCCAGGCGAGTCTATCGACAAGTATGTTCAAGAGCTTAAATTATTAGCGAAAGACTGTGCTTTCAAAGCTGTGTCTGCTGAGGAGAATGAAAGCGAATATATCAGGGACGCATTTTTGGCTGGACTGTCATCGGCTACCATTCGCCAAAGATTATTAGAAAATGCTACATATTAATCTATGGAAAATGCTTCCTTGACCTTAGACGATGCACACAGACAAGCACGTGCACTAGAGATGGCGCAAAATAACAACGAGCTGTATCAGAAACCAACAACCAGCGTGTTCATAAACACTACTGCCACGTCAAAGCAGAATCCGTCAAGTAACGATTGCTATTTTTGTGGTTCGAAAAGACATCCACGTCGTTTGTGTCCAGCATTTAATGCAACTTGCCTTACTTGCGGCAAAAAAGGCCACTTTGCAAAAGTATGTAAAAGTAAACTTTGATTAATGCCCTTTCAATGTATATATTTTATTTTTCTATTGATAAAATACATGAAAAGATAAGAGAATTAATATTTTGTTTAATTTTTAAATGGCTGCCCTGTAAAATGTGTGTTTTTTGGATTGTGTGGTTATTCGTGCAAACCAGCGATATTTCTTTTTAAGGGTATCTAGTTTTAACATGAACTCAAGTAACCATAACAAACTGCCTAAATTATAATTGAAATGGGAAGGTATAAACTCACTTGTCGTAGATATTTCGGATCTAGGACCGGAATTGAACCCGGTGCCTTGATCCAGGCATGCAGAGGTCAACCGGAACGAACAAAAACCCCCGCAGTTTATTGTGTACATAAATTCAATGTGCTAGATACATAATAATATATTACAATAAATATGTTAGATGCGTATTTATTACTCCACTGTTCAAATATTAATTACGTTACTCATACTCACGTCTTGCGAATGTTTAGTTAGCGATGTCATAGCAACCATACTCTCGGCACATCTGTGTTTATCTGATGAATCACAATGTTTATGGCACTGACTCATAATAACGAAAAATACAATATCATTTCTTGTTGATGCTTTTTGTAAGTACATTCTGATTAAATTCAGACAGCGTGGCAGAGATTTAATGCATCTCATTAGATCGTAACTCCGGAAACTTCCTAGCTAGGGCATGATCACTTTATAATTAGATGTATTCTGCCGTGGTACCGAAAAAGGGCACAACTGACATTTTTTGTGAAATTGAGTTATATACATATTCGGAATCAGGAAAAAAAGGCCTATCTGCCTAATTTTTTGTGGATTTTTAGCTACAAAATTAACGGAAATACCATAAGCTTAAAGGGCATAACTGCACTATTTTTAAAAGTTCATTTAAGATAAAAGGGCATATTGTAAGATATGACTTTTATTTCACCTTTTTATTTTTAATACATTTAATTGAAAGAGCATAACTGACGTACGTTTAATATAAAAGGCTTATGTCGCAACTGTGCTTATTTTTTATACCAACACTTTAGCAATTAATGTAGAAAGAAAAGTCACAACTGGCAGTTATGCCCTTTCTATTTACCCTCTACGCCTTAAAATCCTTACTAATATTATAAATGTGAAAGTGTGTTTGTTTGTTTGTTTGTTTGTTTGTGACGCTTTCACGTCGCAATAAAGCTATTATATGGTAAAGTTTATGTGTGTGGGGATAGTTAGGAGGGTGGAGAGTGACGTAGGCTACTTTTTACCGCGGAAAAACATCCCATTCCCATGGGAAGATCGATGTTTTGTTAGTTGCTAGATATTTATTTTCGGAGATGTCAATAGATGGTGTTAATAAAATTCATTTGCAAGTTCTGAATTACGCTATCAAATACTACATGTAATTTACTTAAGTCATAGGCAAATGTAATAGGCTACTTTAGCTCTGCCTCGAGAACTCCCCGCTCCGGCTGTATTCAGTGTACCGCCCGCCCGCTGGCACTATCCTGTTGGCTGATGTCCGCAAGTTGCTGGACTCGCCGACACCGGTGGTGGGCGCGGGCGACTGGAACTGCAAGCATCCGGGGTGGAATAGCCTAGCTGCCAACAGAAGTGGAAGGCTACTTTTTGATGCCGCTGAACAGCACGGCTACACTGTCGAGGGTGTTGCACACCGTTACCGCGGCTCTGAATAAGAGAGAACGCGTGTGTGCAGTATTCCTCAACATGGAAAAGGCGTTCAACCGTGTTTGGTACGACGGCTTTCTCGGCGTCGGCGCCGTCGGCGCCCCGGAGTGCCGTTAAGGTGATCTCCAGTTTCCTCGAAAATAGAAGCTTCAGAGTAGTGATTGAAGACGCCGAATCCAACGAGCGTCCGATCGCAGCCGGCGTCCCGCAAGGGAGTTGCCTGTCCCCGGTCTGCTACGCCTGCTACACCGACGACATCCCGGCGGCAGGGGGGCGTCGCTTGCCCTGTATGCCGATGATGTGGCGTACATCACCACGTCGCTGAATAGAACCCACGCCATCGTCAAGATGCAGCGTGCGCTTGATGCCCTCCCCGAATGGAGACTGTCGGTGAATGTCGGGAAGACGCAGGCCGTGAACATAGGAGGATACCTCAACAGGCGGGACCCTACTCTGGAGCTTCACGGACAAGATATCCAATGGGCCCCACAGGCCAAATACCTGGGGGCAAAATCGACGGAAGACTTTTGATGAAGCCACAGGTTACGAAAGCCGTCGCGAATTCCAGAAGCGCGATGGCAGAAACCAGTGCTCTCCTCGAGCCTCCCTCTCGGACTGAAGCTCGGGGTCTACAAGACCTACATCAGATCCCGCCTCACGTACGCGGCACCGTCGTGGTACGCGCTCGCCAGCGAACCGCAGCGCAAGAGGATGCGCGCGGTTCAGGCGATTGCACTCCGCCGGCTGACTGGTGCGCCGAGGTACCTACGTCAGGAACGCCGTCATCCAGAGGGACCTTCGAGTCGAGAGCCTGGACGACTTCATCGAGAGATTGGCACGCAACATGTTCGGGCGTGTCGACGCGTCGCGGTTCCCGCATCTGCAGGACCTGGCGCCGCTCCACACCCGTCCACCGGACCGCTGGGCCTTCCCGCGCGACTTGCTGGTTGCGCGGGACGGGGCTAGCACTGACTGATACTGGGGCTTCGTAAGTCATCGCCCGGCGCTGATCGGCTCCTGCTGGGCTTCCCACCAGCGGGATTCACCCGGTAGGGCCTCGATCGCCTGGGCGGCGCAAAGATAAACCCCATCCCGTTTAAGACTCTGTGGCCTGTAAAAAGGCCACCACTCACCGGACTTGACCTATTAGTTAACCACAGATGGACAACCAAGGGCCTTAGGGCCCAACCCAAGGACCGGCACGTTTTAACGGGCCGCGAGAGACACCCCCAAAGGGGAACTAACTGTCCCGAGGGCTCCACACACCTCAGACAGGGTGGAGTGAAGAGAGCGAGTAGTAGGCTACTTTTTAGCCTAAATTCCTACGGGAGCGAGACCTACGCGGCTGTTACCTACGGGTCCCGAAGCGAAGCGCGGGCGGTTCTCTAGTTTTATATAAAAACAGCATATTGGCGTTTGTGCCTTTACTATAATTTATAGTATATAATTTATAGTACTTACTTTTTAAGATTTCTTTTGTTTGTAACCTTTTTTTAAAAATAAACGTTTATTTTCTTATAACTACCTTATTTTATTTGTAATACAATTATACTTATACGCCTGTTCTATGTTATACAATCCCATTGCAGGGATTCAATAAATTACACATCAAAAAGTATAAAATATAAAATATTAGGAATATAATTTAGGAACTAATTGTAATATTTACTGTATGTATTTATTCAAATTATTTACAGAGAAAAGGCACATTTGAGTATAAGTGCCTTTTCATTGTAACATTTTAAAATTTCACCCAAAATTTTACAATGTAAAGGCATATTTGGTTACATGTGCCTTTTAAACGTAATATTCCTGATTTAATGTTAATTTTTATGTTAAGTTAAAAATAAATATGCTTATTATTAAATATATCCATTAAAATTAAAAATATAATATTACATAGTTGTATACATATTAAACAAACGCAACTTTTAACATTCACACAATTTCGAAAAAACATTTTTAACATTTTTTTTTTCAACAAAATTCAAAAAATATTTCAATCGCGATTTTCTCAACATTTGTAAAATGTCAGTTGTGCCTTTTTTGATAACGACGGCAGTATTATTAGATGTACCTATTATTAACTATAATGTTGGTAACTTTAAACTACACTTGAAATAGCAAAGAATGCTCTGAAAATTTGTGGAAATAAATATAATCTTCTTAATACTTTTGATGCCTTCGTGTTAATAATATGAACTACTGGAGAACCGCCCGCGCTTCGCTTCGGGACCCGTAGGTAACAGCCACGTAAGTCCCGCTCCCGTAGGAATCTCAGCTAAAAAGTAGCCTATAACATTTGCCTATGACTTAAGTAAAATACATGTATTGTAGTATTTGATAGCGTGATTCAGAACTTGCAAATGAATTTTACTAACGCCATCTATTAACAGCATCCGGAACTAAATATCTAGCAACTATCAAAACATCGATCTTCCCATGAGAATGAGTTGTTTTTCCGCGGTAAAAAGTAGCCTACGTCACTCTCCACCCTCCCAACTATCTACACACTTAAACTATATCATATAATAGCCATGTTGCGACGTGAAAGAGTCACAAACAAACAAACACACTTTCACATTTATAATATTTGTATGGATAACTGGTGTATAAGCAACTAGAGAACCGCCCGCGCTTCGCCCGTAGGTAACAGCCGCGTAGGTCCCGCTCCCGTAGGATTCTCGGGATAAAAAGTAGCCTATATGTTGTACTGGAACATAAGTTATAACATTTACCTATGACTAAAGAAAATTAACGATACATGTAGTATTTGATAGCATGATTCAGAACTTGCAAATGAATTTTACTAACGCCATCTATTAACAGCATCCGGAACTAAATATCTAGTAACAGTAGCAACGAACAAAACATCGATCTTCCCATGGGAATGAGATGTTTTTCCGCGGTAAAAAGTAGCCTACGTCACTCTCCACCCTCCCAACTATCTCTACACACATAAATTATATCATATAGTAGCCATTTTGCGACGTGAAAGAGTCACAAAACAAAGTATGGATATGGATTTACATAGCGGTTCTGTATTATTCAAAGTAATCGCTATGTGCTATAGACATCTGCTAATATTATTACTGTTTACCTAGATACCTATATCTACGTACCTAGCTCGTTACCGTGAAGGAAAACATCATAGGGAAACCTGTACACCTAAGAGTTTGTCATAATGTTTTCCTAGATGTGTGAAGTCCTCCAATCTGCTCTTGGCCTGCGTCGTGGTCTATAGACTACACCCCTCAAGTTGTCGGAGAAAACCCGAGCTTAGCAGTGGGACAGTTTTGGGTTGCGATGATGACCTCGTTTCTTAGTACTTCAACCTTGATTTCTATGAAACTTCTTTGAACAGATAAACTGTAAACATTTATTTCTTTATGCCTAATCGGTGAGGAAAACTTGCACTGAATCAGTGGTCATCGGACTATGAAGTTTTTTCCTTTATTGTTATAAGTATAATTACTTTTTTTGCACAGTAGGTACATAGAATTTTCTGTTCCCTACTCGATGTATCTTGTATTTTCTAATAAGGCAGTACAGTTTGTTAATTGTATACTATGCAACTGCAACATACTGTACTTAATGTACCTACAGAAACCTAAATAATAAATAATTACGCTACACATTCATAGCCCCACACTAGAATTTCGTGTGTCGTGGTTGCCATGGACAACACACAAGACAAGAAAAAGAAGCAGAAACCATATACAACCGAGGAACTTAATAATGAGATTAAACAAATTTACTCTTATCAATCAAATTTGCTCGCTTGGAATCAAACCTAGGACCCTTCAAACGGATGGTCCGGCATTAACCATTGCGGTGAACAGGTTCAAGTTAAACCAATACATCAATAATTTCGTTTAAGATTTTAGTTTTTTTTTCATCGTTCACTGTTCCAAATGGTGATATCTGACGGAACCTGTCCAACCCTGTGGTGTAACCGGATATTGTACCGTTGTTGTCACCGGTCGCCGCAACCACGATCTCTTGTTATGTACCGATATTGGTGGGTTGTGTGTAGCAATGTCTGCACTTACACGAGAGATACCTAGTTATTACAAATCCTATGAAACTCGTACCTTTGCGGCCGGTGATTCTAAAAGTACTCAAATCAAAGGGACTTTCCCTTATGTAGTTGTGATGGTATGATTATTTTAACCATTTGCTGTGGTAAATACTATCGAGTGCTATGTTTAAGTGTGGGTAGTTAGGGTGAAAACCATTCCGATTATCAACAATAAATTATATCCTTAAGTTATATCTTACAAATATTCGGATTATATCTGGTCCTGGACCCATTCTTATATCTGGTCAACGAAACCTACCCTTAGATCATCGCCACTTAACATAAGGTTGTATTGTTGTCAAATACCATCGCATAATCATTTGCGAAGGTCTATCCCACATTTATTGTGGGTTCTCGTGTTTTCGCGAGTGTCAATGAATGGCCTAAGTCTATGTCTTCTGACTCCCCAGCGCGACAGAAGCGGGCGACTACAACGTGGTATCAAAGATGCTGGCGTGCGGCTACCGGAACCGCGACGCGAAGAACCAGGACGGACAGACGGCGGTGCACATCGCGGCGCGCGCCGGCCGCGACACCATCCTCGCCAAGCTCATCGAGAGCGGCGCCACCGTCAACGTGCGCGACTCTTTCGGGTATACGCCGTTGCATGTGAGTAGCTACCTCGCTTGTATGTTTACGGGAATGTTATGTTTATCTTATAAAGGAGAAAGATTTGGATCGTTCGTTTGGGTGTTCGTGTCGGATAATTTCAAAAAGTACCTACTAGACTTGTTACAAAAATTATTTCATCATTAGAATGCCATATTGTCTTTGAATAACACAGGGCATATTATTTGAGTTTTTCTTTCTTAAAAAAACAGTTCTCTTTATCGCCTCAATTCAAGATCAAAAGTAAGCCTTAACATTATACTATAGTTATACATATTGATGTTACGCAAAAAGCAGGTGTCCCACCGGCAACGAGCAGCGAGTAGGTAAAGCTCGGCTATTTTCTCGCTTCGCTCGCCTAAAGGTATAAATAGACGATCGAACTTGGTCCGGGCCGAACCACGAACATGGTGCGGTCCGAACCATATTCGCTCGTGTGGTGCATGGTCCGCCGGACAAATATCGGTGCGGCTGGTTCGGAGCGCTTGCACATCGAACGCGGTGCGGTCCGGACCAATTCGATGGTGTGGACGGCGCACCGAACCACAGTGTTGCCGTTCTGGCGACTTTTTCAAAAGCTAAAATCGAAAACAACAAATAAAGTAGTTAAATTATTTTAAGTTGTTTAACTGGTTTGTGCAGGGGGTGGGAAAGCCACGATGGCTACGATTTGCGATTCGAATCGATTTGCAACCCCCCCCCCCCTAGTTGTGGTAAGCCTAGCAACATGTAGCGGATTATTAAGGCAAAATATCAGTATCTAGCGGAATTTTACAAATTATCTAGCGATATAAAATTTTGAAAAACGGCACGAACCATTTGTCTGTCCAGTCGCTATTGTGCCACTGTACGCGCAACACGTCGCGACGTTTTAGGTATCAGAAATGGATTCCAGGCAACGCCTTGGAGTTCTTGAAGACACTGTTATTAGTACGGAGAAAAAAGCAGTTATTGAATTGTTGTAGACAAATAAAGATTTTCCGTGTTTATGGAACATCTTTGTTTCGATAGAATAGGCGGCATGTCGAGACGAGACGTGTTCACCCAATGCTAGCACACAACGACTGGACGGTTCGGAGTCCGGTGTGCTCGTCTGTTGTGTAGAGCGCACCGTACAGTTCGTGGTTCGGCCCGGACCAAGTTCGATCGTCTATTTATACCTTAAGACAGCGACGGAAGATATGACATTTCGTGTAAACAAAAGAGATGCATATGCCAGCGAGTACTCGCCCGCGGTGTGAACAGACAGCGAGTACTCGCTGACATAATGCGTCTCTTTTGTTTACACGGAATGTCATATCTTTTGTACGCGTCTTGAGCGAGTAAATAGCCGGGATGCACTCGCCGACTCGCCCGCGGTGAGACATCTGCCATAGATATCAAATCCAACTCAGTACGTTTTATTTTTCTAAATCTCACATCAAACGGTGCCCTAACTTCAATAGCTTCCTCATGTCCTAACAATATTTTTATGATACATATTATTCCAGTACACGTGTCAGAACAACCTGCCGAGCACCACGGAGCTGCTGGTGACGTTGGGCAACGCCAACTACCAGATGCGGCACGCGCCCACCGGCAAGGTGCCTCTGCACGACGCCGCGCAGCGCGGTCACATTGAGTGTATTAAGGTAAGAGGGTTTGAACTTAATGCTGGGGATGTAAGGTTCTCTTTTTTTGGTTCGATTTTGAATTGTTTCTAAAACTATTGTTAAAGTGTACTCTCGAGTTAGATCCCATTTGGCCCACTAGTGTGAAACCCATAATCCAGAAGGCCTAGAGAATACTCTACCATGGACACCACGGTCATCCAGATCTATATTTCTATTTTGTATTACCTATCTAGGACAGACTATTCAAAGAAAAAAATGCGATACTAAATCGTCTATCAAAACGAATAATGTTTTTAAAAGCTAAAAGTTTGAAGTACACTGCGACAGCGTTGTAGTCATCTTATCATTGATGTATTCATTAATTTTGTTACTTATAAACCAAAATTAGTACAGTGATGATCTATTCGTAATTAGACAATCTAATTAATTTGAGGATTTTTAGGTTTTGTTAAAACTAAAAGCGCCGGCGCATCCCAGAACATTATCGCAAGACACGCCGGCTGACTTGGCGAAAATGTACGAACACACGGAATGTTATCAACTTTTAAGTGAGTATCATTGGAGCATATTATTTGTAGTTTTGTGAAACGCTGAAACCAAACATTAAAATTATAGTGAAGCAGCACTGTACAGTAGTCGGGGATTCAATTAGACCAAAGCAGACATTTGAATACATAAATATTTGATTGAATCTACATCTATCACCGACGATATGTGAACATTTAGTTATACTATCCGGCACGTAACTTGGCAAGTTTTTGACGTAGTGGGTATAAGTTCGCGCATCGTGTACTTAGTGGAACAAAAAAGTGGTCACTTTTATTACTTGTCATTATTCTATGGTTACTGCCATCAATTATTGTTGATCATGTCAATTTATAAGAAAGTTAAAGGAAGGGAAGGAATAACTGAAGATTATTTAGAGTTATAAATAAAATAAATGCATTTGAAAGTAATTTTTTATTAAATAAATGTTTTAACATTTATTATCTGAAAGTGACGACGACACTTAATCATCCTCACTATCAGATAATAAATATGCTACCCTTGGCACAATTACAATTTACAATAACAAAGGGGACAACTTTCGTGGCCGCAAGTGTATTCCGGGGCGAACGAAACGTAGACGCGGTGCGGGAGGCAAGGGTCGACTGACGCACCAATGGCGCGCTCGGATCGGCGCTACGTCATACCCCTCGTCCCGCTTCACCACCTACGACACCTAAAAATGACTTCTGCGCATCTAACGACTCTTGCCAACTTACGTGCCGGATAGTATACGTAATTAGAAATTACAAACTGCTCTGCTTCCCTTCCAGAAAATTACAAGCCAGACCCGCCAAAGACATCAAAGAGCCAGTGGTACCACGGCACATTGAACCGGGACGAGGCAGTCAAGATACTAGAGGAGTACTGCAAGCAGCACGGCCTGCAGGACAAGGCCAGCGACGGCGTGTTTCTCGTGCGCTACAGCGAGCGCCACACCGGCGCCTACGTGCTCACTATGCTCAGCGAGAACACCCCGTATAACTTTATTATTAGGAAAGAGGTATATTGGGGATAAGTTTGTTTTTGTAGTCTTAAGAGCAAGTTACATTTTAATTTATAATCTTGACGAGCTATACTGTACTGTTCTGTGTACTCAATATTACACTATGTCGCGATTCTGGTATAATGGCAACCCAAGTTTATGTTGGTATTGGAGATACCAACGAATTTTTAATGTTTGTTTCTTCTACTCTACGTTTATCTCGAAGAAAACTAAGATTGCCTGTAATTTTGTACTATTCTATATCAAATAAAATTCTTAGAATGCACAATGCACAATAAACATACATTGTTTTGTCTTTCTTGAATTAGTAATCTATGTGTGTGCTTGTGCGTGCAGGGCGAATGGCTCTTCATCGACGACGGGCCGTATTTGGAGTCTCTAGAGCGGCTGGTGGAGCACTACGCGCGCGCGCCCGACGGACTGCCCACGCGGCTCACTGTCGCCGTGCCGCCCAAACCCAAGCCGCCCTTGCCAGAGGTAACGCATCGTTCAACGATAATGGAGGTTTAAGGTTGTAATTCAATGACTAACGGTGATAAAAAATGTTAGTGAGTGTATAAGATGTTTGGGGTCAGGCGTAAGTTTTGATAAGACCAATGGCCTGAATTAACGATACATGAAAAAGCTAAGATAAAGTGAGTTAAGTATATAAACTAAAACTTATCTTAGGGGCCCAAATCTGCTAATTTATCAATGCTTCAGTTTTCAGACTGTAGTAGTAGACTTGAGCTCAGTTTATATTCTAGATTGGTATCAGTTATAACTGTTATAAGTCATAAACAATACAGAAAATAGCACATAATTAAACGCGTAAAAAAATATTTTGCCTAATCATTACTACAATTTACAGTTCTCAACGATGCCGCGCACAAAGAAAACGTCGCCGAGCCGAGCGGCGATGAACCAATCGTTATCGTTAGTAAAACACGACATCCTCAACGACTCGAACTCGTCCGTCGGCAACAACGCGTTCGAGCTGCTCACGCGCAACCTGTCGTTCTCGTCCGACTTCAACAACGACTCGCTTAACAACAACGACGATAGCAACGACAACGACACCTACAAAGTGCCGGTCAACAACAGCGCTGTAATAACGTTACCTGAGAACTACAACGAGATATCTATCAGCTCGGATGGACAACTTACAACGCATCAAGGTTAGGTTTCATCGTGTTTCTATTCGAATTTTTACACATTTTAGACACACACATTTTAGAGCTTAGGCTTTTTTGTACATGGGCCTTGTTGTAAATGAGCTGTATTTATTGTGTAAATCATATTTTGAAACAGTTCGTTAATTGTATCGTGAATAAAAAAAACAGAAAAAATTGTGTAAATTGAGCTTTATTTCCTTTGTGTCACAGAATTCATTCCAATGAGCGAATTAACGCTCGGAGCAGTGTTAGGCGAAGGCGAGTTCGCGTCGGTGCTCCGCGCGACGTACTCGCCGCCCGACCAGCCGCCGCAACAGGTTGCCGTCAAGACATTGCACCTTCAACACACAGACACCAATAAGAAAGAGTTCCTCTCGGAAGCAAAGCTTATGATGTCGCTCAGGCATCGATGTATAGTGCGGCTTATCGGCGTTTCTTTGGTGAGTTCGAAAGGAAACCAAAATTTTTTTATGCGGTTGGATAAAATTTGATCATCTTTTTTGGTCCTTCGAGCAGACAATCAGAATTTTCAGTCTGTTTATGATATTGCGTTGGTGTTAAATTATGCTTAAATGCTCTTCAATTTCATTACTTTGCAAGATATAACCGTTAACAGTCTTAATCCTCGTTACCACGCTAAAGTACCGACAAAGGCACTGCCACAATGAAGAAAAGTTTTGTCAAACAGCGAGCTATGAGCTGGATATTTCTAAACAATACTTTATACACCACGTTGCAGGGTCCACCACTAGCGATGGTACAAGAGCTGGTACCGTTAGGATCGTTGCTGGAGTACCTGCTGCGGCACCCGGAGAAGGCGTCGCCGGGCTACGAGCTGCGGCTGTGGGCGTGCCAGGTGGCTGCGGGCATGCGGTATCTTGAGAGGAGGCGCTTCGTGCATCGGGATCTCGCTGCCAGGAATATATTATTAGCTAGCAGGTATACTTATCTTATGGTTCGGTTGTAGGAAGTTTCATAATAACTAGTAAAGTCCTTTGTAAAGATTATGATTCCTTAAAAAAAAGTGTTTATAATGTTAATGATAATATAAAATAACTATTTAATAAACTGGTTACTTCAAGTTGTATCTATCTGTGTACACTAAATTTCATCGAAATCTGGTTAGCCGTTTTTGCGTTAACCAATTAACACCGAACCTTTTACAACTACATTACAAGATTCCCATGAATTATCTAAAATATTGAAACTGTTGATACTTTTTAACAACTGACATCAATTTTTCGCACAGGCATCAAGCGAAAATCAGCGACTTTGGCCTATCCCGCGCGCTGTTCTCGGACAGCTCGTACTACAAGGCGAGCCACGGCGGCAAGTGGCCCATCAAGTGGTACGCGCCCGAGTCCTACAACTACGGCACGTTCAGCCACGCCAGCGACGTGTGGAGCTACGGCGTCACGCTCTGGGAGATGTTCTCCTACGGGAAACAGCCGTACGGCGATATGCGAGGGATTGAGGTGGGTGTGACCGTGTGATGTAAACTGTAGTAAGCCGCGTTTCCACTAGGCAACATTTGCCGCGCGACATGACGCGCAACATGTTGTCCAACATGTTGAAATTCAGCGTGGAACTTTTGTTTAACAACGTTGTCTGTCTACGCATCATTTGTCACTCACAACATGTCGCCCGAGGAACTAGTGTTGATTTCAGCGGCAGCAGTTATAATTTTATCGAAAAAAAAGAAAAGAAATAAACCACGTTGGTGGGTTAAAAAATATTTACAAAATAAAGAAAATGTATTCAGTGATCTCCGTGTGGTTGATGGATCTTTTACGAATTTTACCCGAATGAACAAAACAGATTTTGAGATACTATTACAAAAAATTTAACCCATAATATCCAAGCAAGATACAAAATGCAACCAGTGCTTCTCTCAGATTGGCTGATTCGATATTTGGCAATCGGAAATTCGTATACTTCACTGTCTTAAACATTCAAAATATCAAGACAATTAATTAGTAAAATTGTACCAGAAGTTTGCAGAGCACTGATTCACAGTTTAAAAGATTATGTAAGGGTAAGTAGGTACATGTAAAATAAAAGATTTGATACATTAAATATTAAGCTCTATTCAAATAATCAACTTCGCTAAACGAAAAAAAAACAGTCAAATTAATATTACTAGCAACAGCAACAAGCCGCGCGTCATGTTGCGCGCGAGCTGGCAATGTCGCGCGCTGTTGTGCAACGTTACCGAACATGTTGAGCGTCACGTGTTGCGCGCCAAATGTTGCCTAGTGGAAACGCGGCTTTAGACCACACTACGGACATTGTTGTGCGACACGTCTTCCTATCATAGCATTTGATGCTCAACTATACAAGCAACAAGCCGCGCGCCATGTCGCGCGCGAGCTGGCAACGTCGCGCGCTGTTGTGCAACGTTGCCGAACATGTTGAGCGTCACGCGTTGCGCGCCAAATGTTGCCTAGTGGAAACGCGGCTGTACACTACACGGTTTTCAATACAACTCGCAGTGAAAGGAAACTTTAGCTTTTATGCGCAATGATGTCGAATATAGACATTAGAAAAAGATGACTATTAAAGAATTAATTTTTAAGATTGAACCGCCCGATTGAAGCGACATACTGTGTATATAATTTTTTTATAATATGCAATTGCCGTCTTTTTATGAAGGCTTTTGATTTAATGTTTTCTTTGTTATTTTTATTTTACGTATTTACAATACAACAGTTATTTTTCTTTCTGCCTTCTGCAAAAATTCAATAAATGAAATAGCAAATACAGTAAATAAATTTACATAGAGAATTATTAAAATATTTCATGAGACTAACCAAAAATAGAACTACCTGTTAACCTGTATTACTCGTATGTAATTTGGTATTTATATAGGCTTTGATCCTCGCATTTACAGGCGTTTAACCGTTAAAAAGTCATAGTAATCATTTTATTGTAATCTTCCAGGCTATACAAGTAGTGGAGAGCGGCAATCGCCTGGAGAGACCAGAGGACTGTCCCGACGACATCTACCAGGTGATGTTAGATTGCTGGGCGTACAACGCGGACGCGCGGCCCACCTTCGGCCAGCTCGTCGATGTGTTCTCGCACCACCCCGACTACGTCAACATCAGCCAGCTCGCGCTAGACAACGATGAGTGACAAGTAGGTTTAGTTCATGAACTGTAATTGGTAGTTAGTTGCCGGTCTGGCCAAGTCATTGATGCTCCTATGATCAGCTGTCTACAAATAATAGCTCTATATGAGTATTAAGTCACAGGGAGATTTGAAAACGGAAATTTGATTATCTCTAAGGTAATTTATCAATTCACAGGTTTTAAAATAACAGACTTGTGAAGTGATTTCCCTAAAGAGAATGTGTTATTGTTACCTTACAATAACAAACGTGAGCTATGACGTCACAGCTGATAGTCATCAACTGACTGAAATAAGACCAAATTTTTTCGACAAATGAACATTGATTGGGTTTTCACCTTTTTCCGTATCATTGGGCCTTATAAACGCGGCTTTAAGTTATTCTTAAAGTTATTTAAATTTTTATCCTGTCATTAAGAAAAGGACAAAAACATTTAAACTTGCAGTAATTTAAAGCCGCGTGTATTAATAAGGCCCATAGTGTTTTTTAAATGTATTTCCGGAATTTTTTAAATGAGGGGTTCAAGATAAGTTCAAGTGTGAAATAGTCTCACTCACATAGATGGCATAGCATTGCCAACTCCTTTAGTGTTGCCCATGTTTATAGGCAAACATACCAGGACCAATTACTAATAATTGGATTGCCTGTTTTTTGTGTTTCCTAAAATTTAATTATGCTAAAAATTAGAATATAATAATTGGAGTATCAAAATATCAAAATCCCTGTGAATGGATATTATTTTTTTATTGATAAACTGGTTACTTCAAGAGCGATAACAGTATTTATTTTATAAGGTTCAAAACAGAGTAGTAACAGCGATAATACTCAATAAAAGTTACTGCACCCATAAACTGATAATAGTTGATAATAATCGAACCTTTCCGATTATTTCAATATACATTTACGAATCTCAAGTGAACATAATAGATATTAAGTGTAGATGGTATTATGTCAGGAGCATTTTGTGCATTTCTCTAGACATTTGTAGATGTAAGTTCGGACATAAGGTCCATTTATATTATTTTAATGTAGAAACATATACAAATACAATGAATTCAAACAGGTATGTTTGAACACAATGTGCCTCTACAATCTTTATTACATAAAAAATGAAATCAAAATTGTCTTGTCGGCAATACGAATTGAATGTACAAAAAACAGTCACAATATTTTAGAGGCAATATTGAATTGCATTTTGGATTATGAATTTTTATATTTTATTACATGTTGCTGTATATTAAAGCTATAATTAGTTATGGCAAAGTAGGGTGTGTATATGACGGAGTTAGTACACACACACATAAGCACACACGCTCACATAAGCGTGACAAAATAATATTCAACTGTTTAGTTGACATCCAACCTATTCTACAATACTGAAATCGTTCAAAGGTTGTAGTTACACTATGCCACACTAGTATGGTAACTTCATCATTACACACCCTCTTTGTAGGTCTGCTTTTCGAGTAATACGCATCTTTGTGCACGTTCCTTTTTAACAACCAAAATAGATGTATTTATAACTTTATATAATGTCTCTTTACATTTTATATGCAACCTTTTGATACAATTCGTACATTCCTTTACTTATGTAGAACTAAGAATGTAAGATACTATTTTATACCAGAATACAGTTGTTATATTTTTAAGTTGTTAGTCTATATTTTGTTATTTTTCATTATATACAGTATCAAAATAATAAAATTAAATTCCATGAGGTAATTGTACAGACATAATATTAAAAATAAATCTTATTCAAATGTATTTATAATGCCATGGAGATGCCATAGGTTTTCAGTATTTTCGTACTACAATTGCCATGAGGTTGTGTTATTATAATGTACAAAAGTTTATATAGTTACCTAAATTGTATCTGTTTACTTTGTAAAGAATTTATATTAAATTCGATTCGACGAGTCTGACTTAGGATATAATTTTTATATTAATGTGACAGATTATATCAGATGTGTTAAACAAATGTGATAATGGTATTTATAAAGGTGATCAATATTCCTTAAAACTTGTTTTATTGCTACTAACAATGAATAGAAAAAACATTAGCTGTACTTAAATTATTACTAGGTTCATGGACCATACAAATATTTTTCCCTCTTTGTCTAACATGACTTATGGATTATTAACCGATAGTTGCTTAAAATATGTCACAATGACGACAAAAGAATCAGTTGGCGACGAGGTTATCTTAAGATTAAAGTATTTATTTCTCTTATATCTTATCAATGCACAATAACATTACAGTTGCTAAAAAATATCACAATGACTAATAAATAAGTCCTTGAACTTTGGTATCGAGTTTTAAACCTAGATATTTATACGACACTCATGGTACGGTGGGGGAGGCGTTTCGGCGCGGTCTTCGACACGAATCGCGTCCGCTTGTAACGAGACCTCGCTGACGCCAGGCAAGCCGTACACTGGGAATGGCGGACCTCTATCGGGCAGAGACATTTGTCGTCGAAACACCGGTGGAGTCGCCATGTCAGGACTTATTACGTTATTCCACAATAAATTAGTCCGCATGTCACCGTCTACGATCCTTCGAACTCTTCGTTGCCGCCTCGACTGCGGTCGCGTGCAGTTGAGTTGACCGCACGAACAAAACCGTCGAAGCCAAACGTATGTGCCCACAATGCCGATAGCGAGGCCTACTTCTAGGCCTATTACAAACGCTTGCACGGCGGAGAAATCTTTATCTAACCTTTGAAACGGCGTAAGCGGTTTCTTAGGTTTTTCCACGGGTATCGTAACATTTACATTTACATCAGTCATATTCCACAATTTGGTGATATCGACGTCCTGTTTCGGAGGTCCTTCTATAACCATCATTTTTTCAGACATATGGGGAAGCTTCTTCTGACATTGTTTCTTATAAATGATTCCATGTGATGCAAGCCAATTCTCCACCGCAATGAAGTCAGAGTTACATTGTAGGTAATCGTTTCTTAATTCTATTCTTTCAAGCTTTCGTAGAGGACTCAATGTGTCGATATTTAAGGTTACCATGTAGTTATCAGTCAGGTCAAGCTTTTTAAGATTCGGTAGTCTTGTAAATAATCTGTCCGGAAGAGACTTTATACGGCAATTATTTAAATTCAGCACCTGAAACATGAATTTTACACGAACTCTTAATAAAAAAAAGTTTTTGGTTAGTTAATAATTAAGAATATAATTTAATATGCTTAATACGCTTGACCGGGCAGTTTGTTGTGCAGTGGTTGCAATTTTTTCCTTACACCAGGATAATATTTTTATCATAAAGTTTGTAGCCACCATTTACACTAGGAATGGTAGATTAAATTACTGAAATATCGGGGCAGGTCATAATTACTAATCGGCGCATAAACATACCAACATAGGTTTGGAAGTAAAGAAAACAAAAGTACCTATGTACTTTACCTGTAATTTATTGTGCATCAGGAATGGTTCATTTTTAAGTGATTCAAAAACATTAGACGACAAGTCGAGGATTTCCAGTTGTGGAGTGTCCCACAGCAGATCTGAGGGAATGTACCTCAACCTATTGTTGCCCAGGTCTAAGTGGACCAACTTGTCCAGCCCAGCAAACGCATGCAAGCCAATCCAGAAGATGAGATTATATGACAGAGTCAATACTTGCAAAGAAGTGTAGCCGAGTTCCTGAAGAACAATGGAAAAAAGAAAATTAAAGTATCTGCCCAGAATAAACAACTTTATAAACATTTTAATTTAATGTATATGACGACCCAAATTGTTGTTTTGTCAACCGAAACAGGGAATCCTTATGTGGTGTGGTGTTATTTATTTATTTACATTTAAGATAAACACCTCACTTGAGTTAATGGTATGATATGTGAATACAGATATTGGGATAACTTCAACACGCCACACTCACAGATAAACATAATTATTATGCAAGCTTGAACAAAACAAAAGTGTTGTTTAACTTAAGATAAATGTTGTGTACCCCTGAGAATTACATGATGACGTCCTCTGCCTTGTGTCAGTAGCCTCAACAGGGCAATGCCATGGCGATTGAAAGCGAAAGTTCTAATACCAGGACGAAATGAGAGTAGAAATTGATTTTTTTCTTGATATTTTTACATTCTGATAACTTATGCACTTATACACCCCACATAGCAAGAAGAACAAGATTTACGTGTTTATCATCGATTCCAGTTAAAAAAAGATATTAAAAGTATTAGGATAACTAATTGTATTTTTTAGGTACTACGAGTATAAGCAGCACTGTACCTATGTTTTTTGGCACAACGAAATTTTAAATTCTTAAGTTCATCAAAATATATTATATCATACTTATAAAATATGCATTAATTACGCATAATAATTGTATTATACAATGAGTAAGGTATTTTATTAAATTTATTTATTCAAGTTCAATAACGTCACACAAGATCTGAGTAGCCTGTAAGTACCTAAGTACCTACTTGACGCTATTTATAATTAGTGCACCTGATGTGCGACTTACCTTAAAACAATAATTGTCCAATTCACTAATTCCGTTATGGCTTAAACTGTACACCTGAACATTTTTTGGCACTCCCACGCCCACCCCGATAATGTTTTGGTCAGAGCATACAGCTCTGTATAATCCATTATCCATATCACAGTCACATTGTTTTGGACAAACGTCTACACTAATAGCCAAAGAGAAACACGACACAAATACAGTAAAATATATTAACGCCAACATTTTCGCGCGTTTATCAGAGTCACCAGAGATTGCATTCTGATTTGATGTGATTTTTACTCAAAACTGCACTGAACTGGCGCATTTCGTAAAAGCAGAAGTGGAGCAATGTTGCACAAACTGATAAATTGTATGACTTATCAAGTGTTCCATGTAACGAGATAAGATAAACTACGTAGGTAGGTACATACATGTTGTGATCATTGTTTGTAATGTACTATGTATTTGTTTCCTTTACATTGAACCGTAGCAATACTTACTTAGGTGAAAGTTAACGTTTAAATGTAGAAAAACCTGTTTTGGTAAAATAAAAACTTGTATTAATTGCGAACAGGTATTTACCTACTACATACAAAAAATTGCTCAACACATTTTAAATAAATGTAAATTATACCTTCAACCCCGTGCCCACCCATTGTTGCACTTAAAAGAACCTACATCATATTTCGCTACCATGATACAGTGCGAATGCTGGAGAAGATTATTACTAATAATTTTATGTGTAATAATAACTACCCGGCTCTAGGCGTTGTCTCGTAACATACCTTATGTTGTTTATTTACTTAAGCGGCGTGTCAAGATGAAACGCCAGTTATTATGTAACATCTTTGCTATAGGTAAGTACCTACTACTGCGAAAACCGCATCAAATTTCATCCAGTAATTTGTGGGTGACGCCCGTAAATATACCTGGCTACAACCCATTAATGGCCCACTACTGGGCACGGGTCTCTCCTCATTATGAGCAGGCCTAGAGCATACGCCACCACGCTGCTCCAATGCGGATTGGTGGAGGGGTTAGTGGCCAACCTAGTGTCGAAAGTTTTCAAGCCGCCCGAAGGCCTCCGACATGGCTTAAAGACTGCTATCTATCGATAACAACCGGGACCGACGGCTTTACGTGCCCTCCGAAGCACGGAAGCGTTCAAGAAATTTTGCCACCCATCCAACTACCGACCGCGCCCGCTGTTGCTTAACTTTGTCGATCACTTAAGATCGACGCAAGCCGCCGGGCTATGAGCGCTAAATATACCTACAGACAAGCATTCTAAAAATAATATATTATTTAGCTTTTATTGTATCTATTAAGACCCTTTCTCAAATATCTCCTATGTACAGATACAGATATACCTACTGCAGTTACATTTTTTATATATTCAGTTATCAGTTATATTTGTTTAACATTTGAACAATTAACATTCTATCCTATCACACTGTCGCACTAATACAAAAAGTACGGTGCATCCATGATTCGAACCCAGGACCCGCTCTTTGGGAATTCGGGAGTTCAAAGCTCAAACCACTTGCGCTATGAATACCATAGACTAAAGTTAAATTATAATAACAGAGGGTTGGATTCAGAGCTTCAGAAAATTATTGTCTATGGAAATTAAAATTATACTACTTTTCAAAAAATTATACTACGTTTCTTCTTTTGTGTTTTTCTCTGGGATTTAATAGAAATCTTTTGATAATTACAAAATTAAATGTTTTATTATACTTAGGTAGAGTTTGGTTAACCAAAGCTGAACCCAATGTTTTTTGCAGCGGCCACACTGTGACAAAATGTCAACAATCAACATGGCTTCTCTTAGACACTTTGATCTTTGATCCTTTTTGAAGATGGATAAACTCAAAAATTCAAAAATTATCTTTTTTGACTAGTACCAATCGTATTTTTTGTCGGAGTGATTTACTAAAATGATTTTCATACACTCTTTCCTCATTGCCAATATCACGCTTATTAAATTAGTTCCTACTTCCGATTGTATTTTGTTTTTGACGTGACAACGTCTTATAAATTGGTTTGCCGGGTGACACTTCAAGAAACTGCGTTACGCTCCGCTCACGTTATGCGCTCACAATGAGAGCGAGTGAGAGGCACGCGTCCCTTCCACTCGGGCATGGTTAGCCCGCCTAAGAGCGAGAGAGACAGACATAAAAAGCACAATCGGCCTTTGCGTTCGGCAGCTTGATTACTTTGGAGGTAGATATTTTGGTAATGTATCCAATTATTACTTTGTTATTGACTTCTGGGACTATTTATAAATTTTAAATGTTACCTTTTTATAAATGTTTCCTGTATTCCTTCTTTATTTTTATTGATAAATTTCTGTAACTTTAAATACGATTTCATGACGTTTGTTTACTTTGATGATATTATTTGTCAATCATTCCATCAGTATTTTCTTAAGACGTTGTCACGTTCAACTATCGTCAGTAAACCGACTTTACAGACAACCAGTTTTTTATAAATTTTAAAAAGCATCAAACCTTTTTTTTCCTGGTATATTCTGTGTTACCATATTATGCTTATTCTTTAAATATAACGCGCTTTGCTTGGTTCAGCTTTTGAAAGCCAGACTCTTACTTACAAATTAACAGAACTCGACAGTCAAATTGAGGCAATTGGACGTCACTCTCAGATAATTCGTCGATTGGAATTTCGTCTTTAGCATTAACACGATGGGATTTCCCAGTGGGGAATCACCGCCATTGCTTGATTTGGTATTGCCATAAAATTTGTTACAAAAAATCTGATATTGTAGGATAATTATTAACAAAAAAATAAAAGGACACCCTCTTTGGTAAAATTATGGTATTTTCGCGTAGTATAATGACCTTACGATACTACATACTACACATCATAAAATAATGGTACAAATAGTATAATTATACTACGAAATCCAACCCTGATAACACCAAGATACTCTCCGAGAAAAGGCGAGAAACAATTACGTAAGCCTAAATCTGTGACGTATTTTCGCGCAATTACAATTGTTCACTTGACTCGTAAATTGTCAATTTAAGAGGGGGCATAAAGCCTTTCAAAATTAAATGCATTTAATTGTAATACGTATTTCCTAAACTATACATTTCTATTTAAAAGCGTCAATAAAAGCCATTCATTATATTAAAAATGCACAATGTTGAAGTCGTCGCAGTGTTCGTTGAAAATTAGACAAGATTAGTTTCTTTTTTATGTTTTCGGTTAAATTAATACAGTATCTTAATTGTATCTTGGTATTATAATATAATATTAATTACCATATCCTAATTTAGGTTCCAGTAACTTTACCTGTTACTGTAAAACCGGAATCTTAGGCAATTTTAAATAATATTCACGTGCACAAATATTCAGTAAGAAAGAAGGCGGTCGAGTATCTAAACTAAACAAGGCCGGACAAGGCGTAAGTAAAGAGGGCACCTTTGTCTATTCCCGTATCCCTATTTTTACTAGATTTTTACTCTGTATCTTTAATTAGAATTTCTAATATTATACTGTGCCATTGGTATGTTATTTTCTCCGACAGGAGGATAGTGTTCTATGGTTCTGTGGTTATTTTGTCTATGGTTTGTGCCGTTGTGCCTATCAATCATTTAGGTATCATTTCGTGAATAGAATATTCGATGTTGTCGGAATACGAGAATAATGAATAATTTTTGAATACACCTGGTAGAACGAACATGAAATTAAGAAAATAGTTTTAATCGTTAATATAAAACTATACATGGTAGGTTATGACGTGACGTGATGTTCTGTTTTGTGTGTAACTTGTGATTACGCTTCAGCTGATTGTTGTTTACAAAAATTTCAGTTATGTATTCATTTGAGGGGGATTTTAGGCGAAAGCCGAAACAAAATTTAGGGGGAGCAAGTGCCTCGCGCAAGACTAACCGCGATGATCTTATTCTGCAGTCGCAGCAACAGAGACAGAAAAGGGAGGTTAGTTTACGTCTTGTTTTGTTCACCTTTGTCATTTGTCATCGTTATTGAATTTAACATGACTGGTAATATTTAGAGGAAATCCCATAACTCCACAGCTTACCTTGTGAACGTGGACTTAACATTTTTTAATGATGTGTGTACTTCGCTTACATTAAACTACAACTAATTGGAATTTACTTATGAAGTGCAATATTCATGTTGTTTATTTTATTACAAAACCTACGCGGTCCGTTGACCTAGAAGCAATTATACTAATTTATTGTAAATGTTTGGCTTTAAATTATAAATGTTATTTCTACTTTAACTCTTCTTTCTCACTACAATATTTTTCCAATGGGAATCGATTCAGCATAACTGGATCCTCCATCCAATTCAATATTCAATTCACTGTGATGTTCTTCCGCTTTTACTACTTGTGCATTTAATTTGTAATGCATCACAGCTATTTCTTGTCTTTTTATAATGTACTAGCGACCCACCCTCGCTTTGCGTGGTGTAGACAAAGAAGACTTAGAAAGGCACTGCGGAAAGCAACTTTGTTTTATACTATGTAGTGATAGTGATTAAAAAATAGTAAAATATTATTTCAAAGCAATCCCCTTATTTATTGTGGAAAAACGAGAACATCTCTGGGAAAATGAAGCTTAGTAAATGCCCCCAAAAAGGAAAACTTACCTTGGTAAAGCCATAACATGTACTATAATATTTATATTCATACAGGAACATAGGAAACAATTGCACAGTTCAATAAAAATCCAAGCATGTGTGAGGAGCTATCTTGCAAGAAAACACTGCAAGCAGGATGAGCGAGATCAGTTTGACAACATCTTCCCGAGGGCTAACCCAGATGAACAAGCTTTGATTTCTGCCCTCATTGCAAAGATATTGTTTTTTTATGATGATAAGAAAGATTCTGCAAGACTGGTATGTAATATTTGCATTCCATGCTAAATGTATTTTTATCTAATATAATTAGAAATATAAAGTATGTAATGTAATGAATGTAAAGTATACAACTAACTTCCTATAGTTCTTTTGGTGAATTAAAGATTATTTGTTTGGTACATTTCCCCTCCATACCTTAATACTTTCAGGTATCAATCTCGCAGTTAATATTAAAACAATGGAAGAAAGTGTTTCAAAGCCGAGAATCTTCCATTCAGATCAGACGCCTGTTAGCATTACATCAACGATTGTTAAAAGATGATTCAGAGGTAAAATATGCATATTTTCTTAAAAACTTTGTTTATAAGATTCTAACACACTCATAATAAATATGATTGTTGTATGTAACTTGTTTTTCATGAACTGCATGAAGTTTAAAGATTTGGTTTAAGGATTTACAAGAATAATATTATCTTTAATAGGTACCTGTGGCAGTTCCTCTGCGAATGTTTGAGGTGTTCACATCGGCTGCTTCAGCTGAAGGGATTCTGAGCCACAATGAAGCTGTCAACCTTATAGGCTGTACATTTTTATATCTAATCAAAAGAGGTAAGTTACATCATAACAAACTAATATTATATTTCTAAGGGAATTGTGAGTGAAAAAAACTCAGTGTTTTTTGGTAGCTCACAATATTTTATTTATATCCGATATTTTAAATCTGTTGTTAACATGACGTGGCCTTAACATATCTTCAAAACATTGTAAAATTTAATTGAATCTATTTTTAGTAGTCAATGTTATATTATAATAAAGAAGTTGTTTAAGTATTGTTTCTGGCAGAAGTTTATAATACTGTGACAGTACTCCTGACGCGTAACAATACATTCTTTCTATAATAAAATTTTATGCATAATGTTCTAATTGTTATATTACATGAATAATAAACGTAATTTGTTTCAGGCTATTTTAAGGATATGCGCCAACTGTTGTGCCAACGAACGCCTCCCCTCTATGGCCCCTCCCCCAACCCACCTACACCATTATCTGGAGTCCTTTTGGATCTCATACAGAGGCCTCTGAGCTTGGTCTCCAATGTCAATATACCTGATTTTGAGTAAGTTACTTTTAATAATTCTCCTTTATTAGAGGTTGGTTTTGAGTTAATGACCTCTCGACCTATATAAATTGGTTAGTGCAGATCCTAGAAAAGGTTGCCGGCAATTTTGTTTGATCTGAGACATTGTATACATATTTGTACTGTTCATTGTTTTCGGAGTTTTCCATGCTACATAATTATGTAGGAATGATTCTTCACTTATAAGTGGTTATGGCTTGAATAAAACTGGTGTCCAAACGCTGTGCCTTCATCACTTATTAACTTAAGACTATACACTAAAACAATGTTTCCAGCGACACGGTAATGGCAGAGTTCACAGCGACGTTCCTGTGTACCCCATACCCGGAACCAGTGGAACTGTTCGTGCTGCCGGCGCTGGCCCAGTCTAGACAGTTCCCGTTCCTCGCGCTGGTGCGGTGTCTGCGCGCGCGCGGCATCGGTGGCTCCATCGTCAATGATTCCTGGCTGCTGCACTCTGTACTGGCTTTGGAGCCCCCGGGACATGGTGAGTGTGTACAGAAAGTATATGAATGTGCATAAATTGTACACTAGCACAGATGTGAAATTCTAAACATTGCGCGGTCGAGCTATGGACACATAGACAGCGTTCACGGTCATGAAATGCTTGTTGCTCGAGCGTATAGTATATGAAGCTGTACTAGTGTAAGATTTGTGACTTATAAACTGGGTCTTATGAACGTCACACTACAGTTACTATATCAGTATGCCATCGCATTGTTTAAATATTTCCATAGTCTCATAGAATAACGTCACGAACATAAAGGTAACGTTCTACCGTTTTGTTATTTCAGCAAGCGAAATTCAAAAGCTAAATCCAACAAGACTGCCGAACAACCCACTAATATTAGACTACCTCCATGTCATAGCGACACTGACCGTGAACGTGTGCAATAAGCAGATCACTTACGAGTATGAGGACTCGCTGTACAGTCAGGAAACAGCGGCAGACAACGATGACGACAGTGGCAATGAACACGAACCGAATCCGACATCGGTGAGGGAGCAAACCTTGTTGACCCGGTGTATCGAGATGTTGAATGAGCCTGAACGGTGTGTGCTAGTGACATGCTCCCAACTCAATGACACCGATCTCAGTGAAGATTTTCTGGACTCCATGTCGCGGATATGCCATAATTTGTTGCTCAGTCATAGGATAGCATTGCATAAATACAGGTAATTTATATGTATATGTTTTTATTTTAGAACGAGACACCAAACAACTATTACTAACAGTCCGTGGGCTATGTAATAAACTGACCAATTAATATTCTTTATAATACCCCCCACTAACTGGATTAAGCATTTTAGCCCCGATTTGATTCCTTTTCTGTATCGGCCAAAATTGTCAAAGGCAGCAGCAGAACGCTAATGCTACACACGGTTTTGCTATTTCAATCCATAAAAAACCTAACATAATACAAGTTTAGACTGAAATATCGCAAATTAACATCAACTCATTGTTACAGATTACTATACACACTGGCCTTCAGACCGATATTCCTGCGCGCGCTCTGGCTATGGTTGAGCAACATGAGCTACAAGTCGTCGTTCGGGGGTTCCCCCACGCCGCTGCTGTCGGCGCTGTCGCGAGGCATCGGTACGGAGACGGCGGTGATTGGGGTGCATCGACTGCTAGCGCCGCTCGCTACATTCTGCGCTCTGTTCACGCTGCTCATTGGGACGTTGCATGATACTGAGTTCTTTAGGGATACGGATGATGATGAGAAGATGTATGGTGAGCATTTAATGTAATTTTTTTTTGTTCCGGTCAAGAGTTACATTATGAAAATCAGTAGATTGCTGAATACATGTGATGTCAGTGGCGGTGTTACCAGTCATTTGAATTTATTTTGACCAAATCTTAAAATAAGAGAGATATATACCTAATCATTGTAAACTAAATTTAAAACAAAAAAAATTCTTACTGTTAAATTATTTTCTTAGGGCGTCCACACAAATCTGTAATGCGGCGTGTGATACTGTGATCACAGTTTTGTGTGGGCGCCCCTAGTGTAGTTGCACACTTATAATATTATTGACAATACAAGACTGAAATATTCATCAGTAGGTACTTTAGGACGGCCCGGAGCCCGGACACAGTCAATATTATAGTATGCGCGTGTGGCTAGTTAGATAGTGGGATTTGTTTTCTTACTGAATTCCCAACGACGCATAACATTATGTTGGCATGTATAGTAAGGTCATTTTAACTCGACCGCTCTGAATATAGCTATGAGTGGCTGCGCAGATGTCGATTTTAAGGCCAAAATGGTGGTAGGAGGCGGGGAGTGCGGGTGGTACGTCAATACGAAGTAGTACAATACAAACATCTCGGAAAACGAAGTTCAGAGTGGCGGAGTTAATAAGTTAGTAGTAGAGATAATTAAGTTACAACCGAGTTATGACCTTACTGTACAGGCATGCCATCCGAGTGCTCGGCGGGCCGCGTGCACGCGTTCGAGTTCTCGGAGCTGGACGGGCTGTGCCGCGCGCTGCGCCACGTGTGCCTGGGGCTGGTGGAGCTGGCCTACCCGGAGTCGCGGCCTGGTGTCACCGCCGCCGCCAGTGACGGCGAGACCCACACGCCCGCCTGGTCGCATCTGTTCAAGGTGGGTTGCGCTTGTTTTAAGAAAGCTTCTTGGTAAGCTGGCGAATGCGTGACGAGCGTTCCGAAAAGTATGATTTTCAAGGTCGGTGGAGTGTTTTTAGGAAGGTTTCTGTACACATGCTTAAGTAGGGGAGTAAGCTGGTGAATGCGTGACGAGCTGACGAGACGAGCTGACTGATATTCACGAAAAGTGATCGAGTGAGGCGAACGGAAGTTGAGAGGTAAAATTAGTAAAGATAGAGTAGGTAATGAGTATATAATTCCGTATATTAATGCAGGAGCAAGAGAGAGGTGCGAGCACACATTTTCCTTTACCATCTTAGCCAATGTGCATTTTAGCACTTTAAGCTACGCGTACTTTGACATTGCATACGCAGATGTAGCAGCACCATAACAGTATACGATGATATCATCACAGGTGTGCACGCAGCTGGTGCGGTCGCTGCACGATCGCGACGCGCGGCTGCGGTTCTGCAGCGGCTCGTGGGTGGCGGCCGGCGACGCGCTCGCGCCGCCCGACGCGCTGCGGCTCGCGCGGCCGCAGCGCGCGCGCTTCCAGGCGCCGCATCTCACGCAGGGTATGTGGGGGGTGGGGGGGAGTGATTGTTGTCGTGGTTATTAATTGCGAAAAAATGTGGGGCGTTTTGTTGTCGATGTTATCGTGACTTACATTGTGAGATAGGTAAATTGTAATTGTAACTCGACCGCAACGCGCGCGTTTCTAGGCGCCGCATCTTACGTAGGGTAGGGTATATGGGGGACGGGGGGTGGGGGGGCAGAGTGATTGTAATCATGATAGTCTGGAGCGGTTTGTTGTTAGCGTAGTCGTGGTTAACTTTGTGAGCTGCTATGGGTAAAAGGTAATTGATTACAAACATATTAAGATTGTATCTGGAGGCAAGGAAATGTCCCTCCTCGCCCCCACCCTAAGATGCTTCAAATACTTTGCTCGTAAGGCACTAGCAGGCGTATTTCCGAATTTCCAGTAGTAAGCCTTGATCATGATTATATCTTGTCCATCTCAGATCACACTGATGACGCTGCTTACACGTTTCATAATAAGGATCAATTCTCTGTAAAAGATGAAACAATACAATTGGCTGTTTTTGGGGAATCTAAAATACTTTCCCCAACCCCAAGCTAGTGGCCAAGATGTCATAAGGGACGATAGAAATCAGCCTCTTCTTGGTGGTACGTTTGAAGTCCGGCTAACTAGCCACCGAACAACTGTTGGCTTTTAACATACCAAACTTAAGGGTGAATTCCCAATAAAAGAATTACAGTCTGAAATAGTTGTACAATATCGGTTAAAGAACTGAATAATTATCTATTATCTTTTCCTTTGCAGAGGAGGGACCTCCACTTACTATTAAAGAATTAAGGACAGTTACAATATTAAGAGAAATACCATTTGTTGTGCCTTTTGCTACTCGAGTTTTAATATTCCAAAGTCTCCTTGTACGGTGAGTATGAATGTTTATTTATTTAAGTTAAATATATTTACCATGAATATTTCAAGTAGTATCTAAATGTTCACTATACCAGTTAACAATATTCATAAATATTATTATTAAAAAGTAAATAATTAATTACAACATAAAATAATACAAATGCTACAGTTCACTATGTAACAATAATTTTCTTGTGTCTAGAAATTGTTATTCTTATCAGATCCTCACCATTTTTAGGGAGAAGCATGATCATTGGTACGAAATGACGAATTTCAACGAGGGACCTTTAATTAATATAAACGTACGTCGGACACACCTGTACGAAGATGCCTTTGAAAAGCTTAGTCCAGACAATGGTAAGTAGTAATACGTACAAAAAATAACAATCATCTATTTTATAGTTCTTTTCATAAAGGTCTTCTATGATAAGGACGAGACCAGAGGCTTGAATCACCTCTTTTGCAAATAATTCATTTGGGTCATGTCACAATAATAATATTTAGTAGAGAAATTAAAAAGTAATAGAACTTGTGCTGTTGTATGTGTTCATTCGTCACTTATGAGAAAATTATGTTTTTCTCCAAAAGGGATGTTAATTATATTCACGGTCTAAAGAAGTTACTTTGACTACAGCTTTCACCTATTTTTGAAATTGTATCTCAGACTCAGTAATATTATTGTTGAGGTGTACAAAAATAAAATGAACCTTCCAGAGCCGGATCTAAAGTTCAAATTGCGGGTGCAACTGATCAACCAGGCGGGCGCGCAGGAGCCGGGCGTCGACGGCGGCGGGCTTTTTAGGGAATTCTTATCAGAACTTTTGAAGTAAGTCTATTCTTATATCTATTGTTTGAAAGTAATAAATTAATGTCATAACTGATCGTCGTCTTTACATGAAAGATATTATGAGAATTGTGTATTTTTCTGTGTCGTGTGACTTCGATTAATTGTATTCGTTATTCTTGTTACTACTAAAAAGTGCGCATGACCGTTTTGTATTTACGTGCCGTTGTTATTTGTTACAGATCAGCTTTCGACCCCAACAGAGGACTATTTCGGCTCACAAAAGACAACATGCTGTATCCGAACCCCGGCGTTCATCTGCTCTATGACGACTTTCCCATGCATTATTATTTTGTTGGGAGAATGTTAGGAAAGGTATCTTGAATTGTTAGTATGGGGATAGGTGATATAGGCAAGTTAGTAAGCGTGCACGCCAAATTTTTGATATTTGTATATTTTTATTTTTAATCTTTATGTATTTTATATTATTATTTTTCTTAGTAAAGTTGTCTCGTCTGTGCGAATCTGGGAATCTATCGAATTTAGAGGGAAGGAATACCATTTGAAATTCGAATCCTTCAAATCGTATTGCTAATGCATAGAAAATTACAGTTCAATAGTAGCGCTCGCCACAGCTTCATCACACTACAGATTTTACAAGAGCCTTCTATTTCATCATCGTAGAAATTAGGTATTGGATGGCCACAACTAGCCATCGATTCGTTACAATAAGATTGTTTTGTTTCGCATTGCGTGCCGATTTTTCAAGGCAACCGCATACCGCAATTTGAAAACCAACCGTGGATTTTTTTTGTGCCTTATACAATAGTTCTGTACCCTATCTATTCTTCTCCCCCAGGCACTATACGAGAACCTGCTCGTAGAGATTCCGCTAGCGGAGTTCTTCCTATCGAAGCTGTGCTCGTCGCGCGAGCCGGACGTGCACGCGCTGGCGTCGCTGGACCCCGGCCTGTACCGCGGGCTGCTGCTGCTGCGCGCGCACTCGCGCCGCGGCGTGCCCGACCTCGGGCTCGACTTCACGCTGCTCACTGACCATCTGGGCGAGCAGCGGGTGAGTGATAACACTGATCGTGAAAAAGAAAAAAGAAGATTCATAACTTCGATCAACAATACTGGATTTTTAGCTTCGATTTTATCCACCGTTATCTCGCTAATAATCCTTCGCGCTGCTCACCGACCATCTAGGGAAGCAGCGGGTGAGTTGCAGTAGTAGCGGGTCAATTCATTATTGGTTGGCGGCAGGGGATAAGTGTTTCCAAACGATATCCAGTCGATATCGAATTCGTTTTAAATGCGTTCCACATACATGCTAGCTTTCCGGCTGCATGCCCCTTTGCAATGTCCCTTAATCACATGGATTAAGGGACATTGCAAATTGACAACGAAAATTTAAAGTCCTATACTATACTCTTTCTTTACAGATAGAAGAATTGAAACCAGGAGGTGCGAACATTCCAGTCACTGCTGAAAATAGGATAGAGTACATTCACTTAGTTGCAGATTATAAACTAAATAGGTAAACTTAAAACCCTAATTACAAGTTTGTTACATAAATCACGAAAAAATCTGTTGTGTATTTTTTTTAGTTAAACTTAATCATGCGTGTTTAATTAGTGGTCGTTACCTCATTACTTATTACTGAGTGCTTCTAGTTTACAAGCTTCTTTCATTGTTTTTCATGTTCTGTCATGATTCCTTTTTCCGCTCCGTTTATTTGAGCGACATCTAACGAGTAGTTTTTGAGTTATCTCCAGTTGTCGATGTCGCATTATGAGCACCCCTATTTTAACGTTCTTAGCTTTGACTGTCCAAATGTAACAAGCGACATGTCACCGCCAGACAAATAAGGTCGCAGTGCGCGGCGTTCAAGCGCGGGCTGACGTCGGTGGTGAACGGCGACTGGCTGCGCATGTTCTCGTGCCGCGAGCTGCAGCTGCTCATCTCCGGCGCGGAGGTGCCCATCGACCTCGACGACCTCAAGAAGTACACGCAGTATGGCGGTGTGTTTTTTTATATTGATTTTATTCTATTTGGATGGGGGAAGACTGTCATTATTTTTGTTAAGATTTAAATTAGCTATGAAGCACTGTGTCATTAAATTAGTTAAGCATGTATATAATATTAGGTTTGATTTTAAATTGTATAGCAAGTATAATTTATGCGACGTTGTTGACAATTTCGTGGTATTCCAAGCTCTCAAAGCTGATAAAGTGACAGTTCGTGCAATGTCCAAACGTTCGCGCACATGTAACCGAATCTATTCATTCTATATGATGAAAATATCTATCTTCTATGTGTAAATACCCGGTGTCCAGGTGGTTTCTACGCGACGCACCCGATCGTGCAGATGTTCTGGAAGGTGGTGGAGGATTTCACGGACGACCAGCGCCGGCAGCTGCTGAAGTTCGTCACCAGCTGCTCGCGCCCGCCGCTTTTGGGGTTCAAGGTAACAAAACACACACGCATACACTTTATCACTCACTCACACCCACACACAAATACACACACACATACACACACACACAAATTTGTCTCATTCTTTCTCTTAAAAACTGGTTAAAACTGTTCCGCCGAGGCACAAAAATAGACAGTTCCAGCCTACCGAAATGTCATTACTAACTAACATTCCTGAACAGGACCTGCAGCCGCCATTCTGCATCCAGTCGGCGGGCGTGTCGGACCGGCTGCCGTCGGCGTCCACCTGCATGAACCTGCTCAAGCTGCCCGAGTTCCCGTCGCAGGCCGTGCTGGCCGAGCGCCTGCTGTACGCCATCCAGGCCGGCGCCGGCTTCGAGCTCAGCTAGGTGAGTGGATCGCGAACGATGACGTCACTACTCAGTAAGGTATAATTGTGGCGTTACTAACGTTTTGTCTCAGTTGTGATATCTATTTTAAATAAGTGTTGATTTTTTATAATAATGTATTTTTACGGTATTATGTTAACATAAGTTAACAATTAAAACAATAAAAAATCACGCATACATTCCCTATTAAATTAGATCGCGAGAGTTGTTTGATATTTGACTTGAGGCATGATGACTGTGATTAAAATTAAATATACTAAAATCATGTAACCATACAATGAAATAAATAAAAGGTTACAAAAAGTAGGTATCTATTTTATTATTTTTAGTGGGATTAATTAATATTTTAATTTTATAAAACTAAAAAATACTACAATCCGCCATGATGTGCTAAACACTGATCCGCTGTGATTGATGTTTATGATGTCACGTTCTACTACCTGACCACAATAATTAGGCGCATGACAGATAGCAGTCACGCGGGCCCCCCACCCCGCTCTAGCCCCGCGCGTCCCCTAGTGAGGCGCAGTCGTGTACAATTGTACATAAAGGTCATTTTGACTAGGCTGATGTGAACTTCGTTTTCCGAGATGTTTGCGCAGGTATAGTAACTGACCAAGTACAGGTGGTAGGGCCTAGAGCTCACCCGGGGAAGTACCACCGCCCGCCACGGTACTTTGTACCATTCCTACCGTGTAATAATTGTTTTAAGAACAATTGTGTTCCGGATAGGAAGGTGTGGTGCCGGTTACACTTTTTAGAGGCGACCATCTCAGTCCTCAGGGGTAGCAACGCATGTGTGACCGAATTAGAACGAGACTCATTGAGTCTAGTTCTGGGTCGGTCACAGTTGTTATGGGCGGCAGCGGAAGGTGGTGCTGCATGCTCGTTTGCTATCTTAATTCCATAAAAAAAATTGTACCTCCATTAAACATTCACCATGGTACTTTTGGTACTACTGCTGAATGTACTACGTATTCCCATCCCTAGTTCCAATGACGTCTTAACTGACATGCTAGGCGCATGTCATTATCGTGGTCGGCTAGTAGTAAAACAATGATCTTAGCATATTGTTTTGTTTTCGTTGACACTTCCTGTAGGTACTCTAACGTGACGTCGCATTCGACGCCATGACACATTGGGCTGGAGTGTTTTGGTGGAATTTTAAACTTATTAAATACACATAATAATAGTTCTACGTTGGCACTAAGTACCAACATAACTAACTGCTTGTGTGTGCATATTAAATTTTGTCATTATTTAATTGTTATTTTCAGATCTCATGGTGAGGGCTGGTGTACCTACAATAAGCAACAAAACAAATGGTTTCTCATTGGTCGTAGTCGTCGTAAATCTCAATGTGATACTGTTATTGTAAGCTTCTAATGAAGTTCTTGTGAATAAATGTCTACATACTATTTATTTTTCTGTATACTCTGTGGAAGTATTGGTTGTATGTAATGCAACGTGTGGTGTAGGTACATCATTTGTTGTTTATAATGTAAATGTGTAGGTATAATTTGTAAATAGAACAATGTGATTTTCGAATTTATACTTTGAACTTATGGTTCGAGGGGTATGAATATATATATTCTATGTATCTTCTATAAAACCGACAAATCGCTGCATCTCCGATCCGTATGTATCTCATGGACTCATGTTTAGAACAATCAGATGTGTCAAATTTACGGTTTTATATTTTAGTACATATCCAATAAAGTTATTGAATCCTAAACGTGCTTCTTTTCTTTCTTTCCTTACTGAAGTGAAAGTTATACAGGGTGATTTGTAACTCGACGTATTCCTCTTGGGATGTGGTAATACAACCAATTTCCAACAAAATTAACCATAATGTCCCTAATACCAAGTCAGCTGGTTATCGAGATATTCCTTATTTTTGGTTTTGGTCAAAAAACACCGAATTTGACTACAAAAAAATCAATAAATAAAAAAGTAGTGGTTTGAATTGAGTTGTGTGCATTTTTATCGGTGACCAATACATCAACAATCATTTATTAATACTAATGCAGGCACAAGACTAAGTGTTACACATTTTAAAATAACAAGTGAATTCTTGTAAAAAAAAATATTTTCTTACGAATGTTGTCGATAGAAAAGTAGATTTATTTTAAAAAATCTAGTATACATCAAGCGTACAAACTACATGAAAAACATCCTTGTTTTATAAGTTTTGACCACTACTTTTTTATTTGTTGATTTTTTTGTAGTCAAATTCGGTGTTCTTTGACCAAAACCAAAAATAAGGAATATCTCGATAACCAGCTTTAGGGACATTATGGTTAATTTTGTTGGAAATTGGTTGTATTACCACATCCCAAGAGGAATACGTCGAATTACAAATCACCCTGTATAAAATAGCACTTGCGAGAATTTTTGGCTGTTTCCTCGTTATTTTTTATACTCACATCTCACATTAATGTCGCAGTGGGACCACGACTAATAGGTCCTACTATTACGTCATAGTAGGACAAAATTACTACTACCTACCTATGTACTACTACTACTATCACCTATTTTAATTTTCATATTCATTAATTAAATTAAATTATTTGACGACCACTTTAGAACCAAATACCAAAAGAGATAAGTAAATGCAAGCGAGAATCTACGGCGGTGTGAACAGTCAGCGAGTAGGTACTCACTGTTATATGCGTCTCTTGTTTACACGGAATGTCATATCTTTTGTAGGTTTGTACCTGTCTTGAGCGAGTAAATAGCCGGAATAGGTATATTCGCCCACTCGTCGCGGCGCGGCGTTGGGACACCTTTTTTTTCAGGAAATGCAGTTACGCATACTGTCCGCTCCGGAGGAAACGAACGGTTATGTGGGACTCTCACTGCCGTAAGAACAGCGGTGACCTACCCACTAAAACCTGAAGGTGCCGACTGTCGACGCTGCCGCATAGTGCCGGGACTTTGTGCTACTCTCGCTCCACGGTCCCAGCGCGGCGGCCGCTGCCTTGGCGGCGGCCTCAGCACGGGGCGCTCAATAAATTGAGCGTTCCGCCCCTCCGTGATTTTTTAACGAGGTTGTCTTCCTCCTCAATTTTTTAACGAGGTTTTCTTCCTCAAGGCGAAATCGCCTCCACCACGGGGGCATAAAGCCCCCATGATCCATCCACAGTGCCCTCTGCAATCAGAGGGACACGTGGAGGATCAAGCCGCCTGCGGGCAGCTGGGCCGTCGCCCCCCACCCCTACATGAGCGGAGGCCCAAACTGGCACGGACCAAAGCGACCCCCATAAGCCGACTGAGTTCATAGATCTATTTCTAAAGCCGTCTAAAGTCTGAGTAGGTACCTAGTTAATAGTCAAGCTCCAAAGTACGTACTTTCGATTGATGGACTAGATTTCCTAGTATACTTTCATTTCCATCTCTTACGGGTCTCCGAATAGAACATCTACTTTGCAAGTAACGGGCTATAGATACCTTAATACATAGAAACCAAGTGGGTACCCATTACCCATGTAAACTCTTCACAATATTCATAGTAAGACAAAACTAATCACTCCCACTAACGAATCATTGCAAAGGCTGCATACATACTTTACGCTTTGTTTATTAGTACTTACGTAAAAAAGTACAACATAAATCGCCTGTCTAGAACGTGAGCGTTGATTCGAGATTTATTTGCCCTATTCACTCCACTCGCTTCACATATTTCCGTCTACTAACGACGCTTTATCGGCTGCTCGTTTAGCCCTTTCTAAGCGGGCGTACAATGTTTAATAAATTACATATCTAATAAGTAACCGTGAACTTGCCGGTGGAGTCATCAATAACGTGCATTAATATTGGCCTGGGTTCCAATACCACTCGCCGCCATTAGCGTTTTGACAGTTGCAATCAATCAGAGCTGATGAATGAGGTTCGCGAGCGCGACGTGCGGCGAACGGCGTGTGCGGTAGCGGCCGCAGGACCAGCGCTGCCTATCTGTTACTCCGGATCGCGGATTATGCACACATTTTTGGTGCTAGATACCTAAGTGCAATCACTAGGTACATTGTCCTTTCTGTACATCGATTTTCCGGACTTAGATTTGCGAATAGACAGACACGTGCCCTCGCAGTAAGACCCAAGACAGCATAGACTAGGTTTCTTTGTGATATAGCAATAATGTGTTTCTATTTTTTTTAAGTTTTCTTTGGTTTCTATATTTGTTAAAACTAAGTACTCAACCGATTTTATCATTAATAAAGTAGTTAATTATTTCTTTCTGTATATACAGAGTAGGTATCTAAATCAGTAGGTACAGTGGGCCAAGAAAGTGGTGTACCAGTTTTCATTTAGTTTCCTAGTTATCAAAAGTTACATCAAAGTTCATAGGAAATATCACTGAAAGAGACGCATAATAATGACGTAAACCTAATTGTTAAGAATACGTACATCATAGGTCACATTGTAGGTGCAAGACATTTTAATCTTTATTAGAAACGGATAATGCATTAATTTGTGCAAAGAACATTTAAATATTCTGAACAAAAGCATAAGAACTATTTCAGTTGACAAAATAATTCTTTTGAAAAAGAAAATTGAAAATTGACATTTAGTCAAATAAATATGCAAGTAATGTAATAAAAATTGGCTAAGTGCGAGTCGGACTCGTCCATGAAGGGTTCCGTAGCAGCAAGTAACATAATATATAAAGAAATATTCGAGTAGGTAGATTGAATTAAATATAAATTGCGGTTTACGATTTATGACGTATTAAAAAAACTACTTACTAGATCTCATTCAAACCAATTTTCAGTGGAAGTTTACATGACAATGCACATCATATATGTTTTTTAGTTTTATCATTCTCTTATGTTGGAAGTTACAGGGGGGGCACATATTTTACCACTTTGGGAGTGCTTCTCGCGCAAAGTATTCAGTTCAGAAAAAAATTATGTTAGAAACTTCAATATCATTTTTGACGACCTATTCATAGATATCCCACACGTATGGGTTTGATGAAAAAAAAATTTTTAGAGTTTCAGTTCTAAGTATGGGGAACCCCAGCAGTTTATTATTTTTGTGTGAAAATCTTAAAGCGGTTCACAAAATATACCAACTTACCAAGTTACCGACGTCAATTATGGTTCTATCAAGTTTAAACTAAGAACAAAACAAATGTCACGTATTTATAATCGGATAAAGATGGCAATAAAAGTTGTCAGATCGATCTGCAAGCGAAACTAACCTTTATCACCTATGAATCTGCAAACGGCATTCAACCTTAGGGTGGTAAACCAATTCTTTGGCCGACCGTACCTACCTACTTACCGCGTAATTAAACTGTGAGTTTTAGAAAATATTACATAAATCATGATTATATCTCTCAGTTTTCCTCAGTAACCAAACCGATCCAAAGTGTGCGGTAGGGCCAAAAGGTAGACCGTAGACCATTGCCAGTTTTCAGAAAACCTTTAAATTAGTATAACATTTCGATTATTCGACAGGTACTTATGTGGAAAGATTTGTGCTGCTGATAAATGGTACCCCTACGTAGTTTATTTTTATTACGAGGTACCTACGTAGGTATCCTTAGCGAGATAAAGCATCAAGCTGGCAGTTTACGGCGTGAGTCAGGCGGCCACCACGCTCGACTCTGCCTTTCAATTCAACCATTGAAAGGATTAAACGATTGCCTGTCAGTCATAATGTAAATCAAATGACCGCTCAATATATAAAAACTTTGAATACAAATAGGTCGTGTCAAATTGGAACACGTTACGTTCACCGGTAACATTCGTATTGTTACTTTCTTTAACTATAGGTAGTAGATAAGTATGCCTACCTACCTAATATTTTCATAATTTTAATATATAGGTACTAGAAATACTTCTTTGTGACGCATAATGACCGAATCAAAAATATTTTTGTAATTTTTCCTGAAATTTCCTCTCACAACGGAGAATCAGTCATTAAATCAAGTTGGTTACAGATTAGCTAATTTCACGAACACAGATATTGCCTACTACAATAACTATGTAAATATCTGTAGAAAATGTCTTCGCTAAACAAACTCATCCGCCTTAACTATTCCCGTTTCCAATTTTCATGTATTGTTAGTGTTAACTTACGTAGGTACCAGACCTACCTACATAAAATAACCTAAAAGTATATGTAGGTACACTTCATTATATTTAAATACGCGACTGTGGTTGCATACTACATTGTTGCTATTCGATGCTCTGGGATTAACCTCAAGTTGACCGTATAAGACGGATTGTCGTCATAAAGTTGACGCGCGTTTTAACACGCGGCTCACGCGCCAACACGCGCGTCCGTGCCGATTGTGTTTCGAATTCGGCGAGTGCTGATTTAATTTGCAACATTGTCCACCAAACTGCAGTCTTCTCTGGAAAGTTACTTTACGACAGTTGAATGTAATGCGCTCTGTCAAACACTTACTTTGTACAGGTACGTGCGGTAATTTTAATTTCATGTTAGATCTAGTCTAGCAATCAGTACACGACCCCAATAATGTGGGGTAACACTGGTAACGTAAGTATGTATGGTATTTAGTGTATTTACGTCTGATTTTATTTTTTTCCGATTTCAAAAAAATTAGGAGGTTCTCAATTCAACTGTTATTTCTTTACTTTCTACGCGTGTTACTTGCCTCATAACTTTATAAGTACTTGGACTACTTGTTGAACCAATTTTGATAATATGAATCTTTATTTGAAATCGAAAAGTAGGTATTAGGTCGTATGGTCTCATTTCAATTTGAGCGGCATCTTGCGAGTAGTTTTTAAGTTGTCTGTAAGTTTTTTTTTTTGTAAAAAGTTAGTTATTAATATTTAAAGCAAGAAAGAGGCAGGCTACCTCCAAAAAATATAACCGTAGATGTCCAATGATAGTGTGGATGTTGTATTAGAGTGTATGGGCTTCATCTATCATTGAGTCCAAGCCGAGCTTTTCTGCTCGCTGCTAATAACGGAAGAGGCGTAATACAGCGTCAAAGGAAACTGCGTGTATATCCCGAAGTTATCACGCGAAGCATGGTCCGTACCACCAAGTTTTCACCCTATTTCGAAAACACGGGACGTTTTTACATCCCGGGGCTATATTTGGAGACACCGAGCTGGACAACCGGAGAACAGGACTATCCCGTTAAATACGGGTCGTCTGGTCACGTTATTTATACCTAATCCAACCAGCTATTAGCTAAATACGAAGACGAACCGTGTGCTTGTTAGGTCAGTCACCAAAAAACTTGTCGTTTTTCCTACTGGGGGCTTGAAGCCAGTTTTTGCTACCGCCGGCAACACGTCGGTGATTCCCTTTTTATTGGTTTTTTAACGGTAACCACTTCACATAGGTGGCTCGTATGCTCAACTGCTCATGAATTAGAAATAAAGACAAGTAGGTAAGACAACATACGCTTGCATCATCAAGTGTGCAAAAAATCTAACGGATTTGGCATATTATATACCTATATATTGACAGGATAGCTCGTAAGTTTTAGGTACTTGTATTGTATGTAATAGGTATACTGCATTCGCGGTCAATATGGAATTATTTTTAATTGCATCCCACCAAAATACCAGCTTTCTGCGCCTGTGATTAAAGTTTAGGTATAAGCGCTAGCTAACTAGTCACTTTACACTTAAGGTACTTAACACGTTAGCTGCGGGACTGTTTTCGTGTATAAAATTACTATGCGATACCAGGTCGATTCGGCCAGGAAGCGGATTCTTTTCTAGTGCGAACCAGGTCCATTAGACCCGGTACCACCTTTCTGTCAAAACTTCTAATAAAATTGCGAATTTAAAAGATACACGAGATTTTTTTGCACTATGTTGTAGCTAAGGAATGTACCTACTTACCTCTGGCTTAGCCTGGGGATCCAAAAAAGATAAAGGTTATATTTTGGGAAAAACGAATACAAGGCCTTTCATGCCCAGTGCCGCATAGAAAACAAAAAATACCACATCTATTCGATGTGGTAACGCACTGATAATATAACTTAATAGTGATGTTACAGTGTAGAAAACAAACGAAAATATTTTTATCGATTCGTTTATTACAAAAAACAAACTTTGATGTATAATAAAACGCACGACTACATTTTATTACAAATGTTTCAATCAGTAGGGAAACAAAATATTTTGTGTATCAATATTTTTAAATAACATGTAGTTCGTTAAAACATGGCAAACAATATGATTTGTTGCATTTATTACACTGAGACTTGATTTTTTTAATTTTTTTATCAGCTTCTTTGCTGGTAAGTGTTTGTCACAGCCTTGCGTAACAGTTGACACAGTTTTTTCTTTTATCAATTTTAATGAGTTGGTGAATTTGGAAAACCCAGATCTAATTGTTTTTTACACTTTAGCTTTTTATTCATTTTGATAAAGCAATCTGTAGATAGACACTACACAAAAAAGACGTATTCACTACACAGTATACAAACGCGTGCGCACTAAAAACATGTTTATCGAGAATTGACAGCAGTGACAGCACTATGCTAACCGGGCGAGGCACGCTGGGCGCCGCGCTTTGTTCAGTGCGGTACCAGGCCTTGATATCAAGGCCTGGTACCGCACTGAAAGAATGTTCCTATTCGTTCCTTGCGAACCAGGCCGAACAGACACGGTACATTTTTTTATAGACCATTGAGTTCTAATAAGTAAATGAAGCTACGGTATATAACTATCTCTTTTGTACCTTGAGTACAACTAAAGTAACAGCTCCCGCACAGAGCGAGAGGACACGATTTTAGCCTTCGCACTGGGGAAAGACCAGAACCAGGCCAAAAAGACCTGGCTTAGCAGCAAACGTGTTAACGTTGCTCGAAGGAACTTGTTTAATTGCAGAATTAAGGTGTGGTAGATAGTGTAAATACTAATCTTCAATAAGCTTTAGTGGCATTCCTTGTCAAATATTTTTCAATTACATCTTATACCAATAACTAGTAAATCCGCCCTCGCTTCGCTTCGGCTTCGGGGAAGCAGTCCCTTCAAAAATCTCTATAAATTTTAACAAATTATGTTATTCCGATGTCTAAGCTATATTACTGCAAAGTTTCATGAAAATCCGTTCAGTAGTTTTTGCGTGAAAGAGTAACAAACCCACACACACACTCACTCACTCACTCACATACATCCTTACAAACTTTCGCATTTATAATATTAGTAGGATAGGTATTTTCGGTAGGTAGGTATAGGTACGTCTCTAGTAGACACCTGAGTTTCTTAATTAAATATTTGCATTTTTTATTATTAAAAGATCACGAAGACACTTTAGTCTTGAATCAAATACTGACTAAGGCACAGACGTGTTAATTTATATTGTGCACGATGGACTCGAAATAAAGGCGTCAAGTGTCTTCTACAAATTTGCCCGACACTAACAATGCGACGCGTGTGGTCGTGAACAATGTCGACTTCTCGGAAGGTCATCGAGGAGGCTTTGTAACCAGTCCGCGCCTAGAACTCGTAAAACGTAGTGTCTGTAATTACTGGGCACTGGCTCCTAACCCTCCCTGCATGAGGATTGAGACGGCATGAGCGAACTAATAGTTTAGCTTTTATTTTCAAGATACAAATGCTCTTAAAGTAGGTAGGTTATAGGTACCTTTCGAAGTTTGAAGTTGCCATTTTCGCTTGTGGTTTATTAATATGCACATGTTTAATTAAATATGGCATTGCCGGCCTCAATACAAGTGTATCCTCTTCACCGCTGAAGTTGGTCACCGTCGCAGAATACCTAACTAAACTTGGAGCTCCTCATCTCTCCTTATCACGTAATGAAGCTAAGCTAACGTAAAGCCACCTTATTTCCTTACGAACCGAAGCTGATGCTGTTCCGTTCCTTTTTGGAGTTGTTGTATTAACAACAAAGGTAGGTACTTAAAATAGAGCATTCAATTACTAAATAATTGTGTAATTTTATAGAATTACTAAATAATTGTGTAATTTTATAGATTTTACAATCATAGCAAAAGACTGCCTTAAATTATAATCAACATAATGTTTTAACAGCCTGCGTCTCAATTCAAGCGAAATGTTAAGTTCCACGTCGGTGGCGGTATGTTTAGTCGGCGATTAGCATTAAAACCGTGTAAGTATCGCGTGTGGGCGTAACTGCAATGACAATGTGCCATATCGGACGACATAACGTGCGTAGTTTACGAATGGACGCTTATAACAGGATATAATAATCTCGAGTCCGCCATTAACGGCTTACAGAACTAAAAGGACATCCTTTAGTTATCGTGGAATGTATTTTATAAGAGCTGCAAAATGTTATTAAGTGCCCGTACACGTGATAACATTTATTAAAATAACCTGAAATAGACGCTTCTGTTCTCCGACAGGAGACTATATGTTTGCATTCTTGTTGCACGGTATCAGGCTGTCAAAAACCGATAAAAATAATGTCTAAGACTGCAGTCGTATCCCTGGCTGGTCTACACATCAATAATATTACGCAGATAACAGTTAATTATTTATTGAATTTACTATCGAGTTTTTACATAGCCCTCGCTTCATTTGTGGATATCTATTCCTGTTGAGAAAGTGGAAACCACTTATCCCAGTCATTTTACGCTAGAATTTTTTTTGCAAATTGAACGCAAATCGGTCGTTTTAAATTTTCAATTCTAAAGTCAAATCATCTTAATTACTTTCCAGGAAAAAGGTATTCTAAACTTTAATCCTCAGTCTGAATAAAACTACTCACATTGAAACCCCCAAAAATGTTCCTAAGTTCCATCTTGTTATTTGCGTCAATGCCTAACGCTTTAGACGAAATTTGGAATAATATTCAATCTTTAAGAGATAATACAACCATATTTCAACTTTCGACTTCTTTAACAGCTTAGATTTCATCATACATACATAGTACCTCAATGCATACATAAGTTGCATTTCGGTCCTAATATAACGCTATATACGCAGATACTAGCTAGGAAGATACAGTAATTCGTAACTGCATAGAGCCTGTTGCGTAGGTTGTGTAATATTAACGCCAGTTTTGGTCCGATCGTCTCGCCAGATTACATCTTGGGACTGAGGAATGACGACGTTATTGTCCAACTTCGACACTGAGTTATAGGAAAATGGCAACGACACCGCAATTAGTGGCCCGTGGACCACGAGCGAGAGCCGCATCGGACCAACGGACGTGAAATGTTACGTCTTATCTTACTGACATATGAATACGATACACGTGTAACGTAACTATACTACACGTCAAAGAATAGAATGGGTGAAAACCAAAACCTTTAATGAGGTAGGTAAGTAGGTATTTAGAGGCTTTAGACAACTTATTTATACTCCGTAGTTTGTTTTAATAAATATCAGTATAAAAATTTAAGAAATCTTTTTGTTTTCAACTACTGGCAAATAAGAGCTCTTCGGTAAGCTAATTATACAGTGAATATTAGTGCTTACAGATAAATAGACTGGGAGTATATATAGTTACATTTATAGGTAGTTAGAAGTCCTATGCTGGGAACGGATTTTATCTAATTAACGCTTAATTAATTAATTAATTTATTTATTTAACGCTTAGAGGGTAAAAAGAAAACGCTTAGAGGAATGAGAGTTTATTTGAAAATCAGTCATTAGTTGAGGCATGTAGGTCGTAATAAAACTAAGTGATTATACATATCTATACTTATAGGTAGGAAATATTTGATTAAATGTGTATCAAGGATCTTCATAGAGCCAATAGTATCTAGCCGAAAATATTATTTTGGTTAATTTTTGTCTGTCTATCTGTGTGTTCGCCCGGGTACCAAGCAAAAACGACTGAATTAAATGAGATACGGTCTAACTGAAATTGATGTATGTAAGAATTCAATACGCCGCTTACAGCTTAAGATAAGTTAACATGATACAGGTAGGTATAATCGGGAACATATCTCCTGGGTCAGCCAGTTATACGGGTTATACCTATACATTTTCTTTCTATAACAAATTTGACAAACAATACGGATGTGTTCTTACATTACGTAGTTAACTAACTAATTAGTGTTGTGTCAAGGCTTATTGTATATAATTTATTCATAATACGCACAAGACGTGACGTTAAAATGTACCGAGCCGACGTATCTAGCGCACCGACGCGACGCGGCGACGCACTGGATACGATGCGACGCGAGATAAATACTCGCGATCTATTTCAATTTCAGTGGAGCGAGCGCGATATCATACAAATCTCGGCCTTATTCTGTCTGCCAGCGAGCGGCCCACGGCAGACCACCCAAGACGATGCCCTGCCACTCCTAAACACATATAAAACCTCTATCTATCTGTTTAATATTTAGGTATACAGTATAGCCACGGAACAAAGTACGGCTCAACGCATTACGACAAGGATCGGCGTTTTTATGCGTTTTATGAATCATATTTTCGGTCATTATGGAATCCGATTATCGCGTCATTTAATACAATGAGCAATAAAAAATTACGTCCCCATAAATTACTCAGAGCTTAAACTTCGATGCGTCGTTTTGGAGCGGTCGAGATTAAGAGCTTGAATTAGCTAATAATAAATTAAGATACTTGTAGCATAATGAGGTATCCATTTATGCGTTATTTGAGTTGGCCGTTCGTGGAGGCTTGCCTTAATAAAGAGCAGAGTTCTGTTTTTGTTTTTCGCAGCTCAAGTGCCGCGAGCGCGACCCTCATATTTCACGATGGCTCGAAGAGAATTGGTTGTCGTGGTCGCATGTTATATGACCAAACCGCTGGCAGGCCAAGAGGACCGCCTGTATGAAATATCAGATATTTGGTAATACTTGAGTAATGTCGCGGAATTTTATGGGGACCGTAAACGATTATAGCCAAGCTTTTTATTTCTTTTACGCACTGGTGCAACCCACGCAGCTTATTAATCGCACGTATCGAAACTTAGAATACAAGTTACGTGGAACAGAATATTATTTTACTTCGATTATTAAATAAATGTGTCTATGTTTCCTTGGTGCCTTGTAGATATTATGCCAGTTTAAACCCTTCGTTGAAATTTCTATGAAGCAACGTATAAAAAAAAGTATAGGTAAACTAGGGTCATTATTGTTCTCAACGCAATTCATAATTATCATATTGCTGAGGACGATTTTATTCTTGTAAGACGTGGGATACAGAGAGTACCTACCTTCAGACCATTGTCCACCACGCTGAAACCATCAAAATATTACGAAAAGTACTGCAGATTTCCTCAGGGTATATCATACGAGTATAATATTATACCTAATATTTAACGCGGCAAATAATACCTAGGTAAGTTTTTCATTTCTTATACATATTACATTACAGCATACAGCAGACGATGAACATCAGAAGTTCGTTATTGGTACGAACCATGACCTCTCTGTGCGGTAGCTCATCTGTAAATTAGGGTCTCCAAAGTGTACTTAGTACTTGCATATACCAAGGATACCTACTTCTTTTAGCAAAACAATCTAACCGGTTCGGTCGATTGCAGTTCAAACCACTATTACGTTTAACTGAGCGAAACTTGTGCATATCATAAAGCAAATTGTCAGCAATCGTCCTTACTTAAATAACTATTATTTACAAAGTTTTATTCACCCGTAATGCAAATGTATGCGTGTTTGAGTACTGGAATTGCTTTTATGCGACAGTTTGAATAACGTTGGCGTAATCTCGCCCAAGACAAGCGTTAACTGCTATTAGACCAACATTGAAATTAAATGTATTAATAAAATAAGAGCGAATATTATTTATTGTAGATATTTAAATCTTTAGAAATGTTTGTCTCCCAAAACGTCACCGGTTATTATGAATATTTGTTTTTACGACCAAACATGAGTAGCCCCTTATATTCAGTTATTATTAATATAATTTTATTTCAAAATAAGCGATCATGTAACAAAATTTGCTCAGAGTTCTCAACAGAGAACGAGAAAAGGACAAATATTTAAGCAGCGAATTTACACAAACGAATGCATTAGGACCAAGCCAGCTAACGTAATTCTAGGTAGAACTCGTGTAAACGTCATTTAGTTGGAGCCAAATGCCTTGTTCAATAGCCTTTGAAGCAAGTAATGTCTGGCCTGTTTTATTTCCACTTCGACGCCCATTCATAGTAATGCTTTTGATATCGTCTACCCCTACATGAAACGCTTCGTTGCAACCTTCGTGGGTGGTATTTCGCTGTTGTTTCCTTCCTGACGAAATAAATAAAAAACTATAAAATCCCAAAGGAAATTAGTCCCTCTAAAACACGATTCAGGCATGTGTTACTTTTTCGCTTTAAACATGTCTCTGAGGTAAGATTTATGATTCGACTCTCTTACTTATCCAATATAAGTTGTGGTTAACGTAAAGTCTCGAAGGAATTAATTAAAGCAAGTCAGACGAATTCAAATACTCCATCGTGTTTTTTTCGGTCGTTATATTTGTATTTGGAATCCTCGCGTGTTACCTGAGGATTTGGTGTATTTTTATGGAATGATAAGGATTGTTTGTTGTTTATAGGGGAGCGGGCGCGGCAGGTATGGCGTAGCACAGGTAGCGCAAACAGCTACCGCGCGTCCTGAGTACACAGCTTACTCATACAATGCACTACGCTACGGCGACAACATTGTTACTCGGATTAGATTATTTTGAAGACTTTTTAGGGAACATAAACAATACAGTTTAAACGTGTACCTGAGCTTTTTGCCTCCTTTGCAAGAATTATAATTTCTACTAAGTATTTAAAGTTTCCGTCAAAATAACTAGTTTTTTGTGGGTAATGAGACAAGTACCTAAGGTTATATAACAATTTGAGACATGGACGTCTGTAATATCTTTCTATCTACGCCATTAAAAAAACGCAATTCTAGAATGACAATGGAGTTTAAAGTAGTTAATGCTTTCATGAATTTTGACTTATCTTAAGGTTCGGGAGATATTACTCGTAATTCCGAATAAATTTATTATTTCAAAGTGCAGTTTAGTAATAACATTTTAATTTCATGAATCATGATCACAAGAGCAAAGTCAACGGTGCAAAATGTCCGCAGCCGAGCAATGCCAGTTGCCACTGACAAGGAAGGTTGTTGTTCCGCCCGCCGCCCGGAGCCGTCACACCGACCGGGCCACTCGACAACGAGGGCCCGATAAATGTCTGCGCAAACACACCCCGTCAGCGCTTGTGCTAACATTTTTTCTCCACATTCGTAGTATTGATGCGGGGATACGCGAAGAATCTGTTCACACATACCTAACTGTAGCGCGTAGTGTTAAATACCGATTAAATAATTATAATAGCAGCGAACATCGTTTAATTTAAATATCTACTAAAAATCAATATTACTATTTTTAACCAGCTATCTCAAAAAGTCAACTTAAAATAAGTTGACAGCGTCTTTTAAATGATCATATCTAACATTATAATTATAATAATTAATACTCAAGTAATTAATAGTGCCTCGCGAGTCTCATGACTGATCGAATGGCATAAATGTATGAGATCAACGGCTTATGAGTGGGTGAAGTGTGATTTTATTGAGTGATTTACAAGGTTTTCACTAGCGACGCAACAATTGCTAGGAAATTGCTGATATGAAAACAAATAGACTATGTATTTTTAGAATAAATAAAGGTCTCGACGTTCCCAACAAGATTTATTAAAACAGCCCGTTTGCTAGAAAAGTAGAGTAAAAAATGACGTGAAAAAATATTTGGATAGCAATTCGTTACATCGGTATTCCCACGAGGAGCGACGCGGCGACATCGGGTGCCGGGACGGATTAAAGTAAATAATCGCGCTGAGATCGCATCGGATCCGTCGCGGGACAGGAAGCGGGCAGTCCCGTGACCGACATCTGTCGGCGCGAGCTGGTGTCCACTACACTACTTCACCATAGCTTTAGTGAACTGTCTGTAGAGAAACGAAGAACGTGGCAGAAAGTGCAGGAGGTCTGCTGTCAACTTCTTTCTAGACTCTTATTTTCGAGGTATTTTTGACTCGGGCAGTAGAGTTTGTTTTGGCACTTTTTGCCGAACACAAGTCCAGTTACCTATGTTTACAAAGATAACGTAAAGGTCTACGATGGTCCCCTTTAGTTGCAACTAAATGGGCCTTCAATGAAATTTGTGACCTGTGCTGTTTTGATTTGGGGTTGCAGATTTGATGTTAAACTGACGCAAACTTGTTAGGTACTTTCGATCGTAGATACCATTCATGTATCATGTGTGTGGATGGTACCCTTTATACACATACAAGAGCAGAGTTGCTCATACAATATCATGATGCAAAATCTTGAAATGAATATCAAGTTCCACTCTGCATAGGTCCGAATTATTATAATTTTAGGAAAAGTGACCGTCTTAGTTTTTGAGATACATGTTGGTCATGTCGGAATAAACAAAACATAACGCTCTTAAAAACTGAGTAATGGAAACGGATTTAAATTTTAATGTAGATTGAAGAGTGAATTATCAATGCCGCGGTTGACGCAGTTTGTACAGACGCCGAAAGACACCTTGTGCCGAGGGGTATAAAAAGCTATCTGGGAACCAAAAACATCCTGCCCCTTCATTCAACGAGTTTTTCAGTTCACCGACGATGACGATTACGCGTTAATGATTGATTATGCTATGTTGTTTACATTCGATTTTGTCACGTCACCGTTTGGACGACGCATCTAAAAATATCCAAGACCGAATCAGATATGGTGTTAAAGGGGTTCTGCACTGTAATTTATTCAGAAATAAACGGTTTTCGTTTATTAAAAATGTAAATAAAATGTCGAAATGTAAAAAAATTATAAATCCTACTAATATTATAAATGCGAAAGTTTGTAAGGATGTATGTGAGTGTGTGTGTGGGTTTGTTACTCTTTCACGCAAAAACTACTGAACGGATTTTCATGAAACTTTGCAGTAATATAGCTTAGACATCGGAATAACATAATTTGTTAAAATTTATAGAGATTTTTGAAGGGACTGGTTTCCCGAAGCGAAGCGAGGGCGGATTTACTAGTAAAAATATAAAAATTTAATACTACGAGGTAGCTCAATTTTGGTATCCGTGTACGTAGGTACCTATCTAATACAATAATGCTCATAATAATGTATCCTTAATGACTAAGTAGGTACGTCACAAAAACTTTTTTATGTTTTTGATTTACCCTCAAACCTACCCCCATAATCACAAAGCATGTAATTACGATATACGTCCGTCATTGGGTCTTTTTTCACGGGAACCGTAAAAAGGTCCATGTTTTTATCGTTACGTCTCAGTTCACAGTGACACATCACATAAATCTTCAGCTTTAAATCGTAGGCTCTTAGTGGTTTTCATCTAGCGCGATTTACAGCCTATTGTGTTACCTATTATCTCGAAGATCCTGCTAATTGAGTCATCCATACCACGGGCTCATTGTTTGCAAAAGTTAACCATAACTAACTAAGCTATCACTGTGGGTGGCCTTTTTCCCATTCCATTATATTGAGATGTACATTGTGTTCTAGATAAGTTAGATCATTTGTTTTTATTGCATTGGCCATAAGCATAAACAATAACACTAAAAGGAAACATGAATATGATATCATGTGCATTTATTATGTCGAACATCTTGTCACAATGGAGAATGGAGAACGACACAGCTTCAAATTGATTTAGATTCCTAAAATGGTAGTGACGACTTGGGTTGGTCGACGTTCAGCTACAACAACATTAGATAAGATATGCACAAAGTATCATAAAACAGAGAATTTTGAAATAACTTGCTGTTTTCAATTTTGCTGGACATGATACCAATAAATACTTAGTTTTTTTACTGATAATTGTATTAATTCCTTGCATAGACTTTTCAAAAAATCTAAAGTATAGATATTAAGTGCAAAGTAAAGTAATAGAATAAGCGAGTTTATTCTTATACTGCAAACAAAAAATCATTACTTTTTTAATTCAACAGTCCACACAATAAAGATAAATTCTACATGAAAAAAGTCAGTAAATTGAATGTAACGTTAAATAAAACGTAATCACGGTGCGTATCGAAATACGACTGTATGAGGGCTGTCTGGGGGTGCGTCGTCGTCGTACCATGGGGCGCGGCTCAAGGATCGTGTTGACGGCTGCCACCGACCACCCAAGACGGCCGTAATTACAGACTGATGCAACTACCTTTCCGATTGTGAGCCTTTCAAACGTACGTATTATTGGGTTATTCAGTTACTTGGCAGCGTTTTGCGTAATGACGTTGTTATGCAAATTCACGACCGCGGCGTTGCTTTGTTTTATTGTCGTACTGGATTCCGAATTTGTATTATGTTTATACTTTGCTTGAATTTGAATGTTATTATGCTTACTGTGTTTTGTTTTCTGATCGGGAGGTTCGAAACAAAGTCTCTGAATGCGATTATCTTCAAAATGACTTACTGCATGGATTTTTATCAGGCGTTTTGTCAATGACTACAAAATTCACGACGAATGTTTACCTAATTGTAGGCATAAACATAAACAAATATATAAGTAAGGCCTGATACAACTACATTAACCTTAAAATTTCGCCTTCTGTTGATAATGACACCTGTGCTCAATAGTGGAAAATGATGGGTCTATATGAAACGTTCATTTAATGTTTGCTGTTTTAGGTTTTGACTTTTGAACTTCTCAAAATAAGAGCTTTCTGACTGGATAAGTTTATTTGGCAGATTTAACTGCACTGTGAAAACAAGTAAGTAACTAGACAATATTTTATTCCGTTTCATTTCATTCGTTCATTCATAGAACTAGAGTACAGCAAACTACAATTGAGTAGATAAACTACAAAGCACATTTAAATCACTATTATAGGCGCAATACGGAAATATCTCTGTCATAAATTGCCATTAGTGGCAAATATTTGCCCCTTCGCTTGGGTTACTGTACACAGCTGTTTCATTAGCGGTGCAGAATAATAAAACAATTTAGTTTTGATTGTGACTTTATTGGTCGACTTAGAAAGCCTCGGGGAAACCTTACCGGTTGACTGTAGGTACCACAGAATAATTACGTCCGTCACAGAGTATTGTTCTATTGTAATAAAACATTTAATGAAATAACACTGTAAAATGTCTTTAAATAATCACAATAAAACTATTAAGTAATATAACAATTGAAATAATCATAATTAAATTGCTCCTGTGGACCACAACAAAGAGAATCTTAATAATAATTATACAGGTGATTTTTAATATCTCATATTTATTTAACTGAGTCATTTTTATACTTATCGAACGCTAATTATCTTTATTAGGAACTATTTTTATACGCTTTATACCTAATGCTTATTACAAATAATATTGGTTGCCTGTAAAGTCGGTATACGGGCGAAAGTTTTACGTGACAACGACTTTGAGTGGTAAAATAATTTTAATGTGAATATTCATTCGTATAGTAGGAAGAAGGATGAAATAATAGTAACAATTTAAAACATTTATTTATACAAAGAATTATATTTAAAACATTGTAACACCATCCGCCATCTAGCGCTGCTAACCGTTAGACCATTAACCATTAGTCACAACTAAGTGAGATTACTCTACTTATCCAGAGATGGCGCTGTACCATTTTCTGAAACACGCCAACGTGTGTACGCCGTAGCTACCATAAGTAACGTGAGCGGAGCTACTAACGCAGTTTCTTGAAGTGCCACCCGGCAAACCAATTTATAAGACGTTGTCACGTCAAAAGGAATGTGTCGATAATTTTACATTACTAGGGCTAGATATAGACACACATATAAATTGGAAAAATCATTTAATAAAAATCCGGAGCAAATTGTCAAGTTTTATTTATGCACTTAAAGAGCTTAAAAAAACAACAGACCAAAAAACAGCACTGTCTGCATAATATGCATTAAGCCTTTGCATGGTTACGGTACGGAATCTTACTTTGGGGTAACAGCGTGGAAGTGCATCAAGTTTTTACCCTACAGAAAAAATGTATCCGCATATTATTTAATATTAAGGACCGAGACAGCTGTAAACCACATTTTGTCAAAAATAACATGCTAACATTAACCGCATTATACATATTAGAAGCATGTACATTTATAAAGCGTTATCCACAATATTTTAAAACAAGATCCGACATAGTAGAACGTTATAAAAGCCGTAATAATAATAAAAATAAATTAATAATACCACAGTGCAAACTTAAAATGTTTAGTTCCGGGCCAAATTTTATGTGCATAATTATTATTATTTTATTATTATACTTATAATAAATCTGTAGAGAGGTCAATTCTGTACATTAAATATATTTCCAAAATAACTATCAGGGGGTGATTAGGGATCGATACTGATGCCAAAAATGCAATCAGTAAAATTTTTGTCTGTCTGTCTGTCTGTCTGTCTGTCTGTCTGTCTGTCTGTCTGTCTGTCTGTCTGTCTGTCGGATGTATAACCGTTATAGAAACAAAAACTACTCGACGGATTTTAACGAAACTTGGTACAATTATTTTTCATACTCCCGCGCTGGTTATAGTATACTTTTCATCACGCTACAATCAATAGGAGCAGAGCAGTGAAGGGAAATGTTGGGGAAACGGGAGAAGTTACTCCATTTTTTAAGCTTCCGTCGCGTGTGCAACCTTAATGGTTAAAGCTACACAGAAATCATGTATGACGGAAATGTTCTCCTTAAAATTATATAAAAAATATTCCACGACAGCATATGTCTATCTTTTATGGTTGACTCACAATAACACGTGTAACTCCCGATAGCTTAGCAGTTCGAAGCTTTCTGATTAAGTATACCTATATTTTATCTACTCTTACGTTTATGACACTTAAGTGGGTGAAATAAAGGGGTGAAGTTTAAACGAAATTCACGCGGGCGAAGCCGCTGGCAAAAGCTAGTCTATATCTATATCTATACTTATAATAAATCTGTTGAGAGGTCAATTCTGTACATTAAATATATTTCCAAAATAACTATCAGGGGGTGATTAGGGATCGATACTGATGCCAAAAATGCAATCAGTAAAATTTTTGTCTGTCTGTCTGTCTGTCTGTCTGTCGGATGTATAACCGTTATAGAAACAAAAACTACTCGACGGATTTTAACGAAACTTGGTACAATTATTTTTCATACTCCCGCGCTGGTTATAGTATACTTTTCATCACGCTACAATCAATAGGAGCAGAGCAGTGAAGGGAAATGTTGGGGAAACGGGAGAAGTTACTCCATTTTTTAAGCTTCCGTCGCGTGTGCAACCTTAATGGTTAAAGCTACACAGAAATCATGTACGACGGAAATGTTCTCCTTAAAATTATATAAAAAATATTCCACGACAGCATATGTCTATCTTTTATGGTTGACTCACAATAACACGTGTAACTCCCGATAGCTTAGCAGTTCGAAGCTTTCTGATTAAGTATACCTATATTTTATCTACTCTTACGTTTATGACACTTAAGTGGGTGAAATAAAGGGGTGAAGTTTAAACGAAATTCACGCGGGCGAAGCCGCTGGCAAAAGCTAGTCTGTGAATAAGACTGCCATGTCAATTGTCATTACTTGCAAAACTTAATGTCAAATATTAAGAGACAAATAATTAGAAATAAATTAAAATTGCGACTATAATTTGAGATTTAAAGTATCCTATCTCTCAAGTTGGATCGAACTGCACATGGTGTGCGAATTTTATTATAATCGGTTAAGTGGTTTAGGAGTCCATCGCGGACCAACATTGTGACACGAGATTTATATATGTAAGTATATTAAGATTACCAGTTGACATAAGATCAATAAATAATGACAAGGAATTCTCTGCAACTCTCAAAAACTTCTTGATAAAAAAATGTTATTATAATTTATACGAATTTTTTGACAATTAATATAATCAGAATAAATAAAACAAAGATACCTATTTAGATATATGTGACAATAAATTATTGATTCTACAATAAATCGGTACGCTCCCGCTATCATTGCTACACCCTAACGTCAGGGTTATATGTGACACCAATATGTATCTATATATTATAATATAAATGTAACATCTAAATTTGTACCACATATATTGCAATAAATATCTACTGAATACTGAATACTAAAATTAATAAACAATTTTTATTGGTTTAATATTTTTTTACTTTGAAGAAAAATGAATGCATCAAAATATTACGTATAAATTATTCTCCCAACTATTATTATTCATGATATTTTATCAGTTCTGTCTTGGAAACCTAATTATCCATTATTGTAAAACATCTCCATTAAGAAAATGTACAGTTACAAATCCGAGAAAAGAAAATAAAGATACAGTTCGAAACAGTATTCCGAGAACGGTTTGATGATTGCTCTCCCCGGGGGAACGTATTTCCTGTACAATAAAGCGCGAGTTCCAACTATTCTAAGGACCTATTTAACATAATGCATGCAATTTTACAACATGCAACCTCACTGCCTCACGACTGGGAGAAACGCCGTAGGACTTCCGAGGTTTCAGACCAGGTATTGGTCGGGACCTCAGGACTTTAAGGCTTAATATTTGCTGTAATTCTTCTTATTTGGCTTTTAAATTATGTGGGATTACAGTTCGTTCCCTAAACTACTCTATATTTAAATATAAGTTTCGTAGTAGGTACCATGTTTTACAAAGAAAGACGTCTTAATCCTGAGTTAACTTAATCCTCCATGTAACTACCTAGATAGACTGAAGTACATTTTCATAAGTGCTACGCTAAGGACTTTTTGAATCTTATTCCTAAGAACATTTGTAGGTACCCAAAATGTATTTCCGAGAAGAGTAAGAAAATTCATTTTTAATTACGAAGAGATTTGGGCAGTTCATAAGTTTTAAATCTAAATTGGAATGATCACGACCTCGAGGTACGTGGATTTCAAAACGTATGTATGTACCTATGTAGGTAAGTAGTAAGTTTGTCAGATGTAGCAATGCCATTGACTAGACCCGTATTTTAAAGATCATATATTATGCAACAGCAGTTATTGAACTAAAAAATTAAATCACTTTTAGGTAATGATAGGTACTTTCGATTATAAACCTATCTTTGTTACTTTCGCTTACTAACTTGTGATATGGGCACAGAATCAGAATGCACGGCAGAAACCATGTCGGAGTGTCTTGGTGGAATAAATTGGTATGTTGTTTAAATGTGGGTTTACATCGCAACTATATCTGTCCCACTGCTGGGCTTATGGAGAACTCTCAATGTGCAGATCTTCTCACGATTTTTTCCTTTACCGAAGCAATCGATAACTAATTTATGACACGCACACAAAAAAAATTGGTATGTGCAGGATTCGAACCAATCCAAGTAGTCCAATATTTTAACAATTTTTTTTTAACCAATTGCCTAACACTGCTTAAGTACTAGGCTTTCATTTTACTGTAGGTATACTGTTGAAGTCTTGCCGTAGGTAGATACATAACAAGCGGTCAGTCTATAACAGTAACTTAGTCTTTGTCCCAGTATAAATATTATGGCGATACCACCCTCAGCAACGACCGCTCACGTACGTTACTATCCTTTCCTGCCATTAGAATCCTTAATTGCTCTAGGATTGGTTATGTTACTCTCTTTTATGGTAAAGCGGCCAAACTTAATTGTTTTTATGAGCGTCTGTTTTTTGAGCTTTGAATTATTAGTTTTGTAAGAGGCGCAGGTGGTCTGTCATTAGTGCGGTTTGGTTTGTCTACGGCATTTTAATAGACCCTAATAGCTAATTAAAGTGCTTAAAATTAATTCTAACTTCTCATAGAGTTAATTATATGTAGAAAGAGTATTCATTGAGAAATCGTGCTCGGCTACAAAATTATTTGATTGCCCCAAACAATCCGTTTATATTGTTGGTGTATCTAATTTGTTCGTACGATTTTATAATGATCCGTCTCTTGATCTTAGCATTTAGAGTGAAACGAAAGTGAAATTAAAGTTAATTTCATACTTTATAAGTAGCATTTATTCAAAGCGGATTAAATCAAAAACTCGTTAAATTAAAATTAAATAACGGTGTAGTTATTCAATGAATTTTAATTCTCCTCTTTATTTATAAGGAGAGTTTGTTCATAAACGATTTCGTCTGATTAAAGTTAAACCTCTTTTATTCTATACCAGTAGGGTAGGATTATTATGAACTCTTAATTCCAGACCGTTCACGTTCACAACGTGTGGGTGACAGATACAACGCCTTACACGTAATAAGGCGTAAGAGTTCATAGGCGCCAGGGCTTCAAAAAATATGGACTAGACAAAAATCTTCATAACTTAAATACCTTGACGTGTACTCGCATTAGGTGGGTACCTACTGTGGAAAATACGTAGGCACATTGTTTATTTTTATAAATAAAATCATTTGATACTGCGTGTCAAAGAAGATGTTACTTAGAGAACGAACATTTAATTTTTCTTATAAAACCTCTATGGGAATCCGGGAACCAAACCCTGAACTTCCACCTTAGTTCCACTCCGAGGTAGTCTAAATAACTTAAAAATTTCAGCGCCATCGAGGTCATTGTAGCCCTACCCATAACTGTCCCACTGCTGGGCACGGGTGTCTTCTCAGAATGAGAAGGTTATGGCCATAGTCTACCACACTGGCAAAGTGCGGAATGGCGGACTTCACACACCTTTGAATTTTATGAATCGTCGAGGTAACGTTACGAATACCTTAACACGTTTAATTATATTTTTTGGGTAGTTACAAATTGCAGCTTTGTTATAAATGCGAGGAGAATATTAATGCAACAACACTTCGTTTAGTCTCCTATTCCATGGGGCGGCCCGTGATTGATGTCTATGGCTGTATCCTATGACAGGTATGACTCATTGCTTACGCGCATCATACAGCCCTGTGAATTCGTTTTCCTGTTACGATGGAAAGCGGTTCTGGTAAATCGTTAGTGATAACTAATAGACGTGATACCGTGGTTGGCTAAGAATTGGGAGTTCTTCCGGCATGGTTGGTGTACGTAACGATATTTTTGATCCATACGAATGACAGCGAATTTATGATAATTCATGTTATAGCTATACGAGTACATCATTTTTAGATCCATCTTATTCGTAATTATAAATTGAGAGGTACGACGTGTTTCAGCTTTGGACGTACCTAATAGGTAAGGAAAGTCTAATTTATGATTAGATATGACCTTATTGAAAGTATTCTATTAAGAAAATGTTTTGAATGTCTTAAAATACTAACTATATTTTACTTGAACTTCAAAAACACTGTAAATATATCAGTTAATCAAGATTGGAAATTATATAGTTGGAGAATAACTAGGTATACACTTACCAATAAATATAATATTTATTTGAAAACTTGATTACATAATGCCAAGTAAATCATAAAGTAGGTACGTTTGCAGTCGTACCTATATTATTTCTTGAAAATGATTAGCGCGACTGATATCCAATAGTATTGAATGGAACTGTCAAAACACTACGAATTTATGCTCGTTGTGGTCTCGGATAGCGGCGAGACTGGCTCACAGATCTCGGCCCACGACCACGACATCGACAGAGCGTAATCGGATTACAGAATTGGCGTGATTGGGTCACCTAGGCGCATAAACTGAGCAGCTGGCGTCTCCGTACGCGGCGCGGGCGCAACGCGGCGCATGCGCATGTCACTCGCCGCGATTCCTGCAATAACATCCCCGAGCGATTACTCTATCCGGTGAGTCCGGTGACGGAGTAAAGTATCGCTAGTTGATTATTGTGTTTATTTGCGCGTGGCGTGTGTTGGTGCGGCGTGTGTGTGTGCATGCGTGCGAGCGGTAGTGGCCCACCCAGCGCGCGGCCACACAAGGCGCCCACCCACGTGGCAGGGGTTCCGCAGCCGCGGCCCGCTCTCCACCACCGCCGACCGTCTGCTAAACGCTACCGGCGCGCGCTGGCCATCGATATCCCCTGATTGACGTGTGCCAGTCTCAGCCTCGATCGATCAGATCTGGATTTGCCGCATGTGAATACATTAATCGTATTTTTATTTACGAAAACACCTAAAGTACCTACATAAATGTGTTGTGTGTACTCGTATTCTACTTCTACTACCGTTCGAGTAAATTTAAATAAATTTTCGACTTTCCGATCGTGTTAAATAGTTCTTGTGTTTGCTATTAAAATACATAAACGATGACAGTATTTTTCCGACTAGTCTTTTCTTGTGTCACTTATTAATAAACATAAGATAACTAATATTTTAATAATGATGTTATATTGTAACTATTTCAGGAACTTTTCGTCAGAGAGAACGATAACACGATTTACACGACACAATACGCTTGGCGCGGGGTCAAACTGCGTGTATTTTTCGTTGTGTTGTAGGTACCTACATTATTCATGTCTTAACAACAATGAATTTCAAGACATATCCTCATTTACATAAACATAAGTAAGATATTATAAGCATTAAAATTACTTGACTTGCCCTTTACATAAACAATGTTTATTGCAGAACAACAATTTATTTCATTGATTGAGTTGTGTTTTGTGTCTTATTTTGTTAACAGACACGTAAGTTAAAACGTATTTAATCTTATTAAACACATCGACTGATTCTTTGTTTTTTTTTAACCTTTTTTACTTAAGCCTTTTTTCGTTTATTGTAACTTTATTAAAGCTTAAAAACTTCAAGCACGGTGACTTCCAATTGCATTGTCTAATTTACTAAACATCTTTTCATTATGATTAGGTAAATTGAGTTTAAATGAAGCGTTACTACACAATTTGAAATAAAATTAATAAAAGGTTTTGGGAACATCTGTAATAAATGACAAAAACGAGAAGTGTGAAAATCGCAAGCCATCCACGGTTGTAAAACACCTGGCGACGCGTGTGCGCTGCCGAATTTCGCCAGCGAGCGCTCCGGCGCCGCGGCTTTGAACCACTTTGATTCACCATTATCATTCTTATACTAGTGCAACTACAACACACTATTGTTTGACACATTGAATCACGACTCGACAAGGCATGCCCTTAATTAACTTATTTTTTTATATAGTAAGCAGTCTTTAAGACATCGGTCCTGATTTAGAGAGCCTCGTCAAGTCGTCTTATTATGCTATGCGTGCTGTCTTTTGTAATTTTTTAACTGGCTTCAATTATAGAGGGTATCAATTGGATACATATATTTCTATTAAGGTATGATCCCTATCACTACCTACTGTCCACTATTGAGCAAGGGTCCCTTCTCAGAATGAGAAGGTTAAGGTCATAGGCGTCCACTCTGGCCAAGTGCGGATTGACAGACTTCACACACCTTTGAGTTTTACGAACTCTCCGGCATGCTCCTCATCATGTTTTCCTTCATAATTATAACGAGTGATATTTAAATGCTTAAAACGCACATAAATCGTGACGTCAGGGGTGTGTGCCCGGGGATTCGAACCCGGATCCCCGAGTAGTTGAATACTTAATCACTAGGACATCACCGCTACGTGCAATATATTCATAATTTTATAATGATAAGCTTTTCATATGGCTTTCATATGAAAAGGTACCTATACAACACATAATGTAGCTATAGTATAGCTATGAATGTTTGCAACTTACAAGTTTGTTCACGGATTTATTCGAAACAGGTTTTCGGTTAATGTCCATTTCCTTACAATTGCTTCATTTAAAGAAGAAGCTTACGGAACTGTAAAGATTTCAAGTAGGTACTTACTATGGAAAAATATGCGTAGATCGTCTAAGGGCTCATTCCCACGGCATACGTCTTTGACGATTCGTCAAAAAACACGATACGTCTTGACGGATGGACGTTCACATTGAATACGGAATCGTGTTTTTTCACGATTCGTCAAAATATCCGCATTGAAGTTCACATTTATTTCGTGATTTAGCTCAGTTCAGATTGGTTCAGAAACATTCACGATTCGTGATTTCTAAAAGACGTATCCGTCATAATCATAAAACATTCACGATTCGTGATTTCTAAAAGACGCATCCGTATTCGTCTTTTTTCACGATTCGTCAAGCGTGTGAACATGAGTATTTAAAAAGCATTGTCGCCGTCAAAAAAAATAACGAATCGTGAAAAAAGACGATTCGTGAAAAAAGACGATTCGTCCTCGTGTGAATGAGCCGTAACTTGTTGACACGAGACAAGCTAAAACTTGGTCAACGGCAATGCAGTTTTGTATTTATTTATATTTGGCGGGTTTTAACCGGCTAATAGGAGGAGGTTCTCATTTCGACTGCATTTTTTTCATACCTCATAACTTTTTACTAGGTGAACCGATTTTGATAATTACTTAGTTTTGATTGTAGAAAGCTTGTGCTTGTTGTGTAGTCCCACAGTATTTTAGCGACATCTGACGAATAGTTTTTAAGTAAACCCTTATTAAGCGTATTCATTGACTTCGACTATGTTGATAATGTTCATTATTTCATTAGATACTTGTCAATGTTGTCAGTTCTTTAATTACCTGTAAGATAAAATTTGTCACAAATCTTCAAAACATCATTTTGAACCAAATCTTAAAATTTGTTAAAGTTACATAACGTAAAATCAGTAAGATACAATCATAAAAATCCTATTTTGTAATGTTACTATTGTATTCTATTTCACATTATTGTCGATGAATAGAAATGTGAGATCTTTCAATAAACTTTGGCTTTGGATTAGCTACGGAATGGCTCAAGTGACACACAGAATGTAAGTATCATGTAATGTAATAAAGATAATGGATGTACCTACATTATAATCAATCTCTAACAATCGAATCTCATCTTTCATTGTATTTTTTATAATTAGATACTGAAAAAAATACGTTTCTCAAAAAACTTATTATATGTATAGGTAACTGACAACGGCTGGTTTGGTGCAATGTTTTACCCTGTCGAATCGCCTTTACAAGAGTCCTGGGTTCGATTCTCAGCAAGGCCGAAATATTAATGATGAGTTTAAATTTCGGTTCTTAGTCAGAGACTACTTACTCTAACAAATTTATTCAAAGATATGCTCACAGTACAATTTAATTTGTGAGCTTTATTTACTTAAGGCAATTTTAATTCCACCGGCAATTTACGATAAACCTTCATCACAGGGGTGGAAAGTTGACATTTGTATGGGTTGCCATTCAAACAAATTCCATATCGAAACCGAATGCATTATCTATAGTAAATCCGCCCTGATTCTGTAAACTGACCACTTCTTTAAATTATTAACTAATTGCAATACAACAGCCACGTGAAGTGAAGCTTTCCAAAAGACGATAATGAGAATCGCACCCAAGTAAGGTTAAGCAGATTCTGAGACTAGCGCGTACTAACAGGCAAAAATTCGAAAACTCATTGTTTTAGGATTTATAACAACAACTGAGGTTCCTCGTAATAGTTTGTTTCTTAAACAGGTTTAAATGTACAGACAACTACGAGTAGGTATATTATGTTACAGATATATTATATGTATAAATTTTAACTACATCGCTCACGGTTGTGATAGTGATCTTGATTGTCTGAATTAAAATAAATTTAATTGTAATTATGTATCGTTTTATTACACGCATACCTACAACTCTTTGAATAAAGTTATTCTGACGAATAAATATTATGTATACAACGAGTTTCCAAGTTTAGTTATATTCACTCAATCGATGGTTATTTTAATAATGAACGGTTGTAGATTACCTATCATAAAAATAATAAATCTCTGTCGCGACTTAATTCTCATAAAATGTGGCAAGTTTAAATTATGTAAAATCCGTCGATACCATTACTAAATAGCTTATTAAAGTCATTAACATTTCTTGAAATCCGCCGCTATCTATGAAATTCTCATTAACATTATTTTAAAGAACAAATTTCAATCTTGCCTCAATCAACTCGATTAGTTGTTCAGCTATATGTAGTACCTACTTAAAAATCGCTAATCGCGGAACCGAAATGATGATAAAAACATACGTGGTGCAGAAAATTTAGCGAAAAATAAAAAAATGAAGTACATACATACCTACCGCTTTTGAATTTAGAACATTCTCAATGTTACTTGATAATCGTTGTACTTATTAGCTTATTACTCAGTTATAACATGCCAGATTCTTTTTACAAAAATTGGGGTTTGGGGTACAAATCTACTGTAATATACCTACAAAAACAAAATGATGAACTGAAGTACCTACTTCAGTTAGATCTACTCCATAAGATGCAAACACGCTGGATACAAAGCCAACCACCATAATTTTTGTAAAACCAATCAAATTAGAGTCGGGCACATAACACATCCGTAATTTTGAGCGGCATTACCTCATTGGTAATTAACAAAGTAGGTATACCTAATGGGTAAAATTGCAATTTTTTTGAGGTTAACTAATGGTATGGAGAATAATTATTTATATTATTTGTTGCTATAGCAGCCACATTAACGCGGATCGCAGATTATATTATATCAGTCTATCATTCTAATCTTACCTACTGTTTCGATTCAAAAGATACAGCCATGTCACGAACAGACAGAGAGCGGGGGCAAATTTAAAAGGTTCTTTTTATCAGCCTTTGGCTACGGAACCTTAAAATGTAAAGCAAAGCACACACTTTAAATCAAAACGACATTAAACTACTACGCATCATAAAGCAGGTAATGTCCGAAAGGCTCTAATAATAGGTACAAAAAGCAAGTTATAATCGATGTTGGTATTAGTCGGCAGACGGTAATTGAGCCTGTCGCCAAGAAATTACCGCGTCCCCATGGCTTTGACGCATAATGTGGTCGGATACCATAGATCAAGTCTACTTTACGGGGTTGCGTTAAAATATAATGTTATTGGACAAGTTAACAAGCAAGATTTCAGCAACGGATCGGTGGCCATATTTGATTAAAAATATTTTTATGAAACAATAGGTAATCAAAATAATTTATTATTGTAGCTATTTTGTCAATACGTGGCGTAGGCATGTCATTTTTTGAGTATATCATTCTACTAAGTTTCAGTAAAAAAAGTACTAAATTGTGGGTAAAGAAAACCTTAGGTGTATTGTTTTGATTTTTCATGATGACGTATGATGAATCTATAGAGACCTACTACTTACATAGTAATGAAAGAAATAATTTTAATTTTTTAATTTTTATACGTCAGTCTGTCTCTTAGTTACCTAATGAAAAGAACGCTTTGAAGAATGTATGTATGTGTTGCCTTCCTTTTTTAAGGAATTAAGTTAGTAGTTGCAGTTAGAACATTAGATGGTTAATTTGTTAATAAGTGTGAGGACTCGTCATGGACTGTTAGTGAAAATTAGACAGACCTGTTATTTTTAGTAAACAATTGTTAGTAAGATTCTCGTTGTAATTCGGTCGCAGATGCATTGCTACCCTGAAGGACTGAGATGGTCAACTCTAAAAAAAAATGTAACCAGCTGAATCATATTCTGCCAAACTTCGTAATTAAGATATTTTTAGCGCGGGCAGTACAGGACAAAATATTTAAAAATTGCTTTCACATAGCACAGCACCAGTAACAATATAAGGCTTTAAACCCCAACAAAGTTATTGACAAAGCTGAGCGTTGCCTTTTATTTCGCCGCCGCTAAAAAACTCGGGGCGTGTCCAATCATCCTGCCATCAATTTGCGTCAGACTTATAGAGACATTTTGGCCGGGCGGCTCGTTCCAGACGTGGAATTGATTTGGAACGCATTTCCGGCGATTTTTTAATGCTCCCATTTTCCTTTCTGCCCTACGATACGAGTATATTAGAGCACTTAAACTCCCATACGAATATTGATTGTAAATAAACAAGGTTTACGAGTTTAGTTGCCTGTTTGAATAAATAAAAATAACTATAGATATCGCGTGCAGGTGTAAATTTTCGTCCCAATAGAATTAAAAGGGAATGTAAATATCCTATTTCTGTAAATATAGTTCGAACCCGGGTTTCTCTTTAAAAATACCAACTTGAGTTGATAATCGATTACGAGAAAAAAGGAAAAATGAAAGAGTATCACGAGAATTATAAAAGTAGGTAATAATACATTTTTTATATGTATTAGTATAAAAATCAACTATTTTTATAATTCTCCTAAATGTATATACTGTATTATATGTCTGTTCCCACGTGGTCATACATACCACAAGATATTTACGAGGGGGGCGCAAAGTACAAAAATGTGTCTACAAACTGCCGACATCACAGCCCCGACAGCAGCGACATTACAGCCCTGACGCGACCACTAGCGGCAGATGTTGTCGCTACTATTTATGCTTTTAACGTGTATTGTATTGTACGACAGCGACATGACATCGCAACGACATTACAACGACAAGTCCGCGATGTCTTTGTCGCACCTGTGTACATTGCAGCGTTATGAACATAAAAGCGTACTTTTGATATTACTAAGTTAATCAAAAAACGTATTAAGGAAAAAACACAATAGTAGACACTAACAATAAGTTTTAAAAATATTCATTGAATAAACAAAGACGAAAGAAAAAAGTGCAAAAGTACATTATACTTAATTGTAGAGCATTCTACGAAACAGGGTGAGTTTTTACACCATTGATATAATTGATATAACACGTAGGTATTTTATTCTCTACATCATTATTCCAATATTAATTTATTGACGGATATAAAGTTCAACATAAACCGAACAAATGTACGCGATTACTACAGTAATTTGCCATTCCATCGACTCTTGAAGGTCAACTTATAAAGTCGAGAGCAGCTGTAATAATAGACATACGCGGGTCACTGTGACATTTGTCCGCCCATAAGCCCAATGTATCATTACAGCCTATAAAACAACTTAAGGTCATAATTGAGACATCAGTGCATCAAGAAATTATCACGATAATTTAGCTTCATTCAAAAGATTTCAACGCGCATTTTTTATTAATGTAGAGTTTGCTGATTACCGCATCATATAATTATGATGATACAGGGACGAACTGTAAGTTCTGTCTTACACTTTATAGATAAAAGTGCTTTCTTACTCCATAGGGTGACTAGTAGAGAATGCTTTTAGACTTTTGTATTCTGTGCTTTTGTAAGACTTAAGGGGGCATAAAATTAAATAAATTAATTAATCTTACTAACAATGGTCGCCAGGACAAAATCTTGCCAACATTTTTTGCGTTTTGTTAAAACATATTGAAGAGTGTTAAATACTATTAATGTTAGTATCCAATTATTTTACTACCTAACCTCTTTAATACCCAGGTGAATATGTCCATCCATCCATCAGTTATGTCAGTTACCCTCACGGATCTCATCGTTTCTGATTCGATCATTTTTGATTCGATATCTGGACTATAAAGAGTATGATTACAGACCAGACAAAACTGCAACTTATTGCATTTTTAGGTCAATCAAGTAACCTGCCTTTGTTGTGTTCAAAATACTTAATACAAGTTAATAGTACACGTCTGATTTTATAGTCCTCGTTTGGCCGCACGTTTCGAGCGGTAACTTGCTGTTAGTAATTGCAGTGTTTTACCACCTAGTCGTTACATTTTATGTTCCCATACATTACAAACGTTATCTCAGTTGCCGACTTGTCACAATTACTAGCATCGCTGTCGTGTAATTAGTCGTATAACAGTGTAGCAAATGCATAACGAGCTTCTATTTATCGTATCGAGATATCTCAAGTTTACCTTACTGTAAATTATTATGAATATCTGAATTTCAAAGCAGTTTGGTATGACGGTCTATATAGGCTCCATACAAAGAGTGTAAAATGAAATATGTAGTATTAATATGCTTACGCTGTCTGTCTGCCTGTCACAGCATAGGTAACAGGGCCTGTACCTTCTTGACCAAACAAATGAACACCCATTTTTAACCGACTTCAAAAAAGGAGGTTCCCAGTTTGACCTAGCTGTATGTATTGACCTGTACGATTTTGATGCGGTTTTCAGCATAGTATTTGTCAGACTTAGGAGAAGGTTTAAGGCATATTGTTTGTCTGAACCGATTTTGATACAGTTTTCAGCATCGTGTTTATCAGACTTAGGAGAATCATTTAGGTATATTAACCACGTCTAACTGAACCGATTTTTACTTTTTTGTTATGTTGTTCTATTTTGTTACAAGTTATTTACAACATAATTATGTAGCAGTTGTGTTGTTCATTAATCATTTAACATCTATCTTGTTATTGTCCAAATCAGTAGAGTATCCCTCAGTGGTTCAGAACCCGACGAAAATGAGCGTCGTAAATATAAAATGCAGTAAATTTCAAATAACATAGCGCATAACATTATTATTTAAGACAACTGAAAGTTTATGCCGGCCCGGTGAAAAACGCGCGCTTTCGTTGCAAGCATACGAGACAACATTATTCTATTTGGAAACATTGATTGTAGGTATGGTTCAATTATTTCAACTTTATTAGATTTAACGCAATCGTATTGTTTATAGTGTTTTAGCAAAATATATTTTATGTCGTTCATTTTAAAGTCTACATTAGTGTGTGAGTTAATAATTATGTTTAGAAACGATAATGGTAAGTATTCTTAAGAGTAGTTCAGAATTAAGAATACTAGGTGCGTTAGTAAAAGGATACCTACCAAATGTTAATATATTATTATTTGTACTTATAAATACACGTCTTATTTTATCACCATAAATTAAAATAACATGTTATGACTTATGATTCATTTTTAATAAGTAGGTACCAACACCAAGAAGCATTGATTTATTTATTTCATTATCCTAGACAAATTAGTGTTGTACCACTGTGAAAAGACGCATCACGTTTCTATAGCAACGGCTTGCCGGCCATCTTGGTTGGTTTTTGTGCCTCGGACCACCCAGGTCGACTCGCTACGTTATTTTATTGTACAATAAATAAATTTATTGCTTCATATGTCTATTTATGTTTTTATTTATAAGGGTTTTTTTTACCCAGAAAGATTTTAGTGTCCATTCGCAGGTTTATTCTTCGCTGTATACAAATTACTTATTTTATTTGGCTACCGAAGATGTCGATGGACTTTATGATTCATAGGACCTACCTATGTATTTTTGGAAAGAATGGTTGAAAGAGGGTATCATTCGTATAATCATACTATAGTGGTTTGGCTACTCCTTATGTTAAGACGCAGTAATTATTAATTACTAATACCAGTAATAAAGGCGCGTTAATTAATGCGCTAATATGGAGAGTTAAGAAATAAGACTTGTCAATTACTGTTATTTCCATGGGTAAATAATAGAAAAGTGCAATATTAACAGTAACGAAAGAGAAGTTTATAAAACTTTATTTATAACATGTAAACAGTAAAAAGGTAATTAAATAAACACTAAAATTGCAATGTAAACTCGGCGCCAAAATGTGTAGAATTTCCGATTAAAATACGAAATCCTTTAACGGATTATGTCCGATATCAGCACAACTAACGGATGGGATACCTACCCCACAACGAATACGTTTCATTAATTTAATAAATAAAACTATTCCAACGACATTAAAACATTTCCTTAAAAAATTTAAATCACTATTTACGGTTTTGAAATCAATACTGCTGATGACGAATGTAGTGTTAATATATCAACTATTGGAGTAATAAGTGTACCTTGTTAGTTGACGTAAAAAAGGAGACAAGAAAGGTATTCGTCATAAAAATAATACACTTAAACTTTGACAGGTAACTTGAAATACATACCTCATTAATAACCCATCGTAGAATATATAAAAGCTCGAGTGGAAATTATTTTAAATAAATCAAGTGTAATATAACTCCTCAAGGACCTTTAACCCCGTGTAATACGCCAGGTTGTTCGTCGAACATTTTCCGCTAGTGTAATGTTTCGCATTTATCAACCGCTACGCAATCACTCACTAATTGATTACCGTAACTGCAAATAGGAAATAGGCAAGTATATAAATTATTTTACATACTACTATCAATTGTACAGCTCGTTGCTTCGTGATTTATACACTGATTCAATTCTAACCTATTTTAAAACAACAAAATATCAAAATGAATTAATGAGTCAATACTTGTGTTCCATAATTTATGTATTTTACGTGATAACTGATAATAGTTATTTTATTCTATTTCCTTTATCATTTGTAGAGACCCGCTCAATTTATTCTGTCAAAGGTTTTCTTCACATTGACACTATCAACACACTTCAAACGTCAAGCCTCATCGTGTCAAACGTATGGTAATGTGCATATAATTGTATTAATATTTTATTGCTTTGTTTCTTGTATTAGTATATAATGTTATTGATTAATATTTAAAAATATGAGGATTCTTCTTCTGCATAAATGTTAACTGTACCTCTCATATTTTTTCGTCTGCGTAATAAATTAAAAACGGTTACAAAGTTTAAGGATTCCTTTTTTAGATTTTGCTTCATGACATACACATGCAAAGGAGGTGAACATTATATCCCACCAAAAACATTCTGTGAAAAAATAGCGATGTCTCGATAGAGCTGCTTGTTTATCTCTAAAAAGTAATCAAATCCTCAGACCATGTTGAGCCAAGTCTAAGGTTCCTTACTTGCTATTTCTTATTATTATATTTAATGTTATATGACTGGCCGATGAACATTTTTACACGTTTGGGTACAAGTTAACAGTCAAGTCACATAACATTAAATATAATAATAAGAAATAGCAAGTAAGGAACCTTAGACTTGGCTCAACATGGTCTAGACATTTCATTACTTTTTAGAAATAAACAAGCAGCTCTATCGAGACTTGGCTATTTTTTACAGAATGTTTTTGGTGGGATTATAGCTTACTAGATGACATTAATTTCAGCGTTCTAATCCTAGTCAGAGGTTCTTAAATAGGAGCCGGAAAATGCGGCGAAATGGTTCCAGAAAAGGATGGTACGGCGGTGTTGCTTCGCGCTCGACTTGGCGGGGCGGGGGCACTGCTGTGCGCCCAGATCTTTACTATTCCTATTCAGAACATGTATAGATTTCAATTTATTTGTTACTTAAATAGCTACATTGTTCAGTCAATGCAAAGTAAACCTATCTATCTACACTAGACTACTGCCACCACACGCTATTTAATAAAAATTCGACAATTATTATTTTAAGTAATACTACATACCTCCTTCTTTTTTCACAAAGTACAAAGACCCTGTAAATTGTGATCAATATTAAATTAAGTTGTCATAACCTTAGCATTCAGAAATGTAAATGTTGCAAAAATAAACTTAATGATTGGCAAAAAAAATGAGGAACGTTTCCGCGATCAGTAAAAGTGATGGGCACCCTACACAGCGGCATAATGGCAGATGTAGTGAATTATAAGGACATTTAGATGCGTGTTCATGGTCGGGGGAACATAGAGTTGTCAGGACCACCCACGGCGCTTGCTACTGGGGCGAGGCGGTAATGGACGTCGGATACACGAGATCGAGTGTGATGTGGCACGTTCGCTACGGTTCCACTACATCATTGTGTAGACGATAAAGGGCCAGGGGTTGATGGATATCTCGCAAGAGGCCTGCGTACCTGTCTCTAGTACCTCTTTATTCCATCATGTAATGTTTTTGCTGTAATATGCTTTTCTACGCACATGTGTGTAGATAATCAATTTATGGATTGCGTCAGGGAACCCTTCCTTTAGTAGGTACCCGCACGAAAAAATGTTACGGCGGGACTCTAACAATACTTTTGAGAATCTACTGAAAGAAAACTCTAAATTATTTAAGCTTATTACAATACTTCAGTGGAAACCATATATTTATACTGGTATAAATCGATACTAATATCATAAATGCGAAAGTCTGTCTTCCTGTTTGTGACGCTTTAACCGCTAAACCACTAGACTAGTTTGGATGCAATTCGAAATGAAAATAGTAGCAGACTCAGGGGTCATATACTGTGTTATTTTCCAAAATCAACCTCTGAAGGGTTGAAATAGGGAATGAAAGTTTGTCTGAAAAGTCGAAACCGCTTGACCGAGTAAGTGATAAAGTCAAATATAATCTACATATTTTTTCAAAAACCAACCCCTAAGGGGCTGAAATAGGGGATGAAAATGAAAAATCTATTACACGCGGCTACAGACACTATTAGTAAATTGATAGAGCTACGTACGAGTAAGTTAGTACGTATGTACGTAGTTGCTACGTTTCTCACGACACTTGTTTCTTACCACGCATTTACAATCACATATCGTATGTGAGTGCGTTTTACGAGCGTTTGCGCAATAAAATACTATCAGTTTCAGTTCAAATTCGCAATAAACTGGCCATTATATTGAATAAGGTAATACGCGACGCATTGTCAGTGGCGTTCAATTTACACGACAGCGTAGGTACACAGCGACGATTATTCGCGGTCTTGTCTGTCCGTCTTGTCGGTTGTCGCAAGACCATGACTATTAATTTAATCAACACATATTTTTTATGGAATTAAGGTAGCGAATGAGCATGCAGCACCGTCCTTGACAATTGAATAAAACTCAAATAGGGACTATCATGGTTTCTCCGATTAATAGATGGTATTCCCTCGACATGGTCTGCCCTGGAGGGCAGATGGATGACCCGGACATCACCATCACATAGAATGAAATCACATCACCGGATCATCACATAGTAATACCGATGTAAAGCCGGCGCTTGCGCATCAGAGGCCACTTGTGAGTTGCTCTACATTGCCTATCGCTCTTTCAAGAGTTTCACACGTTGTCATACGTGGTCATTTATTAGTTGGTGAGTTTATCGCGGAGCGTGAAACTTCAATTTATGTATTAAATTGTACATGTTTCAGTATTCAGTGAAGGAGTTTTTTCAGTGTCGAACGTAAATAAGTATCGTATTGTAAAAAAAACCAGAGATCGAATTTTACTAATTTATAAATGCTTCAATTGAGACGTTTTTGAATAGTCTGACACATATCGTATAAAAAATTTGTCAATTTTGGCGCATTTTTTCGGAATCGACTTGACACAATTTATGCACGATAAATTAGCAGGCTCGGGCAATAGCGCGGTCGTGAAATCGTATGTATTTTGCTTGAGTCGCCGGTGTGTAGGGCCTCAACGTACGATTGTTACATAATACGGGTGAAGGCAACAATTTGTGTAATTCTGTTTATCATGTCTCTAAGCCAGCAATTTATCCAATTAGGTGTCTCGCTGGCGGCGGCCACCCACGACGCGAGGCTATTAGAGATAAATTATAATTTATTTAGTTGCGTTTATTTCGGATCGCCGCGTGAACTGATTTGAACGGTTCGTTAATATGTAGATTAAATTTTCTTTCCTTTTATTTACACATGCACGTGGTTATTTACTTTGTTTAGTTATTTATGTCACTTTCAATATTATAAACATTGGGAACTTCTCAACTTGAAGTTTTCTATGGCCCTGGTCTAAGTTAGTACCTGATTCTTCTCGCCTGTCACTTTCTTGTCACCTGTGTTGAGGACATGCGCAAGGAAATTTCATATGTATTGTATGAATGCTATGTGAAGAAATCATTTAAGCTTCTAGCTGCTTTTTAAAATGAACTAAACCCCGCTCTATTCAAAAGTTAAATCTTTGTTAAAAATAAAGATTCAATGTAGGTATAATAGACGTCTGCAGCGACATGAATTCTAATCCCAAAGATTTATTACATTGACTCATTAATATTTAACGAGCGATTTCAGTGACACGTAGTTTTTATCAAGGCGCCATACTAGGTGCGAAAGCGTATAGCGTGCAATTAAAGTAGTGGTACCGCCGCTTGATTTACGGCCCCGTCAGGTGATTGTGCGTAGGTACGTACCAATTGAAATACACTGTACTCGTGTGTGCATATATCTTTGTAGACACTTTTAAAGTAAACAATACCAACGCCGATAAAAATACCTACTTACAGTAGGTGGGCACATTGACACATTCGCTTGAATAAGTATTTAGGAACCTTAAAAAGAAATTTTAGGAACCCATACGGATTCCTTTACATTTTGCATTACTGTAACCAAAGATTTCGTTTAATTATTTATTTACAGTTGTACACATACACAAAACATATAAAAAGTAATAAATGGCGTTTGAGACATTTTGTTTTAAATGATAATACTCAGAATAATTAATACAACCAATCCTATCTAAGAATAAATAAAGTAGTTTTATCACTCCGTGTGTATATTTTTCTCCGTCTACTTATAATAATAACTTCATGCTTAGAAGCAAAATATTTTGTATAAATATATGGGAGAGCAGTTCAAATTACTAAATATGTTATTGTAAATCTATCATTAGGTAGTTCAACACACTGCTTTGCATAACATCATTATTATTATAATATTATTTATTTGGCTACTAATAGCTGATACATTAAATTGGAACCAGGGTATGGTCTTCGAGGAACTTCGACAGCACTAGCTCACATTCATGACAACTTAAGTTATATCCTACTGCTTGGTGGTAGAGTTGAATTCCGGGTGACTAGCTATCACCGTCTTGCTCGAGTCAGCCGTAAATTGGCTTATCGTGTCTCGGCTGAAAAGATGAGGGTCAGTATTCTCCTTCTTTCTACCTTTCTTCTTTCTTGGACGGCAACGCATCGGTAATGCTTTCGGTGTTACCAGTGGCTACGGGCGATTTTCCTTGTAATTCGTTCGCTCGTTTGTGAATCATTTACAATAAAAACAATCCTAAGTGATAAGTCTTTTCTGTAAATTTTGCATCTTCTTTTGGTTCTTATAATGCCTCAAAAATTGTGCATCTGCCATATCAATCATATTGTACGTAGTCTCTACTAGTACCTAACATGAATGGTACCTTAATGTAAATCAGTTTTTACATTGTTCTAGTCTGTGTTATTTTACCATACGGAAATAAAATAGAGTTCTCTAATCGTCAGACTACTTGCCAGTATGATTTTGCGATGATATTAAAATCGTGACTTTTGTAGCAATTGTTGAAGCAGTATTCTTACGTCGCCTCGTGGTTTACCCGACGCCTGATGTCTCCTGACGCCGCTTATTTTATGAGGATAATAAAAATACATGACGACGGGTGCCACATGGAAGAAATCATTATCATAATATTATTATGTTTACTTATGATTATTTCATTAAGGACATAATTTCTACTTTACGACAAAGTAGCCATAACAATTATTAATAAGCGTCTTATGTTAGGCATTGTATTAATTAGCTTGGTATGTACGGTCGGCCAAATAATTGGTTTACCACCCTAAGGTTGAATGCTGTTTGCAGATTCATAGGTGATAAAGGTTAGTTTCGCTTGCAGATCGATCTGACAACTTTTATTGCCATCTTTATCAAATGCGTCCGACAGCGCCTCTTTCGTTTCAATCTTAAGTTGGGTTTACTATAGGTATATTTTGTGAACCTTTAAGATTTTCACACAAAAATAATAAACCGTGGGGGTTCCCCATACTTAGAACCGAAACCCTAAAATTTTTTTTTCATCAAACCCATACGTGTGGAATATCTATGAATAGGTCTTCAAAAATGATATTGAGGTTTCTAAAACATTTTTTTTTCAACTGAATACTTTGCGCGAGAGGCACTCCCAAAACGGTAAAATTAATGTGCCCCCCTCTCTGTAACTTCCAAAATAAGAGAATGATAAAACTAAGAAACATATAATTATTATGTGCATTGCCATGTATACTTCCACCGAAAATTGGTTTGAATGAGATCTAGTAAGCTGTTTTTTTAATACGTCATAAATCGTAAACATAATCGCAACTTACCTTTCATTCAATCTACTTACTCGAATATTTTTTTATATTATGTTACTTGCTGCTACGGAACCCTTCATGGGCGAGTCCGACTCGCACTTAGCCAATTTCTATTACATTACTTGCATTGACAGGGACAAGGGTGGCTGACGTGAGGGTGACAGAGACAGCGCCATACAGGTAAGGCAAACTGTAAGGCACTGTCTCTGTCACCCACACGTAATTCACGTCCAAAAGATCGTTGTAGGACTTAAATGTCAAATGTCAATTTTCTTTTTAAAAATAATTATTTCGTCAATTGAAATAGTTCTTATATGCTTTTGTTCAGAATATTTAAATCTTCTTTGCACAAATTAATGCATTATCCGTTTCTAATAAAGATTAAAATGTCTTGCACCTATAATGTGACCTATGATGTATGTATTCTTAACAATTAGGCTTACGTCATTATTATGCGTCCCTTTCAGTGATATTGCCTATGAACTTTGATGTAACTTTTGATAACTAGGAAACTAAATGAAAACTGGTACACCACTTTCTTGGCCCACCGTACCTAATTATCTTTTTTATAATTGTAATTAAAGAGTATCATCAGTTCCGCAGCAAGCAGAATCTTTCGAATAAAAACAGGAATTATCAAAATCAGTTCATCCAGTGGAATCAGTTATGAGGTAACACACAAAAAAGTTGAATTGTGAATCTCGACCTTTTGTTGAAGTCGGTTAAAAATGCTTAGGGACATTGAAACCCAGCAACTGTGATAAACCTGTTCACACAAAAGTTGAAAATCGGAAGGGACATGTGACTTTGGGGTGACCACGCCGCATCCACATCTGCGATGTCAGGGGCGTCAGTGTCAGCATAAACCGGTATTGTAGAACGTACCGTCAGTAATGGAACCGAAACACATTAAAACCTTTATTAAACCAGAATTGCTAGGTACTCTAGATAGGTACAGTGTTAAGCGATTTAAAATCATAGTGTTAAGCGACGTAATGAACGTGAAAGAAATTATTCAAGCTGCTTCTAAGGGACGAAGTACAATGCTTTATGTGAACTATGACCCACTCCCCTTGTAACGCAAAGTTACTTAAGGGTAAGAAAAACCCTCGCAGTAGGTACCCACTTTACGCGGAGAGAAATTTAAGTAACACACTTATTAAATGACAAAAAGTAACAATTTTCTACGACTTTTTCAGCTTTCGTGCTTTTTCCGCTTGCGTGCAAATTATGGATTGAGCTTCCTTCAATTCTTCAAGAAAGGTGTAAAAAGAGCTTTCCTACAGGGGGACATTGCGTTGGTAACTCCCCTGGTGTTGCTCATGTCCATAGGCTACGATGACCACTTACCATCAGGTAGCTCGTCTGTTTTTATGTCAGCCCTATAAAGTACAAAAAAACTCTAATATACCCGAGTCGTTGCAAATGAAGTACCTACAATCCGCGACTTTAATTATTATTTATGTATGAAAGTTGTCACGGTAACTGTACGAATGTTGTAACGATGACGATTATCTTCAAATTGTGAACATTGTTGGTGACATATGTACGAGTATTCTAAAACTGATATACTATAATCGTACTCAGTTATAGTACAGCGTCCTCACAAATGTCACCTCAATTTGATTTACAATATTGTTCCGGATTTACAGCGTCGTTAAAACTTGTTAATTATTCGTGTATCGTTGAGCAGAATACCTACATATTATATATTCTCCCGTGGCGCCGCACCGACTTTACGAGGACAATAAAAATGTGCGAGGACGTGTACGTCAATTGCACTGTGTGTAATGTCAATGAATTACGTCCAGCGAGCTCGTGGCTGCTAGAAGTGACATGATGGCTTTAAGCAATCGGTACCTCGGTTTCCTCGTAGTTCTACTAATTTTTCCTACTGGTAGGACCACGAGTAATGTGTCCTTCTAGTCGCCCTACTGCAGCATGACGAACACGAGAGAGACAATGACACTTTAATCGTAAACATGACTTTTAAAAGGGGGTTAGGTATTTCCGGTGTTTACGAGGTTCAGAAAATATTTATTTAGTCTTAATTTTTTTATGTCTGAAACATTTAACTACTACAACCAAGTTAAAAGATTAGAGAATATTAAAAAACCCTAGGTAGCACTTTTAACCTATTGGCATTGTAGGCATTATGCGCAGCTATTAAAAATCCATTTAATTCTTTGACACCTCCATTACCATGGGGGTTAAAACCCATGGACATGACACACGATTTCTGGAACTGCCTCTACATATATCCGCGTGTGCAGCTGTGAGGTGAATGAGAATAAATTGCGAGCCTGAAAATGAATCGACAGCACATTATCGAATCTAAACAGGACTCGACAGATTGGTTCATTGGAAGTTACTGTACTTGAGGTGTGTATCAATCAACCTTTAAACTGTCTTTTCTATATAATATATGAATTGCAACAAAATATAGGGCTGAATTAAAAAAAATGTCTTCCTAATGAATATGGCAGAAATTAGTGTGTTTGAATAAACAAACCAAAAATCTCTTCACTTTATATTATTAGTAAACTTACATATAATAAAATATAGCCGTAATACAAATACAAATCAGTAAAAATTACTTTGACAAAATGTGTATATGTAGATGTGCAAAGACTCTACACCTCTACAATGCTCTATATGTGTAGTATATACATATAAAGGTGTTGTGAACCTTGCTTCTTTATTTTCTATTAGGGCTGCGTATATTGTTAGATAAATAGGACCGGGAATACCAGGGTTAAATGTAGTCTATATATGTTGCTCCATAACCTCCTCTATGAATTAGCTACAATAGATACCATAAAAATTTATTCTGCCGCTCGGGAGATTAGCCGAGTAAACGAAAAGACAGAGAGAAAATTTCTGGACAAATTGTTTGTGTTTTATTATATCTATGTATGTGCACTTGAAAGAATACAAACTATCGACATATAGAGACAGTTTCAAGCGTTATAATTATTTTAATTTCTGTTTCAACCTAGGTAGTAGGTAGGTACTCCCAAATCTTAATTCCATATACCATAGACTTCAATTAAAACTGTAAACTTATTTTGTTAACGGGATTCCGCCAGTTGCACTTTTTTTATAAGTAGGTACTTAACATCCAGACCAACTATGTTCGTGTAGTCATTGGCTAAAATTCTGACCAGCTTGGTCCACCGCGGCACCGGGGCCATAAATTTGTCAATGTCTTGCCTGTCGCCAGCGAGTTTCCACCTATTTACTAAGCAGGATGATGACTGTTCGGAATCACTAACATATACATGGACTCCAAATGCATTCCCGTTTGAATACACGTAATTGTAAAATAAGTTGCCAAGTACAATGATATTATGCTTTTAGAATTTAAAATCACGACTACAAGTTACTCAACTAATTTTAAAATAATTTATTTTCTTGTCTCTTGTTACGACATACCTTACACGCTTATTGAATACATATTGGCATAGGTATGTATACGTAGAATGAAACTATAATTGATCAATGTCTGTACGCGAAAGATTTCAAAGATTTTGGGGACAATTTCTGATGACGATATTTTCATAGTTAGTACTTAGAGAATATACTCAAACTGTGAACTGTCCAGGGGAGAGAAGAGGTCTTCGAAAGTACCACGCTTGGTCATACAGTAGGGTGGGGTCTTAGGTTGTTGTCGTCATGTAGTTAATGTCCTTTAACCTCACAAGCGGCAACGCACATACCAGAACGTTAGCTGATTTAGATTTGATAATTATGAAAAAATGCACTGAAGTAACGGAGCAGTACAACAAACAACAAAAGTTCGCCCCGGTACAATGATGTCCGTTGAATACATTTTTTAAAAGTTTCCTTTACAAAACATGATTTAACCAGTATTTATGAAATATCACTTAAATATCATTTGGGTGTTGGTAAATACTCAGAGTGGTTACGAAAGGCGGAAGGGGACTAAAAATTGTAAAAATGGGTCACGTAGTATGTGTTTGTTCGTCTGTTTCTCGGCAATTTTCTTTTAATCGGTGCGTTGTTTCCGCTAACCTCTGAACCGTCTTATACAGTTTGTTTCCTGTATCTAATAACATATGGCAGCGAGCTTAGCAAATTTAGAACTTACTTATTATTAGTAAGCAATAAGTGTGACTTCTAATACAGGTTTCACGAAGGTTTGCTTAATAACGGTCATAATTTCTTATCAGTGTATAACAAAATGTCATATTTTACAACAAAATATGAAAGGGTTAAAAGCACCCAAGCTTTTAATTTTCTTAAGCTCACAAACAGATGTTAAACGTATATTTTGTTAAAGCACCCCAATAAACTATCAGTTGAATTGAATCACAACGCTAGAGCAATAAAGCTTTGTAACTTTTTAATGTATTTATTACCAGGTACAAAAACATTCCAAGACGGAATAGTTATAATTGAAATGTTCCACAAAGTGGTCTTAATTTTCGATCCCACGCAATATTCTAAGAAGACGTATAGGGTGACGCCCCGCTGCGTTTTCGCCTAAAGTGTCAAAATGTCCACGGTAAACCACCCCGACGACACCATTCGATTGCTTTACATTTTCTTTTCTACTTTTGAACACTTCTCTATGTCGGTTTTAATAGAAGCCACAGGTAAGTAACTCCTTACCTTTTTCAAAGAAATTGTCGGTGCCCTATCGCACATGATAGATCTATTAGTAAGATTCTTAGTTCGCAGTGAAATTGATTCAATAGTGACAATTATTTAATTGTGTTTAGGATCTTTTCTAGGAAGGTTTGATAATAAATAAAGGTATCGAAATAATTCGCTGGTCCCTCCCTCCCACATATTTAAGTAAGTAGAGTAGTGTTATTCAATTTAATTTTCCTCCTGAAATAGTATCTTCAGAATTGGTTTCACATGATCTTTCAACATACCTCTAATTACCACGAAATACGAGCATACGAAAATAAAATGATGTAGATCGATCTAGACATGCGGTAGCGTGTGAAGCCAAGTTCTAGCTAATAGAACTGACCATTATTATATGTCGTAATTAATATTTTCCTATTATTATTGTTTTTTATCTCGTATAAGTTAGCTCTTGACCAGGATTCCACAATTGTGAAAAAGTAGTCATAAGATAGTAAAGCGTGCTTACTAAGAAAAAAACCTAATCAATTATTCATGTTGATGTTAATTTATGAGACATAAAACACAATCAATAGGCTGATTTTTTTTACTCAATGCTAGAAACTTTTTTCTTTAGAGAGGGAATTTATAAAATCGATAGCATCTAATATCTTAGTATAGTTTATTATTTAAAAAAAAAAAGCTAAGCTACAACCCACTAATGGCCCACTACTGAGCACGGGTCTCTCCTCATTATTGAAGAGGCCTAGAGCATACTCCACCACGCTGCTCCAATGCGGATTGGTGGAGGGGTTAGTGGCCAACCCAGTGTCGAAAGTTTTCAAGCCGCCCGAAGGCCTCCGACATGGCTTAACGACTGCTATCAATCGATAACAACCGGGACCGACGGCTTTACGTGCCCTCCGAAGCACGGAAGCGCTCAAGAAATTTTTGCCACTAGCGGTCACCCATCCGACTACCGACCGCGCCCGCTGTTGCTTAACTTTGTCGATCGCTTAGGATCGACGCAAGCCGCCGGGCTATGAGCGCTTCTTAGTTAGTTTATATTTCCTATAGTGAAATTCAAATAGCATGTGGTTAGTTTAACCCACGTTTTACCATGCACGAAGTGACATTGTATATTCAGACAGCACAATGGCGTGAGTGCTTTGCGTTCCGATCACATAATTGTCAAATTGACATTTTAATGGGTGGCTAATGACTGGAATAGCGACCACGTTTCAAGTAACCGTCAATAACGTATAGCAATCAATGCATGTACACCACTGCTGCTTACAAAATCGTGCTACTTATAAAATAAGAAGAAATTAGGAAGATACTGACTAATGAAAAATTTCACTTTTGTGTTTTGGTTTTAATCAGTTGAAATTTTTTAGTTAAGATAATTTTATTTTGCTGTAATATTATCACTATGAATTTTTCTCTCTATATTTTTAAGAAACTTGATGGCAAAAATCTGTTTTAATTATGTTCCAAACTCCAAATATGCCATCCACAGTAGGTACTATAATTATTTAGTCTGCAAACTACACTGCATAATACCAGTACATCATGCGTAAGCACGACTCGAAGGACCATAAAATTAAAGTAAACATTAATTTGCCCAATGTTTCTTTTTTCCTTAGCATTAATAGTTTTCTTATGGACTATCGAAAGTGCTATTAACGGCTGAGCTTGTTACAGTCATTGATGTATGTAAAGCTTATCGGACTCGAAGGACCAATAAAGTTAGAAGATTTGTTTTAGTAGAAAATAACGTTTGTTCTTTTTCTTATAGACGAGCAGGACTCCGAAGTTTTCTATGCAGGCTAGAGCGAGTAGATGCGGCGGCACTCTCTGGGCACGCCCGCTAAATAAATTCATTAGTTAAATCACCGCCGGCGGCGTTTTATGTCGGTAACTTCAAAGGACCAGCCCGCCGCCTTGCCAAGGGCGCGTTCGGCCGACTTTTTACTCAGAAAACTTTGTAAACAAAATGATAATATGGTGTCCGAATGTTTGATCCGCGTTTATTATCTGTATATAGTGAATGTTTGCCTAGCAAACGCTCTCTTTGTCGTTATTGCACTGATGTTAAATTTACACATAGTCAAGTGGTAACTGACGCAATGTAAAAATAAATGCACAAAAGCATGACTGTTGGTATCATAAAAAATCTTCATTTGCTACCTATGACTTCCGTTTGCAATTTTAGGAATGTAAAAAATTGTAGAAAAAATTAAAATCCCTCTTTTCTTCCATATTTTCTTCCTCCCACTCATTTTATGGTTTTCCTTTAAATATTTGCAGCAAAAATTTTGTGTTGATGTCCTGTGTTCATGTAAATTCGGTCTGTTTAGTGGTGCACGACGCATGTAGCAAACAGCTCCATTCAGAGCTTTTATGCCTTTTATTTTACCAGTGCTGCTGGCTGTTCTGCCTGCTCGGATCCCCTCCTCTCACGATCTGAGCGAGACAGCGCCATTACGTGTGTGGTCTTCGGGCCAACGGTTCGGCAGAAGTCGTGAGTCGTCGGAGGAGTTCGTGATCCAGAGCGGCAACATAATCGACCGAACCATGATGGCGGTTCAACAAACATTCTGTGTTTGTATTCAGCCAGCATTTGATTCAGTGTTGCTCGGGTCGCGCCAGTGTAGACACGCGTGCACGGCGTCGCTATACAATCGGAGCTCGGCATCGTACCGTGTTTCGAACGGTCAGTGATACATAGAAGTGAAGAATTCGGGTGTACAAGTGTGTGGTTATGTGGCGGCGAGTGATATGACAGCGTGCGCCGCCAGACGGATTTCAGCCGTCTTCATGAGGATACTGGTGACAAGTCTGGCCCCGAGATCATGGTGGCTCCCGATTCCGAGGCTCCTTCGAATCCTCGGATAGCGGGTGCTACGAACGAAAGCCCCTCCGCCGCCGAGGCGCGCCACAGCGCTGACCTGTATATACGCACCAGTTGGGTGGATGCGGCCCTCGCTCTCTCCGAACTTGAAAAGGTTCAGTATTCACAATATAACTTATAGGGCAGTGTCAAATTTCGATTGTCATATTGCACGTGTGATTGTTTTTCTGCGAATGTCATGTCAATCGGGCCGAGGAACGCGGCAGCGCGGGACTCAGCGCCCACTAGCGGCAGCCCTGCGTACTACAAGAACGCGCGTATTTCCAAACTATTTTATAGCTTCTTGCTAAAATAAATGATAACAGACTGTAGAATGCACAAGCAATAATGATTTTAGTTTCATTAATTAAAATCAAAGGTAAATGCAGAGCATCAATTAGTAAACGAAATGAAATGAAAATTATTAATGAATGAAATGAAACTAATAAAGAATACTGAGGAAACTTGAATAAAAAGTAATTAAACTTTTAATTGTATACTTCTTAAAAAACTTAACAAGTAGATTGACAATGTAATTAGATAAAAAGGATGTTACTCTAAATGTTACCCATAAATGCAGAGCTGACTAATATTTTATAATTAAACTTTTATTATTACATTCAACTGCAGGAAAATTTTAACTAGACAACATTTCGAATGGCTAAATAAGGTTCACTGGTCGCAATGCACATTTAATGGTAGGGCGCGGGTTTGAATAGTCGGACGTTTCGTATAGTGAAGAGGAAGATAAATTCGGGGAAGGTAGCGCTTTCCCAGAAAGCCGCCCGCGCGCCCTGCGGTGGCCGGCACCCCTCCGGAGCGCCTCGCAAAACCTTCCCGCTCACAATTCATGCCTAAAAGGTAGCTTGGTTCTGTTATCCTTCACAATAATAACATAAATCTTTAGATAACGCCTCGAGCTCTATTATCAATAGTAATCAACTCATCTTTTGGTAAAACGAGTAACAGTTTTTGTGAAAGCTCGAAATGAATGTATACGAGACAAAAACAGCTGTAGCGTGTTAGTAGTAGTGTGTAGGTATAATAAGTTGGATAGAGTTATAATGTGAGGCGGACGGGCGCATGGAAGATGAAGCAATTAAGGCGCAACGGGGTGGCGCGGGGCGGGGGGCCGCGCACGCGCACTGCGGCGCCGATAGAGACATCAACACGGAGCGCAAGCGCATGCCATTCACTCTATTAGAGGAGAAAACGTACACCGCTAATGGTGATTACTATTTCGAATGAAGTAATTGGGATTATGATGAAGCATTGCTTGGGCTGCATGACGTAAGGTCATCATCTCAGTAGTGTATTGACCCTAGTGCTACATACAGGATTCAAAGTTATGTGAGGATTTGTTCCGAAGTAATTAAGTTTATAATGAAAATACTTTAAACAAATACTAAATTATCGCAATCAACAAACAGTAACTAAACCCAAAAATCAATTTAATCAACGGTACATATCAGTAATTTTTAAAATAAAAAGAACTCCAATTTTTTGTATCTGGAAGGGACCGCACAAGGTTCGACTCGTAGAATTGAGACATCTTGTGGTTTCCGATCTTGCATCCCTTTCGTTCTCGATGGGAGAGCGAGGCTTTCCTTTTCTTTAAGATTTAAGCTCCATCTCTTTCGCGCATGCATTTCCCACATATCGTGCATCTTCCTCCAAACATTGAGCACGCCGCGCCGGCGGCGGTCGCATGGGCTGGCCACTCTCGATGAAAGCGAATCAACATCTTGGGCTAGTGACATCTGTTAATCTTGTTCCTCAAATAAATGGTGACGTCACATAATAGTTAATAGCAATCCGTCAACAGATGTCGCTGTTGCAAAAAACTACAACTGCTAATGTTAATTCTTGTTAATTTTAAATAAAATGATTTGTATTACATTAAATATATTTTTATTTAACAGATAGTATAAGTTTATATAAATATTGTAAAAAATATAATAATTAAAAGTTAAGCCATGAATTCGTGTTATGGAAATACAATGACATTTGGTAATGTCAAATTGACAATTTGACATCAATCTAATCGACATCGATTTGAAAAATGAAAAATATTAATGGCTGCCGGTAATTGTTGCGTGTGCGCTGCGATTTTACAGGATTTGCCATTTTCTTTGCAATCTTATTGCTATTTTTCGCTTTTCGTGATAGAGACACTGTTAATTTATTCTACAAGTGATTGTGCTGTGTAGTTTAGTTATTAGTTTTTAAGTGCGAAAAAGGACGCTATTTTATTTAGTTGGTTTATCTGCGATCAGGACGCTATTTCATTTAGTTTTTAAGTGCGATAAGGACGCTGTTTTAATTAAGTACATTATTTCGTTTGATAGTGTGATTGAGACCTACTTGTAGTTTTCATCATGCCCAGCATAAAACGATGCGTATTTGGATGTATAACCAAAGGTTAGTAGAGTTGATTTATGGTAAAATGTTACATTTTATTTTTATAATTTTATGTCCTAGTTGTAAAAAAGTAACTTACAGTGTACTTGATGTTGAGAATATTTTAACACCAAGTGTACGGCAAAACATGATAAAGTTAGCATCTTTGATGTTAAGAAGTCCTTGTTGCCTGTGCTTTAGTAAGAGAATTCCCTACAAACACAGGAAAATCCATAACAATGAAAAAATGAGAAATGACATTACAGTAAGGTATATTTCGGCCGATCTGAACTGATCTGAACCGAACCGATCTGTGCCTACAGTAATTGACCAATCAAACAATTGTTTGTGATGTGCTACTTGATATTGGCGTACTTATTCTACCGCCAGCACTCCCTGCCTCCAACCAACATATTGGTTAAATCGACATCTGCACAGCCACTATATAGATTGGCCAAATTATAATGACCTTACTGTACTCTTTTTGTTACAATTGATTGCTGTATGAATTGACATTCTGCATAGCACATACCAAACTGCACTCATATGACTACGTTCCTGGGTTCAAATCCCAGTACGGTATAATTTTAATTGAAAGTTATTATTCAAATTTGTCAAAAGTAACCTGTACTCTTTGAGTATTTTTTTACTTGACTTTCTGTGTGCTGCTGATAGATGACTATGTATGATATTATGTGTATAAAATTGCAGGTATTACAATCCACAATTTTCCAAGTCCAATTAAAGACCAGGAGAGGTTTAAACTGTGGGTTCAGTTAGTCGGAAAACCATTAATTGGCCTCTCAGATCAGGACATTTATGAGAAGAAGAAAGTATGTGCAAAACACTTTGCAGACAAGGACTATAATAGAAACAGTCGTTTAAATGCCTTGGCAGTGCCATCTCTACATCTGCCTCGTAAGTATACTTAATACTAACTATTATTTAACTTCTTTTTTTTAAAAGGGCTGAGACATATTATATTGTGGGAAAAGATGATAAAAGTGATTTTTGCTGCCCAGGATTATAGACCTGATTTTAACTATGTGTAGTACATGATTTCAAATATGCAATAGGCGTGATAACAGTATGAAATAATCAAAGATTTAATGATTTTAGGGGAAAATACCTATTAAAAGGATTTAAAACACTGATTTTAATGTTATTTAAAAACCTGAGCTGATACCTAATTCCTGGTTCCTGGCTTTGATAAGATATATAGCTCAAAGGAGAACTATCATTTTTGACCCAAACCCAACATGAAAGAAACTTATACCTACCAGTTATTTTGTTATTTTGAGTATAACATTACATGTTAATGACAGAACGTAAAACAAATAAAGGCACAAATACACTTTCAGATATAGTATATTCTACGATTACCAATATATTGCTCTAATGGAGATAAAAGTTTGGTGACTCTTATTTCCTATTTTTATTAACTTTGGGTCATTCTAAATGGATACAATAAAATTGCTATTAAGTGAAAAATAAATGGTTTTTAAATGTTTCGCCTGAGTAAAGTTACATAGCTAAAAATAGTTGTTAGCCACTGTTACTTAAAATACTGTTACTATATCTTTGTTATATGTAATATATCAAAAAACTGAGGTACTTTTCTTTAGTGTCGGACCTGGGTAAATTTTCTATGGGCCATGACAGTTCTACTTTGTCCAGGTTTGATTTATTGATTTTGAGTAATTTCCTCACAAAAAATACAGAATTAAGCTCGTCTTCAGTAATAAATACCAGAACTCCCTTGTTAGTACATTTTGTATAATTAAATGTAAATTTGTTTATACCACTAGATCCAACCAACTTAGTTTAAATAAAACTTGTTTTGAACTCAAATGTTATTTTAGTTTATTTTTATAAAATAAAAAGTTTAGTTTATTTTTATTTTTATATATATTAGTTTATTTTTGTAAAGTACCCTATTTTACAATAATCTTTCATTGTTTATTATTTATGAGTCAAGCTCCCCAACATCATCTAATTTTCTAGTTGTAATAAAAACCTGACAAAATTTGTAAATGTATTTAGCTAGAAAGCACCTAATAGTGTATTTCTTCTTAGTAGACACCTAATATTTATCTGATAATCACCAAGTCGGTGTATGTAATTATTCTAATTAATTTCAATTATTTAAGTTCTTTAAGACCATGATAATATTATGAAGATTATTCTTAATATTCTCTTGTTGGGAAAATGTAAAAACACTTTGTTGGGTTTTGTTGTCAATGTATTTTTACATTGAGGTACTGTATAAAACTTAATCTCTTTGAAATTCATTTTAATCACAAACTTTGTTTACTGCCTTCACCAAGCCTATACATAATATGTCATGTTCTTGACTGAGTGATAAAGGTTTTTTCGTCAATAGTAAATGTGTACCCCCATTATAGAAGATTTCAAAATCTTTCGTTATGCCTATTGCTTTACAAATCAGCTTTAGTTTCTGCGATAGAAAAAAATGCATCATAGAATATAATATATTTATTAATTGGCGTGAATTTATTTTACGCAATCAGACAATAATATAATGTACATTATAACTGTGTATTTTATTTACATAATTTTTTTTTAGAAATACCTGATGATCCTTTGCCATCATCGGATATCAGAAGTCAGGCTGTATCAATGACTTCAAATGAAATAGTGGATGTTGCACCATCTACATCTGATCAAACCTTAAGTATACCATCAACATCGAGAATGTTGCTTCAATCAGGTAATTGAAGACAATTACAGTTATTAATTATTGCTTTTTACAAAAAAAAAAATAACCAACGTCAACTGTAAGCTTTAAACATGTTTATACATATCGACCAAGATGTAAAAGTCCTCTAAACAGAAGTTTTTAGAATTTAATGAACTAAATGTTAAACATGATTTTGGTTTCACATCTCTCACTTTATCATTTTTCTGAGAGAATAATATTATGTAACATGCCACCTAATAAAATTTAATGAAATTAAAAAGATATTTTTAATTTTCATTTCCATTCCATACTCTGAGAAATAATTGAACAATTCTTTTAACCCATTATATTTCTAATATTCTTCATATTATAACTGTGTACTATATTTATATTACATTTTTTTTAGAAATATCTCATGATCGCTTGCCATCATCGGAAATCAGAAGTCAGGCTGTATCAACGACTTCAAATGAAATAGTTGACGTTGCACCATCTGCATCTGATGAAACCTTTAGTATACCATCAACATCGAGAATGTTGCTTCAATCAGGTAATTTTTTAATGTTTATATTCAAGTTTTCTACAATATAACACTTTATTTAGGAAAATCGCTAACCTATCTGAATTCTTGACTAACCAGTATAATGCACTGGTTTAAATTACTGAACCAACAATTTGAGAAGAGAAGACAAGTATAAGAAATATTGCTTACTGATTTTACCAAACAGTGTCCTTTACCATCTATACCTAACTTCCCAATAAAAAATATGATAAAGTAAGTTTTCACCAATAGTTTCATGGTGGTGCAGGTTTGTGTCACTCAGTATCATAAAGTACCCTCATGTTCATGTTTTTTTTTATTTGTATTCATTTTTGAACGGTGTGAAGTTAGCGTCATTTGCTATCTAAAAATGGGCTACTTAAGCACGGAAAAAATGTAAATAGTTTTCATTGTAATATTCATCACCTAATTTGTTTCAGGACGTGATGCAAGATTTAAAAATCGGGGATACATGACGACACAAAAATGTATAAGAGACTTGAAGAGAGAAATTTTAAGATTAAGGAAGAGCCGCCAGAACTTAAAAACCCGCCTTGAAATGATTCAAAAAATGAACAATTCAACCGCCTTAGAGAGGGTAACAAAAAGGATGAATCTATCGAGTAAAATATTTACAAAAATGTTATATAGGCAGGCTGGCAAAAAGCCTAGAGGCCGCCGATTTACTTTGAAAGAAAAAATTCTGGCACTCTCATTTTACAAACGGAGCCCAAAAAGCTATACACTTCTATCAAAGTGCTTTACAGTGCCTGCCGCTAAAACTTTAAGAAATTTGCTGGGCAAAATTGAAATTCATGCTGGAATAAATAAGCCAATCTTTGAAAAAATTAAAGAAAACGTAGAGAAGATGACATTTAACGAAAAGTTATGCATCCTCATATTTGATGAGATGCACATTAATCCTCAAATACACTACGACTCAAAGAAGGATGAAATAAAAGGTTTTGATTCATTTAAAAAACAAAAAATTGCTGACCATGTTTTAACATTCATGGTACGTGGCATTAGCAAAAAATTTAAACAACCAGTAGCATATTACTTCACACAGAACCTAACAAAATTTGAGCTAAAAGCAGCAATTAAAGAAGTGGTTCGTGAAGTAAATGCTACTGGATTGAAACTTATAGGTACAGTATGTGACCAAAGCACAGTGAATGTTGGAGCTATTGAAAGCCTTGTTAATGATAGCAAAGAATTATATTTAAGAAATGGCAGGGAATGGCAAACTGATGTCATAATAATTGATGAGACGGAAATTATTCCCTTATATGATGTCCCACATTTAATAAAAGGCATTAGGAATAATTTAATAACAAAACATTTAAAGTATATCAATAAAGAGGACAACACAGAAAAAATAATAAAATGGGAATATTTCATAAAATTATTTAATGCAGATCTCATATGTGGAGAATTAAAAATATTACAAAAAATTACAGAAGAACATATCATTCCTGAGAAAATCAATAAGATGAAAGTTAGGTTAGCCACACAATTATTTAGCCACAGTGTTGCCATTGCCACAAATCATTTATGTGATGCTGGAAAATTAGATCCTGCATGTAAAAATTTAATACCTTTTGTTTTAATTTTAGACAAACTATTTGATTCGTTAAATGCGAGCACTTTTGTTAATACGGATGGAAAAATATTTAGATCAGGTGTGAAAAGAAATTCTCCCCATCATAAACTTTGGCAAGAGGGAATTGAGTTTTTGAAAAACATTAAATTTTTTAAGGAATGTCATGGAAATCTTGGGTTAAAAGAATATAAGGTACCATCTATAAAAAACTTTATTAAAACGATTGAGGGCATGCAAGCCATTTGGAAATTAGTTAATAACAGATATGGTTTACAATGCATGTTAACTAGACATTTTAATCAAGACCCAGTTGAAAACTTTTTTGGGAGTATAAGGAGTCTAGGGGTGAGAAATGTTTCTCCTAATGTAATAAACTTCGAAGGAGCATATAAATCTCTCCTTTTAAATAATTTTTCATCTTCACAGTCTATTAAAAGCAACTGTGAAGATGATTCTATTAATACTTATTTTCAATCCCTAGATTTTCTTTTGAAAAACTCCCAAAATAAAACTGTTAATTCAAATGCAGATCTGCTTCAAGAAATAAATATAAGTGAAGAAATTTTACAGATTAATGACAAAATACAAGAAGCAGGTCTGCAACAAAGAAGTTATGTTTGTGGCTGGGTCGTTAGAAAATGTTTAAAAAATATTTGTAAAACATGCAAACCATGTCGACGTCAATTATTAAGTGATAAAAATATTGAAGCTAATAATTTAATAAAAGCTAAAGAATATTGTAACAAAAAATGGCTGGTATACCCCTCACTAGGCATTCATAAATATTTTAATGATATACAAATTATTACTACGCAAACTTTAAAAGAAAATTTTTCTACAAGTAATATTAAAAAATATATAAAAGACCTCAATGTTGTTTTTACAGATTTTAACTTTGAATGTAATGTACACAAAAATAATTTAAAAAATTTCTTTGAGGAGAGTGTTATAAATGTTTTAATTTATAGCTGGTGCCGTTCTATTAACCGGATTCTGAGTGGAAAAATAACTTATGATGGGGATGACAACATAAAGACAAGTGCACAATTGTACTATAATAAGCACAAACATAATAAAAATGTGAAATAATTATGCTGTTTTATTACATATAACCTTCCTAACAATCTAAATTATTTGATTGGTTTAAGTTCATAATTATAGTATCCACACATTGCTACAGTATATTGTGAAGTCTGAGTTATGAATATGGATACTATAGTTATGAATTTAATATCAATCTTTAAAAAAATTAATAATTAGAATTGAATATAAGCAAGCGTATAGGAATTTAGTTAGGTTCAAGATTAACAGATGGCGCTAGCTTCATTGTTGGCAGAAATAATAGTAGAGTCGGCTCTCTATTCCCTATATTATTAATCTTTTCTCTATGGGCGGTCGGCAGCTGCGCTGGAGACCTATAAATGATTGTTACTACACCCACGATTTTAAAGGTGCAGCTCAACATTGGACTTCTGGGTATTTTCATTACGCCAACAAGAAACTGCGGCTGATAATACTTGTCCGATCCGATCACCAAACTTGCCAATGTTTAGATCCCTATTAGGGCCTATACTATTTTAACGACAACCGTATTCAGAATGAATTAACTCTCGTAATAATATAACCAATTGAGTTTTTTTAATAGGCTTACGTAATGCCAAATATTTTAGCCATGTATATAAACTCATACGACCGCAGTAAGATGACCTGTATCGTGGGTGGCATAGACAACATAAATAAGATGTGAAACACCCACGACTCAAAAACAAACATTTATCGGCCTGATCAAGTAGGAATCAAACCCAGAACACCTCGCTTCGCAGGCAGGATCAGTATGGGTCTACAGGGTCATACAACAACATGGTCATATTCAGAAATAAAATATTAATGGATAAAGAAATTAGGTGAAAAATCAAGGAATTTAATTGGCGTACAGCAGTTACGGTAAAAGAATTAGAGCAAAAGGAAGTACTCGTAATTTCCCCTGAGTTTGATGAGTAAATTTTTCGGAAGAGTGAGAAAAGTGTAAAGAAATATGTATTACGAAGACAGATAGGAGTAGAAAGATGAAGTACCTACAGAATATCAATATAGGGCAATAAGTATGAGTATTCCAGCGAAGTAGGATACGGTGCCTTTTAGTTTAGCACGAAAGGAATCATGATAAAAGTTGCTTAGTCCAAATAAGAATCTTTTCCATAAAATTTGTAGACGCTCGAGTTTGTTAACATCCTTAATTATTTCTCTATTTTTTCAACGTAAACGCCAGACGTTACGTAACTAACTTCACTGATTAGCGAGATGCGGGTGTCGAGTTTCCCACTTAGTGGTGAGTGGTGAGGTTGGCCGCAACACGTGGCATGCACACGCATCACTGCGCGGCATTTTTCCCCGTCGTTGACCAATGCTTCCGACCCAGTAGCTCCACTACACCATATGCTTTAATCTTGACTAACATGCTGTGTCTGAACTATTTTAGCTTGCCAATTCCTTCATAAATAAACACATTTAATACTCACTAATTACAGTCACTATGAGTAATGACGTAACTGGTTAGTCTGAAAGGTAAGGAATGTGAGAAATCCCAAAGTTTACCGTTCAAAATTGATGACTGATCAAGAAAATCACAGCACTGATGCGATGGTAATGATGAGAAAGATGATGAGGCCAAGTAGAGAAAAATTAATTTTAAATAAGGAAATAAAATCAAAATTGGCCGTCTATAGAGATTAGAGACCCAAGTATAGATGAACTCTGTTTAACAATTATAAAAGGGCAAAATAATACGACTCGTGTTACAACTTCAGTTACAATTTATTGAATGATCCAAGTATTGACAACAACAAATCTTCCTTTGCTGTCGTCGTTCTATTTTCAAATAGGTACCGGCCAGGTCGCTGGCCAGTCACATTTTAATAGAAAACCTGAAAAGAAAGCTCTGACTCCTCTCCTCTCAAGTCCACTAAAACACTACTCTGCTCAAAAGCACCGCTCCTCTCAATAGCACCTCTCCACTCCACATCTGGCAACACCAGTATGCCAAAACTGCCCTCGCTTCAGCACATCTCATATCGCCACCTCCTGCAGTCATTGCTCCTCATAGTTGTTATAGCGCAGGCATAAAAATCCTCCGTTACACAATATTGCGCACGTATACGCAGGACTGTGAGACTTAAGTATAGTGTAGGAAGAAGAGAAGTGCACGAAACCAAATTGTATAAATAAAATAACATTAATTTGATACAGAAAATGTCTAAGTTCGTACCCTCAATGTCAATGTAAATTAACCCTTGGACTTGATGAATTACGGTCGAATTTTGTAGGCAGAGCGGTTCACCGGCTTAAATTAACTTTCCTACTTACATTTCACATTTGACGTAGTGCTGAATTCCTAAACTTCCACACAAGATTCGGACCATTAGGAAGCACTTCTGGAGAACATACCTAAATGCAAGACCAGAGGATTGTGATACTTATGATATAAATCTAGCTGGAAATGACTAGACCGCAAAGACTCTTGAGTATAAAATTAACCAAAGACACGAGAAACATTCTAACACATGCTCGTTGGAAAGATACGGCAATAAATTGGAAAGTTTACCAGTAACCCAGTGCATTATCGATACTGTCGGAATCATATGACCAATACAACCTGTTTAGCCCCTAAGCCTAACTTGGCAACTTTCTCGGCTTTACCGATTATTTAAAACGGTACTGATTACCGGCCTCTAAAAATATTAAATAAAAATATTTTAATGTAATTTATCGTTTGATATTTTCTGCTCCGTACTAGTGTAATTTTTTTGTTACTTTCTATGGTTTAATTTTAAATGTAATGAATTTAATATCCGCGTATACAAATTGAAATGGCGTCGACACCAATGGCCAAGAGACAATGATGGCCAAGAGGAGCCCGTTCACCTTGGCTCCTACTTTCCAGAATGTATCCTTGGAATACACTGACCGCCTTCAGTTGTTGGGAATTGATATTTCCTCCAAATTGAATTTCGGGCGGTTCATCGAATCCAAGGCAAAAGCGGCCGCAAGGAAACTGGGAGTACTTGCGAGGGTGCGGCAGTACTTCACACCGGAACAGCTGTTGACCTTATATAAAGCTCAGGTTCGACCTTGTGTGGAGTACTGCTGTCACATCTGGGCTGGCGCCGCCAAAACTCAAATATCAGCCTTGGATTCGATGGAGAGGCGTGCAAAGAGGCTCATTGGTGACCAACATTTGGCTGAAACCAATCTGCAAAGCCTCGAGCATAGGCGCAAGGTTGCCAGCCTGTCGTGTTTCTACAGGATACATTTTGGAGAATGTGCGCAGGAACTGTTCGGCTTAATCCCCCCATCCCCGTTCTTCCATCGAACATCACGACGTACGGCGAGCATCCACCCTTACGTCGTAAACGTCCCGCAGATACGAACGACAAGATATGCGTCGTCGTTCATTATGCGTACTGCGAAGGACTGGAATAGCTTGCCTGCGTCGGTGTTTCCGGCTGTGTATAATGTGGGAGTCTTCAAGAGAAGAGTGAATAGGCTTCTATAAGTTAGTGCGTACAACATCTTGGACTTCATCGCCACTTACCATCAGGTGGGATCGTTGTCAAGCATTAACTTATTTTAAGTATAAAAAAAACACTCACGTGATTATTATTATTTATTGATGAATAAAAAGAAGTATTATCGTCCTTATAAATTTATATTCTCATTGTAAATAACGATATCTATAGGTATAATAATAACTTTACTTTGATTTAATATGACATCATTATTGCGAGTGATTACCTACTTATTCACGCATTGATTGTTTCAATAAATTATTATGTGTTTGAATGAATGTCTTCTATTAATAAATACGATTATATTTACGATAATAATATAATTATTATTGGTTGTCATTTCGACCAAAACAACACAGGATACCTACGAAGACTTCTTTCCAACTGGTTTTAGACTTACCGTTGTAATAAATGAGATCCATAAACAGTTAATAGTCCTCACTCAACCAAAATATTACTTTTATGTATTGACTCTGCTGATGTTGAGACGTAAACTAAATTAATGTGTTTTAAACATTCTTCTTATTCGTATCGCTCGTGCAGGAAAGATCGTGTTTCAATTTCATTCATCATGGCAGATGTTCTCTTCATGTTCGTTCACCATATCTCCATGTTTGTGGTTAGTCTGGTGCACTGATAGTCGTGCCCGTGAAGGACTTGATTTCTTCAATCCGTCGCGCGTCGTACGAGTGACCTCCTACGTATATCTGGTGATTTCCATTTTTATCTGTACAACAAGGCATTCTGAGTGAAGGTGTGGCTCAATCCACAATCATCGCCTTAATATTGTTGAGCTTCGATTCGAATTCATGAGTGATTTTCTTTGAGTTCTTCTCCACTTCGAAGAGCTCTTCTATAAGTTTAACATTGCTCCCAAAAAGGTTGGTATCATCTTTATTCCGCAAATTTGCAATTTTATTGCTACCAGTAATACCATTATTCCAGTCTTAGTCTATTACGATACCAGTGCGTACACAGATACGGTCTCACCTTAATAAAGGCGTCTGAAAAGAAGAACGAAATACTTCAGCGTACTCATCTCCAACAGAACATTCCACACCTTCCGCCGTCTCATAGAATCGAATACCTTTGAGAAGTCAACAATTCAAATATAAGTCTGCTTGTTGAACTCTCTTGACTTTTATATTATCTGGCTCTCAATCAGAATCTGATCACGTGTACGTGTGAAAGCTGTGACAACGTTCTATCATTGACTCGAAAAGGATACCGAATACTCAACATCTGTTAAAAAATACTCTTTTTCATTTTAACCTGATCTCATCATCATCAACTAAATTGACATAAATCATATAAATTGACGTGCTTGTGTCGGTTCCATGCAATGATAATGTGGGCTCCTTATTCGCGGCTTCTGTATTCGCGGGTAAAAAAATTGTGACTGACTCTACGTATTCGCAGCTTAAAATTTCGATCGTGAAAATGATAATATAAACTATATAAAGATTCGGTGTCTTCTGTTTGCGCGTTGGCTTTCTTTGCGTACTGCTGGCTAGTACGTGCTGAGGCAGCTTTTCAATGTGTCACGCGGAAAGGTCTAATCTTTAGTTAAATTATGAATTAGCATGCCGTTATATACTACCGCAGGCGTATTAGGCCATACCGTTTGAAATTGAAATATCACTAGGCAGTCATTGCATTAATTTTAATTAATTATGACTTCTTTTGCTTTGTAACTAAATGCAAACGGGCATTTAGTTTTTGCCCTTGTAAATAGGGTTGCCACCCGTACTTTATAATAAAGTATTGTACGTTATTTCAGGCAATTGTACTCTATACTTTATGAGAACAATAAAGTACAAGAAAATACTTTATTTCGCATGATTTGATTTCTTTGTAATAAAAATGAATCACTTATTAATTTTTATTTAAATATAGATTGTAAAGATGCTGTGCAATTGTTTAGTCGAGATCCTAATTTGATACAAACTGCAAAAAGCAATAAAAAATATGTTTTTAAATATATTAATAAAGAAAAATAAATTGTACTTTATTTTGATACTATGTACTTTTTTTTCTCACCTATAATAACCAATGTACTTTATTTGCAAAAAAAAGGTGGCAACCCTACTTGTAAACCCTATCTAAAGATGTTACAAAATATGTAAATAAATGAACAAAACGTACCCGTATGCATTAGAACGTATGAGTCGTAAAAATGTAGCCTGTTTCTACGTGACCTTTGATCACGGGCGCGCAGTCAAAATTACGTCAAGCTCGTAAAGTGTCATTGACATTCAAAAGCGCGCCGGTGTCCGACTGGCCAATTGGCCACTACGTGATGTCCTTGACAACGATCCCATTTATGAATGCCGATGTGGTGCTTTACATTTTTTAGACGATGTAGTAAAAACTAATGTTGACTACACGATACTACACTTGAACGTTCTGAGATCAGATAGAGGATGGATTGATTATACGTTATTATTACTACTCGTATGTAAACGCTAGTTCTGGTTTCTTTTTGGTTACGGGTCGATGACACTGAAAGGAGATGGTTCCCTATTATTATTTATTTATTTATTACAAGTTAATGTTTTCCACATGATGGCGATGTAGTCTTGCACACTCATATAGAATATTCACTCTGAACTAGTGCTCTGTTTCAACTTTCAGCTAAATTGCTATAGAAATGTAGTTCTTATTATGGGGACATAATTCGTAAGCATTAATATCAAATATTAATAATATTATATTTAAAAATCGAACGGCTGAAGGGTTACCTAAATTAAAAAAGAAATAGACAAAAGAGAATAGAAAACAATAGTGATTGTTAAACAGCTGTTATTGCACACAAATTCCTGGTCATACTAAAATCGTGTGGTTTGTATAATCTGTAGATTCCATTGCATATTTATGGAGTCAACAACCTATAAACAATATTGTATGCCAGTAAAACAAAGATATAGGAAGAGGCAAGCACGTACTAGACCATTTGCTCACAGTCAATAGTAATAGTCGGGTTCGGTAATAGAGCGCACGACGCTCCATGCATTCTCATGGGATAATAGGTGGCCCCACACCCACAGCCCATTATATGCAGATATCCGGAACTCTTAAGATACATGATCTTACCAGGCCAGCGTTAATGTAAATATGGGAATTAAAAATAAAAAGAAAAGGCAGAGAGTTTGAATGAAACTGTAATGGGGTAGGGGGGGGTAGAGGTATAAAATAAAATTTAAGTCAAGTTAACTATTAAATTTATTTCTTAATTCCAATTTTAGTTTACCAATCCAAGGATGGTATAAGTAGTTAGGGACAAACAGTACACCTGGGTAATTGAACAGTTGGGGTTGCTGGTCGTTTGTCTGGCTTTAGAACCGTATACTGATACAGGTTTACGACTTAAACTCTAGAGTCTTAACTAAAGGTTCGCTTAAATAAAGTACAGAGTTGTGTTAAAATTCTATGATACTATTAGGTAGTTTAGGTTAGGTATATATATACATATATATTGAGAGACAATATATATATATATATATTCAGTAGGTAGATATATATTAACTCAGTAATATATATATGAGAGGAAAGTATCGGATACAGAAAGCTAGAGCTAATAACTATTTGCTTAATAACTATGTGCTTTGCTGCGCTTCCACTGCCCTGCGACCCCGGACAGAATGGAATATTAAAATAAAAAGAAAAGAAAAGAAAAAACTTAAGCGCAGCCAGTCAGCACCCTCAGCGCAGCTTGCAGCGCTGAGCTGGGACAGCAGAGCCAGCTACAGGGTCCACCGCCCTCGGGAGTAGCCTCCAGGGAATCCAGTCCCCGCAAAAACACCTCCTGAAGCGTATATAAAGTAATATGTCACTACCTAATACAACCCCAATTTAATCTGCCAGACAACGTTTACATTCAGACTAAGTTTATATTAAAAGGTACAAATTTATAGAATTTATAATCTTCTTATTAATTAATATTATGTTCTAAAATTCAAAATTCAAATTTATTTAATTGCAAGATAAAGTTACAAAAGTTTTAATATCTTTTATAAGTTTTTATATATTTCTAGTAGGTATTAAAATGTTTACAAAAGCTATTCATTTAAGATAACAACATGAGGTAAGAGCAGACATCTATACCTAATGGTCACATTATGGAATTACATCAGAGAATAGAATTAAAGTTGCAGACAGAATCCTCGGTAATCAAATTAGTTAGTTAGGCAAAGTGTAATAATAATAATATGTAAGTGAAGCTCACATACATGGCCATCGGAATCCATCGTCCGGAAGCGAGGCCTATGAGGGCATAGAAGGTCCCCACGGGGACGCCTAGGCCACCCCTCATGGCAAGCGTGCCCGTCTTAACAGAATAAATAAAAGATTGATAAGCATCGGCGTGAAAGGTCAAAGCTCAGACAAGGTGTACATGTGGCAACCGGGGAGGCCGGACCACTATATATATCATTCATTAATTTATTAAATTCAATTATATCATTCAACCTGACTGAGGAATGAATCTAATTGAAGGAAAAAGGAGACCCATACAGACAGAACACGCGGTCACACATTAATTAATATTACACGCGGAGAAGGAAGAGGTTAGAACGCATACCTTATGAAGGAGGCGCCCACAGCACAGCAAGACAGGTCTACTCGTCAGCAAGCGTCACTTTCAAAACCCTGCGTAAAACGTTCGTATTATTCACTCGAATTTAAATTGATTCACTAACCCTAACCTCGAAATGCAATAGACACTCACCAGATACGTGGGAGGTTACCGCGCGGTATGCTATCACGTGGCACGCCAACCTCGCGTGCACGCCACCGGTAGGAAACACTGAAAAGATTCACCTAATTAGCCCATGACATCAAGAAAATAACGCGAATCCCGTGGGAAAACCGAAAGGAGACGGCTATACTCACCCAACAGAAATCAGACAGCAGTCAGACAGCACTTCAACAGCAATCAGACAGCACAGACAGCTTGGAGGCGCACGCGCAGCGACCAGTAGCCAGCACGACCAGAAGAGCAATGTCGCACCAAGGGCACTCCGACTTCGGACGAAGCCCTCCCACGACGAGATCACGACTTCCGCCTTTTCCACCAATCACAAACCCTGCTGGGCTCGCGGAGAAGTTCAAAAACCCCACTATGACACGATCACTTCTTCACCAATTTCCACTACCGAAATTAGCAACTCGACAAATTCCCTAAATAAGCTAAATAATCTAGACTCGCGTCGCTGACAAAATACTATATTATAACTAATTTTACCTAACCTTATTTATTTTTTACTTAATGTAAATAATGACAGCACAGATAACTACAAGACCTCTGATTTCCGAACGCGTCGCAGTTTCCTACCACAGATTACCTAATTCGAGATACACTTAAATATTTTATTATTTGATTAAAACTATTTATTTTATTAACGGACCCTGGGACCAACAACAATGTTTCCTAATTCAAAATTAGACAGACAAGAGGCCAATTTGGAATTAAGGCAGCCCATCAACCACAAAGCCACGAACCAAAATCTATGGTGACCGACCGTGAATATTCTGGTTCTCTCTGGTCGATAATCTATCGATACCATAGATGTCAGAATCAGCCGACCTGTCAATGTCACAGCCCTGACATTGTTTACATTTTTGGAGTGATACAAATAAGTTAACTTCTGAATTTAATTAAATTATTGGCGTTATAATCCAAATCATGTGATTTTGTTATTAAATTCAAGTGAAGTTAATAACAGGGAATCTCCAAACGTGTATACAGTGCCTCTGTACGTTAAATTTAGTTAATTTCAGATGATGAAACTCGGATGTTGTTCTCGTAAGTTAACCATTTCAGCTACCAGAAAAAACAAGTGTTACAGTACCCCGTCACCCACCAGAATTTTGCGACAGAAGGGAGAAAAATTCATGCTGGCCCCCCAGCACTAAAACACGATAACAGAACCTAAATAAAACCAGACCGCCCTACACAAGTTTTCTTTTTCCAGAAAGTACCTAACCTAGAAAAAGATATTTTACCTACATCACATCTTCCAGACAGTGATACAAGACTATCTGAAGAAATATTCCTACCAGAACTCTCAGACAGCGGTAGAAGCTGATCTGAAAAACTATTTCTATTAAAACTAAATGTTGCTTGTCGAGGCGTCAGCAGTGGTCCAGCTACACCGACGCTAGAACACTGAGCGGGCCTGCGACAAACATTCCTAATACCTAAGCGTCTATCCGAAGAAGTATCGACTACTTCAGGAACTCTACACGGCCTCCTCTCAGAAGGAACCCGTCTCTTACGTTGAAGACAGACAAGGTCGTTCAACGTTGAACAACGATTACGCCCCTTACAATTAGTGCTCTGGCGCTCTGTATCGAGAGCGACAGAACGGAAAGTGCTAACTTTAAGTGGAGCAATAGCTCCTTGAGGTTTGCTCCTAACCCCAGCAACAGACTGCGCTGTCAGACGCAATACGTCTGGCGCGATTTGAAAAACCTTCCAGAAATTAATACCTAAAATTAATCCTGATTCCATCTCTGGAACAAGATGAAATTTTATTACCCGCAATACAGACTCCACAACGACAGGTAAGAAAATATAACCGGTAACGGTCGAAGTAGAACCGTTAGCCGTAACTACAGAACATACCCTATCTGATTTCTGCACCTCGCAGAACTCAGTAAACTTCTCAATAACAGCCCCTCCTAATACAGAAATCTCTGAACCGGAATCTAACAAACCACGGCTAGGCACACCACAAATATCTATGTCCATATAAGGACGAGCATCCAGACACTCCTCCGCTGGGACAGACACTTCACACTTAGAAGCCACAGTGTTACAATTAAAAACAGAGCGGACGTAGTCACACCAGTCACGCCACTCTGTAGAAGAAGTACGATTAGTAGGGTGACCCTGTTGTACTCGTACAGAAGACACAGGTGCAGGTTTAGACCCAACACATTTTTTACAGTCGGCCGCCGTCACACCTTTCTCCCCACAACGGAAGCAAACTATAATTTTAGGAGCCTTGCACTCTATGAGTGTATGGTCCTTAACCCTACAACGCACACAAAATTTATCGACCTTCTCTACTTTACAAACAACATCGCACCGAGGACGAGTCGCCTTCCCTTTGTATGCAAGCTCAGGAACCACTGCGTTTGCAAGATTTTTAGGAGGCTCGGTAAAATTCTCGGCCCTCTGCTTTGCAGCTTCCAACAACCTGCAACGGCGTTTTAACTCCGACCACGTCTTCACCTCGCAGAGCGCCAGCTGGGTCGAATAAAACGGCCTAATATTATATAACACAATATCCAATTTCTCTCTGTCATCTAGAGGTTTTTTAAGCCTAGCGAAATAATTTTGCATGATACTAAGGTATATAGTAATGGTTTCGTCTGGACCCTGCGTCCTAGAACGAATTTCTTTTAATAATCTATGTTCATAATCATAAGGTAGGTACTCCTCTAACAATAACGTCTTCAACTGGCCCCAATTTGACACCTCCGATTTAACGCTACGAAACCAGTATAGAGCCTCATCAACGAAAAGTTCTACTGCCGACTTAAATAATCTTTCTAGGGATATATTCCGAGACGCGCAGATTTCCTCTACCCGTTCCAAGAACGATTGGACACAGCCCTTGCCATTAAATTTTATATTGATCGACTGAACCGACGAGGAGCGATCACACGTAACAACAGACTGCAACATAGCCACCTGTCCTCCGGGGTTGACTGCCTCCTCTGCGACCTCAGCGACCTTAGGTTTAAAGTCTACACTACTTGTAAAGTTATGCATAATCCTATCTAATTGTTGCAAGATAGGTAGAAGGCGATTGTCAAGCTCCTCCTTCCAGGCCTTGTCCTCCTCTTCCTCAGGTTCCACCCTACTCAATCTATGAAATAAATGGTTCCCTAATGCCTCAATCCGGTACAGCTTTTTTAAAAGAAAATTTTTTGAATTACAAATCTCTTCCAATTCCGTTAACTTTGACGCAATTGTCTTTAATTCCGGTCGCACCTCACCCTCAAAAAGGCTCACCTCGTCAGTCGGTATTTCCTTTGCAAGAGATTTAATTTGAACTCTTAACCGATCCACTGTGCTTTCCGGTACCCCATCGCGTATTGCTACCTCATATTGAAGTTCATCCTTGTTTAGGAGATGAAAACGTATCGGACGTTCTTCCATAATGTTTACAAGGTAAAAAAGTAGGTAAGGTAAAAAGTAGAGAAGGTAAATTTAGGTAAGTTACCCCAGCACTATTGAGTATTAATTAGGTAAGTTATTAAGTAATTAATTAATTAATTAATTAATTAGGGTAAGGCATTAAGTAAATTATTAAGGAAGTTAAGGTAAGAAAAGCTAAGTTAAATATGTCACACAATAGTGCTTGGTTTACAAAACTTATTATACTATTGTATCTATTGTACTATTATATCTATTATCCGAAAATCCAATTACCTAGGTGTCCAACGGTGACAAGAAAGAAGAAAAAAAACAGTAAGACACGGGGCCGCAATGCACAAATTAAATGTAAATCTATGACAAAAAAGCGCAAAGCACACAAAAAAATACAAAAGCCAGACAATCCGTCAATGAGCGAGAGACCACTGACAGGGATGAGAATCCACGAGCCAACAATCGCCCCACGTTGGGCGCCACTTGTAATGGGGTAGGGGGGGGTAGAGGTATAAAATAAAATTTAAGTCAAGTTAACTATTAAATTTATTTCTTAATTCCAATTTTAGTTTACCAATCCAAGGATGGTATAAGTAGTTAGGGACAAACAGTACACCTGGGTAATTGAACAGTTGGGGTTGCTGGTCGTTTGTCTGGCTTTAGAACCGTATACTGATACAGGTTTACGACTTAAACTCTAGAGTCTTAACTAAAGGTTCGCTTAAATAAAGTACAGAGTTGTGTTAAAATTCTATGATACTATTAGGTAGTTTAGGTTAGGTATATATATACATATATATTGAGAGACAATATATATATATATATATTCAGTAGGTAGATATATATTAACTCAGTAATATATATATGAGAGGAAAGTATCGGATACAGAAAGCTAGAGCTAATAACTATTTGCTTAATAACTATGTGCTTTGCTGCGCTTCCACTGCCCTGCGACCCCGGACAGAATGGAATATTAAAATAAAAAGAAAAGAAAAGAAAAAACTTAAGCGCAGCCAGTCAGCACCCTCAGCGCAGCTTGCAGCGCTGAGCTGGGACAGCAGAGCCAGCTACAGGGTCCACCGCCCTCGGGAGTAGCCTCCAGGGAATCCAGTCCCCGCAAAAACACCTCCTGAAGCGTATATAAAGTAATATGTCACTACCTAATACAACCCCAATTTAATCTGCCAGACAACGTTTACATTCAGACTAAGTTTATATTAAAAGGTACAAATTTATAGAATTTATAATCTTCTTATTAATTAATATTATGTTCTAAAATTCAAAATTCAAATTTATTTAATTGCAAGATAAAGTTACAAAAGTTTTAATATCTTTTATAAGTTTTTATATATTTCTAGTAGGTATTAAAATGTTTACAAAAGCTATTCATTTAAGATAACAACATGAGGTAAGAGCAGACATCTATACCTAATGGTCACATTATGGAATTACATCAGAGAATAGAATTAAAGTTGCAGACAGAATCCTCGGTAATCAAATTAGTTAGTTAGGCAAAGTGTAATAATAATAATATGTAAGTGAAGCTCACATACATGGCCATCGGAATCCATCGTCCGGAAGCGAGGCCTATGAGGGCATAGAAGGTCCCCACGGGGACGCCTAGGCCACCCCTCATGGCAAGCGTGCCCGTCTTAACAGAATAAATAAAAGATTGATAAGCATCGGCGTGAAAGGTCAAAGCTCAGACAAGGTGTACATGTGGCAACCGGGGAGGCCGGACCACTATATATATCATTCATTAATTTATTAAATTCAATTATATCATTCAACCTGACTGAGGAATGAATCTAATTGAAGGAAAAAGGAGACCCATACAGACAGAACACGCGGTCACACATTAATTAATATTACACGCGGAGAAGGAAGAGGTTAGAACGCATACCTTATGAAGGAGGCGCCCACAGCACAGCAAGACAGGTCTACTCGTCAGCAAGCGTCACTTTCAAAACCCTGCGTAAAACGTTCGTATTATTCACTCGAATTTAAATTGATTCACTAACCCTAACCTCGAAATGCAATAGACACTCACCAGATACGTGGGAGGTTACCGCGCGGTATGCTATCACGTGGCACGCCAACCTCGCGTGCACGCCACCGGTAGGAAACACTGAAAAGATTCACCTAATTAGCCCATGACATCAAGAAAATAACGCGAATCCCGTGGGAAAACCGAAAGGAGACGGCTATACTCACCCAACAGAAATCAGACAGCAGTCAGACAGCACTTCAACAGCAATCAGACAGCACAGACAGCTTGGAGGCGCACGCGCAGCGACCAGTAGCCAGCACGACCAGAAGAGCAATGTCGCACCAAGGGCACTCCGACTTCGGACGAAGCCCTCCCACGACGAGATCACGACTTCCGCCTTTTCCACCAATCACAAACCCTGCTGGGCTCGCGGAGAAGTTCAAAAACCCCACTATGACACGATCACTTCTTCACCAATTTCCACTACCGAAATTAGCAACTCGACAAATTCCCTAAATAAGCTAAATAATCTAGACTCGCGTCGCTGACAAAATACTATATTATAACTAATTTTACCTAACCTTATTTATTTTTTACTTAATGTAAATAATGACAGCACAGATAACTACAAGACCTCTGATTTCCGAACGCGTCGCAGTTTCCTACCACAGATTACCTAATTCGAGATACACTTAAATATTTTATTATTTGATTAAAACTATTTATTTTATTAACGGACCCTGGGACCAACAACAATGTTTCCTAATTCAAAATTAGACAGACAAGAGGCCAATTTGGAATTAAGGCAGCCCATCAACCACAAAGCCACGAACCAAAATCTATGGTGACCGACCGTGAATATTCTGGTTCTCTCTGGTCGATAATCTATCGATACCATAGATGTCAGAATCAGCCGACCTGTCAATGTCACAGCCCTGACATTGTTTACATTTTTGGAGTGATACAAATAAGTTAACTTCTGAATTTAATTAAATTATTGGCGTTATAATCCAAATCATGTGATTTTGTTATTAAATTCAAGTGAAGTTAATAACAGGGAATCTCCAAACGTGTATACAGTGCCTCTGTACGTTAAATTTAGTTAATTTCAGATGATGAAACTCGGATGTTGTTCTCGTAAGTTAACCATTTCAGCTACCAGAAAAAACAAGTGTTACAAAACGTAGACTTGAACTTACTAATATTTCATGATTCATTCATACGAAGAAGATTCTTCATTTCGCGGATTACCTAGACTATTTGACAACTAAAACATTAAAAAAAATCGTAAATAATTCTTCTTCTGATAAGACCACCTCACCGTAGGGATTTATAGAAGCGATGTCTTAGTTTGGCTTTCGAAAAGTGTTTGTTTAAGAAACTAATTCGAATAAACATTTCAGTTATTCGTATAATTTAAAACCGTGGCTTAAAAATACACATTACTGCACACTGGGCTAAATAGTAGTACATCTAGAACAAAATCTACAATGTTGTCAATAAAAATACAAAAGACGCCTAAAAATCTATTCAAGATTATAAAAATCTATTCAAGAAACATACGAGTAAGCATTAAGTTTATAATATTATACAAATTGGAATAGTCATGTGTACTGCACATCAGTCAAATGCCATGTAAAGGTGATCCCTCAGATGTTTTAATCAATCCAGGATGTCGAAGATCGAGCGAGTCATACAGATTCTGATCGTGTCGAAGATTTTGAAGCACTCTGCGTCGAACATTGATTGATGAATCGACATGCCGAATCATCTGTCATAAATATTTGCGTTGGATACAACAAAAACAAAAAAACGTTTTTCGCGATTACCTGAGTAGCTAAAAACCTTTTAAATATAATAAATAAATAAATAAATAACAAGTACCTACTTATTAATAATCTCTGTCTACTTGTCTTTTTGTCTGATACTTAATCATACTGAAATAAGTTATTAACTTAATACATTGCTTTTATGAGTGGTTACCAAATTTAGGGGCATGGTTGTGCGCCCGCCAAGACGAGCTTAACATATTTGTCGTAACAACAGATAGACGATTGAGATTGACAGGACAACAGTATAATTACACAGATTTGCTCTTTAAAGTAACGTAGTTCAGTGTGATGAAAGGCGAATTTGAAATACCCGTGAGTTAGGGAATTCAAATAATTTTAATTTTAGTTTTCAAGTTACCTTATTATAAAAAGTTTTCATTCGCACAAATTCTAATAATAATTCTAGCTTCTATTGCGCCTACGAAGATCCTCCATAGATATAATCAAAATAACGAGTAATTGTTTTCGGGATATTCTATGAATATTCGATTTATTTTTATGCTTCGCATTTATTTTCAAATCATTTAAGCACCTATCAAAAATATATAAACAAATATTATGTACAAAATATAAGTAAATGGAATGCAAAAACAAAATTTTGGCAATTATTATTTATCAATGAAGTCAACTGTTTGAATATAGTAGTAATCATTAAACCGTATTAGTAAGCAATCAAGTTCAGATACAAATATAAGTGGCACGACCCCAGCTATCAAACAAAGTCGGCCGGCGACGTACTTGGACGTGCGCTCTCGCGTGTCTAGATTTCTCACACAATTTCCTGCGGCCGATAAAGACCTGTTTACATCATTCAAATATTAATAGCCAGAAAATTATCTTTAAAGTGCATCTATATTGCCGCCTTTGTAAGGAGCGGGTCTCGGTTGGTCACAATTGCCGGAAACATGAATATATGCGAGGGCCGCCTTGCAAGCGACGTATCGTTAATGCTGATGTAAAGATTTTACAAAAGACTGTCCCCAGACTTGGTATCAACGGGCGGCGCCAGCTACCGTGGGATCGTGCATATAGTGACCCGATCTTTTATCAACAGGAAGCGCAGTGAGCGGCGCTGGCTCATCGCGGATCACACTAATCCTGCGTCGCCGGACGCTAGTCCAAGCTAAAGTTAATCGGAATTTCGTTACCGCGAACCGTTGTCTGGGCTTTTTAATACACCATAACATATTGTGCAAAACACACCAAAAAAATCTCTTGCCAGTACGTTCGAGGAAAGGCTTCGTACACTTGTACAAGCAGACTAGTAAGAGCATCTAAAATTACGATGAAGATACTCTACTCTAATACATGCCACGTTATTGTTGTATGAAATATGCTGCGGCACCGGTATAACCTGCGTATAATGTGCACCTGTTGACCGTATTTGGTGCGTCTGCACATGAATGAAGGATGTAACAGCAAGCCGTGGTGGAGTATAGCAGCGTATTGCGTACTCCCCACGTGGGTCGCGGCGTGCAAGCGGCCGGCGGGCGGCGGGCGGCGCGGCGCGGGCGCGGGCGCATTCCGGCCGTGACGTCACGCCCACCCAGCGCGCCCGACTCGCCCGACATTCACCTCGCCTGCCCCTGCTCGTACCCGAAATGCCCCAGCTACTCAGCTCCGGCTATCTGCCATGTTTGTTGCTATGATTTATTTATTTGTGCTCGGAGACCAAACAAAACCGCCAGGACGGTAGTTCAGCGAACGGCGCGAGTAATGACTTCACAGCCACGTAATTGAAAATAAACTCTTTGGAATTTGATGTCACTAATGATATTTTAATTGACGGTGTCGAGTTCGCGTTACGTTTCAGAGATGCGGGTCAGTCTCGAGTTGGAATTTAATGCTTATCATCGGCCGTTAATAGTGTGGTTCGAGCTTTTTATGAATACAACTCGATGCACGATGAAATGTTTTTTGGTCAAGAAGTAAATTTTAAAAGAAAAACATTAAAATTTATTATCATTAATTCATTCTTAACACGCAATGGAAACCTTGTTCGAGCAAGTTTATTGGATTTTTATGGCATATATTTAACGGTAATGTACGGTTTGTAGATTTTGTGTCGTAGTCTGCATATCAACGTCTATAACATTAGTGAAACATCATGCCTACATATTATTTAATTAACCAGTTTATTTAATTACTTAATTTATGGCTAAAATAAAAACGTCAGCAATCGGAAAGCGGTAAACGAGTTGTCGTTTATAAAATCAATAGCCGATTTCTGTTCTGACCTGGATACACAGTATTGCTTAACTTGGTATACAGATACACCATTCACTGAAAAGTTTGAAAGCATGAATTCAATAAATTTACACTTTAACTGAGACCCAGACCTTTACAACGACCAGAAACACGCTTATTATACCACCAGGCTTCAATTTAAACGTTAGGGCTTATAGTAAACTTATAGCAAACTTATAGCAAAAGGAAGTGGACGAGTATTACATTGCTATTTGCTATGCGTATTTTGTTCCAAATACATAGCTATAAATTTAAAATATCTACTTCCTTGATAATGGTAATATGTTCTACAATTTTTATTAAAATCTTATTATTATTTTATCATACTTATAATTCTATTCCTACTAATATTCATTTCTATAAAAGGAGTTAAGACTTTTTAGTTAGTACCTACCTTGCAGGAATGAATAAGTCAGGAAATATGAGCTTTACTTAGTAAACTCTAGACCCTAGATGCATAAGGGCGGAAGTCCATTTTGCCAACTTTACAGGAGAGACTAAAATAAAATTGAAATTTTATCGGCAGATATTTTAAAAACTACAAACAAAACGTTAATTATGTCATTGCCTATATTAAGCACAAGTGGGTACTTTCTTAACTTAATTATTAAAATTATGAAAAAAAGTCTCTAAATTTGTTAAAAAAGATTTTTTTTTAAAAAATGATGACATACGACTTTATGGCAAAAAAAATTGTATATTATTTGTTTAACAGTATTTTTATGTGCACATACGACTTAATGCCCCCAATTTTCGTAATTAAATGAGATTTGTTTGTCCAAATACAACGTAATGCCACAATAAAAAGTAAACGTTTAATTGAAACTGAATCAGATGTAACTGTAAATGCGACGTAATTTTGTTATATTATTTTCATCAAAAAGTCGGATATCCCATAATCAAAAAATTACTATTCTTTAAAAATCAATTATAATAATTAGAATAATAGTGAGAGTAATTTAAATAAACGTTAAAAACAATAAAATATTAATATTTTAATTAGTCACTTGCTGGAAAGTCTGGGACATTTCCGTTATGAGGAAGATTTTTATAGTAGGCATGAAATTCCTGAGGAACCCATGTCAAAAGACTCATTAGATAATTGTAATTATGAAAAAAATCGTGTGGACAGAGGAGTGAACGCTGAACATCTTTTATCCCAGACGTTTTTTTAGGAAATGTTTAGATTCGCGAAAAAAAAATATTGAAGAAAAAAATGTATGGAGCAAAACTGAAATTATGCTTTTGTCTCGAAATTTTCGAAACTGTTAGCAATGAAACCTTTTTTAAATTATTGTTTTACATTTTTTTGATAATTTCACAAAGTTGCATTCACTTGCAGCCTTGGCCGTAATAACTTCAATATTTTTATTCCAACTATTTGCGACTATATAATGACTCTTGTAGTTGCGCGCATATGAACTAAGTAAATCTTTTGTATGCACTTGCAGCTTAAGAGTTTATGCGCAGTTTAACTTAAATATGTGATAAAAAAATACGAAATCACTACTTTTTCGTCTATTAAGTAATTGTTCATATCAACACATATCACATGACAAAACAACTTAATCATTGAAAAAACAGCTGCAGAATTCTTTACAGTAGGTAGGTTTACTTTTTTAATTAAAAATACATTTTTTTAAATTTTACATTAGTAATAGTACGAAAACAAGAATAATAAAAAAATATACATGTATATTGAACATACAAAACGGAAACTGGCACTTCTACAGACATCATATCAAGGAAGCCATTTGAAGATTTGGGAAACAAGCAGCAGAAAAGGCAATTGGGTACATTACTCGACTTTCTGGAAGAGGAACTGGCTTTTGTTTTTGTCACAAAGCTTGGGTCTAATGTCAAAAAAGTTTTTGCTCGCATCATTGATCACGTTATGAAGAAACCTGAAAGGTTGAAGATGTAGAATTATTTTTATTTAAGAATGAAAAGAAGGAGATTATTCAGGAAGATCAAGTTCTGGCCCTTACTACTTCATTGGATCTATCAAAGTGGAAGTACATCCTACCTAAGTTGAAGCTTCCGTCTTACTACAAGTTGTTAAGCAGCTAAGAAAAGGTTATCCAGGTGCCAGAGGTATTATAATATCAGAAAATGGAGTGAAGGTGAAACTACAAGCACTTTTATATGTCACAACTCGAAGGATTTTGCAAGTCGTTGGAGATGATGAAAATATTTCCAGTGGTAACCTGAAGCTGACAAGCAAATGGGTATTCGATAAGTCTTCAACACAGAGAAATTATAATTAAAGAAGTGAAATGGCAGACTTCGACGATTCCTCTGTGTTCATGACGAGCCTCGTTCTTCTGAAGCTAGAGGCTGGAAATGTTGTTATTTGGAATAATCCAAAGCGATCTTCATCTTCAAAATTCAAAATTTTATTACAGACCTATAAAATTTCAGTTTGTGAAGGAAACTACAGACTTTGTTAAGCAAGAAATACGAAATTTACCTATTTCAAGTTGCGGTAACTTGGAAGTTACTCATAAACTGAGTCACAGATACTCCATCTGCAGCTACTTGCAATGTTTGTCTTACAAAACCAAGCCAGATAAATAATCTCCCTCAAATGTTTTGAAGACCTATGCGATTGTCCACATTCCATACGTGGATTCGAGTGGAGTGCACGAAATGAAAACAAGAACCTGAAGAAGTTTCGAAAGAACATGGTGCAGTCTGTCAATATCGATGGATTCCATGAATACTACAGGGAGACCGCTGTGCTCTTTTTATATCACTCCCCCTGGTAAAACGTGCCTTTCATCGTACACAAAACACAAAATGCCCATCGAAATTTTGTCAGAAGAAGCAGCAGAAGCAAGAAATAAGGACTTCCGAAATATCAGAGAGCGGCACACGAGTAAAACAGGAAGATTGCAAAATAATGAAGACATTATGCACAATTTTTTGATATCTTCAGATCCCTACATATCTCATCTGAAACCCAAATATACCAATGTGAATTCATCAAGTATTTTTCCAGAAGCTTTACACTTATTAGTTACTGAATAAGTACTAGAAGTTGAAGAAGAAGTAGAAATGGAAATTGATGACGAAGCTCCACGAAATGTGATTATGTTGTTCTGTCGATTTTAACATAGTAATAATACTATGTTAAAATCGACAAATCAACAAATTATAAAATTTCAGTGCACGTTGAACTCATGTTTTCGTCAAGCTATCACCAATGATAATGCCCGATGTCGCTAACTTTTGCGCGCAAAATTTTAAATAGTTCACATACATAACGATTTATTTTCACATCGGCCCACCGTTACATTTACAAAGTTATTGAAATAAAAGGCATAAAATCGTATCTCTGTATCTGTTCTGATATTATTCAAAGGGATCTTAGATGCATTATGTCGGAAGTTTAATTAAGAAGAATATTTTATATAACTGTTTGGGCCATAAAGGCGTAACTCCTGTTACGTAGTTCTGGCGCGAATAAAAGTTTGGGGCATAAGGGCCAAATTTACAATCCATCAAATGAAACATGGAGCAATGTATACGCAGAGAGACGGAAGTGAAAAAAAAACCTTTTGCTTCCAATGATTTTTGAAAAGCTGTTAGAACCGACATTATGCACTAAATTATCTCAGGCCAGGAAAGGGATAGAAATACCATTGTTAGTTGTATAGAAAGAGGAAGAAGAGCTTTTCTTTGTGGAACAATAAAAACATTTTGCCAGATCTACACATCCGCCCTTATGCATCTGGGGTCTAGAACTTATCACGTGTCTTCAGAGTAGAGCCACTAGAGCGTTGACATTAAAAGGAGACAGCGACTCGGTGAATATGGCCATCGATCCCCAATATGCGAAAGACATCTTAAAATTCCGGCCGATTAAACCGAAGCATATCAGCTTATTTTATTGTTTTATATTGTTAAACCTGAAAATTCTATACATTAATTACTTTGGACCAAAATGAAAAAAAATCAGCCCATTAGGTACATGCCGGTAGACCAGGGTTAAGTATGTGGTAAGACGCTACAGAGGTCGGTCCTACTGTGTTAGGGTTGCAGGTGTTAACCCGGTAGACAGGCTATTTCACTGTTGCTTGAGCTAGCCACTAAACGACTTTGAGTTTCAGCTTGAGAGTCAGTTCTTCCTTTCTGCTTCCGTCTTTCTTGTCGAGGCTCGCATTGGTGACGCCCATGGACGTACTGATGTGCAAGATTGAGGAAATATTTATGATCACCATCCAATTGTGTATGCTGTAGAAATGCGAGTATTTTTAATGTTAGGTATTAGGCAGTAAACAATCATGCATCACCACCCTGCCTTTGCTAACACAACGGTGATACACAAAGGTATTGTAAGTGATGAATCCATAAACGTATGTAGATACATTTCCATAAAATGGTCTATTAGAAAACGCCGCAAAACTACTTTAAAACGTTGTATTTATCGTCCATATCGACGGATGTAAATGGGCATGTTTCTCGCGTGTGCGGCAACATTGGGCGCGAGACGATTGAGTTATTATTACGCAATTAGAACTGCCCGCCGTATGGTATTCGGGAAGATTATGGGGGCATTAGTAGAGATGACTTAATATAATGTGAACGCCGTCGGTACTTCTGTAGCCGAACTAACACATCAAGATTAAACTATACTCATGTCAAAATCGTCTCTTGTTCTTTTGGTACAGTGAAGTATAAAAAATATTGCGTGTGCTACTACAAACGCGTAAGAAGTTATTTATTCATATGATAAGTCCTTTATTTTAAGGAACATATTACGTGACCCATTTTTTACAATTTTTTGCCCCCCCTCCGTGCGTACCACCTGTAGATAGTATTAGCCAAGATGTATGAAAAATATGAATTTTTTTTGGACAATATTATTTTACTAATTTCCCACTTATTACATTTAAAATAAAAATATTTTGCCTGGTGATTCCTAATTCCTATACATATTATAAAGCACCTACAAATACTTCGATGGATGTTACAAAATTAAATTTTAGTGCCTATATTTAGCCGTCCTATCGCAAACGAATATTAAAATAGAATTTTGCGTTTAAATGTCACAAATATTTATATACGGTATTGACCTCATTATCAGTTGCTTTAGTCATAATCGAAACTTAAGTTCAGCAGTTTCCGCGTGATGAATGAACATCATTAAAGTTTTTATAAAATTACTTCTTATAACTTCCGATGAAGATTTAATTGTGAACAATGATATTATATATTAAATATCATTGATTGTGAACAAATAAGGATCGGAATTTATCTTGATGCTTAATAGTCGGTTATACATTACAATTAGTAGTTAAATAGTTTTACGTTTTTTTTTGATTTGATATCTGTTAGATGTATCTACATGACTCGTAGGACGCACTCGCCAACATAGACAATAGACTGTAATAGACATACATAATATAGACCTGCCTTGCACGTTCGAATGTGTGTCAAGTTGTAACAATCCAATTTTGAATTGAATTGGTTTGTGCGTGAAGTTGGCGCAATGGAAATTTGTTACTATATTTGAAAACGAACAGATTACATAGTGATATCTCGCTTCCGCGTTTGGAAGTTTTAGTCGTGCTGTCTCTGTCACTCTTACATAATTATGTCACGCGCCATTTTACTAAAGTTATTATTTTAGAAATAGTGAAAATAATTTACAATTCAATCAATGTTTACATAATGAAATGTGATTCCTTTGGACTTTATTTGTGTTTCTTGAATTGTTAGAATATTTTTGAAGGCACAGGAAGCCATATTTTCTACATTTGCGGACGTAATTACTGAAATCAATTTTGCGTAAGGAAGATGTGTAACTCGCTGCTGTCTACAACCATGGACATATATACCTAGACGGGCCTTGCACGTTCGAATGTGCGTTAAGTTGGAACAATCCAATTTTGAATCGAATCGGTTTGTGCGTGAAGTTGGCGCGATGGAATTTTGTTACTATATTTGAAAACGAACAGATTACATAGTGATATCTCGCTTCCGCGTTTCGAAGTTTTAGTCGTGCTGTCTTTGTTACTCTTACATATGTCACGCGCCATTTTACTAAAGTTATTATTTTAGAAATAGTGAAGTTAATTTACAATTCAATGTTTACTTAATGAAATGTGATTCCTTTGGACTTTATTTGTGTTTTTTGAATTGTTAGAATATTTTTGAAGGCACAGGAAGCCATATTTTCTACATTTGCGGACGTAATTACTGAAATCAATTTTGCGTAAGGAAGATGTGTACCTCGCTGCTGTCTACAACAGACTGACTTGATCAATCACTCAATCACACAACCTAATGTTGACCACTCGTCGTGCGCCTTATGTATGTTACGGGCCCATCTAGACTTCTACATCCATGTCTACAACAGGCTGACTTGATCAATCACTCAATCACACAACCTAATGTTGACCACTCGTAGTGCGCCTTATGTATGTTACGGGCGCATCTTTACTTTCTAGATCCATGCTCACCAAACAGTTATTAAACGCCTGATGACATGACTGCATTTTGGATCGCTCGTTCAAAGGATAACGAATCATAATATAATACTTATTCATGTACAGGTTAACTGTGTCAAGTTGATTGTTCTTCACTACATAGTATAAAACAAAGTCGCTTTCTCTGTCCCTATGTCCCTTTGTATGCTTTAATCTTTAAAACTACGCAACGGATTTTAATGCGGTTTTTTTAATAGATAGAGTGATTCAAGAGGAAGGTTTATATGTATAATAACATCCATTAAATAGTGGAGAAATACTGTTATTTTTGAGGTTTCTAATGTGATGTCGTTAATTATCAATTTTTTCCTCTTACATTGCAAACGCAGGCTGAACCCTACGAGATTTATCAAAATAATGTACTAATTATTTGTACACATTGAAAAGGTCTACGGAAAACTCCGCGATGTTATATGTCTGTCTCTTATGGATATCCGCCAATAACATTTTTTTGTCATTTACTTTTTACGACAAGTAATGGCTAATTTTCGAAGCGATTTTAACCAATACAGCATTAATCCTTATCCAATTAAATAGCTTAAATACATTGTTGATTTAATATAGATCTATATGGTCTTTTACAGCACAAGATTTAAATGAATATTTTCGAAGATATTACAGATTTAAAATTGCGGGACGTAGCGAAGTAAATAAGTAATGTACTTAGGTATAAATTTAGATATTCCAAAGATAGCAGGAAATCTTCATGGTATAGGGAAAGGGGAATTGTTTTACTCCAAATTTAACGCGTGCGGGTCACGGGCAGTAATGAATAAATCAAAACTACTGGATCGATTTTAATAATTTTTTCAGTGAGTGACATAGGCTATATACATAATTATGTTATACCCGTGCGAAGCCAGAGCGTGCCGCTATGATTTTATATAACAACGTTCACAGTTTTTCTGTAGTGTATTTAGTATCAGCATTACACCCGTGCGAAGCCGGGGCGGGTCGCTAATTACATAATAATTTTATTCGTACTTTTACATTCTACACCTATACTTAATGAAAATATTTTGTACGTATTATTTCTGTCATTTTTTTTTACTCAAGGTTAATCAACAATTAACATTTTCCTTTAGACTACCGGTATTAAGTTAATCCTGTGCTTACATTCTATGAAACATAATTCGTGTTAAACACTGAACAAGCTAGTGATATTGTTAGTTTTCTTCGTAATTATTCAATAGTATGAGTGTGTGACCAGCCCTAATACCGGACAGTTCTCAGTGGCGCCACAGCTCCGCGCCCGCGGCCGCCCGCGCCTGTCATTAATCACAATCAACTGAGAAATTATTCCGACGTTTAAAAACTTTGATCTTATTAACTTATCTCCGACGAAGCGCTTTCGTTAAATCATGTAAATCGATTAGTTGACTACAAGCCGGACCTCCGACTCTATATTAGTTTGTTATAATGTAACAACTTTATCGCTCGCTACTGTTTTAAATAATGTTGATAACAACTCATTTTATTGTCTAATCCATTTACAGTCGTTTAGAAACTGGGATGTTATTTTATTTTTTATTAGATTATGTTTCATATTTTACGTTTACATTGCATAGTATTAGAATGTTAGGTAGGTATATCTAGTTGTCGCTGAAACTTGTATCGTTTCGGGAAACTTAATCGTATACCTATTTACCTACATAAACAACATTGGTCAAGTTTAGTAAAATTCCCGCCATCTATAGTGCCTATTTGATTAAAACGTGTGTTCCCGTAGAAATTAGATTTTTCCGCGAAAATGTAGGATTTACATTTCAGCACATATCTAAGTATACCAAAAATTACAAGGGTTAACATTAAAGCTGTACAAAACACAACACACTTTCGCATTTATAATTATTAAAAACATTTAAACGTTCACACAACTTATCAATAAATATTATACAAGAGTACGATGTCGGAAGACAGAGATAAAGTTCATAATGCAAATAACTCCAGTACAAGTAACTCTATACTGTAATAATGTAGCGCTATTATTTATCGTGTCATTATAATTAGTCATCAACGAGCAATAACGCCACCTTGCAGGCGTTGGTTGGTAATATGGCCCTAATATTTGAGTCTTGGATAAGGAATAAATTTTCAATCTTGTGACGTTGTTGAGGAATTTAGTTGACTAGGGTTTTGTTAATCCCCGGCGTAAAATAGGGGTGTTTTAAGTTTGACCTGTCCATCTATCTGTGGCACTGTAGCTCCTGAATGAAACGATTTGATTTTGTTTTTTTTTATCGAAAGCCAGTTTACTTGCTGTGGTTTTAGTTTAGTAGCTGTTTGTTAGAAATTAGTCCAGCATTTTCAAGAGTATCAAAATTTTTTGGCAGAAAATTTATTTATTGGCTTAAAATTTAATTAAAGTACCATATTATTAAAGTAGCATTATTCGGGCGTTTTTTGATCATCAGCTCATTGGAGGATTGTATTATTCCATTTTTTTTTTAATTTACAGTAATTTATATTTACAGTTATTATTTTAAGTTTTAATTCATAGTTATTTTATATTTGCAGGGTAACATCGAGGGCGGACGGACGTCGCTGTGGATCCGGGCGTGGCTGCAGGAGCAGTTGTTCATCTTGGGCTGCTTCCTCCAGGGAGACGCCGGGAAGGTCCTTTTCGTCGCCATCCTCGTGCTCTCCACCTTCTGTGTGGGACTCAAGTCCGCGCAGATACACACCAGGGTCGACCAGCTTTGGGTTCAAGGTACGTCAATAATATAATAAAGGTCTTCGGAGTATTTTAATGTTTGAACAAGTTTTAAATGGTTAGCAAGGGACACACACATACTATTCGTCCTCAAATGCAATTTAACGTCTTTCACATTATATTTTTTTGTTTCGTCTGACATTAAAAACCTGCCTTCATAAAACGAGCTACAATTTTTGGAAGCCATTAGGTCCTTCTACAAATATAATATTTTATTCTGCTTTTTAACAGCTTTAGACTCATTATCGATTTCCAAATCCGCATTTATTTAATCGAGTAAAGGGTCATATTCACTAGTCACACCTAAAACACAATAGCCGAAAGCGGTGCCTCAAAAACAACCTCAATCTCAATCGAAACTCACCTCCATTATCGGTCGCATACAATCTAAACCCCGTAAAAGCCCATCACGATAAAGACAGTGTGGCACATTGTGCATCCCGTGGAATACCAATGCAGTCGGTCGCAGTCGCATCATCTGCCCGCCGCTTCCTGTTCGCTCGACGTGACTCGCATGCCGCCGCGACTACACAACGCGCCGCGGTGTATTAGGCCCCTTATACGTTGTATGGCGAATTTAAATTCGTCGATCATTTTTATAATGCTTACATGCGTCCGGTTCTTCAATACAGTATTGTATTACAAATTAGTACCTATTGGAGTTAATTTGAAGTAATAGTTAAGTAAGTATTATTATTTTATTCATAGCTGTGTATTAATAATTGCTGTCAGTTTGTACTTTGTACGTAGCGCACGTATGAGTAATGTATAGGCGAGGAAGTGTTATTAAGTGGATAGTAAAATATTACAGTCTGTTTCACAAATAAGCTTTACTTCAATAATGAAATCTTTCTGTTACGGTAATTTTTTGTCAGCTATTTTTTCTCCGAATAATTAATGCGTTTTAGTTCGGCAAAAACTGTCTAAGTTGATACTAACAATAAAATTGCTCCCTCCCCCCTCTTTAACAAGCCCGTAACTTAACTACATTATAAAATATATTCAATTAGTCTTTCGTTCACACTAAAAGCAAAATATTGTTTTTATGTTGTTAGTAGCACATCACTCGCTCCTTTGCCAAAATAAAGAAATATGTTAACGACCTAAATATCTTGATTCTTGTTTGTTAATCAGGAAACATAAAGCCGACTCACAACAATAGCCTTTACGATATACGTTTGTATGATAGTTTAAAACTGTTTAATTTACTTAATTTTCCACAACATAGAAGATAGTAAAGTAGATAGCATTACACGCCATATTGCTATGCTGCCCAAACATGTTGTAGGCGATACTTGCGAAACGGAATGGCTTTATGGGCCGTTTCTGCCATTTTATTGGCAGTATAACGCGCATACCTGAATACACATAACACTATTCTATGCGCCGGGTGGTCCCGCGGTGCCGAATTGATTCAGAACTAGTTTTGTCCGAAAATCCAAACTACTTACTTTATGGCTAGCCGCACACACGCAATACTATTGGCAAACTAAAATTGTCAATAATAATTATCAATATAAGGTCCCGCATACTGCAAAATATTATTGCCAATATAAACTAACAACAACTGGTTCAATCCTGTATAGATCCTCGAACTGCGCGGAAGTGTTTTGTGAAATGGACAGAAAGAAAAAAGCTGCATTCTTGTTTATCATACTATCTTTGCTAGAAAACAAAAACCAATCGAAAAAGAAACGATAGATTAAAGACTGGATGCGAAAAGAATTTATAAAATATAATTATTGCTTTTTACAAAAAAATAACCGACTTCAACCTCGATAAGCAGAGATAACTCAAAAACTACTCGCCAGATGACACTTAATTCAACATGTAGGTGTAAAGTTCTCGTCACTACAAAATAATCAAGCCCAAACACTAGATAACTACAGTAAATCGTTGAGGAGTTCTCTTCACTGTCTTTCAGCTTCATCAGATCGACTCCAGACCTTCATGAAATTGTAGCGCTTTCATGTACTTATGAAAACATTAACAAACACACTAGTCGTCCCTACAATTTTCGAAAGTTGCCCTCGATTTCTCCGAGATGCCATCATTTTAAAAGGACCCCACTGCGCATATCTACTTTACAACAAAAAAGAATCATCAAAATCGGCCCATAAACGACGAAAAAATCGCTGAACAAACATAAAAAAGCATATATACGGTCGAATTGAGAACCTCCTTCTTTTTAGAAGTCGGTTAAAAATCTTTTTATAAATGACGAATAACTTGTCTAGTGCAATATTCCTTTTCATTTTATCACGATAATCATTTGACGATGTATTCCAAAGTTCTTTTCTTTTCTTTATCAGGGAGGAACACTATCGAAGCTGTCTTCATATTCCATTTTTTTTTAAATCTCATGTACGCCCTCGTTGAAAGCTCCCGATCAACTAAAATATTGCAATACCATTCGCAAACACACAATAATATTGACAATACCCTGCCTCCCCCTGATATTGAAAATATTATTTCAAAATTTCTGGAAATCCGCAATAATATTGAACAATATGACAATACAATCCGAACACGCGCAATATTATTGAAAATACTCTTAATATTGACAATAATATTGCGTGTGTGCGGCTAGCCTATGAGAAGCTTAGACGCTATGTTATTGACAATAATGTGGACACTTGACAGTAACGATGATATAGACTGTGTGCAGGCGACATTGTCGTGCTGAATATTTTAGGTAGGTATACTGTATTAATTTATTTATTTGATAACGTTACAGATTTAAGATGAGTTGTGAAATTTGAATTTCTACACTACGACCCACACACACAAAATATTTACTGCATTGCGACTAAGCGATTAAACTATGATGTGACCAAAACAGTTTTAGGAAACCCTTAGTAGAGCTTCCTTCCCTTCCCTTTGATAATTTTTTGCAAGAAGAATTGTGTGCTTTGAAGTTAGATACGGATTTTGTTTACGCAGATCCCCGCGTGTAAGCCAAATATTATGGGTAAGATTAATTATTCAAGGAAACTTGAGTTCCCTGTGAAAGTATATTTTTTTCAATTTTGGTGTTTTTATGAAACATATTCGTAAATCGAATTTTAACACACATTAACTTTTAGATATCATGACTCTTATAATATTGTTATGGAATTGTTTTATTTGTTATTTGATAGGATGTTGACTCCGGAATTGGTTGCTTTTGAAATAGTTTATGCAGGATATCCCATGCGGGCTACTTCCTTCGGCTAGGGTAGTGTTGTGACGTCACAAAGGTTTTTAACAAACGTTCTCAAATATAAACATTATAAACTATAAAAACTAGACTATAAAGGTGCTCTTACGAAAAAACAATATTATTGAAATCATAGTCGCAGTCAGTTACGAAAGCTTTCCGCATTTTTGGGTAAGATAATTTCAATCATGTTAATTCACGATACGAAAATAAAGTGAAATCGGATAAACTGCTCGTAATTATATGAAAGAGCTTTTTACGGCGATTAATAAAGTATTTAACGTTTTCCGCTTATAGATAACATAACCCTGTCTCGCGAAACTAGTAAAAGTAATGTAGTTGGCTATCCCACCAGACACCACCCACAACGCGTTAACGCGTTAAAAAAACATAGGTACTTGTATAATCTTCAATAATGTCTATACATTTCCCTCTTTAAACGATTCGATATATTTTTATAAGAGTTACGTGATGCGTCATTTTAAATAAATGTGACAAAACTTCCAGCGTCACCCGTAAATGCTCGATACACCTATAAATTGATGTCGGTCACTGACGCGTTTCATACTTATATTTATATTAACAACAAGTAGATATGCATTGGCTGTGATCACTGACCGCTTAATGTGTCAGATGGGCGACATGGCTGTAGGGCCTGTAGGTAGGATGATCGTTGCTCAAATATCATTAATATCAAAGATATTAAAACCACGGTGGCATTGGTACGTACCTACGTTGGTAAGTACCTACATGGTACATTGTACATTTGGATCCGCTTATGACACAATTGTAACTATGCATGTGATAGACCTACGGAATGTTTGAGCGTAAAAGTGACATAAAAGTGAAAAGTACTTACAGTGCGCCAACTTATCTCTGAAATGGCAAAAATTGGAACTAACGCCGCCATGTTAAAAAGTCATTCATAAGTACCTACGTTGTGGTCATTCATCTGTCGGTTACTAGTGTGCAATGATTGGTCAAATGAATGTCAAACATGGATGTAGAAAGTCAAGATGGGCCCGTAACATACATAAGGCGCACGACGAGTGGTCAACATTAGGTTGTGTGATTGAGTGATTGATCAAGTCAGTCTGTTGTAGACAGCAGCGAGTTACACATCTTCCTTACGCAAAATTGATTTCAGTAATTACGTCCGCAAATGTAGAAAATAGGGCTTCCTGTGCCTTCAAAAATATTCTTTCAATTCAAGAAACACAAATAAAGTCCAAAGGAATCACATTTCATTATGTAAACATTGAATTGTAAATTATTTTCACTATTTCTAAAATAATAACTTTATTAAAATGGCGCGTGACATATGTAAGAGTGACAGAGACAGCACGACTAAAACTTCCAAACGCGGAAGCGAGATATCACTATGTAATCTGTTCGTTTTCAAATATAGTAACAAAATTCCATTGCGCCAACTTCACGCACAAACCGATTCAATTCAAAATTGGATTGTTACAATTTGACACACATTCGAACGTGCAAGGCCGGTCTATATTATGTATGTCTATCATGTCAAATGCATCCGACAGCGCCTCTTTCATTTCAAATTTAGACAATTGACCAAGTTTGACAGTTCCAGTTTTCATGCGCAAGTAACTTATTTACTTACTTTTTTTGCTTATATCATTAACCAGTGAGCAATTTATCGTAATTCCACACAGTAGTCTTTCTCGATAAATGGACTAACAACAAAAACACAAAAATAATGTTTTTAATTCTCATTCTCATCTCATTCTCATCATCAGTAGTTTCAGAAATTAGCCTGTACAAACACACAATCTCTTCAGTTTTATAATACTTTCCACTCTTATACACTTGTACACAGTGGATTTATACATTGTATCAGTAAAGCCATGTTATAAGTACAAAAAAGGCAGACAGACGGAAGTGGGCGATTTTACTGCGCACCTGTAGCGGCCCGCCCGCGCGGCGTCGCTGCAATCTTTTATTGCGATTTGCGATCAATCATTAGGTACATTGTAAACGATAAAAACATATCTACAATAAATTATGTTCTGCGCTCTGAATATTTTTTAAATTACAAATTGACATTTTTAAACACATTTTTATTGCTTTTTTTATTGAGTTTTATATCTTGACTTCTAAATTAGATATATCTATAGACAGGTAGGTACTTACTGAGACGTTTTATGAAAGCATAACATAACAATTATTTCTTAGATTTAAAAATACGAGTCGGTACCGGTTTCGGTTTTTTCACTTAATATTAGTCTCAGGCTACCAACTACCGTCAAAAGCATACAAATACATGAAAAGGTAGAACAGACCCTTATCGGCGTACAAAGCCGCCTCTGTTAAACAATGGCGGGCCCTGGAGTCGCCTAACAACTTAATTAGGTGGCCCGCGGCCGCCCGTAAATATCCCCACGTAAAATTACGACCAATAAAATCAAAAAAATGTATAACACATCTATTGAGTCACAAAAAAGAAGGAATTCGGTCGTCCGGCGCGCTTTGTATCGCGGGACCTCTCGCTGCGCATCGAATAGTGCCACATTGACCTTTTCTTACGGCCAGATTTAACCAGCATAACTGAGAAACTGTCATGAAATATATCATGTTACTTTTTTGGACAGGTCTAATATTGAGCTCGCTTTAGTTGGAAAACTGTTTCTAAGTTTAACTGTTGATTTATAAGCTGCTTGATAGAAGAAATTTCATTTTATCAATCTCATACTTAATTTACACTAAAATTTATTTTTTAATATAAAATAAAAATAATTTTAGAGGAAACCGTGATATTTTCAAATTTCTCTTTAAAGAGCAAAATCGTTGAACTCATAATATTATCTAAGTACGTATGTTGCATGTAGTCTGAGCGGTCGCTCGGCCGCAAAGGACGCGGTTTGTTTATTCCGCCATCCATCTGTTGTCTACGCGGGCTAATTTGCATAGAGGGCTCCGTAGAGGGCGCGGGGCGAGGCTGGACCACACGGGCTCCGCGCGCCGCACGCGGGTGGCCACAACCACATGCGCGAGCGCACGTACTGCCCCCCGCGCCCCGCGCCCGCTCGCCCCGCGCTCCCCGCGACGTCATTCATTGCGATCGTCCGCACTGATCATCTGCTCCCGCTACCGCATCGAGAAATGTTACCATTATCGACGCGCAACCGCACACGCATCGCAAATACTCCAACTACTAGGACATTCGCGGCCACTGTCATCAGAATACATTGAGACTCGGTTATCATACCGAGAATAGCTCGTTACGTGAATTACGCGCAGGTATAGAATTGTACGCGCACGAAAGCTCTACGCGATTGTAAATACTTTTGATAACGCTATAACTGTGCTCGAATACTTCAGAAGGTGCCGCCGACTTGCGATACGGGGCGGTGAGTTACCGAGTGTGAAAGCTTCGTGTGCGTTTAGTGTTCGATAACCTCCCAGACCTTTGTTTCTTATTACTTATAACTCACCGGGTTGATTGAGTATATTTTGAACAGAGATGGAAATAAATGATATATTGTAGCAAATGTTACACACTTAGAGGTGCTTAAAATAATATTTGAATGGACGTTAACGCGATATAGTTACGCTATAAAGAGCGTTAGGGCAATGTTAGCGTCGTAAATCGCGCCCACGGCTGGTAGGTGTTAAAATAGAGGCGCCCTGTGCGGCCACACGCTCGGTGCTCGATTCTATCCCACTTGCTTTAAGATAATCCTCAATATCCGGCATAACTAAACTTGGTTATTTTTAGCTCCGACATTAAAAGGACCGGCCAACCCTCACCGTACCTACATTTCCTTTGCATTTATGTAAACGGTCTACTTAATGATTTAATTCGTATTTCTGTTCTTGTTTTTACTGCTCATTAAATATTAATCGTATATGGTTATGAAAAATTATGGACAACTAACTCTACAACTTCTTCATAGAGTCCTTGTCTGTCGTTTTAACTCTACATATAATAACCTACTTAAAGCTGCAATTCTTATTCTATTCCTGTTTCGTTCCTTCCTTGAATAACAAGAGGCATACTTAAAAAAATTACTCGATCAAGAAATACCTACCTCTACATCCGTATTATTTTTCTACCGCGCCTCAGAGGGACAAAAAAATGTTAGGATGTCAATCAGGTTTTTGTTACAGCTTTTTGTATTTCAGTTCATTTACATACAGAGTGTTCTGCGAAATCACGATGGCATTAGCATTAGGACAGTCTGTGGACAGACAGACAACTGCACCTCTTGATACCCCCCGCTGGCATTTGGAGGCGCGGACATATTTCTTTCATAAAATGTTTTATCCAAATATGCACGGATGGAATTTAAAGTTAACATCTTAGTAATATTATACGTTATTGGGATACGAGGTATTGAATGTTAACTTACCAGTATAAATTTATAACTGTAAAGTTGAAACATTATTTAATCATAAAATCATGTTTTTGTTATATTTTGTGCATTGGGTTTATGTCTGCATAGATAGGCGTCAATAGTAAAAAATTAAAAATATTTTTATCTATGTATAAATTTACCTAATATGTTGCCATGGAATATTTTAATGTGCATATTAATTTATATTAAAAGATGATAAACATCTGTGTCTTATTTTATTAAGCTTATCTTAGTGAATTACGCTTAGTGTAAAATTTTATAGCCTTGTCTATTTTTTTAATTAGGAGTGGCCACAAGCCTCGGATCTGTCTAAATACCGACATAATAGATTCCATAGGAAAAGGAGTTGCCGTACTATACTAACGTGTTATAAGTAGGGCATGATATCCGGATATCCGGATATCCGTATTATCCGGATATCCGCCCGAAAATACTATCCGGATAATGGAAGACCTGTTATCCGGAAAAAACGGATAAAACGGATAGTAATAATTTTATACTATTTTGACCATTTGGAGACATTTTGTTTGCTTAATTATTACGAAAATATAATATTTTATGTTTTATTTGGTTATTAATTGGAGATTGCCTATGCAACTTCTACCACATTTTTTATGGTATATGACCCAAAAAATAGTTTGACTGATTTTTCAACTACCTTTTTATCTTAGCCTACGTCTCGAAAGCATTGCTTAGCCTACGTGCTCGACAAACAACGACAGTTCATAAGAACCGCCCAATGTTGAGATGCGACGTAACTATAATTCCCAACAACTAAAGGCGGTCAGAGAATTTAATTGTTATATTTTAAAAGCAGAAAGCCATGATGAATGAGCACTTCCTGGTGGTAAACTGATACGTCTGTTTTTATGGCTTTAAATCTCACACGATTCAGAAGATTCAGTGTCGTCCCATTGAAACACTACCCGTAATATGGAGCTCTCGTTCAGATGGTTTTTCATCCCTACCGGCCGGATATTTGTAGTAGAAATAAAGTGGCGGACAGAGTCTTCACGGAACAACAACCTGGAGGAAAGGTTGCTCAAGAATTCCGATAGGGGAATAAACAAAGCGGGAGCTTCCTTAAAATGCATAGTAAGCCTATGCTTATTAGTCCCGAAGAAGGTAGTTTGGTTTTGGTATTTAATAAGACACAAGTTTAATATACCCTCCATAAGCTTACAAAGTGGTGGGGTTATTGAAATTGGCTAATAATGACCAAGATCGATACAGCTGCCTTATTTGAAAACGGGCGGCGCGCTAGCAAGCTTCCAGGATTTTGATAATAATCCAATTTTGGAAGTAAGGCGGAATAGACGTATCAAGTATACAGGCTTTTAGTACATTCATTGGAACACCCTCAAGATCACTGGCTTTTTTCACGTCTAGACACTAAGGATTTGAGAACCTTTAACAGTCTCTGTCCAAGTCTTCACACTTACCGACTAACATTCTATCATCATTTCTACCATCCTAGTCCCTTAATTTAATCTTTGTTCGGTCACAATAATCATGGATGACAGCGTGAGGGTGGTGCTGTTTGCTCATTTGCTACCTTGATACCTTTAAAAATCTCTTTCTTAGTAAATCGAATCTCTCAGAGGTACCCTAATGAGGTATTAGTGGAGGTACATACGTTGTTTCTAGCATTCACAGATGGATCTGTGGCAATAGACACGTGGTTGATCACAGAATTTTAACCAAGATTTTTGGATGTGACGGGGAAATTAAAGGCTTTCTGCTTCGCACTTATATCGGACACTTTGCAAACTCATGCATCAACCCGGAAAAATATATGACACGAAGTCTCGCAGTTATGTTTAAAAACAGTTTTAAAAATTTTAAGCACTTTACGGATTTGAGAGATTATGGATCAAAACGTTACAGTATTTTGGAAGTTATTAGACATAAACATCACTTTAACAATTCATTTTCGATTCAATACAATTTGCAGAAAATCCAAGATCAATGGAGATCTTTCAAATGGCGTCAACCGCAATTCAATTGGTCAAGCCATCAAAAAATAATTATGAGAGGTTCACATAAATAGACACACATAATATATAGACCATCGCGGGGATAGTCAGAATAGTGTCCTATGATCCCAAAACGTGGATATCTGAAGAAAACTCGATTTTCGGAAGTTTAAGTGAGACAAATAACTTTAAATTTTCGATAATTTTGAATTTTCTTAAGAGGAAGTCAAAAATATGCAAAGGTTTATGATTCGTTCCACTATAGGTAACAGAAAAAGTAAAATTAATACAAACTATGGTTGATTTTTTTAGAAAAACATTAACTATCCGTATTATCCGTTTTATCCGGATAATATCCGGATAGTAAAATGAACTATCCGTATTATCCGGATAGTAAATTCGGGCGGATAATTGCATGCCCTAGTTATAAGTACATAAATATACTCTAACCAGCTATGAAGCTCTAACTCTTACCGTCTAAAGTAAAATAATTATAATTCTAATACAAGCTAGCTGAACAATTTCACTTCAATAACGTGAATTCAGTTCACGACTATATACGGGAGTTGTATAGTTGGTGAAAACATGCAAGCAAAAGCTAGTTTACTAAATAAAGCGTGAAATTACGTTGTCGACTATTCCTTGTTTAAAGTTCGCGTGACCGGGCTTGACTGCAGTATAATTTAGCGTCCAAAATAAGTAGCATTCCACGGGTGCGAACGTAGGGCGTTAACTGCGGGAGCGGTCGCGAGTTGTCTCGGTTAAACTGTGCTGACACCAAGGTAATCTACTTATCGTTAAGTCTTCAGTACTAGTCGTGTTTGGTTATTGCACTGTTGGACTTATGAATAATGTTACAGAGTTAACGAACTCTCTTGGAATGACTCTACCTACCTTTGATATCCATAGGTATCTAATGCAACTGCATATCTTATTAGTAAGTACTTATTAAGGATATAATTTAGTGATGTATGATGATAGAACTTAGCCTAACAGATAATAAAAAACTTGTAACCAAACTTCATTTATCGAATTAAGAAAAGTAATTTAGGAACTCTGTAAGGAAATGAAAAATTAGCCTACACACTTAAAATACCATAGATACACACTTTTTTTCAGTTAGTTACTAAAAAATTACTGACAAGTTCTTTATAAAAACGCCGCTATCTATCGTACGTACCGTAGCTATGATCTAGGTATTTAATCATGATTCCCAGAAAATAAATATTAAATTAACATAACATCAATCAACCAAGTTGTTGAAAAGTTACCAGATTATTGCCAGTAATACCAAAGATTAATAAATCGACACTAATATTATAAACGCCAGAGTTATGTCAGTCTGACCGTCTGTTGCCTTTTAAGGCCTAATCCGTGGAATCGATTTCGATGTAATTTGATATGAAGATCGTTTGAGACTACAGGGACATATAAGATGGATAGGGATTTTTCCCCGGAAATCATTCCTCAAGAGGCTGAAAAGAGGCATAGAAGTTTTATGAGAAATCAATCGTTTCCCAAGAAAAAATTATAAAGTTTATCACAATTATAATGAATAGATTGCCTTAAATTTGGCATACTGACTGACAGGAACCAAGGGAAGTGTAAAATACGTAATTATCGTAATTGTCACGTGGGCAAAGCCGGGCAAATACTAGGGTATTATAAAAACAATTACAATCGCTAACAAGGCATGTTGCCATATTTCATTTCTAACACCTCTGGGCCTAATTCACCGCAAAAAACGTACCAAACCGGACGATAAATCAACGAGCCGGGTGTTAATTGGAACGAATCCTCGCGACGTCTCTGATAACGTGCGACCGAGTCGTTCGGGACGCAAAACGATAAAACTTTTTAATGCTTTTGTGCCGAATAAAAAAGTATCGCGGATACGATCGCCCGTGTGTGTTCGTCCGTCATCGGGACGGTTTGATGGCTTTCCAGACGGCACTGCAATATATTACCAGCGGGGATTATTCTTAAATCTGTTTTTATAAGATGAAAGAAAGTGATTGTTGCTAAAGTATGTTTTTCACTTATATTCTTAAAATATTAGATACCTGTAGTATTAAAATGCAGCATATAAATTAAACGTCTTTACTTTGAATAGAGGCACGAAAGTAGTGTTATGGGCTATTAATTAAAAATAGTGAACGTTGAAAATAACAAACTTAAAAAAGTAGAAATAAAATTGCAAGGCAAATTTTTCTGCATAAATTTCGTTTAATTACTCGCAGTTGTGATAAAAAACAATGTTAAACTTGTCAGCGATTATTTACGCATCTCGCATAACAATGTAATAAAGTCGGTGTATCGTAAAATAAACTTGTATACACAAGGTACAATTATTGACATCAGTGTGCAACACCGATGTTGTGCTTGGATGCTATTTTGTTTTATTTTAATGAAGCTTACGGCGTCGCGGAGGCGGCGTAGGTGCTGTCACAACTTCGCGATAAATCACCTCGGATGTGTTAACGCCGCTAACTATCACGTTGCCACTCCGCCCCCCTAACAAATGTGTCGACGCACTAATAAGAATAGCCGAGGATCGTGATCACTTAAATTAGAAGAATTTTTGTCCCCGCAACATGATTTCTTAAGAAGTGTGATATATTTTTGTATCTCGTTGGATTTTATGTTGGTCGACACGATTGTGATGTCGAATAACGTACAGGACATTGGTCTTTCGTATTGTAATGTCGTATCTACACTACACGCTTGGCGAATCCTACAAATAAATCCTGTAGGTAGTTTCCTCAGAAATAGCATGTATTTTCCTTAGTTTCTTCAGAAATTAGGGTTAAAAATCATTTAAATTTAGTTGTGTACTTCATGAAGTTAAATAGTTTTTCTTCAAATGCCAGCTTTTTTTTATTTTAAAAATACGACGTAATACACGAGCTGTTCCCGAGTCATGCTGACTTGTTTTTCAAACAAACGTTCGCAAACTTTTTGTTCGGAGGTTCCCCAAATCCAAGCGTCTTTTTAACGAGTCGCAAACGCCAAGCGTATGAATCCGACATTAAATAATTTTACAAATCGATGATAGAAGTTCTGAATTATAAATAACTTAAGGTGATTCCTATTTTTAGTCAAATATCTTCTATCTTCGATTATTTAAAAAAATATGTAAAGTTACTATACTTTCGTTTGACATTATCAAATAGGTGATCTTCGGTAGCGTAGCAGGCTGTTAAAATTTATAGAATCGTATATTTTATTATTCGACAAACCACAAATACGGCATCTGTTATGCAATATCAATTTTCTGTTTATGATAATTTCAATTTACATAAATACAATATTTATGTACATACCACGGTATAGAGATTAATATAATTGCGTGGTAATAAATTTAGTTGTTAATACCTGACCGAGATTTCTTACCTGCTATAGGTAATCCGCTGCGCTGTATGAATAGGTAGCAACATGAATAAGTAAATTGAGATGTTGCATCCGTAAAGACGATCGTATTATACAGACGATTTACTTTAATGAAGCGAAGCAGACATGTTTCGCATTCGCGATAAAAACAGACTAATTCAATACAAGCTTAATTGCATTTTCATTAATATATAATCACTGTTTTTGCAATCCGTTGCATCTTGTGCAGGCTATAGAGTCAACCGGTTTAAGTTACTCATTTTGTTATGATACGAATACCTACTCATGATATTTCTATCTATATTTAGGAAATTATACATTCATTACAGCAAAAATAATGAAATAGCCGTATAATCGGCTAGAAAATGACTTATTTTATTGCTATGGCTGTTGTCAATAATACAATTATAATATTTTCATAATATCTGTTCAAGTCCGTAAATGATAAAGCTATTATATTATGACCTTGACAGTTGCTCAAATCACTGTATGTGGATTATAGAAAGATGGAATATTTAAAACACCCATCGGTGTCTACTCTACAACATGACATGACAACAACCACCGTTTACATTCACAGAAGGTGGTCGGCTGGAAGCAGAGCTGAAGTATACGGCGCAGGCGCTCGGCGAAGCTGACTCCTCGACCCACCAGCTCGTCATTCAAACCGCCAAGGACCCCGACGTCTCGCTGCTGCATGCTGGTGCCTTGCTTGAACACTTGAAGGTAATTTATGCGTCTGAAATTTCACCTAAAGGTAATTAGGATCCCTGCAACACATTCATAGGAAAGCAGAGCTTGATTCTTTTCGTGAACATTTAAGAGTTAAAGGTTTATGAATTCCGCTTTCCCGTGCTTAACTATGGCACGTAGTTACACATTTAGTTTCCTCTAGAAATTTCGTAACCAGATGACAAAGACAGACTTTGAATTTAACTGGCACGCATCTCAGCTTTCCTGCAAGTACCTATATGGCACCATCTTTATCATTACTTTCGTTTGGGCTCGGATATGGAGCCTTAAACTATGACTTGCGATGATTACCGTTTACGAATTCCAAAGTAGAACATATGGAAGATCAATCAAAGTTACCTCAAACCTGTTATATTGTACATCCGTCTTAAATTGATCAATTAGGTTTAAATCAATTATGTTGCGCAGGTGGTGACCGCTGCGACTCGAGTTACGGTTCATATGTACGATATCGAGTGGCGGCTCAAGGACATCTGCTACAGCCCCAGCGTGCCCGACTTCGAAGGGTACCATCACATCGAGTCGATCATCGACAACATCATCCCCTGCGCTATTATCACGCCGCTCGATTGCTTCTGGGAAGGATCTAAGCTTCTTGGACCTGATTATCCTATTTTGGTTCCGTAAGTATTTTTTTAATTGCCTAAAAATAAATAAAGTGATGAGTAATTTATGCCCGGTCTAAACCTACTTAATAATCTTTTTGTTCCAATAGAACTGTAGTTCTAGTTTTAAATATGGCAGTTAAATATTACATTATGTTTGACAAACAAATAAACGGACATACAGGCTTTTTAATAAAATATTCAATCAGATGACTTCCTTAGTATATGTGCCTACAATAGTATAATTTATTTACAGGCTCCTAAAACAGAAATTGCAATGGACGCAATTAAATCCCCTCGAGGTGTTAGAAGAAGTAAAGAAGCTGAAGTTCCAAGTGCCGCTGAGCACGATCGAGGCGTACATGAAGCGAGCTGGCATCACCTCCGCCTACATGAAGAAGCCGTGCCTCGACCCCACCGATCCTCACTGCCCGGCGACAGCGCCCAACAAGAAATCTGGACATGTAAGTATTTTTTATATTTGTTATTCTAGTCGTATTTTGATACATTTCTTCGTAATGAGATGAAATGAAGTTTATTTGAAGTACGACGTCGCATCATTTAATTCGTACTGTGAGTTCTTTTGAAATAAATAGATCTCCCAAAGAACCTCTTTTGTTACAATTAGGCCACTCACTCACATTCGCGTGAATACTTCAACCTTATACAAGTGTAGGACGGACGTATTAACATCGATAAAATCCTTCCAGTGACATTGATTTCAGTTACAATTTCATTAACGTGGGCATACATTTGTATTGCTAATTACTAACATTAACATCACACTTGCCATCTTTGTACACTCGTAGTATCGTCACAATAAATATTCATGAAGGCACAAATTGTATGCAATTTTTCCTTTCAAATGCAAAACAAATGGACGTTATGGTATGCGCGTGGAAGAGATTTGGGCCAAACCTATACCATACCTCAGCTGTGTTCTTTTGAACATCTCAATGTACGACGGTTTTACTAGCTCATAAATAAAACGGATAGCCTAACGACAAATAAAATAACTTTATCGAAGCAAACGCATAAAGTTGGAATACTTTTCATTATAATAAAATATTTTTGGATACGGTAATAAGGTGGGATGAAAGCGCTCGCCGCACCAGATGGCAGGCTAGGGGCTACCTGCGGAGATGCGTCGAGAAAGTTCTGTTATGCGCTAGCTGTTGAATGCAAGTGCAACATTTTAACGTCGTCGTCAGTAATAATTTAATTTTGTTTCGCAATTTCTGTTACGAAGAAAAGGACACTTGATAAACTTTACATAGGTAATCAATAGCGATCGCGTAACGACTTAATTAAATTCAGTCGTATAGACAGAAGGTATTTTTTATTTTGGATCAAAACGCGGTTTATTATAAACTAGGACCCAATAGGTGGCGCTATTTTCAAATTTCAACAATATTTTAAATCCGAAATTATTCATAGTATTAAATTTGAAAATTCATTGCAGCCAGCATTGTACGTTAAAATAGTTATATTTTCTGGAAGAATGTAGGATCTCTCTCCCTCTCTGTCTTTACTATTTATCCTTTGTGTTAAATAAATCGTGCATTCGAAACCTGGAATGGTTTGCAGTGAGTTTTTGTATATGGGTAGAGAGAGCAGTCGCGTCGCCACCCACGTTCGGCGAAGGAGCGGCCGACGGGCGCACATTGTTCCTGCGCCCGCGCAGTCGGACCTCGCATTATACGGGTGTATTGTATACGCTTCAATGGGCCTCATTTACCGCAGCTATCGCCCGTCACAATGACTCTATTATACCAATAATGTTCGCCATTCGATACAAAGTTAAAATTTCACGGAAACGTCGTAAATTCTATGGCTCACTTTGTTTCCTATGCTAGGTATGTACTGTTGCTTTGTTAGGATCAGGTGCGTCGTTCAGAGTATCGTCGCTATAGTATCAAAAATGAAGTTTGAAAAAAAAACAGATACGGCAGGTTTATTTTTAACGAAATATTTTATTTAAAGATATGTATCGCATAAGAAACAAATTGGTTCCCTTAGATGCATACTATAATTACAGCACGCACATGACATTAAAGTTTAATTCAGAAAACAACACCTACAATAACCCATCACAGTACCAATACAGTATATATCTGTCCAATCCTCCCAGATTCCAGACGTAGCGGCAGAGCTATCGCACGGGTGCTACGGCTTCGCGGCAGCCTACATGCACTGGCCGGAGCAGCTGATCGTGGGCGGGGCTACCCGGAACTCCACGTCGGCGCTCCGCAGTGCACGAGCCCTGCAGACCGTGGTGCAGCTGATGGGCGAACGAGAGATGTACGAATACTGGGCCGACCACTACAAGGTGCACCAGGTCGGCTGGAACCAAGAGAAGGCCGCTGCTGTACTCGATGCGTGGCAGAGGAAGTTTTCTGCTGTAAGGATTGTCTTGTATTTTAACTACCTTCCAAATGTACGATTCTTCCATGTCTAAATTAAAATGATTAGGTTTGCTAATTCTGGCATATGAATGCTGCTGTAAATTATGCAAGTATCAATCATTAAATTGTGCAAGTATCAATAAATAAAATTGAATTAGCTTCAATTTGAAATAACCGAGTTACCGATACTACATCCGAAATTATTTGAAAACAATACAATATTATTTTATCATTTACCCTGGAAGGATGATCCCTAGCCATCCAAGACTTGGTAATCATTTCAGTAATTATATAATTAACAAAACGTTTATTTTTATTGTTACAGGAAGTGAAAAAAATGACGACATCAGGATCACTTTCGTCATTGTATAGCTTTTATCCATTTTCTACGTCTACCCTCAACGACATTCTTGGTAAATTCTCTGAAGTTTCACTCAAGAATATCATCCTCGGATACATGTTCATGGTAATTGAAATTATTGAAATTATACCTATTGAAAAATTTTTGTGTTTTTGTTAACACGTTTTGATCCCTTCGGATAGAATTTTGCGATCAATTCTCAACCTTCAAAAAACGCACTAAAATGCTTTTAATTTCTCACTTGTTTATATATTTTTTTCACATGTTTTTTTTTCTTTTATTTTCAGTTGATTTATGTAGCTGTTACTTTGATTCAGTGGCGCGACCCAATCCGGTCGCAGGCCGGAGTGGGCATTGCCGGTGTACTGCTACTGTCTATCACTGTAGCCGCCGGATTAGGCTTTTGTGCTTTGCTAGGTGATCATTTATTTTATTTTGTTTTTCGTTGATTCATTGGCTGATTTTTTGTTATAAATAGTTTTGATGTTAAGAATTATGTTTATTATCGCAGACAGTTTTAGTGTGACTGACAATTTGAATTATTTTATGAATATTCGACTTCACTTTAAGTTTTCAATTCCATTAAGTTTTAACATGTACCTCATAAACTAAACTTTAATTTTTATCAATCCCTAAAGTTTTTATAGGCTCTAATCACAATCACTGATCAATTTCTTTTTATCCCCAGGTATCCCATTCAACGCATCAAGTACCCAAATAGTACCGTTTCTCGCGCTGGGTCTAGGAGTGCAGGACATGTTCCTCCTCACTCACACGTACGTGGAGCAGTCGGGCGACGTGCCGCGGGAGGAGCGGACGGGGCTGGTGCTGAAGAAGAGCGGGCTCAGCGTACTGCTGGCGTCGCTGTGTAACGTGCTGGCGTTCTTAGCGGCCGCGCTGCTGCCCATACCGGCCTTCCGGGTCTTCTGTTTACAGGTTAGTAAGCTAAAATTATGGATACATTCATTACCACTTACGTATTTTACGGTAATGTCATTTTGGGGCAAAACTTTGTTTTCATAAAAAACAAAAGAAAAATTTGGTTTAAATTAAAGATTAATTTCAATTTGTAAAGGTACACTATCTTAAAATATCCGCATGTTATTCTGGAAGCTGAGTTTTTTTGTCAAAATCTTTTTTGTTCTCCCAAGAAGAGTGTTAACAATTTTCTCATCAAAATGATAGTAACCGTACCATTACAGTAAAATCCTTTTCAGGTGATCTAAAATAAGTTTTCATTTCAGGCTGCAATCCTTCTCCTATTCAACCTGGGATCAATGCTGCTGGTGTTCCCGGCGATGATATCTCTGGACCTGCGGCGGAGGTCCGCGGCGAGGGCCGACCTCTTATGCTGCCTGATGCCGGAAAGTCCATTACCCAATAGAACCATCAAGGTCTCCGAACGATCGAAAGGCCGAAGTGGGAGAAACGAAAAGGTTTGTTAACTCTAAATCTGCACACCTTTAAAAATGATTAGATAAATTATTCTTTTACTCGTTTGATCCAGTATTTTAACTCGTTACATCTAGAAGTGACCATAATATTTTGAATTTTGACCAGTGTTTGGTATGGTTATGATTCGTAGTGTCGTTTTATTTTTAATATCGTTTTACCCAAGCTATTCGAATTCACCCGACTAATTTCGTACCATTCCAAGGGGCCTTTGTATCCATGGATTTTTCATAACGTCAAATTGACTCAAATGTATTAGATACAGTAACTCAACAATATACTATTTCTAACAGAATCAAAGAAAAGACAGCACGAGACAGCCGCTAGATCCTGACGTCACCGAGCCGGCCAAGACATGTTGTCTCAGCTTATCGCTAACCAAATGGACTAAGAATCATTACGCACCGTTCATCATGCGCCCTGCTGTCAAGGTATGTTTATATTAGGCCTGTAAAACACCTTTTTTTTTCATTTTCAATTTAGTTTGGGTGTCAGGGACTTTATTTAGATACCGGCACTTATACGAGGTTTTTCGGAGATCTAGAATAATCAGAGTCCCCTGATGCCTCTCTTTTCTTCTGTTTTGGTGTCTAACTTAATAAATTTTTAAAAAGTATTTCTCCTCTCCACCCCTATCAGCTTCTTTTTTTTCTTTTAGGTAACATCAATGCTAGCTCTAATCGCCGTAATATTAGCGAGCGTTTGGGGCGCCACCAAAGTAAAGGACGGATTAGACCTCACCGACATCGTACCTGAGAACACTGCTGAACACGAATTTCTGTCGCGACAAGAGAAATATTTCGGATTCTATAACATGTACGCGGTTACCCAAGGAGACTTCGAGTATCCCACCAACCAGAAACTTCTCTACGAATACCACGACCAGTTTGTTCGGATACCGAATATAATCAAGAATGACAATGGTGGCCTCACGAAATTTTGGTTGAGTCTCTTTCGGGACTGGTTACTGGACTTGCAAGTCGCTTTCGATAAGGAAGTTGCCAGCGGATGTATAACGCAAGAGTATTGGTGCAAAAACGCCAGTGACGAGGGCATTCTTGCCTACAAACTCATGGTCCAAACTGGCCACGTGGATAACCCAATCGACAAATCACTTATCAGCTCCGGGCATCGACTAGTAGATAAGGATGGGATCATCAATTCGAAGGCCTTCTACAACTATCTTTCCGCCTGGGCTACCAACGATGCGTTGGCCTACGGAGCGTCGCAGGGAAACCTAAAACCCCAGCCTCAGAGATGGATTCATTCACCCGAAGACGTAAATTTGGAGATCAAAAAGTCATCGCCGCTTATATACACTCAACTGCCGTTTTATCTGTCGGGTTTGAGTGATACGGATAGCATAAAAACCTTGATAATGTCCGTGCGAGACCTGTGTCTGAAATACGAAGCGAAGGGACTACCCAACTTCCCGTCTGGAATACCGTTTCTGTTTTGGGAGCAGTACTTGTATCTACGAACATCATTACTCCTCGCTCTCGCTTGCGCATTGGCTGCTGTGTTTGTTGTGAGTATAACTTTGTTCTTTATTAACCTAGTAATTTAACTGTTCATGCTTTCACATATCCTTTCGTGATGTCGCCATGTGACGCGTGTCACGTGCGATATCGCCGAAATGAGAAAAGCCCAAGTATAGTTTAATGTGAAACCAATAATATTTTCTTCCGGTATCTTACAAGTATACATATAACTATTCATATTAACAATAGTATGTGGTTGTCCCAGGCGGTAATGATAGTGGTACTAAACGCGTGGGCGGCGGCGCTAGTGACCCTGGCGCTGGCGGCGCTGGTGCTGCAGCTGCTGGGCGCGATGGCGGCGCTGGGTGTCAAGCTGTCCGCCATGCCCGCCGTGCTGCTCGTGCTCGCCGTGGGCCGCGGGACGCACTTCACCGTGCATCTGTGTCTGGTTAGTAGCACATTGACCAAGGCAACAGCCGTCGCAGGCGAAAAAGGCATAATGTAAAAGGATAACCGACTTCAAAATCGATACAAGAGATAACTCAAAAACTACCCGTCAGATGTCGCGCAAATTTATGTGACCAGACGTGGGACACTACCTTTCGAATACAAAGTCTTCATCACTTTTCTTCTACTGACTAATCATCGAGCGAAACTAAAAAGCATTTGTCCCTACAGGCCTTCGTAACCTCGATCGGCTGCAAGCGACGACGGGCGACACTAGCCCTGGAGGCGGTCCTAGCGCCAGTAGTCCACGGCGCCATGGCGGCAGCGCTCGCGGCCTCCATGCTAGCCGCCAGCGAGTTTGGGTTCGTCGCTCGGCTCTTCCTAAGGCTACTGCTCGCGCTCGTCTTCATGGGGCTCGTCGACGGACTGCTGTTCTTCCCTATCATGCTCGCTATATTGGGACCTGCTGCTGAGGTAGGTTGATTGGTTGTTGTGTTCTGTTGTTGAATGTGTTTTTGTAGGCCTTTTGTAATAAGGTTTGTTAATGTGTTAGGAAAGAATTTTATAACTATTTATAACCGAGTAATATTTTTTGAAAATCGGAAGACAGTGTAGAATAATATCATATTATTAATATGCCAATATAACGAATCTAAAATACTTCATGAGTCATCAACCGAGTTATTATTATAATAGTGTACGTGGTCGGTAGTTGGCTAACCGGTAATAGCAAATAAAATCTTATGCACGTAATACATGTTTCGGAAAGCACAGTAAACAATCTTGTTATTTACGTATACTAATGGATCCATTTAATTAATTTAGGCAATTAATTTCGGTAATTCAACATTTATTGCATTAATTCCCAGGTGCGTCCACTAGAGCACCCGGAGCGTCTATCAACGCCGTCACCGAAGTGCTCCCCGGTGCACCCGCGCAAATCCAGCTCTGGGTCCGGAGGCGGCGACAAGTCCAGCCGTGCGAAGTCCGCACCGCGGCCCTGCGCGCCCTCCCTCACCACGATTACCGAGGAGCCCTCCAGCTGGCACAGCTCCGCACACTCCGTGCAGTCCTCCATGCAGTCGATAGTCGTACAGCCGGAGGTGGTGGTCGAAACCACCACGTACAACGGCAGCGACTCAGCTTCAGGACGGTCCACGCCTACGAAGTCGCCGCATGGTGCTGCTATAACTACGAAGGTATGCGTTTTCTCTATCTATTGCTAGGTATCTATTGGTCATCCTTAGCTACGAATACTAGTAAGACTGGACTACACCGTCAAATCCTCTATGTAAACGTTTTCTTTCTTCTCTCTTCTTCCTTGACTGTCCAAGTATCGGTGATGTCTTTGATTCAAATGATGTCCATGTTCGACGGTGACTTAGTGCCATCAAGTCTCTCATCTTCTTCTAATTGTATTTTTTAGTCATCCAAGAAATAAGAAGTGCCTTTTATTAAATTATCAATATGATTGTCCACAGGTAACGGCCACAGCGAACATAAAGGTAGAGGTTGTAACGCCGAGTGACAGGAAATCTCGACGGTCGTATCACTATTACGACCGTCGTAGAGACCGCGACGACGACCGGGAAAGGGACCGGGACCGCGACCGGGACCGGGATCGAGACCGGGATCGGGACCGAGATCGAGACCGAGACCGGGATCGATCGAGAGAACGCGATCGTAGAGACCGGTATCGGGACGAGAGGGACCACCGCGCGTCTCCGAGAGAAAACGGACGCGATTCCGGACACGAAAGTGATTCGTCCAGACATTAGCATAGACATTACGTAATGAGGCAACTAACGCACAACGAACTGTACGTGTTCTTTGAGTGATTGTGTACAGAAGGGCAACTAGTATGTTCTGAACTTTGAGTGATTGTTCGGTATTCACAACGTGAATCCCTGTGTGATTGCGAGATATGACATCTTTACCTAAAGTTATGGAGTTATTTATCTCATAAGTCGAGATTTGTAGGTACGTAAATGTGTTTTAAGGTGTGCTTACGGAGCCTTAAGACAGTATTACGATAATTGTAAGGTCCTTGATTAGTATGACGGTGAACTGGAGGCTACGATACTGACGTTATGGAACTAGGATCAGAAGATGTGCTTACTACTACTCGACCAAGTTAACTAGACTATTTTCAAATGTGACACCATCAGCAACACTGTATTATAGCGTTCGCACAAAGAAAGTAAATGTAAAAAAATACTACTACTCTAAACGGACCAATAATTATTAATAATGTTCATTTTCCTTTTAAAATATATTGATAAACCTCTGGTAGATCATTTCACTCATTCGTCCAGTTAGCTTGGTCAGCTGGTGCATTGTAACAATCATTCCGTAGAGTACTGATGTATCTCTGATTTACTACTGAAATTGTATAGACCAAATATCGTTTATGGCAATCATATACATTTATCTCGTATGTTCCTATCATAAAGACATTTCCATTTCGTCTCCATTTGTTACATACTTCGTCTCTAAAGACTGTGGACAAATATTATTAGTTATAATTTATAATAATATTATTTATTGAGTGTCTACTGTAACCGAGCGGATCTGTCTCCGACTCAGATTTATTGTACAAATTATTTAAGTAGGCTGTATATTAAGTAAGGCATTTATTTATGAGATTATTTAGATATATTCCTATATACATAGCATGTATTGTTGTGATGTTTCGGTGAGCTCACGGCGTTTACGAAGAGACTGCATTTACCGATCAAAAATCAGAAATTCAGAGTACAATGTAGGAATTAAATTGAATGATATGGCTTTATCAAGGCTATTGGGATCTGAATGGTGAACGAATACTGACCTCACTAGATGAAAATAACGAATAGCGTTGACATTTTGTGCAGAGTACTTATTAGATTATATTAATTTATACATAATTATATTATATGTAACTTAATGATATTCTGTAAATATAGTTGTTATAGCTAGCTTAAGTGACCGCGATGCGCCTGCGCAGTAGAAATGGTGGATTTGTAGCAATTTATCTTTTGTATCGATTTATTTTTATACAATTTACTGACATATTGTCGATAAACTACCTATAGGTTGTATTTTGAGATGATGTCTCGATTGATGTTGTAGGATGTTTTAAAATTATAACTAGGGCTAATAAAACTGAGTCTTCAAAGTAATGACGACGAATATCAAGGTGATAGTCAACAATTTTTCATTATTTGTTAGAAAATTCTTAGTAAACTGTATTAAGAATAAATCTGGCCTAATGCTATGAAAATATAAATGTTGAATCTTAATTATAACACCAATGACCTTCTAGAGCACAAATTGCATTTGAACATCAAAATTGAAACTGTCTACTGTACCTATTGAAAGAATAAATAAAATGCCTTAAAGTTTTTGCAATGTTTTATTTTTAAACACCGAAAAATATAATTAACGAACCTTAATTGCGAGCCTTTTTGATTTATGTTCATGGACTGTTTACGTCAAAGTGTCATTTGTATGAGAGTATTTAAATTCGTTCACTCAATATGTGAACTTAATATTGAAACGCGCCTATTACAGAAATCATTATCAACATTATAATATTCTCCTTACTAGCTTAAACTATGTTTTTGGGTCTTCTCACAGAGTAAGTATGAGGGATTATGCGTAATAACCGGAAATATTCGCTTCAAATACATAAGTCAAAGAAACCTTAGAAAAGTTGAGCTCGCTGTGAAAATACGAAAGCATCTAATGGCTTTATCGCAACCTATCTCTGGAGAATAATTCAAAGGACTAGCTGATAGACAGATTTAATACGTAAACATACCTACCAACTGAAGTGAAATATAAACAATTTCGGAAAGCCCAATCCCAATATTAAATAACTCCTAAACGAACTTCAAATATAGCAGCGTAGGGAAATAATGACGACTCCTAATTCGAATTACAATAAAAAGGAGGGTGGAATTTTGGCGGCAACAATGCCTGCGACATTCCTTAGAAAACGGGAGAGCGGGAATCAATAAAGGATTTCCTGGCGGCGTGCCCACGCATGTGCGTGGAAGCAGCGGGCCCCACGGCGGACGGCAGCCGCTTTCGCGAGCGCGGCGCCGACCAGCTCGCACCACCTCACCAGCGTATGCCCCCATGAACCCTCGCCAGCCCGGCACACCCCGGAGCGGCCGCAGCCACACATCCTCGCTGACCGTCACCCCTATGCATTATGAAATAAATCTTAATAAGTAGCGACCCGCTGCGTTATTGGGCGTATGATTCGCGCGCAGCGTCACTGCGGCTGGGCGGGGCGGGGGTGCCGGCGCGCGGCGGCTCCCGCGCGACACTCTGTCCTCGCCCGCGCCGCGTCGACTCGCCGACACGACGCTCACGACCCACGACCACGACCCGATGACTCATGAGTGAGCCTGGTGACACTTGAGTGTAGTGTTGTTAGATGTGGAGTGGAGTGTCTCGGTAGCTTGTCATGTGGGGACTGCGATGGCTCTGAGAGGCAGCATGACCCGCCACCCGCCGCTGCTGCTCGTCGCCTTCCTGGCGGCCGCCGTCATCGCCAACCAGCTAGAAGACATCCCTCACAATGAGTAAGATCTTTAAGAAATTATTACTCTAGCCAACTTATATAACACTGTTTTAGGTCCACTTTAAAATATCTAAAGTAGGAAAGTAAGATGAATAGCAGTTTAGAAATCTAAAATCTAACATTAATTATTCGCAAAGTATTAAATCGTATTCATTGATAAAATTATAAAATAATATCTATTCACTTTTCAATGTTACGAACTGACAACTTGTTGAGTAAGTAGATGTTAAAATAAAAAAGTTGTAGTAGAGTACCTACATGCAAAGACTACTCTAGCTCTACAATGACAAAATGTTTTGTAGGCGACATAATTATACTACTAATTGCTAAATGTTACGTTGACTTATTATTTATCGATTAAGATCAAATGTAATGTAAAACATATAATATAATAATAACTTTAATTCATACTTTGATTCATATTCAGAAATTGAAAATCAAAACATTTAATACTTAGTCATGACCATGACATGTAAATAGTGTTTCTTACAATAATGCTATTTCGATATAAGTGTTCATAGCGTTTCTATTTAAGTGTTCTGTAAATTAAAAATAATGAGGCTCTTATTTCAGTTCCAAACCAAACATAAAACTAATCACTTCAGCCTTGGTTTTATAAGTAAGATTGCCGTAAAAGTAATACTAAAGATGAGAATATACGGCAAGCCAAGCACTGAAATCTGGACGCAAAGAAGAGTGTTTTCATTAGGAATAAAGTGGTAAGTCTCGTCGCCGGCAAGCGTTGGTGTGTGCCGGTAGCAGCATCTCACGGTTTATTTGAAAGTGGCGTTGTGCCAAACATCCCACTGGTGAAACACTACGTTTGTACAAACGTATCCATATAAGGTATGCTTGCGCCGGAACTGTGTTTGTGCTCAATATTCAAAGCCCTTTTGTTTTCTGGTTTCCATTCGAATTAAACGCTTCTTGGCTCAGCCTGGGGCTAAAATTATATCATCACTACACATTACGGTTCTGTTACTAACCTCGGGGCTCATCTAGTTTGTGAAACTGGGGAAAGAGGAGTAGAAGGCTCGCACACTGCTGCGTATTAGTAGATTTCCCGTAGGTACTTTTGACAACATTATAGAGAACTCTACCTCGCAGATGACTTAAGTATACTTAACTTGATTCACTCAGATAATCAATAATAATTATAGTGAACAGTTACGTTCACCAGTTAGGCGAACTTTCAGCATTAGAAGCTTATATTACATTTAAACTATAAATTGATAAATCGATAGGTACTTAATAAAATTAAGATGCAATATTTTATCACATATCTAAATATTATTGGGAACTAGAAATGAATATCTTCGATTTTTAATAAAGTTAATACAAGACACAAAGTATCACATACTTGCTAGGTACTCGTATTTCGGGATTTCATAGGGTTGCATTTGAGGTTATAAAACAATTGGGTACATATTTAGATATTCAGACAAATACAAATTACAAATAAATATCTCTATCGCCTATCGCAACCCCTATCCCATTAAGTTAAAAACATTTTTCCATTTTAACTTGATAAAATGTTACATTTCTTATACATACTTATGGAATGTTGATATATGATAGGTACAGTCATTCAGATACCGTATATATTCTTACGGAATGTCCACTTCCTTCATCCCGTGCTAAGCAGGTCAGTCAGTGACAGGCAATTACGGCGCACCCCCTCCCCCACCCCTTGCCCCGCCGATGCTAAGAAGATGAATTTCGGTAATGACGTGTTGGCACCTCGAACCGCGATTTGTTAAACGAAAAAGTTCACGAGTGACAGTTGCAAATTCCGACTTGGATCTATTCGTGATAAATGGATGTTCGATTTCACTACAAAGGATATTTCAATTTTATTACGGAATTCAGAAAAATGGGCCCAGTAAATCTTTTAATGGAGTTCGCAAGCTATAAAGATATATTTCTATTCTCAATCTTTATTCTGCCTCAAAATTTATCGAGAAGGAATCAGTACCATTATACCTTCATCTCCTTTCCGGTAGCTACGAGTATCTACATTACAAGACAATTTAATGTAATTTCATTGGCTATGCACCCAAATTCATACCTAAGTACTATTATATTATATTATAATACGTACCGTACATACATTATTATTAATTTAAAATGTAATTATAACCATCAACTTTAACACTGTTACACATTTATTTCATCTATATTTCATCATCTTTATTTCATCTATAGGATAATATTTATAATAGTGATTGATATACCTACCTGCACATAGGCAAATATCAAGGAGCAGTACCTATATTATCTGGGTATATGGACAGGTAGAATATTGAATATGACCAAGTATAGGTAGTCAACCAGCTTTATGTGACTTAATGCGTTAGCATATGGATGATATTGCGAAATTATTCCAATAAAACTATTATAGAGGTACTTACTTACTCACCCTTTCACACTGGTATTTTTTGAGTCGTTCGAGCACCTAAGAACGAACATTTATAAATCTGCCATGTCTGAGAATCGAATCTGGATAAAGTAAATTATTTTATTAAACAAATGGATATAATTTTTTTACATATATTTTTTTAGATTCACCACCCGAATTCATTTCTGAACTCCTCGTATATAAAGCTGTACGATCAATTCTGATACGTCGAACCGATCGTCATAAAACTTAGTAGATGCGTCGGCAACTTCGATGGAATTTTAATTGTGTAAGGCCAACGGCTATTGCGGTTTTTGAGGTACAAGGGTTGAAAATTACAAAGTGGAATAGATCTGATGGGTTATATGAAGGAGTTTTGCCAGCGTATTCCAAAACATTGTACGTTGAAACCAATATCAAAGTTGGATAATTATTTAACGTAATACGTACGAGTAGGTACTAGAAATCCAGAAATTTGAAGAGTTAGCGTTTCGAATGGAAACGTTTCGTCCTTTGGGTACTATACACATTATCTTTATCGTCAAATATTTAAAAAAACTAAATCTCAGAGCTGGCAGTTTTCTGGCTTAACGTATTAACATTGCTACCCAGCGAGAAAATGCTGCAGGCATCTTGAATACTGCACGGATTGCACCGCAGGACCTAGGCATAAGTATGGATACATTTATTTCAATTAAAAATTGAGTTAAAACTCATTTCAAATAATGTTTTTAACATCTATAGTAGATGTTCGATATGACGAAAATAATATTTCGATATAAATTTACATATCAGTGTAGAGTTAAAGTGTATTTATTATATAACTTACTTATTCGCAGTGTCGCTGACATCTCTGATGTTGCTAACATACAAGGTACCAAGGTGATGAACACCACGTGGTTATAGCACCACGTGCATAGCGTCGCGTTGGTTGTAAACATACACGATTCATTCATTGGAATAACATCCGTAAATAAGGAGTGCCCCGCGGCTTCATTCCAAGAATATGATGCAGGCTGACGAGTAATTCGCGGAATCCCGGTTAAGTCTAGGTAAGTCATAGGTTTCTGTCTAATAATACTGGGGAACTAGTACCTATTTGTATTATTGGGTATTTAAAAAATTGTTAAAAAAGTAATTTTATGAAAAAAAATTTATAGTAAAGTTGTATAATAAACCTAAAGCTCAGTGATGACCTCATAACCTTTTCTACCCAGACAGACACGAATAGTTACTAAGTTTCAATCCCGATCAAGACAAATATTTGGCTATTCATTTAACCGATTATAATATTTGGTTGTACTTAGTTACCTACTTGTAATAATTCATATCTAGATAGTATTTGTCTTTTGCTCTAGTCAATTTAAAAAATACCCGTAGATTTATATAGGCCCACGCGACAGGCACTAGCTTTCCAATAAAAAAGAATTATTATAATTGGTTTTTCCAGTAAAAAGTCACGAGGTAACATAAATAAAAATAAAAAATAAAATCGAATTGAGAACAGCCTCCTTTTTCAAGCCGGTTAATAAGAATATCTTGGAATAAATAACAGTTCGTCCGGAACGAGGTCTCGTTACACGTTAGAAGTTAGAAGCAAATAAATATTCAACGTGAGTGATATTTACCCCAGCTAAGCTAATTACTTTTTCACTTACACCTTCACAGGGTCATAATGAATGTGTATGAGGTAATTACAGGAGCAGAAACTTACAATTATTCATGACCCTTGCTTGTATTTTACACGTGTACGTAATTAGAACAGAGCGTGAAGATGCATATCTAATTAACAGCGAACGGAACTTTGGATAGGACAACTTATACGGATATTAGGGACGAAGAATTCTACTTGGAATAGTAAAGGTGTGTTCAAATATCGGCGGTATTCGCCACCGCTGTGGGTCGCGTTATCCGCTTGGCACGCGATATTCCTCGGCAGTATAGGATGATTCGCAAGAACCTTAAAGTTGGTCCTCACTTTTTTTTATTTATTTTAGGGAAGATGCTCACTTGTAGAACCAAAAGTAGTTTCATGGTTTGCCGTTTCTATTAAGCGTTTGAGTCGGATTTCCCCACTCTGATTCGCGTAACAAATACCGTTCGCATTTTAATTACCTTTTCGATCTAGTAATAAAAAACTAAAAAGTCAGATTCTAAAGTGGATACCCATACAGGTAATCCTATAGAAGTGCTCGCAAATCTAACTCGAATTTAATCATTTTTTTATATACCTATTTCCACTTTTGTTGCATAAGTACGTATGTTACTTGTATAAATACTCGTACCTTCCTGTTATATTGGAATAATATCTAATTTTCACTTCCCTAAAACAGTTAAAATTGTTCGTCAAATCACTTATTTCCTTTTGATAAATCGCCCCTCAGAGTTATTTTAACATCCTCAGTCAGTAGGTAATGAAGACTTTGATTAAAGCTCCATTATTATCATATTTCTGTACAAAGCAAGTAGCAGCAGATGTCAAAGAATATTTTTGGAAATATAACAATCTATATGTAAATAAATTGTTATAAAATGTTGTGTGGAAATTTAGCATGAAGAGATTGAGTGGGAGTCGCTTTAAATAAACCTCGTAGGTGTTTATATCTCTGATTACAATACAATCTTACAATTCTTACGCTACACTGATAGCCTCACCAGACAACGGTGCCGAGAACGGTATACTTTAAACTCATCCTTTCGGCTTCGCTGAGGATCGAACCCAGAACCCTCGGCAAGGCGACCCGGTGTGTTAACCATTTTCCACTTATTCTTAAGATCCCCTTCGAAGGGGATTTGTGGAATAAGCCTTTCATTCGCTGTTATTGATGATTGGTGAATAGAGAAAAATAGCAGATAAAGACATTTCATTATAAACAAAACAGTTATATGCAATTGGTGTTTAAAATAGCCTTTAATTACAAATCAGAATTCAATTAAATTTACCGTACAATAATTATATTACCAAACTGTTTCAATTTGACAGTCCAGTAGGTTCAAAACTTCATTAACTAATAGCTATCAGTTGTTTCACAAAATGTTCATATAATTATTATTCATTATTAATATTCTCATTTTCAATTAACTATTTTACCTTAAATCATAGTAGACATATTGGTTACAAAGTAAAGTCGGTTTGGTGTTTTATGTCGTTGTGCTTTTTAGCTTAAATTATATGACAAAAAATAAACAAAAGTAAAGTAAATGTACACACTATTCGAGGAGAAGAGAATGGAATAAAATCTTCAAGTATACTTCATCTGAAAAATATTACTGTCTATTTATATTTGTTCCTTTGTCCTCCTTCCAAAGGCTCAAAGTTTGTGTGCAAGACAGTTCTATCTCGATGCTGCATAATACAGGCTTTTGTACTATCTCAATGCATAATATTGTTGATATAAACGTTATTAATTCTTTATATCTTCGTGTTAGAAGAAGGAGGTACTTGAATGTTAATAATCTTTCTTAATCTCATAAATAAAATCATTGTAACAGAACTCTAGGCAATGTTAATTACCCATGATAAAACATTACCCGTAGTTTAACTAGTTATAATGCAAGCATCAGACTTGCCCGTGGTTATATTGGTTTCAAAAACTGTTGATCATAAACATCAAACGTAACAAATGACCAACGAGATACCAAATAGTCATCTATGAGCGTCAAAGGCATAAATATAAATATAAACAAATAACCTTTTATACCCTTTAGGTACGGAACCCTAAAACTACCTAATAAGCCCAGGCGTCATCAGCTCGGCAGGATTGCCTGGAATTACATTTCTTCTTAAATGTTATTTTTATTAGAGTAATACGTGGATCTAAAGGCACAATAAAATGTAGGCGTTAGCGTAAATTCTGTATCTACACACCGTGAGTACCGTGTGTGGGTGTTACGTAGGTTACGTTATCAATGTTCTATTACGTCATTTTCACTTAAGAGTTTTCCAATTCATGGTTATTGTGAAAGGTCAATGGTTTCGGTATACAATCGTAAGTAATACTTATTGTTAATCGCTATATGATCTCGATCAGATTGACCTTTTGTATTGAGTTGCTTTTCGTATTTGCTGCGGATATTTAATGTTATCTACTGTTCGTTCTCAAGAAAAAAAATTTCATTTCATTTATGTATTCTAGATAATGATCCACAACTCGCATTCTGCTATATATTAATAACGTATTATACATTTAGGTACGCAGATGGCAGATGAGGCACACGTGTAAAAAATGCTTCAAGTGAATAGGGCGATGCTAATCCTGTGAATTTTAACGCCCCGAAAACTCCGACGTACCAAGCTTCTATGTATTTCTATACAAATCGTCTTCAATTATTATACTTTTTGGAGAATGTATAAAATTCACCATTTTTAATTTACTAAGTTCGTGGTTTGATATTGTTTTTTGTACTAACATCCCCGAAGGTAGTTTTTCTGTTCAGTAGATAAGGCTGAAATCGGTTGTAACGATAAAGAAGATCTTAAAAGACAACAATTATTTTAACGGTTTTTCCTGTTTATGATAATTTATTACAGCGAAATAAATCTCATAGGTACTATGTTCAAAGGATGAGAACAAACATAACATCAGCCGAGACCGATAATAGAGCCATCTGCCCTGGAGTTTAAGGTCAATGAACCTGAAAATACCGTGGACTCATAGATATAACGTATTTTACCATTAGGTATAACCACGGTGCGGTGCGGTGATTACAAATTACTTTGTAAATTCGAACCGTAACAATAGGTTAAAACGATCAAAACCTCATCAACCCCTAAACTTTTTTGGTATTGATTGGTACTGTTAATATAAAACATAAATACTTATGACGAAGATTAATAACAGTGGGACATAGGTCATACCATTCACTACCAGTCGATTAGACAACATCCGCGTGTCTATTCGAAAGCCCCAACATTGTTAGAGGGTGACAAATCCTGGCATGAAATAACGAACATTTTGATTGATGTGAAGTATATACTTTATCGACTAGAAACTGCTATTGTTATTGAAAAAAATTACTGAATAAGCCTTATAACATCATCAGAATTAGCGGTGAAATCCGAGGGGTTTTAACGTTGTAGTCCCGAAAGGAGGGCCTAGGTTCAAATTCCGTACGGAATCATAATTATCCTGTACTTAACTAACTTGATTTCAAAAAATTCGCGCTAATGACAAATTATTGTCACTTGCTTGGACCTAAGAGTTCTCCATAATGATCTCAAAGGTGTGTGAAGGTTGAAGTCTATTAATGGTATGTAACAACCACATTATGAGAGGAGAGTTGAGGAAATCCAAACCGGTAGTGGGACAGTTACAGATTGCAATGATAAACTGCAACGTTCGTAGTCAGTACGTAGCGCCGTAGCACATACATAGGTACGTAGCACATCCGCGTAGCAGTGACGCACCATCACCTACGCCATATTGCCTTTTATAATTCCTTTTTAAAGGGGTTTTCACGCGAATTGAGCCATTATTTTGACATAAATAGGTATAGTATCAACTTGCATAATCAAATGAATGTAGATCAGGATAAACGTTTATGTCAAAATTGTATCTCAATACTAGGTACATAAGATATTAAAGTAACGTAAGTATAAAGTTTATTTTAAAATATTTACTACGATGCCTCTATAAAAATTCAATAAATTTCATTTTTGAATAAGCGCAAGTAATCTAATTTATGTAATACAAATTTAATACTATAATTATGTCTACTACTTACAATATTTTTAGAAAAGGCCAATGAGGAGTCATTAGTGACTTCCGTAACGGAAGTTCTGGGCGGCGAAAAAAATTCGTCAAGCACGCGCTCCTTGTCAATTACATGCTTTATATGACCTTTCATGGTCTACCAAACACCTTTATATTTAGAAATCTTGTATATACTAGTAGATGGAGGGTTGGGTTGGATTCAATATCTGCAAACACTAGTTGTCCCCTTGCGACTTCACCCGCGTGGAGTCTGGGCCCCCATTCTGCTAATTTATAACGCTTCAATAGTGTCTCGATTGAATTGTTTGCCACACTTTGTACACAAAATTGAATAGTTTTGACACATTTTTAGCACATTTCATGTATAGAATTGAATAGATCGGCACATACTGTACACAAAATGTGGCAGACTATTAAATCGAGGCACAATTGAAACGTTATAACTTAGCAGAATTGGGGCCCTGATCAGTCTCTTGCGTTCAGTTGTTAGTCACTCAGTAAAGGAAGAGTATTTTATAATTATGTTGAGATGGATTATTGAAGCCTTAAATATATTTAGGAAATGTGTTAACATGTTAGTTATAACATGTAGGTATGCGTACGTTTGTTTAATGTGTTAGTACATTTGATCTGTATTGTAAACAACGGGTTTAAGCCCTCTCTATCTTGAAATTTCCTCAATTATTTTCTCATTTATTAAATTATTTCCTCATTTATTTTATTCGAGATTATCTGTTGATTAGGTTCCGTTAATCCTTGCTTAATAATAAATTAGAAATAGGTCGGCATTTTTTCAGATTGGAGAAGGGTTTATCTATTAATTTGGATTTAAACAGATCCATTAGTACTTTTAATTCAAACCCGTTCAACCGTACCTAAACGTCCATTTAAAACATAAAACATTTAAAAATTCGTGTTTAGGTACATAAAAGTTGTTCTTTTAGCTCGAGAGCCAGTAGTTTCTTTCTTTCTTTTGCCTTCCTTTATTTACTCATGGGGGATGGTGACCACTCTCTACCAGTGGCTTGTTCATCGGCTTTATATATTAAGCTATGTAAAAAATATCTCGAAAATTTCTACTTTCTTATTATTTGAAATGCATCAATGTTATCAGAAATATCATTAGTGTATATTATAACTTACTCATTCTAAAAATCGAACTCAAAGCCCCTCGCTTCTCAGACTGTCACTGCACTCTGGGTAACGGTATCGTCCAACACATATCGAAATTATTTTTCAGGTAATTACTGCTTTTTATATTTCAGGTCTATACAAATATAGGTCATAGATTACTATGACATCGTAAATCGAGATGTCCCCCATACCCAACATACCGTGCATACAAATGCGCATGCACATGCTACCAAACCACCACCAGACCATTTTAAAACACCCGTATCCCCAGAGATTATTACCCTAATAAGTAGATACGTCGCAGGGCATTATGTTATCAAGAAATACTGTGATATCCAAAAATAATGATCTATTTTATATTGTTAAGTGTGTGCACGACAAACCTACCTCTTGTAATGATTTCTCCAGTCGCAGGTCTGCTGGAAGAAATTCCTTAAGGAATAAGCAGTACCTTTGTACATCCTTACTTAAATGTAATTTCTATATTATAATCTGTTGTGTGTACATAAATAATAAATAAATAAATAAATAAATAATGGTTCAAATAAAAATAATATAATCAGATTAATCTTCTTTGAGAGATTTATTATCGATAATCTTATTACACGGGTACATAAAAACAGGATTAGCCTTAATAACTCAAAATAGTTTATAAACTATGTTTAATCCTCAGAAAGTAATAAATGTATCAAAAACGTATAAAAAGCTAAGTAACTATCATAAAGAAAATTTGTTAAACGCCTACAAATACTCGCGTTGCGTGTTAAAAAAGTGACGTAAAAATCAAGGAACGAAGTGATCGTCGTCAATTAAATTCTTTTTATTGCCGGCGCAGCGGTAGAAACAGGCAAATGAAACTAGTTATGATCTGTTTCCACAACGTAAATATTTGCGGAGCGGCACGCGGGGCACATGTCAAAGGCGGCCGGCTTCGGTATTGATCTAGCGCGGGGCGAGGGGGGATGAGGGATGAGAGGGGAGGGGGCGAGGGGAGCGCGGGGGGAGGGGAGTAGCGGCGTACTACGGAGGCTGGCTTACGTAAGGGCGCAGCGCGTCTGACACCCCGTCTACTAGCTCGCCGACGCTGATTAATAAAACAACTGCTATCGAGACGCTGCAACCAAGATTATGATCGTTGCCCATCCTTAATTAACTAACTTTAAACCAACGGGACCACCAGACTGTTAAAAAAGCCTGCACCGCCTAATACCCATCCAATCTCGTCTGATGAAATGCGTTCTGGCTCTTATACCTTACCTACTCGTAGGTATTATTTGTAATGTGAAATGTTTTCCTTAATTGTATAGAGCCCGAAGATTAAACAGACTGGTATAATGTGAACTACAACCTACAAATATATAATATTTGTAAAATGATAAAAATCATAAACCCTTGTCATGTTCAAGAAATATAATATGTTTTATATATCAAATAGGCACATAATAAAATAAGTCCCATATAAAATCATAACCGTATTTTAAAACATGAAAGGTAAACGGTATATCAATGAAGAAAGGTAATTTTTCGCCATGTTCGTTTTTAGGCATGCCATATAATGACAAAAGAGAAAGAAAAAATTTAATAGTAAAGACCGAGCAGCGCATTATTTATTTATTTATTGCTTCACGTCCTCTTGAAGGCTGCAGTTTAAAGGCGATAGAGAGCATAGAGACGTTTCTAACAATACCTCATTTGTCATACTAGTTCAAAGTCTAAAGAACTAATGAACAACATACTTACATAGCATGACTGAAATCGTAACCCACCTTTTGCCTTCATCAAAGTCGGATATAAACTTATAGTAACTCACAATATTCCCGTCACTCCGACTTCCTAAGATTGCCTTTTACAACATTACGGAAACCTGAACACTAAGCACTGTTGTCACGCAACGAGAAAATGTATCTAAATTACTTTTTAAGTAAGTATTAGTATGAAATAAGGAGCAGAAAAATATGAGTCAAAATATAACTAGGACCTATTCCTTAATGATCTGTTTCATTAGCACGATACAATTTAAGAGTGTACTCACACGCGGTTATAATGGTATTTTTTATTAACCGTATTAAAAAGTTTCTCTACTAAACAGTAAGGTAACAATTATAATGTTTTCTGGCCTTAACTCATTCAATTATTTTTTTATTCCATCATCCATACTTAATATTATAAATGTGAAAGTGTGTTTGTTTGTTTGTGACTCTTTCACGTCGCAACATGGCTATTATATGATATAATTTATGTGTGTAGAGATAGTTGGGAGGGTGGAGAGTGACGTAGGCTACTTTTTACCGCGGAAAAACATCTCATTCCCATGGGAAGATCGATGTTTTGTTAGTTGCTACTGTTGCTAGATATTTAGTTCCGGATGCTGTTAATAGATGGCGTTAGTAAAATTCATTTGCAAGTTCTGAATCACGCTATCAAATACTACATGTATCGTTAATTTACTTAAGTCATAGGTAAATGTTATAACTTAGTACAACATATAGGCTACTTTTTATCTCGAGAATCCTACGTGAGTGGGACCTACGCGGCTGTTACCTACGGGTCCCGAAGCGAAGCGCGGGCGGTTCTCTAGTTATTTATATTCGTCTATCGGGATTTATGAAACCCCTGTTAGACATAGGACTGTTCCCAAGCTAGCGCCACTATAACCGGTTCTGAGCCTATTGAATCCAGCGATTTTCCGCTGTTTTCTTCAGGTCGTCAATTCACTTGGTTGTATCGTTATATCGTTCGTTGTGATGTCACCTGTCAGGAACGCTTTCTTTCAGTGCCAGAAGTATTAAATACTGACTTTAACACATAAAAAATATGGTTAGGTATATTTGTTAAACAAAATATGTTTTCGTTGCACGATATTAGATTTAATTTTGTAAGTTTACGTTAAGATTTTATTTTAATAAAATAAAATACCTACTTCAGCAATTTGCAAACGAGCATTATTTTTTTATTTTACTGTATGTTTAGCGTTTTATGTGAAATTATGGCGTAATACTATTTCTTGAAACAAAACACTGAAATTTTATCGGGGCGACGACGCCGACAGTTCTACGAAATTATACATACAATCAAGACATAAGTCTAAATATGTAAGAAGCTCGTTCCTCGCGCCGAAGTGTCAGTACCTAGCGAGGCAATCCAAGTGTATGCGCTAAATCAGGATGGTTTCTTGCGAAAACAATGTACGTTAAATTCAGGTGAGAGGTGAGTCGGGCCGCCTCGCGAAGTGCGCCCGCCGCGGCTAAACCGATTACAGTAACAAGATATTGTAAGCGGATCTTTGCGTCTTAATCCGATTTCCTTTGTATTTAGATTTTGCCAAGTCCTCTGTAGACGTAAGTTCGCTCGCTTATTTACATTTTTGAAAATGGTTTGGATGGATTTATTGTAACGTATTTCAAAACAGGGTTAGGTTGATTCAAATGTTAATGATATTTTCTAGTGTCGCATGTTTTGTTAAGCAAGGATAAATGGATTTTGGGTAAAAGTTGAAGATAGGGATTAAAGGAGACTATTCAGATAAAGGAAGAGGCCTAATAAAATACAATCTTCCGTATTACGAGTTTTATCACTTGACGGATAAATGTCTAAAATTCCATCCTTAGCGAGCGTCTCAGACGTTTAATAAGAGACAAAGTTAGACATTTTTAGTCATTAAATTTTACACTTTATTGTCAGTAAGTAGGTATGTGTAGGGATGAAAATTTTGGTCTCATACCACCGATTGACACGTTTGTAACAAAAAGAGCGCTAAAATCTAAGATATTAATAAAGATTCTCATTAATCTTGTTTCTCGTGTCAGGGAAATTATATACCGTGGAACAAGCAATGATCATTACATTAAAGCAAATTTTGTCTCCAGTCTTAAAAGATCATCTCCCGGGCGTTTCGTTTCGCCGCCGTATTTCCAGCGGCAGCGAGACGGCCGCTTTCGAACACCTGCCGTCGTCCGAAGAACATTTTAAATAATTTTAAATTCGCAACTTCTGCCGGTGACAGCCGAACTTGTGGGAACAATGGCCGCGAAACATTCCTCGATTGCTAATGAGGACGTACTCAAGAACAATTTGAATTTAGCGAAACGGAACAAGGAAATAGGGTATTCGTCAATTTAATCATTGATGGGACGCTTCATTTACCTCGGTGATGTTTATAAACTTTATTTTCCTTTTTTAAATATTGTTCTGCTGGGAATATAAGTTATCCGTTTAAACTTTTCGTTTTAAACTGCATAAAGTTTAAATTCACGAAACTTAAAAGAACCCTTTTTTCCTTTTCTCTGTTTTCTTTTTCAGTAAGTATGCCTTCGACTTTTATGATGAGTATACATATGGAAAACGGTGACCAGTTCTCATTGCCTGTCTCGCCAATCATTTGTTGGATTTTAAAGTTTTAAAATCCTTCAATTTATTATCAACAATATATACAAAGACGGCTTAATCAATTGTGGTTACCTATATGTGCCAAACTGTTGCTGAGAGATTTTTTAGGAACCACCATAAAAAGAAACCCTAAGACAACTTAGACACTCAACTGGTTGAGACATTTTCTTCCCTTACCAATCAAAACAATCCTAAACCTAAACGCGTGAACAAATACAATAAAACAAACACGACTGAAACCAAAGATTGAACAGGATGGGCTGTTCGGAATTAATGGAAAAACATTTTCAATCGCGGCCGCTCCCAGTCGTTCCCGGGCGTTCCCGGCAAACACAGGTATTGCCTTTAATTAAATTGCCCCTGTATCCCACGACAACGATGGCTTTGTATTTATCATAATCCAGCATTATAAATGTGCCGACGTAACAGATAACATTACCACGTGTAATGGAGGCGATCGACGAACTGGAAAAAATGCTTAACCTGCTTCCCCACTCGAATTCATTCTCCGTGACAGAGTTATAAGGAATATTTAAAAATAAATTTCCTCCCGTCGTTTCGTGTTTCATTTCACCTCCGCTTAAATCGCATTATGATAAATGTCAGCGATCCCGTGAATAAGTCCTGTAAATTCTTTTACATTTCAAAATGAAACCTTTTACATCGCCCCTGAAAACGATTATGTATTAAATATTCATTAAAGATTTGATTATTTTTTTACAAATGTAAAAGAAATATCGAGAAGCTCGGTAGATATTACGTTTTGTCAAATTTTTGCAAGGCACGAGTAGTTAAATCAATCGACTTGAATAAATAAATAATCGAAAGTCTGTACTGCAAATTCTGTCCTATCAATAAAAACCGTACGAGTTACCTGAAGTACCCGTAGAATGTTACTTACCTAATTGTCATAAAACAATTTACTTCTTGCACGATTGCACGACTAAATAGCTACGAGTATATCATAATTTGCGTCCTCCTTGGCCTTTTAGGTACGCGTTCGGTCAATGGTATACCGGTTGCTTGTAGCTAACAGCGAACATTCAGCATCAAGTGACCTCCAGGCCTGCCTCTTTGTTGGCTATTGACAAAAAGAGTTATTAAGTCATTTAATCATGTCGTAATGACCCTCTTTTATACATTTATCGTATAACCTATTTCATTGTTACAGAGTCAAGAACTGGGCGCTAAAATTCGGCGTTGATTTATGGGAGTTTGGCAGGCACTTCACGAAAATGAACCAAATACAAAATGTAAGTAAACGTTACCTCACAACCTCAATAAAAACAACATTCAGGTTCTAAGGTTTACGGCGTCGAGTTAAGACGAGTAGTTAGTGCGATATGTTGGAATCTTTTTGGCTTCAAAGCGTGGGGCACCGCTGGCTGTGTCGGTCGGACGCGTTGCTACAAAAACACAGCGAGAGTTCCCTCCACGCCCTGGAGCGTGAAGCCCCCGAACCCCGAACCTTGCCCGCCTCCCCTCCCCCGACCCAGTTACTGAAGCGGGGCCCCCGCTGGATCAGATACAACCAGGATACGCTCGCCCCACACTCGGATACATTTACCACTACAATAAATTAACCTTCGATTCATGCGCCTAATGAACACTACACCAATTATCCCTCACAAATATTAATATACCGATATTGTTCGGGTAATTCGTTTTGGCAGAATTATTTGTTAGTCGAAATTTGTTATTGTAATTTAGAGCGTATAATAATAATTTCATTGGAATATAAACTGTGTAACAAAATAAGACATATGATTACGATAAAATATTTTATGGTTAGCCGTGGTTGGCATGTGAAATATTTTATAGGTAAGTCTGAAAAAATAACGACATAATCGCACATCCGCCGATTCCATGTCAGTCCGTATCGCAGGAAGTGAAATGATTAGCGGCGGCAACTTGTCGCGTGATGCCGATGCCGTGATCACATGAACAGAAATCGTTTAGCTTTCAAAATATTTTTGCTTAACATGTGATGACTGTAGGTATGTTTTAAAATTGTTATTTCTATACTGAATAACATTGAAAAATTGAATGTATGTATGTGTGGTGTTTTAAGTTCTAAAATAGTCTTTGGCATTTGACACTGAGGAAGAACAAAGCGTAAAGCGAGAAAATAGAAATTCATGCCTCACAGAAGATCATTACAAAGATGCGTGAGCACTTGAATGAAATCTATAATCCAAAGTAGTTTCGACACCATGGATTTCTAAAAAGAAACTGCACTTCAACTTAGACGCAATGGACCCTTTGGAGGCCCAATTTCCTGAAACTTGATTCTTTTTATACTTCTTTAAAACCTTTGCCACTTTGGTCATCCATACTAATATTTTAAATGCAAAAGTAACACAGTCTGTCCACCAGTAAATAAACACCTATCTTTTCACGCATAATCCACTGAATCGATTGAGATGAAATTTGTTATGAAGATAGTTTGAGCCTATCGTTTTAGACAGAGTCGTTTTATTGCAAGGTGTAACAACAAAGATTAACAATGAATGTAGATTGCTGAAAGATATCAATTTCATTATTTTGTGTAATTTTAAATGGGTAAAAACGTTGTGAATGTAGTGATTAGAAGATATAAGATACTAATAAATCTTCGTTTGTGAAACGAAATGGAAATATTCAGTGAGTTTTAAGAGAGCGTGGCGTTTGAAAGATGATTGAAAACAAAGACCGCTACGCCGTAGCAACAGTGTGTACGTGAGCAGCATGACAATGCACAATGTATTGAAAATAAACTATAATTATTTAAAGACATTCTTAGCATTTTAACACATCTTAAGATCCTACTGGTAATAATACGTATAGCTTATAATGTTAGCAGTAAAAATTAGTTCTACCTGTGTATTATACCTAGGTATATTGACGACCCGAATGGCGCAATGGTTAACACGCCGAATCGCTGTTCCGAGGGTCCTGGGTTCGATTCCCAGCGAGGCGGCAATTTGAATGATGAGTTTAAATTTCCGTTCTCGGTCTGGGTGTGTGTCCTTGTCTTGTGTGTTGTCCAAGGCACCCACGACACAGGGAATCCTAGTGTGGGGCTTTGAGTGTGTAGCGTTATTTATTATTATTATTATTATTTAGGTATTTATAATTAACTTAATTAAGCTTATTAACTCACGTTCCTCCCAGAAGAGTCCTAGTGGCATGGATAACTCAGTTAAATTCAAAACTACCATCCATGATCCGAAAACACCAATATTTAACAGGTACCTATGTATTTGTTAAATGTAATGGTATTAAATAACGGATACGCTTCTAACCCCGCTCTCACTAGGAGTCCCTGGCCCCTGGGTGCCGTGGACAACACACAAGACAAAAATACGCTCACCTAGGCTGAAAACAGTTTAACCTGATTATTTAAATTTTCACTTTACTGGGAATTGAATTGACATGATAACAGTTATAAGATCTTCATAAATGTACTTAAGTCTGCCCCTGACGGGAACGGAACCTGTAATTACTCCGCAGACACAGTCTACGACTGTCCTACGAGCTATTAGACAGTCCATAACTTAAAACAATAGTGTAAAACTAATAAAAATCGTACACAAATCCTGTAAAATTCACGGGAGGTCAGCCTCTACATTATATGGTAGTTCAGTCCCGCAGCACAAAGTGTTCTAGTTTAAGTCGATAAAAGAAGTAAAAGAAATTGCAGAGTACTCCGGATTTATTGCAAAGGATTGTAAAGTAAGAGCGTTCCAAGTCGGAACGAGGATTGCCGGCCCATTGTTAAACTTTCCTAGTGGAATATGAAAAATTTTACTTTGCCACTATTAAAATCATAACTACCCACAGTTAGCGTTTGACATAAATACACCACCAAATTATACCAATACATACCTGCTACATCTAAAATCGCCTGTCTGAGGTAGCTGGTTCGATGGAAGTTTTTCCACTCTTGTTTACATCTCGACAATCCACTGCTGGACATAGCTTCCTCTAACTTTTGCTATTCTATCTAGTATCTAGTCCTGAGCCATCTGAATCCAACGGATTCCCTGATCTCTTCTATAGGTTGACATAATTTGCTTTCAATAAGCTTCAACAGAAAGAGAAATTTTTCGATTCGATTTTTTTAAAGAGCGTACTTTATGTTTCCCTCGATTTCCCAGGGGATAATCAGAATCCTCAAGTCAGGGACCACCGCGGAAATTTGCTCTTTAAAAAATTTGTTCAAAAATATCGGAGAAATTACTGGAAATACATAAAAATATAGACGCCGAACATAAAAATTTCTCCGTTTTTCGAAGACGGATAATAATTGGAAAACATTTAACAAAGCTTTATCTATTTCTTCTTTTTAGGGTTAAACGGGACCCTATTACTGAGACTTCGCTATCCGTCCGTCCGTCTGTCACCAGGCTGTATCTCATGAACCGTAATAGTTACACAGTTGAAATTTTCACAGATGATATATTTCTGTTGCCGCTACAACAACAAATACTAAAAAACAGAATAAAATAAATATTTAAGTGGGCGCCCATACTAGTATCGACGCCTCAGCGATAGTTTAGTTACCGTTCGGTCCAACAGATGGCGTTGTGCGTAATATGTGGCTACAATAAAACAATTAAATATTTAAGTGAGGCTTTCATACAACAGATCAGATATTTTTGGCGTTTTTATACATAATGGTACGGAACCCTTCGTGCGCGAGTCCGACTCGCACTTGGCCGGTTTTTTTAATAACGCTTCAGTGACAATCAACGAGCGACCGGTTTTCTCGTTTATATGCTATGGAAAAAAGTTGTTAGATAATTTTCCATGGTAAATATGCAATGCAAGAGAATAATATGCATAAATATTCCGCTTGTATTTCAGCGGTCGGTTGGGAATACATAATGCGGGGGTGAGGCTTGACGGGGTGGCGACAAGAACTGCCCTTAATACTAACGCGTGAAAACTGGTGGCCAGCAACTTTGTGGACTAAGTAGCTAGGATTTACTATGGGACATTAATGTAGGCTAATCACGCTGTGTTCCGTGAGGGTGAGGCTAATAATAGAGTATTTACGCTCTAAGTATTAAATTAATAGAGATAAAATTATCCAAAACCAGACTGACCATACCTGGCGTATTCCTGGACTCGATTCTCCTTGCAAAATAAAAACTGACCAACCCTGGCATTACGTCATGTTAGTTATTTCAAAATATTTTTATTACTAAGTAGCCCCTCCAGCTCCACTTCAGGAAATCTATGCCTTCGTATCCAAACTCGATTTTTTTGAGCCAGTTTGTACAATTCAAATATAAAAAATGTAACGCCAAGCTTACAAAATGATATACGATTAGCTGGAATAAACGCATAAACGAACAAAAGTTCTGCCCTTACTTTACTTTTATAATGTATTAATAATAACATGACTGCAACATGGTATCCATTTAGACAAGTTGGTCCGTCTCTCCTTGTTCTCATTTAAATTCTGATGTAGCTTACATTTCATACACAATACATTTAATTAAAAATGATACGAAGATACCACGAAGATACCAACAGTACTAATCAACATCAACTGAAGCAGTTAGGTACATCAATCGGAAAGATATTTCATTATTTTGTTAATCTGAGTAATAATAACAATCAAAATTCTGCGAGAGATCGAGCACCTGAAAGTAATATAATAATATATAATAATAGAAGTAATATAATAAGTAATATTCCAACTAAAATTCTGCTCGCACAGTCTCTATAATAAAAGTAATATAATGTATAATAAAAGTAATATAATAATATATAATAATAGAAGTAATATAATAAGTAATATTCCAACTAAAATTCTGCTCGCACAGTCTCTTCTTCTACCTATCCTTGACTACGCCGATGTGTGCTACCTGGACGTCACTGAGGAGCAACTAAATAAACTCGAGCGCCTTCAAAATTTATGCATACGATTCATATTTGGTCTGCGGAAATATGATCATATCTCTGAGTATCGCAACAAGCTCAAGTGGCTCCCAATCCGTCTTCGCCGTAATGCTCACATTCTCTTTCTTCCCTATAGCATATTATTTAATCCAAAATACCCCACTTACGAACGCTGCCTCCGCTCTTCTAATAATCTAGCTATTAGCACGCCGATGCATTCTACCACTTTCTTCCAAAATTCCTTTACAGTTACTGCCACACGCCTCTGGCCTCTTTCCTCTCTTAACTCTCTTCCTGTTACCATCCGTCAAGCCAAATCCCTATGTTCCTTTAAAACCAAAGTAATCTCCTATTACTCACAACTTTGATTATACTTTTACCCCTATTCCTACTCACGTACCATCCACGTTCTCTCTATCCTCTCCATACTCATTGCTATCTACAATTTATCTTTTATTGTGTTATTTAATTTTCTTTTCTTTTTCTTACTTTCTAAGTCTCAGTACGTTCTTACTCAAAATGTTGTATTAGTACACCCGGCCTTTTAAAATTTTCCTTCCTTAAATCACAACTTCTCAACCCCTGGTTGTCTGGAAGAGATCGCTCTTTAGCGATAAGACCGCCTTTGTACAACTTCAATATAAATGTCACTGTCTGTTATTTTCTTGATCTGGTGTACAATAAATAAAGAGTATTGTATTGTATTGTATTGTAATATAATGTTTCGCGAGAGAAACTTTCACATCGGAACTTATTCAATATTAGGACGGCGCGCCATTATGGGTGCGATCACCCGATAAACCATTCAAATGATGGCTAGCGATTAAAAATGGTCGTGGAACAAAAAGTCGAGTTTCTAAGACAATCATGTTGTTTAATCCTCAGAAACAAAAGCACAGTGTGCTGGTTAATCTTCTTATTTCGTTTATAAATTAAATTACAATAAATAATTATATAATAATAATAATTAATTATATTATTAAATAATAAATAATTATCAGAAGAAGTAGATAAAGTCATAGCGTTCTGTAGCTTATCATAGCGTTCTGTAGCTTATCATCATCAAATTAATAATATATTACTGTGTTCTGAAAGGTCACCCAGTAATCAACCAGGGTTAAGAGTAGGTAGGTACGAGGCAAATGTTAAAATTTTTGACTTTCCTGACTCTTATCACTTTTGCTATTCCTTTAATGTTTTTATATCTACCATTAATAACATTTATTTTTGACCGTTAAAAAGAAAAGCTGTTGTCATGAAAAGCTCATTAATACGATTTCTATTGCAGTTGTGAATCCAAATTGGGTTAAACTCGGCGACAAGTGCAACCGACCGGTGCATAACAGGATAGATAGGTTCAATGATTGTTGATATACAGATAGGCAGTTTTGTTGGGCAGAAAAACGTTTACCTATGTCGAGCGAGATGAGCTTTCTATTTCCAGTCAATTTCTTTATGGACCTTAGGTAGTGAACGGGCAGGCAGCACCACCTTTCCGTAGCCGCCCATGACAACTGTGACCGACCTAGAACAAGACTCAATTTAGGGATTAGGATGGTTAGTCCATCTGCTAGATGTTGCTATTTTATAGTGATCCATATTCTGTACCACTGGTATATTCTGGTTCACTAATCGATTTTAATATTTTAATAATTTGTTTTATTTCAATCGGTTCATAATTAAGATAGTTATGTCAGTTTAAAAATCACGCTGTGTGGCTACGAAAGGACTGCTTTCTCGAAGCGAAGCAAGACCATGTTTACTAGTCAGAAATAGTCTTAATTGTAGATTAATATACGATGCATTATATACAGTCAATCAGCAACGCATTTCAGTACGGATACCGCAAAGCCACAGAGCGCTTATTGCGTGACCGCATGCCTTAATGTAATTGAACCGCGGTCCGCAAGCGGCTGAGCTTACCGCGAAAAATTAATATGTTTCCTATCTATCGCCACCACAGATTTCATGTGCTTATAATCCAACGGCTTGTGTCTGTCATAAATATTCCGCCAAATTACATACTAAACAAAATTTCGATAGCAGCCATGCATCGAAGTTCACATTTAAAAAATGCTATAGACCATAGGTTTCCTGTGTCGTGACTATACTAGACAACACACGAAGGAAACAACGTACATCCAGAACGAAAACAGAAATTTAAACTCACCACCTTTCGAACCCTTGGTTAAAACATATCGGACACTTTGGAAATCATTATACACTCATCAGGTCCCTAATACCTAATACCTTTAACAATCTGCTAATATTGCAACAAATAATGTAAAATAACATAACTGAATATTACAATACAAAGTAGTTATCCAAATACATCCCTAGTTGCGCGTAACAGATTGATTAAATCATAAATCGCAATAGCAAGCAGTCCGTTATCGGCACGGGCACGGCCGGGATACTCTAGTGGTGTACTTTTGTGAGCAAATGGAGTTTCCTTGTGAGTGGTACGCACAAACGCGGCGGGAGTGCATAGTGGTGTCGCGGGCCGAGCCGAGCCTCGCGGAGTGACAAGGCGTTTTGACCTTATTATTTACCCCTTTAAGCGTTCTCGAGGAAACTGATGGGCCAAACTTGGAGTTTAATAGTTTTATTAGCACTGTGACAGCGGGTATAACCGATATTGTTAAATATATGAAATAACTATTGTCACAATAGCATAGCGCTAGAATGGTCATAGGTAAGTAAAATGGTAAATTAATCACGTCACAGCTTACGGGTGTAACATACAAAGACAAATGGAAACAATTATGTTAATTTAATTAAACTCCTTAGAGTTTAGGTCTTAAAAGATTCAAAATTGTTCGAAGAGATTAATAATTGTGAATTAAAAAACGGCTCCAACTAAGAAACCCTTGAGCTGATAATTAGCAAAGGCACGAACAGATTTTCATAATATATATTATAGGTAGCTAGTAATGCCATCTTTAACTTTTGCACTTACATTATTTACATAATGTTTTCCCTGGAAATTAGACATTTCTCTGCGATACAAAGCAACGTATATGTAGGTATATCTCTCTCTAGACTTTCAAACATCTAGTTTTGTATCAAAATGTCATCGGTCCATGGCTCCTTTGTCGTGAGGGGGACAAACAAACACATACATTTCAAAAGGCATTTCGTGCCCTAAAGTTTAGATTTTATATAATTTATAACAATACCTGAAGTATAAATACAATATAAATAGGAAATATTCAATAAACGACTACTAACAAAATATATATTATGTTGTCAAAAGTTTATTACGTCAACTTCAATTTATATATACGTAAAAGAAATGTAGCTTAATTTATGATTATTAGACATTAAAGGTCAGTTGAGAAATGAGAAAATGTCCCTAACATCAGAGAATGACTAGTCGAAAACAGAACCCAATCACTAGTCCGCAAGGACGGCGTCAGCGTAGGAGCGGGTTAAATTAACTGCCTTAATTGAATTTAGGTTCCTTGTTAGCCAATGTGTCCCCGGGAGATTAGTGACGCCGACCGACCTCGGCCGGTGTAATGCAACCAACTCGACCTTTTATGAAATATTCAAAATGGTTCCACTGGAAAATTAAATTAAGTCTATCTACTCGTATATTGATACGCCGAAAGACTTTATAGGACCTTTGACCTGTGTTTAAGGGCGCTCATTCCCATTCGCGCCAAATACCCAAACCCACATGTGTTGGACGGACCTTCACAAATACTTAAGCGATGTTTTTGACAATTTCGTGGTATTCCAAGCTGTCAAGCTGTGACAATACGTGCAATGTACCTTCATTCGCGCGCATATTTGTGAGCGCAACAAGAATAGTGCACGCAAATTGGGGTGTGTTTGAAATAGTTAAATTCTGCAAACAAGAAACAGACAATCGGCGGTTTAGAAGGACTATTATGTTGTCCGAAAATGTCACGAATTGAACGAAATGTAACTCTATCAGAATTAGTCATTTTCATAGTGGATTTTGATTATTTTAATGGGAATTTCGAGCGAAATTGAATTCACTGTAACAATTATTGTCAATGCAGTTACTAAGAATACATCGAAAAAATTAATGTCAAAAGTATCATAATTTGTCGGTGTTTGTTGCAATTGAAAAAGCTCTTGTTGAAATACCCTACATATTTAGTATAATATTTATATTATTGATAATTATAACTAATAATATAATGATTATATAATTGATAATTATATTATTGACGACCCTAATGGCGCAATGGTTAACACGCCGGATTACTGTTTCAAAGGTCCTGGTTTCGATTCCCAACGAGGCGGAAACTTGTTGTGTTTAAATTTCCTTTCTTGACCTATGGGTGTATCGCCTTGTCTTGAGTGATGTTTATGGCACCTACGAAACAGGAAGTCCTAGAGTGGGGCTATGAGTGTGTAGCGTAGCGCAACGTAGCGATAAGAATATTCACGCTCAAATCACGTCATGTACACTTCGTAGCAACGCGTAGTCTCGTAGATGTGCTACGTGAGTATACAGATCACGCGACATTCGTTCGTCCGCATATATATTGTCCGCTCCGGCATAAGGTCATATACCTTTACGATAGTGGATGGGACTTATCCGGCTGAACGTCAGAACCAGACTAATCTAAGGAACATTATTTTTCTGCATAATTATGTACGAGTATGTATGACTGTAAGAAAAAATATATTGTACTAGTTACATCCAAAGTGCTATTTACCATATTGATTCGGATATGGTTATTTTTGTATCAACATGATTACTGGGAAAAGACAGACTACGCCATTTGTGTGTGAATGAACAGACTTTCCACATAACGGAATCGGAACAGATATCAATCTATGATCAACTGGTTCAAGGAAGGTCTCCCGAGGAATTGCCAGCCAAATGCGCCTGTGCGGAATTCTGCCACAATGATGAATGTGCGAGCATTTACCATATTCGTCGTTGCACTCATATTTAAATAAAAACTCCCGTGTGTCGGACGTGAAGTCAGGTGACGCATCGTCCGCCATGTTTTACCGCGGATTAAATCATGAGATTCATTAGCAAATGGTCTTTAGTGTTTACATCGTCTCAAGAGCAATTAAAGATTGAGATTAAGTGAAATGAGCGTATAATAATGTATATATAAATTATAAAGAAATATCTCATTAGATTTGATAGCACAACAAAGGCGACATCGGGTACAATCCAAAATTCAATAACAGCGCTGGAGCGGGCGCCTCCGTCGAATAACAATAATTTGGCAGCCAGCATCCGCCGAATTCCGGACGTGTACGTTCCATTTTTAAATTTGACAGGTCTCCGCCGCCATGTTGGGTCCAATAACTCAGCGCGTAATGTAGCGCGAATGCGACACGATTGTTGTCATTTTCGCAAATTATGTGAGCGCCACACGCCTGTCAATGTTTATCTGTTCTCGCGGAAGCATTAAATTACACGGTTGTTGTGCCCGAATAACTGTTGCGAACCTATTTTAATACTGTTACATTTAATTTTAATACCACCAAGCCTGGTAGTCGTTAATTTGCAATATATTTGAATATGAATCGATTCAATTTGTAGTACCAAATTGGTTATTACCATTATTTTATTGTTAAGCATACTGTCCCAAATAATTTATTACCAAAATGTCATATTCGCATCATAATGCGCGGAACTCGTATTTTCCTTTCCTAAAATATGTAATAATTATTTAAATCCATTGAAATCCATCATGCTACGTAAAATTCGGTCACTGAAATCGTCTCGCCCTTTGTAAATGCCCTTTTGTCGGACGAACGGTTAACAAAGGATGCCGACCAGGGTACAAAGAACGCTAAAAACGACGACAGAGAAATAGGTTTAAATTTATCACTTGTATAGATAATACAATTGTTTAAAATAAATGTTTGAAGTCAGGGTAACGATTACGTTGATTAATGACAATAACTTACAAGTAAAATGTTTCTGCAAACGGTTATGTAGTCCATTTGGTGTTGAGTGAGTACTACAACACGAACATGATGTAAGAGAAGGCTACCTTGTATATAAAAGAACAGTCTTTTATTCAGTGGATTATCCCCACAGATGTCGATAACTAGGAATAAGAAGATCAATGCTAAAAGAGAAACCGTCATAAACTTATCTGTGCTGCTTATTGTGGTGTTTAAAAAAATCAACAGTTGATAACTGAAGTCTTTATTATATTGAATCAAAACTGCCAAACTCCTAACATGGTGACTGACTAATATTCGTACTTCCCAAGACTTCTATCGTTCTGGTATAAAACAAACTTAGCCACAGCACTCCATTACAAAGTACTTTGTAATTCAATGCTTTAATTATTCCCTTGGTACTTTGGACTAAGGCTATTCCTGCATAGCATCAGGGCTCTACATTTTACATGAAACCGCTTGTTTGTAATGGACCTCGTCGTACCACCCACTCCATAAATTATATAATTTACAGTAGAAATAATTAAAAGAGATCCTATTTGCATGTAAAATTTGCGGTGTAAGGGATTCCATTCATCCTTGAATCCTTGCTTGAATGCATTAGGCTGACTAAAGGATCGAAGTCAACCTACGTACAAAAATCAACATTGTTTCATGTGAGTTTGGGTACAAAATAAAAAAGCTATTAGACTAGTGAGTACCCTCCCGCTCCTGTCTTTACCAACATGAAGTCTTATAAAAACATAGCACTCCGGAAGTGAAAGATTGTAGCAATCTACTTAATTCCATTTACCCGGATATTTACTCCTATTTGTTACCTACTACCCATTGACTAATAAATAGATAAATAACGCTGCACACTATATCACCTCTACACTAGGATTCCCTCTCGGTCGTCCTGTCCTGTCGTGGGTGCTATGGACAACACACAAAACAAGAACACACACCCAAACCAAGAGCGGAAATTGAAACTCAGGTCAAACTACCGCCTCGCTAGCAACCGAACCCAGGATTCTTTGAACGGCGATCGGCGGCAACCATTGCTCCACATAGGTCGTCAATAAAATTCTAACAATTGCTTAGTAACTCAAAGTATGATTGTTTTCCAGAAATACCACGAATACAACGTGGAGGTGGCCCGCAAGGATGGGCTGCTGCTGGTGCGAGAGCTGGCGGCGGAGGTCAAGAACCACATGGACTTCAAGATCAACGCCGTGATGGTATGTACTTACCTTACAGAATCTAAGACTGATCTAGGTCTACATATTGAAGGTGGCGGTAACGACCCATTACAAGTTTTTTTGTGAATTCGGCAGTTTGTCTGAGCAGCAATTCTGTGTTTCGTGCTAAAGTCAGAAACGGTCTAGCTAAATAGCGGTAATAACAATCGATGTGATGTGTTTTGTTAACAGACAACACAGACCTAACAGCTTTACCGAAGTGAAAACAAAAATAACAACTTTGACTATTTTAAGTTTTTAACTACAACCAAACAACAACCTATTTGATGGTAAGTAGTCACTGTCCACTGTCCATGGGTGTCAGTAACACTAAAGGCATCATTGATGCGTTGTCGGCCAAGAAGGAAGGTATGAAAATACTGTATTTCAAGCCCCCAGCCGAACACCAGAAGAAAAAGACAAGAGACATCAGGTAGCTCTCCAGCCGGGCCCAACTACCAGTCATACACTAACAGCCTAGTAATTAAACTGTTTAGCAACCGCACCAAAACACCAATATCGAATCTTTAACACAAGCCATCCAATTGTTTGGATGTGTGTTTAGGTAGGGCTTTTATTATACATATAGTTCCAGTTTTCACTTGACTTGGTGAAATTTTCTTCGAGTAGCGCCGCAGTTACCAGAAGGTACCAGATTTATAAGGAAAAAAAAAACACATTCCTCATCGTACTTCCGTTCGCTTGAAGAAATACACAAGGACCTTTGTTTTCAAGAAAATAACAAATCACTTTCCCGCAAGAAAAATTACTGTACATTTCAGTAGTCTTATCTGCAACAATACATTGATGCATTTGAACGTAACGATACGATATCTCATTTCATAGAATAAAAAAACTTAAGTCCTAATCTAAAACGCGACTACTGCAAGTGGCACTCGTAAAACATAAATGATGAAAGTAATTTCCTGTGAAATAATAATGTATAAACTATTAAGTATATTTAATTTTATTATCTATTGCTTAAACAACTAACGTTAAAACATAATTATTTAAAACAACGTTTACATAAACCCACCCCAAAAGTTTCCTTTCCAAATATTTATATTGTTTAAACTGTGTACACTTTACCTGACAATCGTTGCACTATGCTATGATATGATTATTATAAAGCAAATATAAAAAGCATACAGCTCATATGCATGGTGATGCAGCGTTTCGACAATCTTCATCTCCCCAGCGGAGATCATTCGAATTTAAGATGAAGACTCCACTATCGGCTGTGGAATAATTCATTTGAATAGATATTTGGTATTCCTTCTATTCGTTCCTAAATTGCATTTTAGAGCCACGATGTGAATTTAAAACTTGTGAAACAGAACTTACCTACCCTCAGAGAAAATCACATTTTTTAGTTAATTGTGACTCAAGAATCAACATATTTATCGGTTGTTTACATAGTTAGAAGAAAACATTTTCTTCGTGTGTTTTATTTTTCAAAGTAGTAACACAAATACACTTAAATAAATAATACCTATTAATTAATTTAAGAATGTTACCATACAGCTACTAGTAACTTTCGATTGCATCCACAACATTAACATATTCTGCAGGGAGTCGCGGCCGCTCGCCCGAGCCTCCGCCCTACATCGATTACTCTCCTTATATTGGAATTCTTCTAAATCTCGAACTAATCCGGCCACGGCTGATATTTCCCTTAACCAACAAAATACCTACGAAACCAACCCTTAACCAACAAAATACCTACGAAATTCCGAATATATATACTAAAACCACGTATATTTATTAAGCTGTGCTTATCGTTACCTACCTAATCCATTTCGATACAATTTTTGAAGATTGCACTCCTTTTTAACGATGCTTAAAATGATATAAAATAAAGAAACATAAAACATAAGGATCAATATGACAGTAAATAAAAAAGGCAATTGTACAGTTGAATACCAAAATACAGGGATTTACTTTCCTACATTAAATGACTTTCCTTTGATATGGTTTCACTAACTAATGTTCAGTCAACTAAAAAACAAATGCGCAAATTCGTCGTCGGGATATTACTTGCGCGAAGTTCGTTAAGAACTTATCTAATTGTTGTAAAACATTTAGATATTCAAGCAGTTGAACAGTAGGATTTATGATGACAGTTCCACATTGTACGTGGGTATTCACCCTCCGGGTGAAAGCTAAGTTGCAGCATGAATTGCAGCGAGCGTAATTATTCGATTTTCGACCTCTTGAATGCCATTTGTGGCATTGTTCCGCCAAAATCTACTTTCTATTAAAGTTTTTTTTCCGCTTCCTAATGAAGGTCTACAGGATTCAATTAACGGGAGAGATTGGAGTGTTTCGTGATTTTTACCCAGATACGCAATTCCATAGACGTGCTTCAATCTCACACCTTGCAAGCGTCTTGCAAATTGCGTCTCTCGAGAAATCGTAAATGATTAGGACGGTAAAGGTTTTCTTCTTCTATCCTATATTTTCTTTTCAATTAAAAATTAAGCCTTTGCAAATAACTAACAAAAAACGTCAGCGATATTAAAGAAATAAATAAATAAATGAAAAAACAATCTTTATGAGTTTTTATTGTTATCATCCTTGCAAATAACTTAATAAAACTACTGCAAAATAATTTATTTTGCGTACATTTACTCGTTTAAATCTCGTATCCTAACAGCTTATCACTGTCATCAAAATACCTTAACTTAAAATAGCACACGTAATGTGTATAAAATAGTACACGTAATGTGTACCTAATATAAAGTTCGACCTACGTAGCAAATACTGTAGCTCTGGTATCAAATTGGCATAACCGCAACCACCGCTATTCTATACGTTTCAAAGGAGCGTACAGGAAATTATAGTCCTTGTGTTTAATAGTACGCTTGTACCCTGGGCGCACGCCAGCTTTACATACAACTCAAAGGGGAATATTCGCTGAGGGCGCGGCCGGGACCCGTTGAATGTACTCGTTCGTCTGTCACTATATTTGCATTCTAACTCTACTCTCAATTTGATGCATTGTTGCACAACCCCTATCGCCGGAGTTCAAGAGACCCACTTGGATATCACATTTTATTTTATGAGAGATATGTACCTGGCTAGACAGCTCGTCTAGCTGTCTAGCCAGGTACATATCTCTCAGCCAGGCTCCTATTATTATATACTTTCAAACGTTTATATGTATCTGCAGACGCTTTAGATGTACCTTCGTTCAAAAGACTTGTGATTTGATAGAAAAGATTATGTAGTTATAACTATGTATTTCTTATACTGATTATGTATTTCGTTTTCTTTGGTCCAATAAAATTCTTTAAAATTCTTAAACTATAACAATACTAAACTACTTGAACTATAAAATCCTCGAAGGATTTTAAAATTATAGCTAAGCTAGCTAGCTAATTGTTATAACTTATAACTAAGCAAATCCGCTAATGAACTGTTGACAGTGAATCGCGTAGCATAGAGTGGACTAACGAAAAACCGTATTGATATGTGCTTACATAACTCAAAATATATAATTTTATATACGAGTAGGTAATAAAACAAGTTCATTAGTTCGGTTTAAGGTATTATAACTTTTCCTGGAAACCATATTCGATTGTTTTCCAGACAGCCTGATTCTTTTTCTCATTTTCAAGGTTCTTTCTTGGGAAATAATGAAAACTGCAACGAAAACTGAAATCAATTTGATATTTAGTACGTTTTAAACTAGATTTCGATGGGTGCTCTAGTAATGTGGGATGGGAAAGTCCCTATAATGGATAAGATTTAAAAAATGTACAGTTATTGTTGTCGCTTTTCCAAATTTTATTCGATTCATCTTGGTCGGGCGAGGGAAAATTCAGACTTAGCAAAACTGGTAGCTCTTTCATGGGTAACTGCATTAAAATTTATAATAAAGTTCCGATACAATTGACAGAAATGCCGTACTGTAAACTTAAAACTCATGTCAAAAGCATTCTTATGACGAAAGGTTATTAAGTACAAACTTGATGAATATTTTAATGATAAATCAGCTTGGATATGAGTTTCGTATTTTAGCCGTAATAAGTAGTAAGTGCAATTATAACTGTGAGTGGAGAAAGAGAAAAAAGACTCCTTGGGAGTTTCTTGCCGCTTCTTCTTCCAAGACCACTCACCGTAGGGATTTGTTGAAGCGATGGCGTAACTTGACGTTCGGAAAGTGTTTGTAAAAACCTATTTCGAAGAAATAAATATTTGAATATGAATTTGGAATACCTATAACTAAATTTCATTAAAAATCGATGCCATCAAAAATTGAGCGATAAGCATGAAAACCTTGAAATTATACCGTCACAAGTATTGCTAAGATAACAATACAAAGTAATGGTACCATAAAGAGCAGGTATCCGAAAAATCTATCTTCTCCATAGACAGATATATATTATGTTTGCTAGGATGGAGGATAAAAAAAGTCTTAGGGCGATAGTGAGTTTGAGCTTTTATTTAGCACTTGTTACTGTGGTTGACAGATGATAAACATCTGATTAAAGTTACGTAAAAGTTATATTAGCGATCGAGACGTAAAGTAAACATGTGTTAAATTAGTTTGTGTTAGAGATACTTCAGGTGAAGCATGTTTACCTCCGCAACCTAGTTCTACCGGGAACAAGATTTTCTGTTCATTGCGTCGCTTACCACACGAGGGATAGCAGATTCTTGAAAACTATAAAGTTATACACTCACATACGATCTAAAGCTAAAGTTATCTTGTAACCTTTATGTGTAAGACGTATTCGCTCAATTTATTAAAAGGTATTATGCTCTAAAGCAATGTGTTAGATATAAAGGGTAGTAGTGTATAATTCATCTTAACTTTTTAACAGCTTTTTAGAGTTCAATTCTCTCAATTCAACCGGGTAAAATATTTAATTGGTGTACCTTATGTGATGGGTGCTGCTTATGTGTAATATCCATACCACCCACGACGGAGGGAATCCTTTTGCGAGAGTTGTTAGCGTTTATTAGATATTATTATCGGATATTGACACAAAAAGCCATCAAAGCATAATCATGCCTTTCGTCTCTCATATTAATGTTATTCTTAATAGAATCGTCCTTATAGGCATATGTATCATAGCTCGATTTCAAATACGCTCCGACTTAAAATGTTTATATGAGAATGTTAATGTAATTATTTAGTTCGCTGCTTTAACGCAAACGAGTACTTATCAAAGCCTTTCCGCAACATGTAGGAGCGTGATTCAAATTCCTGAATTTAAGTAGGAGAACGTTTACAAAATTCAGGTGAAATTAGAGGCCCGTAAGTAGTCTCGCGCCGGCGCCGCCGCGCACCGCACCGATTGAGTAATAAATCATAATATTATAATAGCTAGCTATAATGTAAGCAGGACGCCACCCTTAACCTCTTCCACCCCGCCTGCTCCGCAAACAATGCTTCATTTAACGAGATAAAAATGACAAGCATTGTTTGACAAATTAAAAGCATAGGTAAAAATTATCCAGGACAATTATAGAGTTTCATAGTATACATACTTCTGTTGTATTTATGTGCGCTAAAAGCACTAGTATTATCTCATTTGCTTATAAATGTCAGCTCTGTAATGCATAAAACTATATGTAGAACATGATATGCAACAGTGGTACAAAGTTACCACGGCGCGGCGGCGGCGTGGCGAACCGCCGTTTGAAAGGTCCGACTTTTTTTATGGAATTAAGATAGCAAACGAGCATGCAGCACCACCTTCCGCTGCCGCCCATGACAACTGTGACCAACCCAGAACTAGACTCAATGAGTCCCGTTCTAATTCGGTCACAGATGCGTTGCTACCCCTGAGGACTGAGATGGTCGCCTCTAAAAAAGTGTAAACGGCTCCACACCTTCCTATCCGGAACAGAATTGTTCTTAAAACAATTATTACACGGTAGGAATGGTACTAAGCACCGTGGCGGGCGGTGGTACTTCCCCGGGTGAACTCTAGGCCCTACCACCTATAATACGATTTCCATTTTAATGATGTTGTCGATAGCATCCACAGCAATCCTGGTGTGCTACTACAAATGTATAGTTTATTACAAAACTGTAGTTCATCCGCACAATAATTACGACATACTCGTAGTAGTGATTTAGTCGGAAGAAAACACTAATAAATTGTCCTAAATCATACATGCATGCTCATACAGTTTTCAGGGAATTATACATTGTTTAATTTTAATTTACATACAGGCCACAGTTGTACATTAAAAATAAAATTAATGCACTTTACCTATCAATCAATAATAAATATTTTTTTAGTATTTATAAGTAAATGCTTGACTACAATACTTATGGTAAAGCCACTAACTTAGTAAGAGTCTATTCTAAGCCTACTCTAAATTTGAAGACAGCAAAACTATATTTATTCCACTCTTTCGCGGTACTGAATAAACTACGTCATCGTTTTAAAGTTCATAATTATGATCTTTTAACTTAATTTCGAAAGCGTCGGTGTCAATTTTAATTTGACTCCCACGACTCTACGAGGCAATTATGACGCCCACATGATAATTTGATAGTCAAAAAACAAAAGCATTTTCGAACTGCTATTTTAAGGCCCTTGCAACAATTCGGAGTAAGCATATTTGGGTATACATAAAGATATAAACGAATTTTTTTATTCATATAATTATAATTTTATTACATTCAAAATGTTTGTTTAGTAAAAAGCTGTACTTCGCCTAAAAACACAATCCTCAGGTCAACTAATTTTACCATGTTTAAAAAATATTAGGTGACCCTCGATTTTATCAAGCGTTTATTTAATTAATTTAATAATAGATATTATTTCAGATAATCACGTTCATTTGCAGTGTTTTCATCAAACGTAATAAGAAACTATTTATGATAGGTATTAAAATTTTATCATCATGAATACTAAACATTTTTTATTGTAGTTACGACAGGATCGTTCTATTTTATAAATTTTATGTATTTAAATACTAGTTTTTGCACGCGGCTTTGCCAACCCGGGAGATAAACGATGACAAAATTACTGATTACTGAGGTGCAATATTTTGTAGCTATTTACTTTTGAATTGGTATTAATGATATACCCCCGAGGCAAAACGAGGGATATTATTTATAATTGCATTACCTAACTCACCATCACAATCGCCACAAAATCAAGTCTTAAATTACCCATATATTGTTCCAGATAAGGTTGAAATTTAAGCAGGCATTGTTTTAATGTGACAAATTTACGTTAATACGCATATTTCGTGCGGAGCAATGAACCGGCGCGGTACAAAACAAACGGCCTATTTCCAAATATGGTAATGGGATATTGGCATATTCTATACATAATTTTGACCCATAGTGCCTAATGGTTACAATGGTAGACTGTCGGGCGAAAGGTCTTGGGTTCGATTCCCAGCAAGGCAGAAATGAAATTATGAATTTTAAATTCTGTACTTTGTCTGGGTATTTGTGACGTTGTTTGTATGCCCCCTAGGGTGGCTCATAGTAAAAATTCAAAAAAACAAAACAGATAAGGTTCTAGATTCGTGTTTAGGTTAACTGGACGATGACATACTATACCTAGATTACCTAGTTGTAATGAGTGCAGGTGCTCCGCGGCCCGCGGACGATAGCACCTGGAACTTACTACTTGATGTGCCAAAGCACTGACCACATTCCCTGTCAGTAGGTACTAACTGCCGCACTACCTTTGAAATATATTATCCTTATCTTTACCCAATGTCAAAAGATAATGATGAGCTTAAGGAAGGTACAGGTACGCATAGTAGAATTTAAAATGGGATTGTTGTATGTAAATTAAATGGTTACCCTTTCAGATAATTTAATTACAGTTTACAAAGCCCAGCATTCCTGAATAACCTTCAACTTATCGTACAACATCGTTCATATCAAGTGAGTGCGACGCTCACGCATTTTTTTGACTGACTTTCTGCTTGCTTCTGTGCAGAAATGGGCTAAATGTAATCATGTTTACAATTCAACTGGTGCACTTTACCCAAAATATGTGTAACTTTTTAATTTTATCTTTTCTCGAATGACACTCTCGAGGACTTTTCGGAGCCTGCACATTCAATCGTAATCAGTAATCATGATTACTTTTAGTACCTTTTTGCTTCCGGGCTGATCTCCGAAATGACTGAACCGATTTTATAGCACTTTTACAGTAAAACAGAACAAAATTATTTACCGGATTTTTCATGGAATCAGGTTTTACACAGAAGAAGCTCCCACGCAACCAAAGTATCAGGCATACCTAGTTTATAATAAAATTACCACTTTAGAAAGATTATTTATTAATATACCCGTAATAACGTGACACTCGCAAATACTCCGTGTACAATATTAACGTCTACTCATCTCAAAAACTGCCGCCGGAAGCGTTGAAGGCTTATCACAGAGCGCTGGAAGTCACCTAATATATCCATTTTCCTGTTTAGTACAGCGTTACTCAATCTTTTGCCCGATATTTTGAATAGCCGACAAATGAGTGCGTAGAACATTGCTTCCCGTGGACCAGAGATGGTTAAATTGTTTTGATGATTTCATATTATTAGGTACAATTGTTCTGGTGCATTTTGCCCAAAATGTAAGCATGTTTACGGATTAAGATTACTTCCGGGACACGGAAATATCCTTGCCCAAAAAAGCTCTAACTACATTATTTGGAAACAGAAATATCCCCGCTAAGAACTCTCTAACTACAGATTTTTTAAACGCGCTCCCAAGGGTTTTCCTAGCCTACTGATGTACAGAACTGTAATCTATAACCATGATAACATATTGCCCATTTCTGCTGTGGACCCGAATTTCACCAAATTTACGTGCTCAGCACATTTTTGTGGTTGAAATGTATTTGGTGAACATTTAAACCTATTTATTGTATGAAAACAGAATACAGAAACGCCTAGGCAACAATTAGTCACAGCACTAATTAGTATAGAAAGCTTATTGGTTCTGTTACCTATTTAATCTTGTCTTGAAGTCCAAACCATCGGTCGAGGGCTAGACAGACACTAAAACGTTACTTCGGCTGCGTTGGACGAAATACAAAAGCACTGTTTTCATTCTCATTATGTAAGTATACTCACGGGTGTTTATTTGGAAATGCAAAATAAATGTGTGTATAATTATTTAAGCAAGAAATTCGATATGCAAATAACTCCTTTACAGCTAACTCCTTCCCACGGCATCTATTACCTACATATTGATTTTGTTTTGCTTATAACAGATCTGTAATAATTATGTTTATCCTACTCAATTACATTTTTTAATCTTGTTTTAACCACCAAACACTAACAGGTAGTATGTTACATAAATATAATCGTCTTTATATTACTTAGAGGCGTCTAAAATCTGAAGCGTGCAGAACTTAAGCTTTCGACATTTACGACACGCGAAGGTATGTTCAAAGCAAGCCTGAGTGCAAGGTTCACCTCCAAATTCCCGAGGCATGCCGCAAGGGGCAGAGTGGGAGGGAGGGGCACTAGGAAGTAGACCACTGCACTTGCTCGACCTTAATGTCGCCATCAGCAAATTGCGAAACACCAGCTGCTTTTGACAAGAAATCTCTGACACGATTCACACCATTGGTCCGCAGTCACCGGTCTTTACAATAGTGATCAGTGTACAGATAGTACATTCACGGACGCGGTTAACTAATAAAGTGTTCGTTCATTTAATTGACTTAATACGTAATGCAGTTTCTTAGTGTTTTGAAATAAAAATGAATTGACTGTAATTAGTCATTAAATAAATTAGAATATATTTGTAAGTGGTACTTTATAACATTAGTAATCTGCCGCTAGATGTCATTGACATTGTTCGTTAATTATTATCATAATCACCAAATCCAACAAAGGCTCACTGCTAAGTAATTTTATGCATAATTAAATTGTTTTTCATACATTAGAGATTTTCATGTAATCTAATTTTCTTTGCGTAAAATAGGATACTTTTTCAAATAAATTTACTAAAATATAGGTACCTGATACAAATATATTTTTTTTACTTTACTAAAATAGTAATCTTCGTAATCTTCGTTATACTTCAGGAAACCTCTACTTTTGGTACCTACACCGGAAAAAATTGCTACTCATTTTTATAAGCATTCAATATAGGTAATTATTCTCTGTAATTGATAAAGGCGAGCTAATGTCTTGTGATTGTGTATAAATCAGTATAAGAACATTTCTTAAATACTAAATTCATAAAAGGGATTGCATAATTGACCGTAATATTGCCAAAACAAAGTATATTACTGAAAATAATAAGCGCCAAAAAGTTACCACTCAAAGTTTTTATTCTAAGAAATTAAATAACATTTTAACTCGGATTGCGTTCGTAGCGGGAAAGTGGCTCATTAATTTGTAAAATTTAAAATTATTTTGTTTATTTTTAGCCTAGGTGTTCCAATTAACACTAAACTACTACTATAATATTTGAAGCGTAACAGCAAGTACGTTTCAGTGAACATTTAAGTAAAAATTAGATTATCGACAATTTTTCTTTCGCGGCCGAGTGTAAAAAATAAAGTGGAAGAGGTAAAAATTGCTTTGAATACAGCTCGTTACACGGACCGTATTTGAAAAACAGCAATTCATAAGTATCGATGTCGAAAGGAAGATCAAGTAATATCTGTCAAGAGTAAAGCGAGGGGTATTAAACGGCGTCTCGCGGGCTGAGGGCGACTGCACCCTGACCCATATCTAGTGCACCAGCACCACCCAACTTATACGAGTGGACTTTATTGATTCGTAGTCTTGAGACGGTGTCGCCGTCCCGCTCGCACGCGCTGCAGCCGCGACCCGAGTGAGCTACTTACTCAATATTCCGAAGGCGCTAGAAGCCTGCAATAGAACATTTAGGTAACGCACTGCACTGCTAAATGAGAGTTTTATGATTAACCCTCTTAGAAAATTTGGTCACAATTTTTTTACTACATTTACTATATCCTTCTCAATCATAATATTAAACTAAGTATATTTCATAGTGAATTACCGTGAATAATTTTAGTTTTCTAATAGTTTTCCGAAATTGTTAATAACTGCACTACAATTACACCTGCAATATCTTAGTACACATAACTTTATCTAAATATACACTTTAAGATCCCATGTTTATTCCGAACCCCATAATTCTTAAAATAACATCTATTTGAAGATATAAATATCTACGATTGGCGTAAGAAATGTAAGAATACTATAAGCTCGATGCTATTTAAAATATTCCACCGTAGAGTTGTAAGGTAAGGTTGTAAGATAAGCCGCGAGGGAAGCCCTAGCGCGTGGGCGCTCGGCGTGGGCGGCGCTGACCGAAGACAGGGCAAAGGGCACAGTTCACTGACACGCCGTCACTCCTACTCTCGTGTAAATAAATAAGTTTGTTCTCAGCTTGCTCAGTTATTTATTTATTAAAAATATTTGCACAGAATAATTATGTTCTCGTCGCTCACTCTTTGTCCGTCTGACTCAACTTTTAACTGTGACTTTGTTTATTGTTGAAATAACTTACTCATGTGATTACGCGAAATAATTATATTTGTACGGAATATTTGCAACAAAAGATATACAAAGAATATAAATATTACATTATTAATTAAAGTGACCTAAGCTACAATGAATTAGTCTCGTACCTTTGTTAGAATTGTTTTTTTTTATTATTATTTACTCTATCTATCCTAATAAAATAAAAACCATCATCAATAATATTTCAATGTGGCCAGTATACCTACAGATATTTATTTGCCAGATAATATAGTTGTTTGTTCTCGGATCATGTATTATTTTGTGTTTTGTAAGCCGCCTGGGGCACAGGGAATCCTATTGCGGAGGAATGAGTGTATTTGGGTTTATTTTATGAATGAACTGATAATGTCTATTTATTATGAATTAATGAATGAATAATAATTATTTAATGAACAATATTTCTTACCATCCCAGTGGTCGGTGAAATTCGGAGTAATAATGACGTGTGATTTCGGAGAATAAGCGTGCAGATCGAAATCCGAAGACAGGCGAATAAATCATATTCACTGCATTGTACAGCCACCCGGCGGCAGGAATGCACGAGAATAAGGGCAGTTGCGCCTGTCCAAAAATATTCTACTTATGTGAAATATATTACGGTCAGACTCTGAGAATGTCTATTTGAGTTTGAGTCATGTCGCGATTACCATACCAAATAGAAACGGACGTGTGAAATGTTTAACAAGATTTTTATGAGTTATTACTGCAAATTTAAAATAAAATAAAACCCCCGAATAAGAAAATCCGCCAATGAACTGATATGCATTAAACACTAGCCACCCGGCGGCAGGAATGCACGAGAATAAGGGCAGTTGCGCCTGTCCAAAAATATTCTACTTATGTGAAATATATTACGGTCAGACTCTGAGAATGTCTATTTGAGTTTGAGTCATGTCGCGATTACCATACCAAATAGAAACGGACGTGTGAAATGTTTAACACGATTTTTATGAGTTATTACTGCAAATTTAAAATAAAATAAAACCCCCGAATAAGAAAATCCGCCAATGAACTGATATGCATTAAACACTAGAACTAATCTTCATAATGCATACCTATTTAGCAAATAAATTGATTGAAATATTTACTAATTCAATTTTATGCCAATAATTGCCTTACATACCTAATGTTGGCTAAGACCTGATACTCTTCAAACTACTGGACCGATTTCTACAACACGTAGCTTAAAACCACCGCAAGTAAATTGGCGTTTGATTTTAAAAAATCGCTCTCGAATCGGTTCATTATCATTTATTCAAACACTACGGTGCTACAGACAAACACTTAGACCGACTGGGCAATCTTATAAAATCTCTATTTTTGCGTAATGGGAATGCGGCGATGTGAAAGCAAAATGCCTATCAAAGTGAAATGATACCCGTATTGTAGGACGCAATGGTTACTAACACGCCGCCAACCGTTCTGAGTTCAATTCCAAACGAATCAGAAATTTAACGATGCGTACAAAAATAATAAAAAAATGACGTTAATAAGTGTATCAGTGATAACTACATGAAAAAATGATATTGAATTTAAATAATATAGGTATATTCTGTGTCAAGATCTGTATCTTTGTGGGTTGTCCTGAGCACTCATAATAAAAAGAATCTGTTATTATGCATGTTTTGATTTGAGGTAACTGTTTTGAGGTAACTGGTATTGAATTTACACTTAGGTATCGTAATTTTTTGAGTATAATAGAGACATCGCTGACGTTATCCAATGAAGTACTTAATTGTGTTCGAAAGGTAGAGATTGTACGGTACTTTTGTTGAGCGATCGAGACCCGTCGTAATCCTGTAGTCTAGTGTCTAATAGTTCAAGAGTTAGTGGCCAGTAGGTACAAGTCCAAGCGATTCTCATCTTCAAAGTTTAACGACTGCTTTCAGATGACTACAAGGTAGTTCGATAGCTTAATATACCCTCTGAAGTACGGGAGTGCTCATGAAATTTGCCAGAAGCAGACACTCATCGAATTTCAGATCGAAATCAAACGTTGAACCTGAAGCCGATCGAACGCAGCCGATCGCTGGGAACGACAAGATCCCCGAAGCTAAATTAGGTACTATACTCGTAAAAATATGCAGTGCGATGCGACTTTGGGTCGGTTGCGGAAAGTACTACTTCATGATTAGGGGGTATTACAATCTTATATGAGTAATAATTATAAAATTGTAATTACTAACTTTATAAGAATTATGATTTTTGATATCTACTTATCTTTTTGAAATAATTTGCTCCGGCTCATACCCTATTAGAATATAAATTAAGTAATTATCTATTACTAGCTTTTGCCAGCGGCTTCGCCCGCGTGAATTTCGTTTAAACTTCACCCCTTTATTTCACCCACTTAAGTGTCATAAACGTAAGAGTAGATAAAATATAGGTATACTTAATCAGAAAGCTTCGAACTGCTAAGCTATCGGGAGTTACACGTGTTATTGTGAGTCAACCATAAAAGATAGACATATGCTGTCGTGGAATATTTTTTATATAATTTTAAGGAGAACATTTCCGTCATACATGATTTCTGTGTAGCTTTAACCATTAAGGTTGCACACGCGACGGAAGCTTAAAAAATGGAGTAACTTCTCCCGTTTCCCCAACATTTCCCTTCACTGCTCTGCTCCTATTGATTGTAGCGTGATGAAAAGTATACTATGACCAGCGCGGGAGTATGAAAAATAATTGTACCAAGTTTCGTTAAAATCCGTCGAGTAGTTTTTGTTTCTATAACGGTTATACATCAGACAGACAGACAGGCAAAAATTTTACTGATTGCATTTTTGGCATCAGTATCAATCCCTAATCACCCCCTGATAGTTATTTTGGAAATATATTTAATGTACAGAATTGACCTCTCTACAGATTTATTATAAGTATAGATAGAAGAAGATAGATTAACACATACGTGGTAAATAAACTCTGACGGATATTTTCTCTAGGTGTCATTGGCTAGATATGTAGGTAGTAGGTAATAGGATTTGACTCGGATGTTCTCGTAACGACTCCCTACATAATGCTCGGTTCACTGAACTCCAGTCTGGCACTCTTCCACTAATATTATTTCTATTTTGCAATATGGGTGAGTCCAGCGCTCACAGGACTTGCGCTATGTTCTCTCTAGCTATAGATAGTAAAATAAAACTGTAAAAAGGCTACATTTATACATGGTATTTAAAATAGAATTTTAGGTAAAATATGAGTAATTGAAGCATCAGATAAATATCTACGTGCCTCTGAAATACCTATGACTATAAAATCTTATTCCAGCGGACTCTGCGATAATTATGTCTACTCATATTATTATACTCATCGATCGACTTTTTTTATATAGCCTAAGCAGATTGGTCTATCTACAAAAATACTTATGATAAAATTTCAAAGACGCAAATCATTTATAACCCTATTTAAATCGACGTCACAAAAATGGTATTTAGATACGATACATACGAGCTACCATTCCAATACCGTTAAAGAACATGCCTTGCATCGTTCATGTTCCAAGATTCAAGAAACCTAAAGTTTGTCAGTGTAGAATTTCAGAAGCAACCACGCGTAAGTCGCTCTAGACCAGTGATTCCCAAAGAGATGTATGTATATTAACCTCCAGAGTTCAACGACGCTTCAAAGGCTCCATGTCTATGAAATTCAGATGGGCGGTCCACAACAGTGGATCAAATTTCAGCAGATAATGTATTCACGATGTATTTCCCAAAAGTTAGAAATTTAAATCTTTCAAAGTGAGAAGCGCTAGTATTTCTATATGTATAGCTTTTAATAAAAAAGAATTTAAGTAAGAAGGGGAACCACCCAAAATCGTAGATACCTCAAGTGATCGACAAGATAAAATGCAGAGACACACCAAGTGGTAGAAAAACAAAAAAGTTTGAGGACCTCTGCTCTAGACGATGTCATTAGATTTCCTCAAGCTAGTGACACGACTCCGAGCATCCAACATGCGCGCTAAGTTGCTCTGTTCATAATAAGCCGTAGTTTGATGTAAAGGTATTTTAATTATCCGATAGAGACGAAGTTTGACGCGACAAATTCCAATCGATCAAAGTTGAGCCACATAATAACAGCTTCCTCGGCAAATAATTCAAAGCTCGCGGGCAAACTATACCGTGTTCTATAATTGTACTGTATTTTATGTATGTGAGCTTAAGATTCATAAATACGCTGAACGAGAACCTTCTATGTGATGGCAAAGACTAAAATAATAATTAAATTTTTATAAATTACATAGTAATCTGAAGTTGTTTCAGATGAGTGTCCTCTGAAACAACTGTTTCCCATTTATATCAGGGAATTTATAAGAATCATAAGAAGGAACCATTCTTTAGTCAACAACAACATCAATAAGAACCTTTGTGTACATTTTTTCTTTTCAAGACTAATTAAACGTATCAGAATTTTTGTGTAGGTTTATGCACTACACTATTATTGTTCACATAACATAGCCGAGCTAATAAGGTGTGACAAAAATATATAGAGTTCGAGTATGTACAACATATGTATTTTATTACAGTAAAGCATTGCCCTTGTATAGTAAATCACCGGCGCACATGGTGTCCCCGCAGCCCTACGAGATGTGGCTCCAACCAATTCTGTGGTGCGACTGAGAATTCGAAACTTCTATTATCCTCTTCATTACACAAATTGAACAAAACATTAACAAACAATAGCACGATAAGGGCCTGTTTCACCACTTCCTGATAGAGGCCCTGATAGGTAAGTCTCTGATAGCTTATCAGTAAGAGGTGAAATAGGCCCTAAAAGTTTTAAATAAAGCAATGTACTCGTAGATTTAGTATGAAGTTTTAACCCTCCATCAATCCACACTGGAGTAGTGCGGTGTAGTACACTTCTTATTTATGAAGTGAGACCCGTACTCAGTAATAAAACATTAATGAATAAAGTCGAGATAATATAAATTTCAATATTTTGGCGTAATTTAATGTTCTAAAACCGCGTACATACATATTTTAAGGTTTTTTTTTATGGAATTAATGTAGCAAACGAGCATGCAGCACCACCCTTCCGCTGCCGCCCATGGCAATTGTGACCGACATAGAACAAGACCCAATTTAGGGACTAGGGTGGTTAGTCCAGTTAGTAGATGGTGTTAGAATGTTAGTTGGTTAGTTTGTTAATAAGTGTGAGGACAGGGACTGTTAGGGATAGGTTAGTCCTGTTAGTTAATATTAGTAGTGTCCAGTTAGTAATGATTAGTGTGAGTCTTGTTCCAATTCGGTCACATATGCGTTGCTACCCCTGAGGACAGATGGTCGCCTCTAAAAAAGTGAACCGGCTCCACACCTTCCTATCCGGAACACAATTGCTCTTAAAAACAATTATTATGACGGTAGGAATGGTACTGAGTACCTTGGCGGGCGGTGGTACTACCCCGGGCGGGGTTTGTTTAATTTGCAAAATGATTTAGTTTGTATTTTTATTCCTTATTCGCGTGACACAACTGATAGCAAAGCATAATAATATGTGGGTAACATAAAACTAAAAACAAAGCAGAGAAAATTGTAACAAAGAAAATTATAAAAATAATGCTAACACTATAAAATCAATCTTTATCGTAATATTGTTTATAAGCTTTGAGCCTCGAATAGCAAGATTCCATCTACGAAAACGTAGACGTATGTCCTCGACAATTTACGGTGATGGCCCAATACGAACTCAAGGTGGAACGTAAAGGAATATTACTTAGTAGAAATTCGTGTTATTAATAATAGCAGAATTAAACGTCGCCGACGCTCGACCGCACACTCGAAGTGCCTGACATACTCCATTGCATCACGACGCCTGCTCGCCCGCAACGCGGAGGAACTTGCATTTAACTTTGTATTCAATGTACATACAACATTTATGAACATACTATAATCTAACTTCATGCCCGAAAAAACGACCGGTCTAAGTCATCTTTATCTTTAAACAATTCTAATGTACCTATATACTTAAAAAATCGACAAGTAATAAAATGAGAACATTCTACTTTATCTAAATCAATTAAGTACTCATCTTTAGGGATAACTCAACAAGCAACAGTTTTCGAATATAAAAATAAAAATCAAACATTGAAGGAAAAAATATAATAAGAACATACAGGCGTAGAGCATAGAAACTCCTCTTTCCTGTTGAAGTCGGTTAAAGTCAAAACAAACATATTTTTTCTCTTTTCTGTCTTTGCTGACACCTCATTGTTGATGCTTTTGACGATGCTAATGTCCATGGGCCATGGCGTGGGCGACAGTGATATCTTACGGTCGGACAGCTCATCAGCTCGTTTGTCGTTTTATACGAGTACACTCGTACATTAATAAATCTAATTATTAAAAAGTAAGTTTATCGGAACCTGATGTTCAAACAAACTGTTTTGAATTTGTCCGCGTATGAAATTAAACTGGGGTACCGTCCAGCGACTTCAGATAAGATGGACAGAGCCTCTTATACCCCAAAATTCATTCCTCTTGTATCAATACATATACGTACATATGTACACGGTCACACCGTCCCATTTCTTTGTTCCTTCCCAGTAATATTCCCCAGCCGGTACAAAAATAAATTATGAATGGCTTCACAGATTCTTCTTTGATAATAAAAACGCTTTGTATTCTCCTCTCCAAATTTACCTTGTTTTATCAGGATCTTATCGCTTCATATAAAGCTCGGTACCGACAACGCCGTATCTACCGTGATCGAGAACGTACCGAGACAAGCAAAAAATATTCTTTGTATAGATTGGTTTAAGATAGTAGAAGTCGTGTCATAACAGAGCCATGTTGTTTGTCTAAGTCTTTGCTTTGATTCGTCCATGGGTATGACATTAGTACATACCTACCCACAGTAAACAAAAAATCTACGTAGCTTGCGTAGCGTGCATAGCGTAGCGTAGGCACGTACGCGGTCTGGGATTCTTTGTAAGGCTGCCACTGTCGAAACACAAATAATTATATGTCAGTTAATTCACACACAATAAGTTTATTGATTTATTTGTGTGTTTACCTTGCCTTGTCACAACCGGTCAAAATCAGTTTAAAATATTATGATATAAAGTAAAATCGTTTTAGTTTACTTATAACTCGTTTAGTTTACATATAACTTAAATGTATCGAAACATACTATGCTATTGTTTTATTTTAAACATTATACAAATTTAGTAATTATTCATATTGATTTAAAGTGTGCCCGAATCCCGCACATTAAAATGACTACGAATAAGTAGCATCATAATAAGTAGCGAACAAGGCGCGGGCCAAAAGCGGCCAGAACTTAGCTCAACAATAAAGTTGAAAAATCGAGGGGATTGCCGCGCTGCGGGCGTCGCTAAGAAAAAACGACGCTAACATTTCGCACTTAATGAAACTGTAGCTGAAACAAAATAAAGGAATTTACATTTACAGACCAGGACTAAGTATTGTTTCAAGAATACGGTCCTTCTCATCGTGAATCTTAATGGTTGCATTAAAATATTTGCGAAGGTGCCACAAGGCTTAGACGCAATTAACCTTTTTATTCTACTTACTAGAGAACCGCCCGCGCTTCGCTTCGGGACCCGTAGGTAACACCCGCGTAGGTCCCGCTCCCGTAGGAATTTAGGCTAAAAAGTAGCCTACTACTCGCTCTCTTCACTCCACCCTGTCTGAGGTGTGTGGAGCCCTCGGGACAGTTAGTTCCCCTTTGGGGATATCTCTCGCGGCCCGTTAAAACGGGCCAGTCCTTGGGTTGGGCCCTAAGGCACTTGGTTGTCCATCTGTGGTTAACCAATAGGTCAAGTCCGGTGAGTGGTGACCTTTTTACAGGCCACAGTGTCTTAAACGGGATGGGGTTCATCTTCGCGCCGCCCAGGCGATCGAGCCCCTACCGGGTGAATCCCGCTGGTGGGAAGCCCAGCAGGAGCCGATCAGCGTCGGGCGACGACTTACGAAGCCCCAGTATCAGTCAGTGCTAGGCCCGTCCCGCGCAACCAGCAAGTCGCGCGGGAAGGCCCAGCGGTCCGGTGGACGGGTGTGGAGCGGCGTCAGGTCCTGCAGATGCGGGAACCGCGACGCGTCGACACGCCCGAACATGTTGCTCGATCCAATCGCTCGATGAAGTCGTCCAGGCTCTCGACTCGAAGGTCCCTCTGGATGATGGCGTTCCTGACGTACCTCGGCGCACCAGTCAGCCGGCGGAGCGCAATCGCCTGAACTGCGCGCATCCTCTTGCGCTGCGGTTCGCTGGCGAGCGCGTACCACGCCATTGCCGCGTACGTGAGGCGGGGTCTGATGTAGGTCTTGTAGACCCCGAGCTTCAGTCCGAGAGGGAGGCTCGAGGAGAGCACTGGTTTCTGCCATCGCACTTCTGGAATTCGCGACGGCTTTCGTAACCTGTGGCTTCATCGAGAGTCTTCCGTCGATTTTGCCCAAGTATTTGGGCTGTGGGGCCCATTGGATATCTTGTCCATGAAGCTCCAGAGTAGGGTCCCGCCTGTTGAGGTATCCTCCTATGTTCACAGCCGGCGTCTTCCTGACATTCACCGACAGTCTCCACGCGGCGAGCCATTCGGGGAGGGCATCAAGCGCACGCTGCATCTTGACAATGGCGTGGGTTCTATTCAGCGACGTGGTGATGTACGCCACGTCATCGGCATACAGGGCAAGCGACGCCCCCCCCCCCCTGCCGCCGGGATGTCGTCGGTGTAGCAGGCATAGCAGACCGGGGACAGGCAACTCCCTTGCGGGACGCCGGCTGCGATCGGACGCTCGGTGGATTCGGCGTCTTCAACCACTACTTCTATTTTCGAGGAAACTGGAGATCATCTTAACGGCACTCCGGGGCGCCGACGGCTGCGAGATCTTGTAGAGAAAGCCGTCGTGCCAAACACGGTCGAACGCCTTTTCCATGTCGAGGAATACTGCACACACGCGTTCTCTCTTATTCAGAGCCGCGGTAACGGTGTGCAACACACTCGACAGTGTAGCCGTGCTGTTCAGCGGCATCAAAAAGTAGCCTTCCACTTCTGTTGGCAGCTAGGCTATTCCACCCCGGATGCTTGCAGTTCCAGTCGCCCGCGACCACCACCGGTGTCGGCGAGTCCAGCAACTTGCGGACATCAGCCAACAGGATAGTGCCAGCGGGCGGGCGGTACACTGAACACAGCCGGAGCGGGGAGTTCTCGAGGCAGAGCTAAAGTAGCCTATTACATTTGCCTATGACTTAAGTAAATTACATGTAGTATTTGATAGCGTAATTCAGAACTTGCAAATGAATTTTGTTAACGCCATCTATTGGCAACTCCGAAAATAAATATCTAGTAACTAACAAAACATCGATCTTCCCATGGGAATGGGATGTTTTTCCGCGGTAAAAAGTAGCCTACGTCACTCTCCACCCTCCTAACTATCCCCACACACATAAACCTTACCATATAATAGCTTTGTTGCGACGTGAAAGCGTCACAAACAAACAAACAAACAAACAAACAAACAAACACACTTTCACATTTATAATATTAGTAAGGATAAGGATTTTCCACACTAGTAAGTTTTAACGTCTTAAACCTCCGTTCTTAGGTATACGTACTATACGTAGGCCCGATGGTATTGCCGGTTGGCCACATTCCAATTGTTTAAGAAACGAGAAGATAAATACTTCCTTTGTTCCTTTTTGAAACTAAAATTACCCAGTCATTCCGTTAAAATTAAAATACTTTTATATGAACTTTCACTCTTTCGCGTAAAACGTGTGTTAACTACACTTAATTCATGAAATAATAAAAGATACTACCGTACTTTTCATTCACACTCACATTCACACTACATACCTACTACATACCGTATTATTCGCATTCATCGTCTATGGAGCAAAATAGATTTATCTTCAGGATTAGCAGCCAGCAGTATCCAACCAATGATCATCATATTATAGCCTTCTCGCTCGTTTGATGCCTGTATCCAAAGAGAACGGAAATGTCACGCATGCCCACAAATATTCATCGATATATTTATACAAACACTAGAGAACCGCCCTCGCGTCGCTTCGGGACCCGTAGTAAACAGCCGCATAGGTCCCGCTCCCGTAAGAATCTCGGGATAAAAAGTAGCCTACATGTTATACTGGAATATAAGCTACTACGCTCAATCAACATCGCGACGCGATGCGGCGAAGCGCTTAGTTATTTTTAAGCAAATTTACCCAAATTTTTAATATACAAACATAATTATTCGCGAAATACCGCATTATTATCATCACAAAGAAACGGTTCCTTCTATTAACGAACATCCAATTAAACTGACATGACTCATTAAGAGTGTGGTAAAAATGTAAAAAGGACAAAAAAGACGAGCGACCTAGTCTCGCAGATAATAACAAGATCTGATGGCGTCTCATTAACCTAGCTATTTTTGTATAAAACTCTTTATTGAGCTAGCGTCCAGCCAGGGAAGGGAGGATGCAAAGGACGCGGGGTGCAAGTTTTAATTACTTCGCCTCCACTTCGCGAGCTTGTTCTTCCGATGGGACTATTTCGTCTCGCAACTTAAAACTCTCATTTATAAACTGTGTTCCCAGTACCTTCCGCAAACTTAGTTCGAGCAAAATATCGCCATTAAGTACCTCATTTCACTGAGTAAATATTTTGAAAGGTGGTAAAATCACATGAGATGTATTACGAGAAGTAAAAACAATTTGCTGCCCCATTTATTTATTTCTTCATTGTTATATTTAACGAAGCTAGATACGTATATAATAACGTGTTAGTAAAAATTGCTCTTAACGATAAGTTCACCTATTGGCTACATCAGTGGTTGAAAAACTAAGTGAATTAGGAATTTAACATAATTCTGAAAAGTGAACGGCGTTGTTACTATGTAATTACACGAACAGCATCGACGTTGTTTTTCTGTTGTAGGTAAGTCAGAATATCGTTGATTTGTTTTAATCTGCAATCCCTGTAGTATTTATTTTTCAATGTGATCAGTTGCGAAGCCGTCGCAATAGCTTTGTGACGAACTTTGTGTGAACCCTTGGATTCCGAAGAACCCACTGTGAGCATGACTTAACCTTTTTAGTTAATCCACATTAATATCTAGTCATATGCATTTACATAAATATTTTTGTAGTGATAACTTTTTATGGGAGGGTAAACCGCTTTGTTACGTAACGCGTTACGGCGTGAGTCTGTCTGACTTTTCTTTCTCTCACACATGTGGCAGTGGAAGGCAGGTTCCTCCTCTCTCACTCTAACCCACAGCGTATTTCAAACAGACGCTTTTAAGTAGATAATAACCTAAGCTTTTCTCAAGTTAAACAATTTCAATATTAAATAGTTCAACGTAGACTAGTTTAAGTTATCACTTCTTTCGGGCGTCCCAAGCTCCCAAGACGTAGACGTTTTTTATTATGTATTTTGTTATTATGATATTATATAATAAAATGTTATAATATAGTAATGTGGTGAAATAAATGCACAAATTAATGTACAATACTGCAGATTCAGCAACGTAATCGCAGTATTATTATGAGTAGGTATATTGTACTCATAGATAGCGTAGTAAGTAGGTATATTGCAAAGTGAGGCAGAGAATAAAAGCGCAGTAATTGTGCAGAATTCGGATTACGATATATGCCTTTGTTCTTTAATATGAGCAGTCGATAAAAAAATGATAAATCGTCTGCTATTTATAAAATAGTTTTGAACTAATAGCATTGCTATGAACAAACTTTGGATCTGTATTAATGACAAAATGCATTAATATCGCTATGAAGATTCTTATCATCTAAGCAAATCTCAAGAGCTGTTGGTTAGAGCTGAAAAACTATTTTTGTGTTGGATAGTCTATTTATCGAGAAAGGCTATGTAACATCACACCACGACCAATAGACACGGAATATTAATAAAAATATTGCAATATTGGGAAAATATTTAATATTTGTAAACGTATAAAACAAGTTTACCGGAGCGAAGCGAGGGAGTCTAGTAATCATTCTAAATATAAATTAAACGAGTAACCAGTTATATTAACGGCGACCTAATTCAAAATAAACGACAACCTTCATACTAGTCGGCAATGAAGCGAATTAGTGAAAACAGGACGGCGGACGGTCATGCCCGGGCATTTGGTAACCCTTTGATCCAGGGTTATTTGACAATGGCGGCGTCGCGTGACCCTAACGACCGAACTGATTGCCTGACGAGCTCGCATCGCCTCGCCTTCGCTGTTATCTTCGGGACAATATAGACCTAAACCATAATACACCACGACCTTATAACTTTGGAATCATGCACGAACGGAATCAATTAGATTTTGTTATCTCAGGTGTTGATCAGAATCGAGTAATCCATACTAATATTATAAATTCATAAGTCTGTCTGTCTGTTAGTCTGTCTGTGACATTTTCACGGCTAAACCAACGGCCCGTTTTCGATGGAATTCGGAATAGACATATATGTGAAGACTCGCAGTCACACATTGGTTACTTTTCTTTTTAACCCCCGACGCAAAAAGAGGGGTGTTATAAGTTTGACGTGTCTGTGTGTGTGTGTGTGTGTGTGTGTGTGTGTCTGTGTGTCTGTCTGTCTGTCTGTGGCATCATAGCTCCCGAACGGATGAAGCGATTTCAATTTAGTTTTCTTTGTATTAAAGGGGACTTACGGGCGCGTGTTTTTAGATATATTTGATGAAAATCGGTTGAGCCGTTTAAAAGTTGTTGGGGTTGAAAGCGGGGAAGAATTTTCACTCTGTCTCTTTGTGGCATCATACCTCCCGAACGGATGAAGCGATTTCAATTTAGTTTTTTTTGTATTAAAGGGAACTTACGGGCGCATATTTTAAAATATGTTTGATGAAAATCGGTTGAGCCGTTTAATAGTTGTGGGGGGTGAAAGCGGGGAAGAATAACCGTATGTATGCAAATATATTCGTGTGGGGTCTCAAATGAAAGCGTACAGTAAGAGAATATTTATAACTTAATCCAAAATGTTTTTACCTATAAAAAGTATAAAATAAAAAATTAAATTAAAAATTAAAAAAACCCCCGACACAAACATTTAAAAAGTAAAAAATAATATCTTTAAAAATAATACGTCGCGTTGGGGGACCGCTCCATTTACTTCTAACTTTAACACAAAAAAATATTAAGTAAATTAAAAAGATAAATGATAAGTCTTGGGTAAAAGACCTAAGTAGGTAAGCAAGTGATACTTATGAATAAAATCGTACTTAGATAATGAATAGTTAGAAGCGGTCCCCCAACGCGACGTATTATTTTTAAAGATATTATTTTTTACTTTTTAAATGTTTGTGTCGGGGGTTTTTTTAATTTTTAATTTAATCATTCAACAATCTACCCTTAACGGGTTGAAATATGGGACGAAAGATTGTTGGCCGATTTCGATAAATTTTGTAGAAAATAGTTGTTGAAGCAACGTCAAATATAGGCTACGGATTTTTCATGAACTCCACCCCTAAATGGCTGAAACAGGGGAACATTTAAGTTTCCTGAAGTAAAGCGAAGACGTTCACTAGTATTGATATACTTGAAATGCATTTATCACCAATTAATGGTCTGGTCTATCCCCTAGTATCCTGAAAGGATACGACGAGGAAATAATATTTGAAGTTCCTCATATATTTCTCAATTTTGAAAACGATAATAATAAAAAGCTATTACGCAAATAACAGTTTTCTTAAAACAGGAATATTACAAAAGCCTTAGTGTTCACTACTTTTCGCACACTTGTCTGTCAGTTTCCTTGTAATTTCTTTAGTAAAGTTCTGGGCTATTGTTCCAACTTTATCTGCAAAATTATCCCGGAAACGTCTTATCTCTTTGTTCTCTCATTAATGCGGCCCTAGTCTTGTGATCACTAACGTGACGATATTATATGCTATTCTGGTTTCATAACTAATTGTATGGCTCTTATTGTCACACATCGATAGAAATAACAAGACCCTCGCATGAAAAAGACTCGTGTCACTCTGTGTGTCGTACATAACGATACATGAGGATTTATTATACTGTTGTGTCTTCAGAAAATGTAGAATTAAAAATCTGTACGGTATTTTGTGACTATGAAGTAGGTACGGTACGATACAGTTTTTACCTCTACTATTAAACTATTACCTAAATTGCCTAGTATGCTAAGGTATTTTTTTTATTTACATTTTTTTATTATTCATATCTACAAACTTTTCTGACTATGTTAAAAATATTTTTTAACAAAAGTATTTTGATAACCAAGAATAATTCAGCAATCAAGACCATTTCAGCAACCAAGACTGTACTAACCAAGAACTCTTCCGCAGCGCATCATGGACTCAGCCGAGGCCGCGGCGCTGTCAGCGGGCGGCGGCAGCGACGGCTCGCCGGGCAGCTACTACGACGCGCGCTGGCTCAACGTGCACGCTGACGACGGCACGCTGGCCGCGCGCGCGCGCCGCCTGCTGCTCGCGCCCAGCCGCCACTTCGACCACATCGCTGTGAACACCAGCTACAGCGCGGTGCTTATGCCGCCCTACATCAATACTGAAGGCAAGTACAGTAGAAACTCTATCGGACTAATTGTTGTCTTTGGGTATTTGAATTATCAACTCAACGTGGACGCCGACGACGGCACGCTGGCCGCGCGCGCGCGCCGACTGCTGCTCGCGCCCAGCCGCCACTTCGACCACATCGCTGTCAATACGAGCTATAGCCCGGTGCTTATGCCGCCCTACATCAAAACTGAAGGCAAGTAATATGAGTGCCCCTGTAGCGTTTGCAACATTGACTTGCACCATCATTTTGCCTCGCGCCCAGCCGGCACTTCGACCACATCGCCGTCAACACCAGCTACAGCGCGGTGCTTATGCCACCCTTCATGAATACTAAAGGCAAGTGCTATGATAATTGTCCTTGTACCATTTGCATTATTGAACTATATCATCAATGGTGCAAATGAGATAAATAAATTTCCTCTGCTCGTGCCCAGTAGGCACTTTGACTCTACATCACCGTCAACACCAGCTACAGCGCGGTGCTTATGCCGCCCTACATACATCAATACTGAAAGCAAGTGCTATGAATGCCCCTGTACCGTTTGCATTATTGACTAGCACCATCAAGTTGCCTCGCGTCCAGCCGCCACTTCAACCACATCTCCATCAATACCAGCCATAGCGCGATGCTTATGCCACCCTACATCAATACCGAAGGCAAGTGCTGTGATAATTGCCCCTGTACCGTTTGTAATATTGACTTGCACCATCATTTTGCTTCGCGCCCAGCCGGCACTTCGACCACATCGCTGTCAACACCAACTACAGCGCGGTGCTTATGCCGCCCTACGAAGGCAAGTGCTGTAATAATTGGCCCTCTACCGTTTGCGCTATTGACTTGCATCATCAATCGTGCAAATGAGACCAAATAGTGTCGTTTGCATTTAAAGAGTTTGTATGTTTAAACCGCAGTAAAATTGATTTATATCACAGATACATACGATAACATAAGATATAACGATGTAGAAAGACAAAATCTACGGGCGATGTTTTCTTTGTGCCTCTAAAACAAAAATGTGGGTGCTCTCTTGGATACACGCGTACACTCATACGCATAAAAACAAATCAAGGCGCTACCCACAAATCGTCCGTAATAATAGTGACCTTTCATTCATATATTTGTATAATTAAGCCTTATCTAGCCCATAAATTACTTTTATATAAATCAGCAATAAAATGTAAATTCTCCGCTAGGTAAATTATTTCCTTTATTTCCGTTCACCAGTCACAGTAAAAGGTTAAACTAATTATGCAAACGAGGTGTGGTACAGTTTGATTAGGTATAAGTAAACGGGCACACCATCATCGCATATTCCAGTTAATCACTAAATCCTTTTTAGTTAATTCTCGAAATCACCAGCCTACTTGGTATACATATATTTAAGGAGGGTTCTTGTGCTAAAACCCTACATTTAATTAAGATAATTAAGTAATTCCTAGGCGTCGTAGATATCTATTGTAGCGTAATCGTAAACAAAATCCACAACCTCAAAATTTCACTCGGTCGTCCAGTATGATTATGATAAAATAATAAACGTTAGGATGGTTTCAGGTGCTTCAGACTCAATGATACATCCTATATAAATTATCGCTCCGCCCTTGATATGAAGAAGTACCTATTTACCTATTCAAAGAAATGTGTTTTTGTGTTTCAATATTTTGCGTTTTTAATTATATTATGCTAAGATTTTAAGTCTCTAGAGTGAAAAGTAAAACTTGTCAGTAATCGATTTACTATGATACCATAGATAGGGGACACCGAGGGGATTCGAAACAGAGGTGATTTGAAACAGTTTCAATTTTTCGGAACTTTAAACCCTTAGCGAGTTGGCAATATTGCTTTTGAACCACTACCCTCCACCCGCCAACGTATCATTTCGAGTTGGTGGCGTAAATCGCGCGGTTTGTTGAGTTCTGCGTGCCATTTATGCCAAAAAATGTTAAAACTTAATTTTTAACGTGTTCTTACGATGCCCATATTTTGATATAAAGGGTTTGATTTGTGGTTTAAGATTAATATGTTTCGAAAGCTCATTAACTGTAGATTTATTGTGTATATTTGGTAGAATCGATTTCTGTGTATTTACTTATTGTTTGTGGATTAAAAAAAATTGAGAGGTGTTTTCTTTCTGAGAAGATTTGAACCAGACTTTTTCAACTCTCCTCGTTTTCAAATTTTACATAGTACCTAAATAACGGGCACAGAAACAAATATTTTTGTTCTTGATTTAACGTGCTTATTTTGCTATAGCATACCTACTGATTTTATAAAAGAAAGACTGTCAGAGGTATCGCGAGCCGAGAAATATATGGCCCGCAGCAGAAGAAGTAATTTCCTATTTTAACGATATAAGTAAAAAATATTAATAAAAAATATTATTTCGTAATTGAAAAGTTAAATTTTATTGAATATTTTTAAATGATTCAACTCTCCTCGCCCCCTGTTTCATCCCACCTCGGTATGAGGGGCGTTGAAACAAGTTGACTTATTGCGGTGAAGTCGATTTTTCACCGCTATATTTAACACTTACAGATTCTTTATGATAGTCATTCGCAAGTATAAATAACGTCCTATCGATTGGTACTAACAACAAACGATTTCTGTCTATAGTATTTGGTGTAACAAACAAAATGTAAAAATTGTTTCAACTCCCCTCGGCCTCCCCTACTATAGGTATATTTCATCCAACAGATATGATTCAAAATAGGTATCTTTACATAAAATGTAAATATTAAAAAAAACTCAATTTACGTTTAACTTTGTCTACTTGAGTTTGAAAACAGAAGTGTATAAAAGGCATTTTGTTCTTGCGGGTGTGGTAAAGTCCTGCATTAGCCATCTGGGCTTATGGCTGTTTTGTACATTAGACAGGCGCCACCTGGCGTCACGGGGAGTGCCATTTAAAATAACTGTTTTTGGAGTAAATGTACGGGACTGATCTGTTTTATGCTCATAGTATTTTATAACTAGTTTGGTTCAACGGTAGTTCAAATTCTGTCCTTTTGCGTATTGTCCAATAACGCTATTGAGGTTTCTTATCTTTTCTGTCTGTGTGTAAGTAGGTGTAGTTGCAAATAGTATATCGTAGTAGAAAGATACTATACACAAAAAGTAGTTAAATATGACAGTTACGAGTTGTTTACCATTTACATTTATTAAATGTTTTACAAACTTATTGACGCATGGCTCTTTTACTTCAACGTAATAAAAAATAGGTATATAAAAGTACAACATCACAGAATGTTCAGAAACTTATAAGTCATAAGTATACTACGTATACATATGTAACCTATGATACATTTCAGATACATCTTGCAGAAATCTAATCTTATCCTGCCAATCTGAAGTGTTTTTCGCCTTTGAATATACCAAACTGAAGTCAGAGAAATCGTATAGCAACGTCGCCGTCACATGTTAAATTTCCTACGAGTAGCTCGGGTCTATAATTTAGGGTAAAATTTAATATTCTTTCAATTTCCCAGAACATAAATCTTTACCCAAAAACACGCCATTTGCTCATTTGAATGAAGAATGAAAACCAATTTATTGGCGAACAAGGTTATTAACGAACACCAATGTTTATAAATTGTAATTCATAAATAAATAATCTTACAATTTCCTACTTTCTACATATAAACGCATATAGATTAATAACCTTTCATTTGATTACAATGACATTCATTATGTAAAATATCATAAAAGTAAATTGATCGCGATAAAAGGTGACCTTAATGATTGGTAACGCAAATGAATGAACGTGCTGACAAGCATGGGTTACTTACAATGTTCGAGTTGTTATATTTACTACCATTAGGGCAGGCTTTATACGCGTACTACGTAGGTACCTACGTAACGCTATACTAGATGTCTAGGGGTCCTATTTCCTTTAATGTTGACACGCGGCTGGGGGGATTAAACATTAGGCGCGGTATCGATTTATTAACAAATAGAGTTATTAGGACTGAACGAAGTAGAATTGGGTCTTTATATAGTTTCAAACTAACTTCGACGTATTTCAAATATGTCCGCCCAAGCATAAAAATAGAAACTTCATTTACATAATTTATAATAAATTACAGTCGACCCCATAGCCCAGTTCGTAGTAACCGTAGCTGCGAAAGATTTCAAGACCATCGAGTTACATAAAAGCATTCGTTGTGTAACTATGGACTATAATTACGCCTTCTTAAATTCATGTTAACTGATGATAGATAGTAGGAATATGCTGAGATGGTCTCAAAGAAAAAGATTGAGACAGACACGTTTGAATAGGCAAGTGCGGTTGAGCAGGTTACAGGCCTTTATTAAAGTTTAGTTACGCTACGTCCGTCAGTAGAATGGTGAGGGAACGTGAACGTCTATTTCACGTCACAAAAGAACGCAAAGAAATTCTTCAATTGACAGCTATCTTTATTGTTGACGAGATATTCAAACAACAATATAGATATTTATTTTTGCAGTATGTCTTTGCCCTAGAGCCTGCGCTCTACGTACATTTTAAAAAATACATTATAGGCAGTGGCACATTATCCCTAAGGCAACGTTAGGGTGCGAGGTTATAAGGGAGAGCGCGCGAGGATATACTTTGTCACTGACCAAAAAAGGTTGCCAATGACTCTTGGATCCTAACTAGGATTCCCAGTGTTATAGGCATACTATAGGTGCCATGGTCAAGACAAAATATACATCGAAAAAAAGGAAAAAGGGGTTTTTTTCCTAACAGACGCTCTCGACCCTTTTATGATATTATGTAACTTGTAAAATTAATCCTCAAAAGGCTACCGCTGAAAGCTGTTTCAATAAAACATAAAATCATTAAGTATACTTATAAGATACATTCATAAACGTAACATTTCTGAATCAACGTTAGTTAGTTGACTCCGGGGAAACCAATGTAACTTTCTGTGCGCGCTGAACTCGCGCTGGATTATTTAATTAGCGAACTTTAATTTGATGCCGTGGCTGCACTCGTCCGCGCAAACAACATGTCGATCAACTCTGACATGCATTCTAAACAAATGTACGTAATTTTCTAGAATAAACGTCTTTGGCAAAACTGTTTTGGGGGAAGCTCAATATTATTGCACAATATTTTTAACAAGGGTAGCATAATTGGTACACGCTGTCTATGAAATGCCGTAGGTATAGCTCAGTTGTTGACCCTTCTTTCCGAATGACGCATCCTATGTCCGGATTTTGGTACAGATGATCATAATATTAATCCATACTTTAGTACTTACAGAAAAATGATTCTTGAGTTTAAAGGCAACTAGAGGGAACAATAAGATACAAAAGCACACAAATACCATGATACTAAACGTGAGAAAGAGGACACTAATAAATTTTTATGCGTAACCCGCTGCAAAACATACAGCGCCATCTAGGGGGCTGGTAAGGAGTAATATGTACGGCGTTTGTTGTGATATTTGTGTTGACTGATAAGTTAATTCATCGCAACCTATAACTGACCCACTGCTACTCTAGGCTAGGTCCTCTAACAAAGTGTGGCACACACGCCATCCCACTAGACAAGACAACTTATAGACAGACAGTTTCCTCAAGATGTCCCATCACAGATGCAAATATAATACCACCCACCCAGTTGTCATACTTAAGTTAAACTGTGTATAATTTTGTAATTTCCATCTATTGATCCCATACACTACGCGCTACGGCGGAATGTAGCCATAATTTTTGCGAGCAGCGACCCAGCCGAAGCAATCAAGCCTGCTCAATGAACCAAGATCACCAATTACGCTCCGGTTAATGTTTCTCCAAATGGCACAAAAGTTGACACTACTGATTTATATATCTATAGAAGTGGGGAATAGGGTTCAGTATTATAATTTATAAAAATTGCTGTCAAGTTTTAAGTTATTAGAAATTAGAAATTGACTAATCTAATAAGAAAATTGAGTAAATAATGAACCAATGAAAAGTTAATTTACTTACTTGGTCTTGCGGTAACAAACATCTTCTTCTATCTTCTATATCTATACTTATAATAAATCTGTAGAGAGGTCAATTCTGTACATTAAATATATTTCCAAAATAACTATCAGGGGGTGATTAGGGATTGATACTGATGCCAAAAATGCAATCAGTAAAATTTTTGTCTGTCTGTCTGTCTGATTTATAACCGTTATAGAAACAAAAACTACTCGACGGATTTTAACGAAACTTGGTACAATTATTTTTCATACTCCCGCGCTGGTCATAGTATACTTTTCATCACGCTACAATCAATAGGAGCAGAGCAGTGAAGGGAAATGTTGGGGAAACGGGAGAAGTTACTCCATTTTTTAAGCTTCCGTCGCGTGTGCAACCTTAATGGTTAAAGCTACACAGAAATCATGTATGACGGAAATGTTCTCCTTAAAATTATATAAAAAATATTCCACGACAGCATATGTCTATCTTTTATGGTTGACTCACAATAACACGTGTAACTCCCGATAGCTTAGCAGTTCGAAGCTTTCTGATTAAGTATACCTATATTTTGGGTGCGGACCCGTGCTCCACCTAGGTTCTCCACCTGGGTTTATCTACTCTTACGTTTATGACACTTAAGTGGGTGAAATAAAGGGGTGAAGTTTAAACGAAATTCACGCGGGCGAAGCCGCTGGCAAAAGCTAGTAAATAAATAAATAAATGAAGTGATGGTCACCTAATTATCATTCTCAGGTAGGACGAACCCTACCTTACATTACATTCTAACTGACGCATAAAAAAATATGCTACCTCTTTGCTTTGCGCCTTACATTTCCGAAATAATAAATCTATTAGTCAGGATCTAACAGTAGCTCAAAATACAATAAGGAAGTATAAATAAAAGATCACTCGCACATTACACATTTTATTGATATTCACCAGATCTAAGCTGAACCAAGTTCAATGTATGTATGGTTACATGTACCTACGTTCAATATATGTATCTATTGTTACAGATGAGAAAGTTCAGAATCAAATAGCGTGGTCGGAGCACTTGGATCCCCTGTTCGTGAACAACTACGAGATCGATCCGTCGCTGTCGTGGCAGTACTACGCCTCGTCTACAGGCTTTATGAGGCGTTATCCAGGTTATTTATATTTATACGGAACCAATAAACTCTTTTTAACAGTTCATTGTTTCAAAAAACGAAGTAGTGTCATTTTATTTGCGTCCTTACGTCGGTAAATAAAGGGTAAGGGGGTGTGTATCTTTGGATATCTTCCGATTGAAGCTTTATTTATTGGCAAAAAGATAAATTATTTGCTTTGTCATCTTGAGTGTCATTTAATATTATTATGTGTAAAATTAAACTGAATTCCTCATCGCTAATACAAGGTTCTCTTCAAAGTTTGGGATACGTAGAAAAAATATTTAAAAGATACAACTAGCATTAAAACATTAGGTATATTTCTTCCCTGTAGCAATGTCGTGGCCACCAGAAGATGGCTACTCGCACCACGCCCGCGACTTCTACGACTTTAGGTCGTCCAACTGGTTCGTGGAAGCCGCGACCTCGCCGAAGGACCTCGTGATCCTTCTGGACGACTCAGACGACCTGGGATCATCGTATCGGCGGCTGGCGCAGGCCACGGTGTCTGCGCTTCTTGACACCCTGGGTCCTAATGACTTTGTCAACATCTACCGGTACAGCGAAACCGTGTCCGAGATTCATCCCTGCTACACCAAGATTTTAGCTCAGGTAAGTTTTTAATGTTAGTTTTGTGTTTTATTGTACTGAAAGAAATAGGTAAAACTGTACTTACCTACTGATTTTTCACTGGTTACTAAATGTTTCTAAAATTAAGATGAGAAATCATGTTATTAATCTTTCTTGATATTATTAACGTATTTAAAAAGTTGTTGATTCACATAAATTACATGTAAATTTTATACTTAGAATATTTTTGCTTTAAAACTATTTTTAAGTTTCAATCAACATACTATTTACAGCACCTATAAGTTATTATAAATGTAAGTCATGTATTAAAATATCACACACTTGGCTTATTTAAACCAGAATAAATAACACGACATATTGCTAGAATTACCTATTTTAGGCTTCAATGGTGCCAGAAGCTGGCTTAACTTTGTCGCAAAATCTCCATAATACAAAGCCTACAAATTGGCTCTAATTAAACTGAACGCAGGTTATACTTCAAATAGGTGTGCCGCAGCAAAAGATTACATAGAGTTAATTTTATACGTGATTTTTTAATCACAACACTTTTCAATTTACAGTTTAAATTATTTTTTAGGTATTATTATGTTCAGTTTTTAACCTAAATCGTTAATGAAATCCTAATAGTTCTCAGACCAACTCTCCCTATTTGTAATTATTTGCGTGACGTGCACTGAAATAAATCAAGCGTATTCCCGACAGCAATCAATCTTTAGTAAATAAAAAGAGATTTGATTTGAAATGAAATCAATAAACGTTGATTGTTTTATGCAACTCAATAGGTATTATTACATTTACGTCATGAGATGACAACTACTTTTATTACAAGAATATTAGAAGCATTTACCGAACGATTCGTTAAGAATATAACTATATTCATAAAGTCTTGGTAAGCTTAATACCTTACATTTTGAAGTAGAGTTTTGTTATAAATCCAGTATTTTGATCATAGCCTATAATTAAAAGGACAGCCACTAAGCTATAAAACGACCTTTAATATCCTGAACAAAAGTCTGCTAATTTATTGATGCTTGAATCGCGTCGTGACTACCAAAAAACTATTAAAATATTCCGACACGATGCAATTAACACGTTCACTGCGTCTGCACAAAAATGAAACTTACTGCCCATGCGTTACGAGTCATAATCTTGCCGTATCAGTATTGCCTGCTGTGCGTTACGGCTTGTATTTTGCTGTACCAGGACCTGACTTTGAAGGCTCTTACAGACATGGAAACCCATGTTTTACTTTAAAAAAATAAACGAATCGATAGATTGTTTATCTATTGACACATGGCTAACGTCGCCAGGGTCTCGACCTGATATTTTAGAAGTTATGCATAATTTTGAAAATCAACGATTTCACGGCAATATACATGCCGTGCCGCATGTAGATCGATAGACCAAATTTAAAACTAGTGTTGGGAAACATTTGTTATATAGTTGAAGATTGTTATTTTATTTACATTTATTAAAGTCATGCAAAATTAAACAAAAATATAAGTAATTAGGAACATAAGCATTAAAATTATTTGAGAACAAATGTATCGGATCAATTTCTTATCGTATAGTTAAGATTTAATTGTGAAAAAATTGCAAAATAGGTTGAAAACTGCTATTAAATTATCATTGATTTGTCTTGCAAAATTAAATATATATATATAAGTAACAAGAAACATAATCATTGCAATTTGAGATCAAAGAAATGGGATCAATTCTTAATCGTCTGGTTAAGTTTTGATTGGGAAAAAATGTAAAATAGATAGAGACTATTATTTTAATAACATTTATACCTCAACACCTTCCGTCTTAATTACTTTATTTATATCAAGTTTCTTACGAGAACGCTTCATATTAATTTTCGAGCGCTGATAAAGCGCAATCCAGTGTCGATACGTGCAAACGATGATCCTTGCGCACATCACTACGGCACACTGAAGCTGCGCGCGAGTTCCCTACAGTGCGGTACGGCGTCTAAGTTACGGCAACATACATGCCGCATCGCACCATAGATAAATAATTAAGTTCTGGTGCGTTACGGCACCATTATATGCCGTACTTATTTTTTCGAAAAATGGAATACATTTGAAGAAAGAAACTTGGATATATATTTATCTCTTTTCTGCGTGCACGGGAACATATAAAACCCACCCCCGCACCGGGCGTAAGACACAGACAATTGACCGCCGCACAGTTCGGAAGTCAAATACGGCAAAACTCTGCCCGTAACGCAGCGAACGTGTTAAGAACATTTAAAAATAATTAAAAATTATTCAATGGCTTTGATGTTTTAAATATCTAGATTGAGCGTCGCCCTACAATGAAAACAAAAAAAATACAAGGCAACATTATCAAGCATGTGTGCGTGCAGGCGATGTTTTACCCGTTCATCTATTGTCTATGTGTGCGTAATGTGTGCGTAATGATACAAAAATTGTGGCTAACAGTTAGCCACAATTTTTTGACACGTTTGCGCGGATTCGATGTTCCATCTAGATATTTAAAACATCTTTGTTCAATAGTAAAGAGTCACTTAGGACTAAATTAACTACAAAGATTTTTAATAAACCAGTTACAAATTATCCTCATAACAACAATAACAAAACACAATTATTTAACTTGAGAAAGCCAACGATTAAATCCGTATCTTGAAATTTGAACACAAATGCAGACATTGCGTGCGTAGTTACGATACGCATCTGTCCACAATTAGTGTGTACACGCCCTAATGGATTCAATCAAACATGTTTTAATGTACCCGTCTATTAAAGCTACAACACAAAAGCTTCGACGCGCGGTTTCATTACCTTCTTCAAAAGTTCGTATAATAAAGTTACACTTTAATCTTTTACCTCGTGTCCAATTTAACGTTGGCCGCTGTATCAAACCTTAATAATTACCCCAACAATATTTCTTTTTTTTTTATTTTAAACACAAAGACGAAGTTTAATATAGATTTAGTAATATTATTAATTAGAGTATTATTATTGCTCAAAGAACGCTATGAACTGAACACTTACTATTTTAAGTATTTAAAGGTGACATTAATGGACGGACTGGACGGTTACTTTAATGGCGACTACATTATTGGACGATACCTCGTATACTTTGTTCTTAAATATAACCTGTGCGCAAACTTAGACTAAATTATAGTTCAGTTATAGGTCTAGTCTAGTCTATTGACCAGGTTTTACTTAATGGCAATGAAATGATCGTACTAATCAAGTTTAATTATACACGACGCTACCGAGTTCCTTTGGCATCATTAAATCCATCTTCGCGCGATGTAGAAATACTTCGATAACAGTAGGTACAAAACTTTGCTCTTACGAGACAACCCCAGTATTGACACGTTCAATTCAAGTTTCTAAGTTTTAAGATAGAATCTACGATACGAAGAGTGGCGAGAGTGCCACGAAGCGACCACGGCAGGTGAGGCGCCCCTATTGCCAAGTTGATAACTCGTCTTCGAGTTAGTGCTTACAAGACTTATGACAACTTCGACACAATTCACCTACATTCCTTTTGCGTGTAGATGCAAGTAACACATAAATACACATGGCAAATGAATTTAGGTAATTGTAATACCAATTGCGTATGGATTGGAGCAAAGGACAGGCAAAATATTTGTTTACAGATATAATATAAGGTTTCTTACTACGTCCTTGACCGGATACGCTTGTGTAATCTGGCGCCTAAGTTTATATTAAGCTTATTATTGTAAGTCTTCATGACGGAATAGTTCATATACCGAATTACTATGTACCAAAATGTATTATCAAATGTTTTAAAAATTTTCATCATAACGCAATTGAAGCATTTATAAATTGTCCTTCTGAGCCTCCGTGTGCTGTTACTAATGTCGTATAGATTTTTATAATTGGCCTTTTTTATAATCCCTTTATTAACATTGAAATTATTAAATATCATACAAAATCGACGCATGGATTTCGTTTCTTTAAATTATCGTTTTCATGTTTTCGTAGCAAATTAATTTTTTTCTTATATAGGTAAACTCAAGTTGATAAAACTTTGGATGTTAACGCTAATGACATGTGATAGTATTTAACAAACATCAAGTACTGGAGTACCTACACATAATCTTAAGCGTTCCTGTTATTGTGGTCTCTAAAGCAAGGGTCCCGGTAAATCACAAATTAATTAATTTGTTGTAATACACAATTTCTTTGAATCTAAGTTTAATTTTAACAACGTTTAAACTCAAATTCTAGGACAATTAGAGCTAGGCATAATTATATCTTCATTGTTCTTGATTATTTTGTCACAACATTAGACTTGTATTGTCATTACAACACTCATTCGCTACATACCTAAATACCTAGACAGCGGTAATCCAATTAGCAAGCAACGTGAAAAATATTCAGATATTTTCAGCGCTTGAATTTTGAAAAGCTCTTACGGTTGACGTTCAATATTATAAATATTTATGTAACATATCTGCTTTCATGAGATCGTGGCACAAATCCTTGACCCTCTTAAGTTTTAAAGGCCAGTCAGAAAGTGACTAGCGCTATAGCCGCTGTAGGCCGCCAACGGCACTCTCGCTTTATTTATGTAGCCTCACCAACCCCACCAGCTAACTTGTAGGTAAGTACTCCACTTTCCCCTCTATTCAAAGTGACAGAAACACTAGTTTTGCAAATAAAGCCATACAAGCTATTTCTGATGTAGAACGACGCGGATAAACACTTGAATTGTTGCTTTTTCTATTACTTAAATTTTGCGTTGAGTGTAGGTAGTGAGTACCTAATCAAGTCTCATTTTATTTTTCAAGTTTATTTCGAAATATTTAAGATATAACTACCTATAACATATTTACTCATAGCAATAATTTAGATGATTATTAAGCAGGTACAATAACATAAATAAGTATTATTTTACTGGACTAGATTTAAAAAGCTATAATGGGATTAATTAATATCATTCAGTTTTTTTACTTTATTTAAAAAGGCTTTGTGTTGTACTCGTAAAGGATAGGACATGTTATTCTTGGGAATTTATTTGTTAATCCGGAATGCAAGTTAAGGCATTTTGTAGGAGGTACTTATATCTCTAATTAACGAAAATAATATATTTTAGTTCGTAAACTTGGAAAACGTAATGCAGATGCAGATACTTAGGTATAATAATTTCTGTTTCATAACTAGGCCGTGCCCGAGACGATAAGAGAACTCAAGAGTGCACTATGGGCAGCGGAGCCTATCGGAGGCGCAGCCAACTTAACAGGAGCCTTGACTACGGGCTTCGAGATTCTTCATCGGGTACTTACACATAGAAACTTGTTTTTTTTTTAAACTTACATATATAGCATGACGTCTGTAGAATGTCGTATCTAAAAAAAAATAAATTTATTTAAATTTATTTATAAATTATATTTAAATTTATTTATAAAACAATTTAAATTTATTTATAAAAATTAAATGAAGAAAGTATCATTTCTAACCTCACTGAAATTGTTTAAGTTTTTATTTAGAAAAATTGAATTTGATCTCTGTTACGAGTATAAAGAATAGAAAACCTCGTGATCCAAGAAAAGACATATCCTTATTTAAAGAAATAATTTTTCCCATACACATTACGCGTGACCTTCAAAGACGATATTAACAGCACATAAAATCACAGTACAACCGCACGGGCCAAGGCTGCCAGTGCAACCAAGCGATCGCGGTGGTGGGCGCGGGCGGCGGCGCGGCGGGCATCAAGGGCGTGTTCCGCACCTGGAACTGGCCGCACATGCCCGTGCGCATCTTCACCTACCGCGTCGGCGGTGACGCCAACTCCGGGCACAACATGAAGGATATGGCGTGTAGTAATAAAGGTACCTTGATAACTTTATAAAACTAATTTGAGTACCTGTTTCGATCACTTCACTTCCAATTTAAGTAGGACCTTGCATTAAATTACAATTCAATATAGGTACATAACAATATTAACAATATAGGCTTTTATAATGTGATTGTTATAGAAATGTGATTGTTATAAAAATGTCTACATACTTAGTTGTTAGTTAATTCCCAAAATGCAGATCCCCATGCCCATTATGTACCATACCAACCTACAGAGGTGGTCTAAATGTAACCATGCGTTCGTTAATATGTTTTGTCTGGTGCAGTTTGTCCAAAATATAATCATGATTATAAATGACGACTAACCTATAGACGCGAAATCGCCCTTTCCAAGAACGCTCAAAGTAGGTACCTTTTGTGGAAAGGCGCTCGCGGAAGCATTTCCTACCTTGTTATGTAATTGTAATCCCAATGTTGCCCAACCCAATCTCTTTGTACCGTTACTTGAAGTGACATAACCACGCGTTACCCAGGTTTCCACGTGACAATAAACGCGCACGAGGAGATCCGCCTGAAGGTGCTGCATTTCGTGGAGGTGCTGGCGCGGCCGCTCGTCATGTACCAGACCGTGCACCCCGTCCACTGGAGCCCCGTTTACGTCGGTGGAAGGGTACGTTACGCGGTGTTTCGGGCAGAATTTATGAACAAACTAAACTTAATACCATTACTTACGGATAATTTAATATTAATAAAGTATTTCACTAAAAGACAACTGAACATAATCATCATCTTCCTGCCCATTTCCCAATTTTATTTGAGGTCGACGCAATACGTTTTTCTCTTCGAATCTTCCCTATTAGCCGTTACTTCCACACCGACGCCCTTATCGACTTATCCCTTATAGACAATTGTACACAAAAATTGTTTAAATTACATCGCTGATATAATCTACACTTACTCTAACCCGCAACATTTTAGTTCAATAAGATTCCAGTGTCTAGTACGAGAGGGAAGTCAGTATTGTACGTTTTTATTTTCGGTTAAAAGGAGATGTTTCAAAATGTATGGAGCCCCGGCCACGACTTTGTACACCATACTCAAAAGTGGAAAACACAATTAAAACAGTTTTCAATCATTAAATTCCTTTAAATTGCTTTAGTTTGGTGGTACAACACAAAAATGTACACGTAAAATTGCAACACAAAAACTAAAATCCGTCATGGCGGTAAGCTGTCATCACATGTTGATTTGATTGAAGTTTGACATATTATGTACAGTGCGCCCAACTTATCTCTGAAATGGCAAAAATTGGAACTAACGAAAAGTCATTCATAAGTACGTTGTGGTCATTCATCTGTCAGTTACTAGTGTGCAATGATTGGTCAAATGAATGTCAAATGCGTCCGACAGCGCCTCTTTCGTTTCAGTCTTAAGTTGGGTTTACTATACCTACATTTCTGTCATGTTGAGGTGACAGTAGACAGTTCGTGATCTACGATCAATGACAAATTGGCAAGACGCCATGTTGAAACGTGATAAATGTGAATGATAAATACAATTTTTGTACCAGAAAAGTATGCATTTAAGCAGTTTATCTTTATTTTTCTCGAATTCCATGGATTTTTCTCGATTTTTCGAGGTACTGTACATATTGTGGGCCGGATTTGAAACATCTCCAAATTTCACATAGCGTACATTACATTTTTTTTGTTATTTACAGAGTAGTAACCTCGCCGACGACGGGATGGGTCAGCTGATGACGTCAGTCACTGTCCCCATATTCGACAGGAGAAACCACACGGTAAGTTCTCGAGGCCAGCAGATATTAGAGGGCTATAATATCATTATATTTTATCAAGGGTCGTAAAGGTGTATAAATCTATCTTTAATGGTATTGCAGCCATTCTACCTGATCAATGTCATTATTATAATTCAAAACTTATTAATAACAACTTTGGCAGTTGACTTGATAATGATCGTCCGTACCTACGACGAGCCTACGACAACTTTTTGGCTTGTTACTTTATAGACAAACTAGTAATCCCGCCCTCGCTTCGCTTTGGGGAACCAGTCCCTTCAAAAATCACTATAAATTTTAACAAATTATGTTATTCCGATGTCTAAGCTATATTACTGCAAAGTTTCATGAAAATCCGTTCAGTAGTTTTTACGTGAAAGAGCAACAAACAACACTCACTCACATCCTTACAAACTTTCGCATTTATAATATTAGTAGGATCAATGAGTGCCTAGGTATAAAGTTTTGTCGTACCTAATAGTGAGTAATTAACCAATTGTATTTCAGAAAAGAGAAGCCAACCTCCTCGGCGTGGTTGGTACGGACGTACCTGTCGACCAGATAAAGAAGCTCGTGCCACCGTACAAGGTCAGTGGAACCAACCCAATAGCCCTTACGTCAGACCACTCTTAGCCCAACTAGCGCTCTGGCGACTTTCCAATTTTATTAATCCGCAAAACCAATTGACCTTCAAATACTTGACGAATAAGCATGTTTCATAAACTTATAGTTTAACAAATCTTTTCAAAGTTAAAGAATTTCTAACCACTTCGACCATCCAAGTAGGCTTTAGTTCAATGGTTACATAATTGATAATTTAGTTTGGCAATGAAAATTGTCGATAACAATGCATACATAGTACAGTTATGACTAATTCCAGCGTTAAACTATCCTAAAATCTTTTGAATTTATTCAAGAGTGAAAAAAATAAAAACCTTAATATTTTAAAATTGTTGTTAGTCTGTGGAATTGATGCGAAAAGGCGGGAAATAGATGAATATTTTACGAAATAATAATAATTATTTGTTTCTGATTTCTTGTTATTATCCAGCGTGACTAACTCATTATTTTTTTATTATAGCTGGGTGTAAATGGCTACTCATTTATGGTGGACAACAACGGGCATGTTTTGTACCATCCGGATCTGCGACCACTGGTATGTTTAATTGACTAAATGGTTGCATTACACAATGTTTATAATTTTAGTTTTTTTTATTTATAATTCATGCTTTTGTTTGTTTTAGCACACTAACGAGGAGGTAAGTCGACAATGAGAGAAACTTCTCTTAAAATTTAGCTGAACTAGGAGCTCTCGTATAAGCTAAAAGCTAAGCTAAGCTAATCCATAATCCACTTCTACACTATCGTTAACTGCTCGTAGACTCTGCTCGTAGACAGAAAATACAAGAGATAGATGAATGTCAAGTAGTAATGTCTCTTTTTGCTCACTCACAAAATTAAAGTAATTTTTGCCAGATTTTTGCACAATACACGCACCGCAGTACCTATAACAAGTAAGAACGAATCTTAGAATAATAATTATAGTATAGAATGACAGTAGTCATACAAGGCTCGGTCTAAAATGAAGCATTAACCGAATTGACGCCAAAACGTGTGGAGCCGGCCATACTATGAAATATTGAAAGCTAACCTGTGAAAAGTGATGTTATTACATTTCTTTTTTCGGAAGTGTTGTGACAAAATTTAACAGCACATTTCGTCATAATTATTTTTTTTCGCGAGACACGTTTGGCGCGCATATACAATTAATTGAATTGAGTAGCTTCATTTGGAGCCAGGCTCCAAATGAAGCTACTACAAAATGGCCGCGCTGACTCGGTTTCTATATATAATTATTCTAAGGAACGAATTGATAAAGTTAATTGAAAGAGTTTGTAATTGCTTATTCAAACAACATCCAACTTATTTTTTTATAAAATATTATTGACTTTCTGAACATTGTCTTAAACATCAAAACAATTATTTATATATTATTTTGTCGAAACGTCATTTATAGGTAGGTATAATGAAACTACTAGAGACGGTTTACCACGCCTTTAATCGTCCTAACTCTATCTCTATCGTATTCTCTGTCTATGTCCCTTAACCCTTGTAGTATAGCAGTTGTTCCCATACATTACTGGCCTACTACGAGTAAGAGACCGAATACCAGATAAGCTTGGCCTGTTCCAGTACACGGAGACCCTTCGGCCGCTGTACTCCAGCGTAGACCTCACTGATGTGGAGTTGCTTGTCGACTCGGACGAAAATTCGCGCGTCAATCTCACCTCTCTACTGCTCGATGTAAGTTTTAAAAATCTGCCGCTTTTGTATAATTATTTAATTAGCGGGGTTTTACTTCACCGTCTTCATTTTCAACATTCTCCTTTTTTTTGTCCGGAACAATAGGTTTGTAGTATTAGGTATGACCTCCATAAAATTTGAATCTGCAGGCGGTGCAGTTTACCGTCGCCGTACTTACCTTACATATCATCAGCGGCATCGCAGTCTACCCACATAGTACTCAAACTTAACTTCGTTACTGTTTGTCGTCAGTCGCTTATAGCGGAATAGCACCTTAATTCCCCTGCATAATTGCAGTAACAAACATAAAATAACCAACACCCCCTATTCCAGTTACGTCACGACATGATAGAGCAGCGAGAGGGCGAGACCGAGATCGGGGTGAAGGTGCAGTACGACAGCATGCGGCGGGTGGCCACGCGGCGCCAGCGGTACTTCTACAGCCCCGTGGAGGGCACGCCGTACTCGCTGGCCGCTGTACTGCCCGACGGCTATGGCATGTATGAGCTGCAGGCCGAGCAGGAGATCAAGCATAGCCCTAAAAACGGTAGGTAGTTTTCTACTTAATGTGTTTATTTTTTTTTTGCACACTGTGTACTCCAAAATGCAGCCTATAAGGTTACTATCTGTCTATTTGCTCTACATAGGTACTCTATATAAACAGAAAGAACATCACAATTAATTATCACAATTGTGTAAGGTAGAACCAGAGTGGTCCAAGTGACATTTTTGAAAAAAACCCGATTTTGGCAAAAACATCTCCAAAATTCAATATTCTTTTATTCCACTTTGATTCAATTGTCATTCAGAAACATTGTCTAGGAAAAAACGCAACCTCTCACTTTGGACTTAATGGAATTTGGAAAATCTTAGTGTGCCAGACTGGTCCAAGTGACAAATCTGTACTTGGATGATTATGGTTCTAATTTTGTGAAAAGACTATTTGACCAAAGTGCAATGTAAGGGCGCATTCAAGTAGAAAGCTGGTTACCGGCGCTGATCTGCCAGCGCTGTTCCGTCGAGATAACCTCTACATAAAGTTTTTGAGTTACTCTTAATAATGTGTATTTAATTTATGATCGTTACCTCATAACTTGTCACTAGATGCTTCGATTTTGATATTTCCTTTTTTTATTCGAAAGCTAGTACCTACTTGACGTGTGGTCATATATAATTTTCAGCGACATCTGACGAGTAGTTTTTGAGTTATCTATACTTCTCGATTTTGAAGTCGGTTATTTTTTGTAAAAAGTTATTGTATTATTTGAAAGCTGGTACTTGTCGGTGGTCCCGTATAAATTTGAATAGCAACTGACGAGTAGTTTTTGATTTATCCTTAATGTGTATTTATGTTTGTTATCTCATAGCTTTGTACTGGGTATTCCAATTTTGACGATTCTTATTTTAATTGAAAGCCTGGGCTTGTCGTGTGGTTCCGTTAAATTAAATTTGATTTACATCAAACCAGTAGTTTTTGAGTTACTCTTAATAATGTGTAATTAATTTATGGTCGTTACCTCATATCTTAACACTGGGTGCTTCGACTTTTTAAATTATTTTTTTATTCAAAAGCAAGTAGGTCCTTGACGTGGGGTCTCATATAAATTTCAGTGACATCTTTCAAGTTGTTTTTGAGTTACATACACTTAGCTTTCAAGTAAAAAAAGAATCGTCAAAATTGGAATACCCAGTAGAAAGTTATGAGATAACAAACATAAATACACATTAAGGATAATTCAAAAACCAATCGTCAGTTGTTGTTCAAATTTACACGGGACCACCGACAAGTACCAGCTTTCAAATAATACAATAACTTTTTGCAAAAAATAACCGACTTCAAAATCGAGAAGTATAGATAACTCAAAAGCTACTCGTCAGATGTCGCTGAAAATTATATATGACCACAAGTCAAGTAGGTACTAGCTTTCGAATAAAAAATGGAATTATCAAAATCGAAGCATCTAGTGACAAATTATGAGGTAACGATCATAAATTAAATACACATTATTAAGAGTAACTCAAAAACTACTGGTCCGATGCCGCTCAAATTCATATGAGACTACAATGATACTTGCATTGAACCACTTGCACTGTACCAGCTTTCAAATAAAAAGAGAATCATAAAAATCTAAACACTCAGTAAAAAGTTATCAGGAAAAAAACATAAGTACACAGTACAAAACATCCTTACACATTATTCAAGTTAATTCGAAACTACTCGTCAGATGTCGCTCAAATTTATATGGGACTATACCACAAGCACCATCTTTCAAGGATATAAAGAATCATCAAAATCGGTTTACCCAACACGAAGTTATGGGGTCACAAACTTACCAACAAAGATAAAAAAAAATAAAAAAAGGATCGTGAATAAGGTTTTCTTAACTTTTCTATTTGTTTGTAGTATGTTTGTGCTTGCTGATCTCAGAAACGGCTGAACGGTTCGTTATGGAATTTTCACTAGATTCTTTTTTGTTCGAAGGTAAAGTAAAAGTAGTGCTTGTCATAATTATGGTACCTTGTACATTGGAGCGACATCTGGCCGGTGGTTTTTGAGTTATCTTGACTTTGAAGTCGGTTATTTTTTTTGTAAAAAGTTAGTTCTGAATCATATTAATATACTAGCTGTGCCGCTGTGCCCGAGGTTTCGCCCGCGTGAAACTCAGTATGTCACAAAATTCCGGGATAAAGAGTAGCCTCCATGTTGCTCCACAACCTCCTCCATCTCCCAGTGAAAGTCCGCAACTTCATTCGATAACAGTATTTTTTCCCGCATGAATCCCGATGTGGCGGGTATTCCGAATAAAGAGTAGCCTACTTATGTGTTGCTCCACAACCTTCTCTATTCTCCAACGAAAGTCCCATAAAAATCTGAAACCGCGACTTCGTTTGAGAATAATAGTTTTTCCTGCGGGAATCCCGAATTCCGGGATAAAGAGTAGCTAATATGATTCTCCACAACCTCATCTATCTCCAAGTGAAAGTTCCATAAAAATCTGTTCAGCCGTTTCTGAGATTAGCGTGCACAAACATAAGTAGATTACGGACATATAGATAAAGTTAGAGTTTTTAATTTTTGTTTGTGCCAGAGTGGTCCATGTGCAAGAATTTTTAAATTTTTGTTTGTGCAAGAGTGGTCTGTGTGCATTTTTTTATGAAAAACCATCAATTTGTTATACTAACTACAAATGATTGTGATTATACATATCTTATTACTTTAATCTAACTTGTTTGCTGTAATTTCAATAAAGAATTACAAGTTAAAAGTTATTAGTTTCGCTACAATAAGTACAAACGCGTTTCCCTCGTTTTCTCGAAAAGTTAAAATTGTCACTTGGACCACTCTGGTTCTACCTTACCTAATTGTATTTTAATTATCATAAATACGTACTCGTAGTATAGAAATTAATATCGTAAAAATGTTTGATAAAATTGTTTTCTTTATTTCCATGCAGTCACAGAATATTTTAAAGGCGATAACTGGAAAGTACATCCAGATTGGTGAGTAGTATTTTAAGGTTTTAATTATTCAACTCATACATTATATAATTTCTATTTTTTCATAAAAAAAATCATCAAAGATGTCATCCGCTTCCATGTGACCCCATCAAATTGGCTTCGGAATATTATAATTTATAATGTCACAATTTAAAATGTTGAGGAATCAGTAGAATATCATCTTGGTGTTACGATTTGCGACAAATATAATGAAATACAATTTATTGTTAGCCATGAAAATTTCTTCATCTATATTTAAATAGCCACTGAATTACATAAAAACTTCGAATTTTTTAATTATTTGGTATGACGTGACATAGATTCAACCCCTAACCCTACCTAACAATACTGAGACGATGATGACGTAAGCACGACGAGTTGGCATTCCTTACCACACGATCGTTCCCACAGGGTGTACTGCGAGTACGCATCAACATCAGAGCAATCGTTCGGGTCGGCGGAGCAGCAGCTGCTGCACTTCCTGTCGCGCGCGGGCCGGCCCGGCTGGAAGTGGATGTCGCTGCGCCCGCGCGCGCTCGCGCTGCACAACGCGCACAAGAAACAGGATCGCGACTCTTATTACTGTGAGTACTTTTAACTTTTAAGCTTCATTCAGATATACAGACATCGAGCGTAGCAGACACGTGGCGTGGCAGACACCGGATAACAGTGTTCACATCTAACATCAACGGCGCACAAGGCATGAAGAGACGCCATCAGGCAAACTATAAAATAACCAAACGAAACTTCGTCTGTCCGTGTCGGCGATGACATTCATACTAGCCGCGCGTCTGCCACAGACACGCAGACACGCACCGGCACAGACAAGACATTCTTGTTGAGAATGCTGGCCGGCGCCGGCGCATGTCTGTGCGGACACGCTCCGCTTACGCGCGCTAAATGTGAATACATCTACGAGTATATAAAGTGTATGAAAGAATACCTATTATTTTTTCTGCCACGCCACGCGTCTGCCAAGCCCGCTACGTAAAGGGTAATTAATGTGTTTAGCGGTCTATGTATGTAGTAAGTTCCTATGTGGCACTGTAGAGATCACACGGGTAGGTAGATTTTGATGATTTATACGTCTATTAATTTGTCTCAATTAAGCGAGAATCAACTAAGTACATGACAGTAATCAAAATCACGATATCCTCTTAAACGCATTGCAAAAGTTTATTGATGGATCTTTTTCCACTTTTATGTTCATCCACTTTAATCCATTTTTTTCAAAATGGATTTTTAGGACTAACTTTCTATGTAAAAATCCATTGATGAATCTTTTTGCATTTTTATACGCAATAATTTCTCATCAATATTAATTGCTTCTGTTTCCAGGCGACAAAACTTTAGTCCAATCTCTAGTCCGCGATGCTATGGTAATAAAGGAGTTAGACACGCATACCGGGCACGCCAGCCACCACTCACAGTAAGTGTCCCTCTCACTCTAAGCATGCTATCTGCCTCCAGGCGCAATACCTCAGCACTCAAATAAAAACCAAATTCAAAACAGAAGTTTAAATTTTAAAGCGATAATAGTGCAATTTTATTTTTGGCATACTTCTATTGCACGAATAAAGTAAAGCACAAAGCCTAGGTTCTCTATTACACTCGAGATTTTTTGTTTTATGTTATTCACTAATTTCTATGTGTTTGTCACACGAATAGCCCGATAGCGACATTAATGGCACTTCTAACAAGGTAACGTAAAGACGAAATATTATGTTTCCAGTAGATACCGCTAGCTGTAATCCGTAGGTGTTTCAACAACATGCTCGATAACTGTAATATTTAACAATATTTTCCAGATATAAATACTTTTACTACTAATTTAGCTACCGCATTTAATTTACAACAACGGTATCCAACTTCCTTCTTTTATAATATCGAAGTAAAGAAATATTGCATTCTGTCAAAGTAACTCTTTGTATTACAATTTTTACCTTTTCTTACTTAGTCAATTTTATGTTTAGGGAAATAACGAAAGATGAAAATAAATCGAGATAAGATAAAATAAAAGGTTGGATGACGTCATATTATGGGGTGAGGATTCAATAAAAACGTATACGATATAAAATATATAATCCATTGTTAACAACATACATTGTTAAACAAAAACTGGTTTCAGTATTTATAGCTGGGAAATATTGAACTATCAAATTGGATATACCTAAGATAGACAAGTGTAAGCAGCAAGCTAAGTCGTACTGGTACGCTAAAGTGGTTTTGTAAGCGGATATTTAGCACCGCGTGGTGTAAAAATTCACTTAGGGAATTGCAAGCTATGTAAAAATACACACATACACACGACCCTGTATTAAATGTGCATAAAAAGATCATAAAGCTTTTACTGGCTAACAAAATGGTGTGAATTTAATTTGATAAAATGTAAATTATGTAAAACTTTTATTTGCGTTATAAGCGTGAAGTGATTCATGTCTATCACACGTACAAAATACCTATAGCATTATATTTATACTTATAGCTGTTGTTATTTATTATTCTGCTATAAGAGATTCCCGATGTAAGAGATAGAGGAGTTTTGAATTATGTGCCATACATAAGTATAATATACTAAAATTCTATATTACTGGTTCAGTTTTTTTCTCAAAAAAATAAAAGTATTTGGAAATGCAAGTCAGTCACGTCTGAAAACTTCCAAAATGTATAGTTCGACCTCTGTCTTGACTTTGATATTGACATTAAAAAAAGATTATAATAATACAATAAATATTGACTAACAAACAAACAGAAATATAATTCCATGTTGTAATATTTGAAAACGTTACACTATAATTGTATTCAAATCCAGAAGATCAATATTGTTCAACAAAATCTTGTTCGAATTTTACTTCTATTCACATTCTACGCTGCTACGAGCTACGACGTAGACACCGAGAAAGATAGTAACGTAGGCATTTTGTAGCACCCAACGGTAAGCTACATTTGCTACGTATCGTACATTTCTACGATTTTCACAACACCGTAGCGCAGTTGTCAGTGACTTCTACCGCTAAAAGGTACCAGGTTCGTTACTGATCAGAGCAGACATTTATTTGACATTATGTGTAAATATTATTCCCGTTTTCAATAACGGGTGTGATGAATGAATTTTCTTTTTCCATACCAATCGCGACAAATAAACCTGAGATAGGAATGTGTGAAAATCTACATTAGCTAGGATTAGGTCATGTAACTTTAGTACACATTTTTTCATCTAGTTTTAAAGTCTCTTTGTACGAGTATATTAACATATCGTGAAGGCTAGTGTGTCTAGATATATTAAACAATATCGTATTTAAATTTACGTAGCCTTAGCGATATTATGTGCATCATAACCTCCTAAACAGCACTCAAGGACCAAGGTAAACTTAATGATGATCAAAATTGTGTTTATTCCGCAGCTGCCAAGGAATTCGGAACGTTTTTAAAATACTTGTGATGGTTTTTGTTTCTTATTTTTGTGACAATATCACAATTGTTATAAATTTGCATTTTTGTTACGTTTAGAATCTAAGTACTGCTCATTCTCACAAAAATTAGGCTAGTATAAATAAGGCCACTACACGTTAGTTCCACTTATATTATAAGATAGGTATATATTTTATTAACTGAAACAAACTTGTAATGTGTTGTTACCGATCTTGGAAAATGTACCGGGAATGTAGCGGTGATAGCGTAGTGGTTAAGAATTAGGCCTCCTATTCGGAAGATTCGGGTTCGAATCCCAGGGCACGCACATCTGACTTTCGGAATTATGTGCGAGAAGAGACCCGTGCTCAATAGTCCATAGTGGGCCATGCCATGATGGGTTGAAATGATGAGATGATGTAGGTTCCGAACATCATATAACTGAAGATTAATTCTTCAATAAAAATCGGCCAAGTGCGAGTCGGACTCGCGCACGAAGGGTTCCGTACCATTATGTATAAAAACGCCAAAAAACCTGGTCTGTTTTTTAGTGTTTGTTGTTGTAGCGGCAACAGAAATACATCTTCTGTGAAAATTTCAACTGTGTAACTATTACGGTTCATGAGATAGAGCCTGGTGACAGACGGACGGACGGACGGACGGACGGTCGGACAGCGAAGTCTCAGTAATAGGGTCCCGTTTTACCCTTTGGGTACGGAACCCTAAAAAAGAGTGGAACTACATAAACACAAACATAAATAACGTTTAATTAATCAATCGCCGCTGGTATAGGACACCTAACTGCCTTCTGAGTGATAAAAAACTTTACAATTGGTTATCGCTCTCCTCATTAGATCTCAATGGTTAACCGTCGAGATACACATAGTATACCTACTTTGGTTATATTTTTATACCTTGAAAATATTGAAATATTTTAAATGTTCGTTTCGTTTAAATCAATTTTATTTTAATAAGAACACATTAATTATAAAGACATTTAATAGTACTAGGTATATCATAGTCATCTTCTAAAATATGGTAGTTTTACATCTGATAGATACCTACATATTTTCATCGCGTTGACATAGCTCTGTCTCGTTGTGATGATATAAAAATGTATGAAAATAATCAACATTCCATTCTTCATAATGTCACCGATGATTCCCCCTTTTGTGCAATGCAGTCAGTATATTATGCTCCGAGTGTAAAAAAGTTGGTATTATTGCAGACAAGGGCGGTTCCACAAGTTCGTGGTGACGTTGTCGTTCATCGCGACCCGGAGCGGCCTGCTCAAGTGGACTGAAAACATCAATAGCTCAAGGACCGGTGACTCTACAGAGCCGTAAGTTGTTCACCTTCAATTCATTAATGGCTCCCCGAAGGTTTTAACTACCTTTCTAACTACGCATCAATCGACCTCTAAATTACTCGAGTGGCATACACACATCTCACGGTATCGTCACCGAAGCCTGAATTACGCTATCGAATATTTCTACACCGCTCGTATACTTACATACAATAATGTAATTTTATCCATGGCAATACGAAGTAGCGCATCACACAACACTGTCATGCCGCCGTGTTTTGATTGATCAGTTACTGTACCTGCACAAACATCTCGGAAAACGAAGTTTACATCACCCGAGTATAAATGACCTTACTGTACAACGCCCCAAGTTCATTCATTTTGAGCTCCCCAGGTGTATCGTCTGGTCGCATCTACGCCAATTTTATTTTTTTACAAGATGGAACTTTAAAAAGACAAAATGAATCTTCTCTTCATACGCAAAGGCTGTTTAACAGCTTTTTTTCTACCCCTGGCCCCATGGGATTCAATCATTTTAAAAAGCCTTTCTTAGTTACTAAGTATGTTCATTGAGCTCAATTATAGGATACACTAACATAATCTGTTTTCTCGCCCAGCCACTTCAGCGAGAAATACGCGCGCGCGTACGACTCGGAGTGGTACCGGCGGGCGGTGGAGCACCATCCGATCGAGCCGGAGAGCTTCGTGTTCTCGGTGCCGTTCCGCGACGGCGAGGGCGAGGGCGCTCCGCCGCTCGTGCTCGCCACGCACGCCGTGTTCGTGGAAGCCAGGGGGCATCGCGCGCCAGCGGCCGTCGTCGGGCTGCACTTCCAGCTCGACTCGCTGGCGAAACACTTCCTTAATATTACTTCCACGGTAATTTGATGATGTTTCTAATGCTATGCTTATAGTCTCGGAAGATCTTTTCAATAGAGGTTGGGATTAATGGTGTTTTGTGCGGAACTGTATCTATGCTTTGTCTTTTACAATCTGCATGTCCATATACGAAGTTGTCATGAATTTACCAAATAGAACATACGTAAATGTAACAGTGAATTGTTCTCTCTGCCATCCAAGAATTTCAGTAACACGAATTAATACCGATCTTCTAAAAAATACGTCTCAAAGTAGTAAACTTCTTGAAATTGTCAAGTCGGTCAACCTCTCCATTCTTCCTTCGGGACCTACTCACTACAATCTTGATTCTTCAGACTCTCTGCTTGACTTGATAATGACTTCCTCCCCCGAACATGTAATAGCTCATGGCCAGTTGAGTGCACCAGGTTTCTCACGGCATGATTTAATCTACCTTAGTTATAAAATTAGGCCACCCAAACTTAAAGCGAACTTGGTCTCAATGCGCTGTTTCGCGAAAATTAACTCTGATGACCTGATTAAAGATGCTGGTGATCTTGACTTGTCGACCGTGTATGCTTCGTCAACAATAGATGACAAGGTGCTCAACTTAAACAATAGTATTTTAGCGTTGTTCGACAAGCATGCACCGGTCAGAGTCGTTAAAATAAAAAGACCGCCAGCACCCTGGATCACACGAGCTGTACGCATGGCAATGACGCGACGAGACAGAGCTTTCCGCAAATTTAAGCGCGACAGATGCGAGGAAAATTGGTTGTCGTATAAGGTTGCACGCAATCGGTGTAACGGAATGGTTAGAGCAGCCAAGCGCAGATACATTTCTGACAATATTTCTAATTCTTCTTCTGCTGATTTATGGAAGTTCCTTCGTTCTCTTGGCGTTAGTAAAAGCACTGACAACATCAAAAAACACTCATTTTCACCCAGTGACTTTAACGCCCATTTTACAACTGTGTCCTCTTTTAACACTAGTGTTAAATGTCTCACTATTTCTGAAATTGCTTCCACAGCTCAACCTTCAATAAATGAATTCAGTTTTTCGCCGGTGTCAGTGGATGAGTTGCGCAAAACCATAATTTCCATCAAGTCGAATGCTGTGGGGTACGACGGTGTCGGAAGGACGATGGTATTGCCTATACTCAACTTCCTACTTCCAGCTATAGCTGATATCATAAACTATTCACTTCAAACAGGGGAATTTCCTAAACTTTGGCTCAAAGCTTTGGTTATCCCAATTCCTAAAATAGCTAACCCCTCTGAAGTAAATGAGTATAGGCCTATCTCTCTGTTGCCCTACTTATCTAAAGTATTAGAGGCAGTTGTGCACCACCAACTCTCTTTACATATTTATAAGCACAACTTGCTCAGCCCCTTTCAGTCGGGTTTCAGACCAGGGCACAGTACCACCACTGCGCTCCTAAAAGTCACTGAAGATATCCGGGATAGCATGGAGAATAGAATGGTCACCGTGCTGGTCCTTATAGACTTCTCCAATGCTTTTAACATGGTAGACCATGATGTTCTCCTTGCTATCTTGGCTAGTTTGCGCATCTCTTCTACTGCTCAGGCATGGTTCTCTTCATATCTTCGGGGCCGTCAGCAGGCAGTCAAGTGTGATGGGGCTATATCTGTTTGGAGCAGTCTCTCCTCTGGTGTGCCTCAAGGCGGTATCCTCTCTCCTTTACTTTTCTCCATTTTCATTAATTCCCTCACATCCTTCCTTGGTTGCTCTTACCATCTTTACGCAGATGACCTACAAATATATGCCCCTGCTGAAGTTGGCGATATTAAGCAAGCTATCGACAGAGTCAATATGGACTTGGCCAATGTCAGTTTGTGGTCGCAGAAATATTAGTCTAAGAGCCCGTGGACCCCAGACCTTCGTTATTTTATAAAAGCTGAAAGTTTGTCAGCGCACACTGCCAACACAAGTAAGAACGATAGAGCACTATGAAATTCAGACTATAGTGGCTTCGGCAGGTAAACGGTACTAAAGGTGAGAAAAACACCGATTAAAATTCGTCAAATAATTAAGTCTGATATTTTGGTAATACCTTTAGAATATTATTAAAAATCACGTCATTCATTGCTAGACACTTGACACCGTGGCAACCCCTTGCCGGACACCCATAATGTTTAAAAAATTTTAACCTTACTTACGTTATAGTATAAAAGCTGATTTTTATTCATAATACTTACATAATAATTAGATGATGTTTTCTCATCAGCTAGACACTTTTGATAGTTCTAACCCCTTGCCGGACAATAATATAGGGTAGCTGTAGGAATGAGCGCAAGGTACGGTACACGTATAAGTGCGAGTGAGATAGTGAGTTAGGTCTATTGCGATCCCTCTCTGCGCAATCCTTATCTACTGCACACTTATTATTAACTATTAATCTATGTAAATTTCAAAAGTATTAATTTTAATAAAACTAAGAAAAGAAATTCTATTATCCAACTTCCCTTAAACTGTTATAAATTTAAATTTATTCTGTCAAATAAGATGACACAAAAATGTTATTAAAAATAGATAAATGAATTACAAGTAATTGTATAAGACAACGTAATTTTAATTATTTTTATCATTATAGTCGAAGTCATCAGTTTCTTCGTCACTATTACTCCAATCAATATCGTGGTCTTCTTCTTCTTCGTCAGGCTCTGTCAAAATGTGAAAAGTTAGATTAGATTGAAATAATTAAAAAATTATGTATAATGGTTTGAAATAGTATTTATACCTGAGACAGTTTTCAGTGAATCTCGGACGAAATTTGGCAACTGATCACCTTCGAACCATTTAAAATGATATTGATTATTTTCAAGAACCCAGCCATTATTCTCGGGTACATATGGTCGGAATTTGTTGACTTGCATTGTTCCAAATGCTACATACATAGTTGGCCCGCAGAAATTGTTGTAGCAGCTCGGATTTACACGGAGGCAGACTACTAGCATCAAAATTTCGTAGTTTTTTACGGCTAAATGCTTCATTAACATCTGAGACTTGATACGTATTAATGAATAGTTGAAGTCGTGCTGCATCTAAGTACATCAATTATCGAACCAATTATATACTTCACATATAAATTGTTGAATAATATCAAAAGTACTTTGTTGTTCATTATAATCGTCAAATAATTCGTGTGTACCGAACTTAATGAAAGCTTTTTGATAGTCTTCATTGTTTTTTAAATATTTTAAACGGTTTCAACTTTCCTTTCCGGAAAAATGCAGGGTTATAATCACAACCTGTTTTTAATAACATTTTTGTGTCATCTTATTTGACAGAATAAATTTAAATTTAATTAAATTTAAATTTATTTACATAGATTAATAGTTATTAATAAGTGTGCAGTAGATAAGGATTGCGCAGAGAGGGATCGCAATAGACCTAACTCATTATCTCACTCGCACTTATACGTGTACCGTACTTGCGCTCGTTCCTACAGCTACCCTATATTATTGTCCGGCAAGGGGTTAGAACTATCAAAAGTGTCTAGCTGATGAGAAAACATCATCTAATTATTAAGTTAGTATTATGAATAAAAATTAGCTTTTATACTATAACGTAAGTAAGGTTAAAATTTTTTAAACATTATGGGTGTCCGGCAAGGGGTTGCCACGGTGTCAAGTGTCTAGCAATGAATGACGTGATTTTTAATAATATTCTAAAGGTATTACCAAAATATCAGACTTCATTATTTGACGAATTTTAATCGGTGTTTTTCTCACCTTTAGTACCGTTTACCTGCCGAAGCCACTATAGTCTGAATTTCATAGTGCTCTATCGTTCTTACCTGTGTTGGCAGTGTGCGCTGACAAACTTTCAGCTTTTATAAAATAACGAAGGTCTGGGGTCCACGGGCTCTTGCTCTATATGGTATTAAAGTTAATCCAGCCAAATGCCAGTCCATAGTTGTTGGTAGCACGCGGCAATTAGCTAAAATTGATCTTGCCTCTGTTGCGCCTGTCATGTACGATGGAACGATAATCCCCTTTCATTCGCACGTCAAGGATCTCGGCATTTACATTGATAGCTCGCTTAGCTGGAGCACACAGGTGAGTGAAGTCTGCCGTTCCGTCACTGCCACGCTAACGTTCCTTAATCGCCTTAAACATTTTTTGCCAATTAAGACCAAAATCTATTTAGTGCAAGCGCTCATATTCCCGATCATCGATTATGGTGATGTGTGTTACGCTGATATCAGTGAGACTCTCCTCGCCAAGCTGGACCGCCTCATAAACAATGCCGTTCGCTTTGTTTTTTGCCTTCGCAAATTTGACCATGTGTCGTCTCATCGTCTTCAGCTTAAATGGCTTCATATCCGAGAGCGGCGGCAGATTAGATTGCTTTCCTCCCTCTCCTCTATCCTTTTTGACTCCCGTGTTCCCGACTATCTGAAATCCAGGTTCCAATATTTACATTCCTTCCATGATCGTGAGCTTCGGTCTACCGACTCACTTCTCCTTTCCATTCCACTGCATCAATCTGGATTTATATCCAACTCCTTTGCGGTCCAAGCTGCTCGACTGTGGAATGCTCTCCCCGATAACTTGAGAAAGCCGGTGGATAGGTTTAAGCTGAAGAAGAACCTTCTGAAGCACCTGACAGATCGTTAACCTTAGCTGATAGTTTGTTTGTCTGACATTAGATACATTCATGGTACGTATGTGTATGTATGTTTTATCATTAATTATATATATGTATTCTTATATATATATATATTTATATATATATATATGTTATATGTATATATGTATGTATTATATGTTATTTATTTATTTACATTTTTTGTAAGTATGTATGAAAAGTTATAAGTATTATCTAAATTATCTGCTACATCTAGTTTAAAACCGCTATTTCGTGTTTCTCTGTTTAGCCTAATGGTTAGCTGGTAGAGAATGCAACTTGCATTAAGCTCGCCATTTGCACCTTAATATATATCTATATATTGTGGTCAATAAAGTTTAAATAAATAAATAAATAAAATTGCATCGCCAACGGAAGTAACGGTACTTTCCTTGTCTTCAGTGCACCGCCGGCAGTGTATGCAAGAAGACCTGCGCTGGCGACGAGTTAGACTGCTACATCCTGGACGACAACGGGTTCATAATTCTGTCGGAAGACGCTTCCCAGACCGGCCGGTTCTTCGGGCAAGTGGATGGCACGATAATGGACTCTCTCGTGCAGGACAGGATCTACAAGAAGGTGACGGTCCACGACCACCAGGCACGGTGTCCCGACTCCAGGAATCCGTTTAGTGGTGACAGTAACAAGTTAACGGTAAGAATATTTCTTTTTGTTAATTGCATCTAGACCAGCAAGAGACTTACCTGACATTGAGTAAGCGAAAACTGCTGCCCATGGACATCGGCAACATGAAAGGCATCACTAATACGTTGTCGGGCTAGAAAGAAATAAAATACTTACTGTCGAGTCCCCTGAATGACAAGTCGTCTAGCTCTGCCTCAAGCAAGAGGCTGATAGCTAGCCAGGCTTTAGCGCTACCACCACCTTCGGGATGAAACTAGTCCTTCGGTATGATACAGTGGCCTCCGAAAAGAGAAACCGAGCGCCATAACCTCGTCCACTGTTCAGCATGGTGTAGCACGTTTACGGGAGGTTTGCTTGGCCTCACAATACTATAAGGTGAAGACACAATTCAATCCAAGCCATCCTCCCCAGCTCTCTTTTGCACAGGTTATGGTTGCTGATCGCTCCTATTTTCAGTTCACTGTTCTGTGCCATTCGTATACCTAATCCCAAGGCACTTCTTTGTGTATGACATGTACCTATTTAGATGCAAGTGTGAATTTATTTTTCATTTCTTGCCTTTGTTTCAGCCTTTCAAACCATTCTCATGGTTGGGAACCTACTTGACTAACCTATTAGCGGTGTGGTTTCCACTTTGGGAGACTGCAAAAGCGAAGTCACATCCTTATGCTGAGGAAGAATTAGGTACGACCCCTTAATTGTTTTGTCTTTTTATTTCTATAAATCGAGTGTGTCCAATTTTCGATCAGAGATAGAATCTTCTTTGAAGTTTTTTACATTACTCCATTTACCCATGCATTTTGTTTGTTCAAAGGATATACCTACGTTATAAGTAACAGGAATCAACTTTGGTTAGTAGATCGTCATTAAGATCAGTATTAAGTGGGGGTCGTTGGTCGTTCCAGATTACGAGGACTACGAGAGCGAGGACACGGAGCACGAGGAGGACCCGGAGCGCGACCGCGGCACCTACGAGATCATCATCGATGGCAACGCGCATGAACGGGTAATAATCAACTTTACAACCCACCACTTAAATCCTTCACCGCACCCCTCATCCTCCTCTTCCAGTTGAAGTTCAAGTTCTCTTCAAGTTCTTCAGCCTTTGAGAGCTTGCGAAGACTAGAAAGTAGGTACTCCACTACGCTTTCGCTTTGTATCAACAAACCCTCATAATAATATCTGAAATCTTTTAAGGCTTTCTACCACCAGTCTGTACTACTGTAGCAGCATTTTGGAGAAAGTTCGAGGCTTCCTCAGTTGTGAAGAGCAACTCCGTACTCAATGCCAGTAATAAGTTGAAATCAAAAGAAACTCAGCAATAACCTAGCAATCATTCTACCAGGAGCGCAACAACGGTTTCAACGGCGCGACGGAGCCGGGCGCGCGCGGCGGCGGCACGGCGCGCGAGGCGCCTCGCGAGGCCGCGCGCTCGGCCGCCGTGCGCCCCTGCGACACCAGCGCCGAGCTGTTCGCGCTGCAGTCCGCGCGCCTCACCGCCGCGCAGCCGCTCAAGGGCAAGCTCACTAACTGCCACAACTCCGGATGCGAACGGTACCTCACGATTTTATGCTGTCCTAGTACATTTATATATGAATTTGATTACTTTAATTTTTAAAATGTCCGCTAGTTTCTTGCACCATTTCTTCTCGTCAATATAATGCTCCTTGATAAAGAATCTTGGCAAAAAAGAGACAATGATACTATGTTCTGTCTCGCTTGGCGTGGCAAGTTTTCTAGGACAGTAAAGTCCTCTCCTTAACAAACCTCGGTGACCATTAAGTTTATTCTTGTGCCACATACAATCATGCTATCTCAACCTCAATTTACCCACGCTCGTTAAGAGTTTTAGGTACCTACTCAACCTACTCTGTATTTTCAACTAGGTTAGATACGTATTTTCAACGTGTACTATAACACCATATCCGTGTGCAGGCCGTTCAGCGTGCAGAAGATCCCACACAGCAACCTGATCCTGCTGGTGGTGGACACGCTGTGCCCGTGCGGCGCCAAGCGGCTGGACGTGCGCGCGCGGGAGGCGCCGCCGCGCGCGCCCTGCCGCCGCGCGCCGCCGCCACTGCCCGCGCGCCGCCGCCCTGCGCACTGCGTCTCCTATCACCCCGAGGTAACCACTCCGACGATATCATTATACCCTAGTACAGTAAACATTGCTCAAGAGCGCAATGTGGAGCTTTACACCTATAAACGAAGGTATGAACGCACACCAGTCTCCTGACTGGCTAGATCCACAGTAAGACCATAGATATCCACTTCTAGCATCAAAATATTATGCTGTGTATATAAAGTATAATTAAGTACATAGGTATGTGTTTTCTTATATTACAGGAAATTGAGATAGAATCATGTGACAGCGGAGCGCGCTGTGGACCAATGTTAGGAGTGGTGGCCACGCTGGTCCTCGCGCTCGCCACGTGACTCTTACACTGCTAATGCAATCAGTACCACCTCCCGGCCCCGGCCCGGTCCCGGCCCAGGCCCCAGTCCCCGAGGCCGCAGAACGCCACACAGCCTTCTGCGACTTCGCCATCACCGCCAAAACCGGGACGACACACTACACTTCACATCCAAACTAATAAAGCTTCGCGGGTCGACGCAAGTCGTGTATTTAGCGTGGTCAAATGGATTGTGCTCTCTGGACTGGTGTGCTTAAGGTCGAGTCGCGCTCCCGCGAATCGCGATCGACGGCCGCGCGACGTGCGTTTGTCGCGTCGCGAGGATCTGCCTACCTAAGTGTTGATCAATTTTATCGACTGAAGTTTTGGTCCGACCAAGTGAACTTTTGATCTTGTTTTGAGACAGGATTATGTATTTGAAATAGGCTAAGATAAATATTTTCCCTCTCTGTTAAGTTATTTTAATTACATATCGTATTTAACGCCGACGTCCGCTCTTTGAAATGCAACTGCAGTGTAAGTTACCTTCAATAAAAAGAAACTAGATGTTTAAACAACCGATTAATCGATACACCAGCCTGCAGTTGTATTTTAATTCGAGTGTTATGGCTTACTATGATACGATCTCATACAGTAAATAGGTAGGTAACAAATATCTTGTTAAATTTAATTGAAGATTATCACAAACTTAAAGATCTAATAAATTATAGGTAATGTTAATAGGTATTGAAAGAATAAATGTAAAATATAAATATTATTTAAAACTAACTGTTTTAGAAAAATTTACCTATGTTGAACCTATCTCGATTTTTTTCTTGATATCTGTCATTCGAATTAATTGCAAATGTATTGACTAGTTGAATAGAGTTATGGTATTGTTGTAAATAATATATATTTGGTTCGTAGGCAATTTGGTTGCTATAATGTGTGCCTGTGTCTTACGTACCGATTGTTCCGCCGGCGCCGCCCGCACTGCGACCGCCTCATTCAGAGCTTTCGTACAGTAAAGCTTATCTAATTATTCGGATTTCATACGTTGCATAAATCATATCTAAGCATAATTAAGTTCATTAAACTTCCCCAATTTTTGGCCGTTCAAATTGTCAAATTAACTTGACATAGTTGTATGCCTGACGAAGGTTGATCAAGCGAATGCAAGCAAAGCCAAGTCTGCTAATTTCCAGATGCTTAAATTGCGTTTTATTTCGTATACCAAATGAATGTATCAAACTATTCCAACACTATGCAATTGAAGCATGTACTAATTAGCAGACTAGGGCTTCAGATCGGTCGTCGGTCGCAGCGCGGGAAGCGGCGCCTCTCATTCCTCTAGTCGTTAGTGATTTTCTCGCCTAAACTTTGAATAATGTTGTATTTGAGAAACTGTAAACAGTCTCATATTTTTATTGTAAATATTTACTAACTTTATGGCCTACTACAATTTAAATAAGGTGTGTTGCTAATGTTTATCTAGTTCGAATTCGATTCTGCTGTCAGGCATCGATCGCGTCATATCGACTTATCAATTATTATCGTTGCATATCACACACTACCTGTCGAAACTAATGTCCATAAGTTTTTGATTTGAAGGTGCACCAACAGCAGTTGTATAACATTATATCTCGAAATTGTTGTATAACATTATATCTCGAAGCATACATTGCAAAAGCTATAAATTGTTGTGTTTAATTGCATTGACAGATTTAGTATAATATAGGTAACAATGAATAAAAATGTAGCAAAATTATAACTTTTGTTATATAGATATCGGTAAAGACCAATACGAGAAATAAGAGATATGAGCTCGTTATTTTGTCCACCCAGCAGTTCTGTTGTCCTAAGTATTTGTCCTAACAATGATTATTACATAACTAACATCTAAAAGTTAATGGAATTACCATTTTCTTTGCAAAACTAGAAAGCCAATAATGGATCTATTTAAAAAATTATAAAAAGTGTTATGTTGTTAGAATTTTAACTGACGCGATGACGTACGAAAATTGATAATATCTAGTAAATTATAAGAAAATATTGTATATTTAGTTAGATAATGTTATCGCGTTTTATAACGTTATATAACAGCTGTATGGGGGGCATTATTAGAAAATTTGTTACCTACATTTAGATACCGATACAAGATCTGATGTTATTCGTCAGTAACAATTTTTATTATGGGGGAATGTACTAGCCGACCACGATAATTAGGCGCATGTCAGTTAAGACGTCATTGGAAATAGGGATGGGAATACGTAGTACATTCTGCAGTAGTACCAAAAGTACCATGGTGAATGTTTAATGGAGGTACAATTTTTTTTATGGAATTAAGATAGCAAACGAGCATGCAGCACCACCTTCCGCTGCCGCCCATAACAACTGTGACCGACCCAGAACTAGACTCAATGAGTCTCGTTCTAATTCGGTCACACATGCGTTGCTACCCCTGAGGACTGAGATGGTCGCCTCTAAAAAGTGTAACCGGCACCACACCTTCCTATCCGGAACACAATTGTTCTTAAAACAATTATTACACGGTAGGAATGGTACAAAGTACCGTGGCGGGCGGTGGTACTTCCCCGGGTGAGCTCTAGGCCCTACCACCTGTACTTGGTCAGTTACTGTACCTGCGCAAACATCTCGGAAAACGAAGTTCACATCAGCCTAGTCTAAATGACCTTAATGTACAATTGTACACGACTGCGCCTCACTAGGGGACGCGCGGGGCTAGAGCGGGGTGGGGGGCCCGCGTGACTGCTATCTGACATGCGCCTAATTATTGTGGTCAGGTAGTAATAACATTGCGAAAATTGTAACAGTATGAAAATAATGGTTCAAAATGTCGTGTTATATAACGTTATATAACTGCTGTGTAACACCATAGTTTTCGATCCTCGGAGTATCTATGAGCTAAACACTAGCGCTGTAAGACCGGTAGCGTAACTAATAATAAATTTAAATAACTCGTTGGTGTCGTATCTAACTTTTTCGAACGTTGCATACATAGGGATAAATAACTGATTCATATACTCACATTAATTACATAGTCAAATATAGAAAATTTTGTATATCGAATAGTTTGTAATAAAGAGAGCTCGCTGTCGTCCCTCAGAAGTTTTAACGTCAAAATAGCTATTTTTCTAGCATTGAAATAGTAATATGCTTGTTACTAAACACGGGAATATTTTTAAATACCTTATCTACTAACCTATTTTCCATATATTTGTCTAAATATAACATCATAAAACTTGCATTTTTAATGCCAAAAGGGGTTTGGGTAAAATTGGCGTCATTTTGAACTTCTGCGGCCATTGATAAAATTTATATATTAATAAAAGATCAGATTAAAACGATTAAAAGTTATTATGGGCACGTTGCTCCAAACCATATCGGATCTCGAAAAATCGAAAAAGTTATCACATTTTACTGCACTATTTTAGATTTCTCTATCATTATTTTTCGCAATCATAATAAAGAATAAACATTCCAAATCGTTAAGAATTGGTTGTTTACATTTTACCAGACTGCGTCAGAAGGAGGGTTATGTTTTTCGAGTGTATGTATGTATGTTTGTATGTATGTCCATTTATTTGTGCGGCCCCACAGCCCAAACGGTTGAACGGATTTCGACATATTATGAGGTATCGTTGAATTCGTCAGAACTGTGGAAGTGTCACAGGCTATCTAATCTATATGAATTTTCAAAATGGCGCCCGAAAGTGGAATAAAAAGAGGGGATAATCTTGAGTTTTTTCTTATCTTAGAAATATGGGTATCAAATGAAAGATCGTGAAAAGACCTTTTCAAAAATATATACATCATATAACGTTTAAGCACACGTTTTAACAGAAATTGTCAAAAACCATCCCAAAAAGTAGAATTTTTCGACGAAAACACTAAAAAGTCTGAAATAAAAATAAAAACAATTATAAAAACAAAAAACCCGACTGCTTACAAAAGAACTCAAAAGAAAAAAACAAGTGTCATAATATCAACATAAAATACTTAATGGTGCCGCAGGCAGGGACAAACAATACTGTTACCAATGATGCAATAAATAGGTAGATTGAGCGTCGCCCTACAATGAAGACAAAAAAAACACGGCAACAATATCAAGCATGTGTGCGTGCAGGCGATGTTTTTCACGTTCGTCTAGTGTCTATGTTGCGTGATCAATGATACCAGTTACTAAAATTTTCCCATAAATCACACATTAAACTTAATTTATGGAGTGGTTATTTTCATGAATAAATAAAAAACCCTACTTAATTTAATTACAGTTGTTTATGTTAATGTTGTAATAAACCAGCTAAGTTAATTAAATTAATATTTTTTACGCAGTTTGTAGTTGGAAAGGAGACGGTCCAAAATTGTATGGAGTCTGGGCCTGGTTTTGTACCAGTGATAAAATAAAATAAAAAAGAAAAATAAACCATTTTTGACTAATCAAATCCACGAACTCATCTATATTTCAGTGCAAAAATTATTTATTAACTCCACGTGACGCAATTATTCTACATAATGGCGGGCAGCAGACCAGAGGATTCATAATTTTTGACGTATGACGTTAGCTGTCAATATGCCTTCTCTATGCTTGAACAATGGCTCGAACTCAGAGTGAAGGACGCCATCTTGCAAGTGTTGCAAGTAGTACCTACCGAATAACTCGAAATTAATTTTATTTTAGCAAGTCATTTATTGCGATTTGTGAATTTATTATATTTTTAATGAACTTTCTGTATTTTTTGGTTTTTCATGGTTTAGTGTACAAGATCAGGCCCAAAATGGACCATCTCCTTTTCTAAAATTGTAAAGTTACCGTCTCAGATTAAGGTGAAAATTTGAAGGGAGGACGGGTTCTACACTCTCATTCGTCCCCCCAAACTAAATATTGCTCTCATAAAGTACTTACTTTTTTAAAATTATTTTTCTAAATCTCTAAAAATTTTAAGGTTATGTGGTCTCATTGGTTAATGTGTAAGCGCTCGAAGTCTTAAGTGTATGTATATGTGTGTGTGGACGTGTGTGTGTGTGTGTGTGTGTGTGTGTGTGTGTGTGTGTGTGTGTGTGTGTGTTTTAAACTACATTATAAAAAATAAATAACTTAAGTAGATCTAATTTGATTTTTGGGCCTAATTTTGAATCGTGACATCTCCGGCGCTGCGGAAGATGCAGCCAAACAGGCAAACAGGACTAACAATAGCGAAAAAGTAATTTGGGGGGAAAGTTGGGGGAGTCACCAACCTCTCCTCCAAAAAATTTCAGCTTAATTTGAGGTAGTCACTTTATAATTTTTGGAAACTTGATTTTTTTATAATAAAAAAAGTATGCATTTCCTAGATTTAAAAATGGTGGGGGGAAGATGTGAGCGTCAGCCCCCTCCCCCCCCTCAAATTTTTAGCTTAATTTGAGGTGGTAACTTAATTAAAGAAGAGCCAATTATTTACGTTACCTATCTAATTTAATAAAAAAATTACTTGGAAAGTTAATTACATGCATATCATTAAAAAAAACTTCAATAAATAAATGGACCATCATTTTGGGCCTGATCTTGTACACTAAACCATGAAAAACCAAAAAATACAGAAAGTTCATTAAAAATATAATAAATTCACAAATCGCAATAAATGACTTGCTAAAATAAAATTAATTTCGAGTTATTCGGTAGGTACTACTTGCAACACTTGCAAGATGGCGTCCTTCACTCTGAGTTCGAGCCATTGTTCAAGCATAGAGAAGGCATATTGACAGCTAACGTCATACGTCAAAAATTATGAATCCTCTGGTCTGCTGCCCGCCATTATGTAGAATAATTTCGTCACGTGGAGTTAATAAATATTTTTTGCAATGAAATAAAGATGAGTTCGTGGATTTGATTAGTCAAAAATGGTTTATTTTTCTTTTTTATCTTATTTTATCACTGGTACAAAACCAGGCCCAGACTACATACAATTTTGGATCGTCTCCTTTTCACATTACTCTTGTACCTTTAAAAGTGGTTTATTCGACCCAATGCAAAAATAATCATTAAAATGGGCTCATAAACATACGAATATTAATGTTATATTATTATAAATAAACACAAACGTATTGGTAAACACCACCTTTCTTTAATCGATTTATAAAAGTACATGAACTAAATAATATACACGTAACCATAAACCAATTTATATACCCACAAAAATGATGTTAAGTCGGGAGCATAAAAATAGAAACTAGCAACACTGACAAAAAAATGACGTAATTTGGTTACAATAAAAATCAAAATTGAAATTTAATTAAAAATATGTTTATTGGTTACTTGCCTATGATATGTGATGTTTTTTGAGCTTTTTACCCTTCCTTTATAATTCCGGCACAGTTTAATAGCACATTTCGTCATGTTATCCCTCTTATTTGTTTATTTAAATTGCGCGCGTAATACGTAGTGACACGAAAGCGGCGCGATCGGCACTAATTGGCGGGAAAGTACTTCTGCGCCAATAGTTGGCGCAGCTTTTTTGACAGGTCTTCGCGGATTCGATTATCCATCTAGATACTTATATATCAATGACTGTTACCTACGGGTAAAAATAGTAGATTGTATGACAAGGGTGCAAAGTAATATTTTTTCGGCGAGGGCGTTTTTTGAATCCAGAGCGAAGTGAGGGATTCTAGAGTAGAATCCCGAGCGTAGCGAGGGATTCTTTAGTAGAATCCCGAACGTAGCGAGGGATTCAAAGTACGTCGCCCGAGCCAAAAATATACTTGCACCCGAGTGATACACTCTACTTTTCATCACCCACTATGAGAAAATAAGATATATATATAATAGAAAATAATACGTAAAAATGCACGAAAACTTAATTTTAATTTGAAAACGAAATCTTAATTTGATTTTTTTTTTTATTATTCAGCTGGCGGGGCCCTCGCGTCGTACCAGACATTCTTTATTCAAACAATATTTGCGTTCGACTTCTTTAGCGCAAAATACTAAAATGTTCTAAATTCAAAATAGGACGGAAAAGATCTAGCCGGACGGAAAAGTTGTATGAAAATTCATTCCCGCCCGCTGAGTAGAAAACAGCAACTTTGGAACCCCGTAAGTCCGAACCAAGTCGTCTTTTTCGAATAGGTGTGATGAAAAAGATTTATCACAAGTACTACGTTTGTCACCGCATGCGGCAGGATGAAGTATTTTATGTTGATATTGTGACACTTGTTTTTTTCTTTTGAGTTCTTTTGTAAGCAGTCGGGTTTTTTGTTTTTATAAAAATATTTTTATTTATATGTCCTATCACATTGATATCATGCCAGCAAGGAATCCTAAAACGGCATTGAATTATTAACTTCTTTGTTATACGGAGAACGGAGAATGACTTGATAATCCTAAGTAAAACTCATAAGTACATTTCGAATATTCTAATACTAACGTTTAAAATGGGCCAACATCATTGTTATCTATAAGAAATGATGGATGGTAGTGTTTTTAAAACTTCAGTGTCCCTTTGTGGGCAATTAAATCTACCTCACTACCTAGCTAAGATGTTTTTTGTGTCATAGAACATAATTTATCAGCTGATATTGACGACATTTTGAAAATCTTTAAATGCTTAAATCTCAGCTCCGATATTACTTAGCACAAAAATGATGAAAGATAATTATTACTATAAAGTGATATTAGAATTATTGGTGGCCGCTCAAAAAAAAATGACGCCACTGGTCCATACAAAGTTACTCAAACCCCTTTATGAAAAACATTTTTGAAGTACATGCAGAGTAATTTCTAATTACGTTTTTTTTCTGACTCCGAGGTCTTAGACAATTTTTGATGTTTATAGTTTTACGCGTAGGTACTTACGAGTACCTAATGAGGTTATTGATAGGTAATTAAAGATACACCTGTGGCTTACAGAAAACCGTTCGCCTGCCATGTGCCAAACCACAACCATATCTCATATTCACGCAGATGTTAGAATGGACCGGTGTATAACGATAAATAGGTATATTTACGTATTTGTGATATTGGGACGACGGCTCGCTCCTCAGTGTTCACTATTGATCACAGTAATCTCTAAGTGTCTATATAACATATTTACTCATATAAGGAGGAGGAGGTTTACGACGATGGTGTTCTACATTATAAACGTCTAGGGTAAGAATGCCTAGTTTAAGTAAAGTTTTTCGCTAAAAATTTATTGGAAAGCGTGTTTTGTACACTAGAAATTATGATGATCATATCGGATTTGGAGAAGCTGTGCGTTGACAGGAATAATGAAAACTTACGTGCAACGTTATAAAGAGAAGTGCAACACGGAATTCTGTTCCAGTATAGTGATGCTAAACTCATATTTTAATAATGACACTAAAAAAAATTACTTTACGAAAACACAAGAACATAGTATTTAGTGTCCTTAAACAAATAAAAAATATGCTCGCAGCCACATACATCAACACACATACATTCATACCATAACGGCATAAGTAAGTACATACTATAGACATACGGATAGGCATAAGCACTGCACTGCTATAGACATATAGCAGTGCTTAACAATACGGCATAGCGCCTAAGTGCCCACATAATACATTTCTCGACTGGTAGGTACCTAAATAAATTTTGGTTCAGTCCCAATATTTCGATACCTAATAATATTACCTATGTTGCACCCATGTGCACGTACCATTACATTTACACTTCTCTTTATACCGTTATAATAGTGATAAAAGTTTGTCAGTGCACACCCCTGTCTCACGCGACGGCGAGACCTCGCGGAGTACCGGGGGGTAGCGGGGAGTAGAGGGGAGCAGTGGGGAGCTCGGAGGACGGGATTACTGTAATCAATGCGCACAATCACTGACTAGTCGATCGTACCGTGTTCGTATTCGTAGCGCAATACCTACAGACTCACAAACTGTCAAACAGAGTTGTTGGGGATGCTTTTGAGAGTTGTACATTTTGTATAAATAAATATAACAGTAAGGAGTCGATGACGTAATCGTTTGAGCTGGTGAGCGGCGAACGACTGGTAAAGTATTGAAAGTGCTTCTTGTAAGCGTCGAGTCTTCCATAGCAGTCGAGCGGCATGAGTCTACTGTAACGTCTAAGTATTAAATGATAATAATAGCGTATATTTATCATAGCATAGGCGGTGCCCCCGGCCCGGCCCGAGCGGGTGCATCTTAACTATAGACACAAAACAAATACCTCGTTTAGTTACGCAATACGTAATAGCTAGACAGATGTTAGCGTTCATTTCGCGTTTAGTTATTGGACATATCAAATCAGGCACCAAATGAGACTATAGCGTAAGCAGTTTTTTAAATGTTTTCAATTGTAATCTTATATTATATGTTTTAGAGAGGCCTCACTTGATGTCAGTAAGGAAGCACTTGTCCGCGATAACGCAAAACTCGAGCATATTATTTTTACTATTAAAAGAAAAAATCTCACATACAAATATATCAACATACAGATCTAAAGATTCAACTTATATTAAAAATTTACCATTTAGTCCGATATCTGTTTTAATGTTTGTAATGAATGTAAGATAATTATTGATTTTTTTTTCAACAATGTTATTTTAATCCATAATATACTGTATACTATAGGTACATAACTGATTTAGAAAAATTGTAAAAGTAAAAACTTTCAATGCAAAAAATAACTATATGTATATTTCCACATAAATATAATAATAAAGTTTTGCTTTATGAACATCCAATGAGGCCTCGTTGAAACCGTTAAGATTCGTACGTGCAGTAAGGTTTATGTAAGGAAACAGTGATTTATAAAATTATCCCACCTTCACTTTATTGGTGTAAGTAATTTTTCTAAAAATGTATTCTTTGTTTTATATCCCATTTTAATTCACCTATCACGGATTCCTGGTTAAAGCTTCATAGAATTAGGTATCAATCAAAATTCATAATGTTTGGATCTACTTAAAAATTGACGTCGCTGTATTAAATTTGTTTATTGTGATTAATTGAAAGTAAAGTTGTTGTATATTTGGGCACGGCCGACTCTGAACATGGTTCCCTAGTGTAATTCTAGTAAAATATTGTTCATTTTGTTACTTGCCAGTTCATGCTATAGGTATACCGTAATTACAACAATAAAGTTCTCTTGTAACATTGTGGAATTGACTTTCCTTTACTTTTTATTTTTATTAACCTATGCGGAATATATTTCAAATGATGGCAATTTCTGAAAAAGCCATAAAAATTGTGTTCCTAAAAAGATTATTCACGTACAATTTAGACCTTGTCCAGGAGGGACGAATTCGCCGCGAAACGTTTCGCGCGTTAGCAAAATACTAGGCGTCGCGAATTCAAAATGCGTGCACTTCGTCAGACTCTGGACTCTTACGTAATGAGGGTAACCGCGTGTGGATTCGCCGCTAGAGGCCGCTAGTGTAGAGGGTGGTCTGCCTGTCACTTCTCTCTTGTCTATTCACTGAATAGTATTCAGACAAGTGTCACTTGTCAATGTTTATGTATGGGCGGGCTTTGACAGCATGACCGCCGTCTGCAGTGGCGCCAACTGGTGAGCACAAAAACGGTTACCCTCATTCGCGCGAATCGAGATACTAGAGGCGCTTTGCTGCGTCCAGGTTAACGCACGAACTCCAGATCGAGTGGACGTATTGAGGAATATGGAGCGCCAAAATTTTGATACGGAAATCGCGTGTTGGTACACTCCTTCTGGACGCAACAGTCGTGCGTGACACGCGCGAGAGAATCGCTGCGAATTCGCCCCTTCTGTATTTTTCTATATTACGTATTCTTATTATACAACCATGGGATATTAAATGAAGGCGAACCAATAAAACACCATAGCTAAAATTGCACCACGATTTACTAGAGCGTCGGACACGTCACATGTAAAGACTGGCGGCGAACACGATGTCCCGCTTGAGCAGCTTGATGGCCTCGCTGAACTTGTTCTCCAGGTCGGTGTTGCCGATGTTCTTGGCGGCCTGGCACAGCTGCCGCAGCACCTCCTCCAGACGACGCATGCAGCGGATTATTGAGCCTGAAATATTAAAAATGTTTATTACAACGAGCGGAACCCGACTTCGTTTAAGCATAGAAGGAAGGTTCCCGCGGGAATCCGGGATAAAGAGTACAGTAAATGATATGTCACAAACTTCTCGATCTCCCAGTGAAAATCCCATAAAATCCGTTCAGCCGTTCCGGAGATTAGCGTGTACAATCAGACAAACTTTTATCTTAGATCCGTGTTATAAATGCACACAATGTTATTATTATTACACTCTTATTATAAATAAAGATAGGGCTCATATTATGTAACTTCTGTAATTCAGATTATTCGCCTGATTTGTCTTTTCAATAAAATGTACAGCTTACTAAAGAAAAGAATAAGACAGTAAACATTCTTGTATTAGTTTAATAATAATTGGTTTTGTACACTTGATACAGCGTAATATTATTTGCATACACCACTTACCATCAGATGTACCTACTCATTAGTCAGCTATTCACATAAAAAAAGCAAAAACTCAACACAATAAGTAAACATACCTTCAAACACATCAGTCATCTTGCAGATCTGCAGGAAGGTGGCGCCCTTGGCCCACGCGAGCACCACGTCCATGAGCGTGTGTTTGAACTTGGCCACGTACTCGTCCTCGTCGAGGTCCATCTTGCACTCTATCGACACCTTGGCTATCCGCCGCGCGAACTCCTGCGCAGGAAGGCATTGGCAATTTTTACTAGTGTTAATAAGAGTTTTTTCAACCCTCTGTCTCTGAAAGGGCAGATGAACTGGCAAGGAGGGGTGCGGAGGCGCCCACCATGGGACCAGAGCCCATGGTGGGCGTTTCAAAAGCAGCTTCTCGAGCTGTCCTCAGAGCCTTGGCTCTGAGACAGGGCGAGGAGCTGTGGCAAAAAGCACCCGGACTAAGACAGGCAAAAACCCTTATCACTGGTTACTCGAAAAACTACTCCACTAAAGTGCTCAACCTAAAACGGTCAGACATCCGACTTATAATTAGGCTGCTCACTGGTCATTGCAGACTCAACCGACACCTATACAATATAGGCTTAAGTGAAAATGCAACATGTAGATTCTGTGGTGCGGCGGAGGAAACACCCATACATATCCTCTGCGATTGCATAGCAATTACCCACTACAGAAGTCGTATACTTGGAGGTCACATAATCAAACCTGACCTGATTAAAGAGATGGACCCCGGAAACGTACTACGGTTTATTAAGACTGTAGGCCTGGGGGACCAGATCTAACTAAAACTGGGATGGCTACAATAGATCAGAGATGGTCGCAGTGGCCTCGTAGGGATACTTGTTCCCTATGCCCAGACACCTAAATAATAATAACCCTCTGTCGCTTCAAAGATACCGACTGTGGGCCGCACTGATGCCAGCAATTTGACGACGCAGGCCTTAGGCAGGTGTCTCACCGCAAGTGAATCCCAGCTATTTACTTGCTCAAGATACATACAAAAGATATGATATTCATATGAACAAAAAAGAAGCATATTTATGTCGGCGAGTACTCGCTGACTGTTCACACTTTTGTTTTAGCTAGGGAGCCCAAGAGGGGATTTTTGGATTTACTCGAGCGCGTCAGATTAAGGTACAGGGGGTACCTGGTACCCAGTTAAGTAGCTCCACCAAATATGAGCCCCATATATAAGTTCGAATTTTTTTGCACATTATAATAATGGTAGCGAGTTTGCGTCACATCGAAATCGTCAGATTATTGAATGAGAGCTTTTTTTAGGTTCACTTAACACCCCCTTAGAAAATCTGACGTGCTCGATTTGATTTTTTCTCTCTCATTTTCAACCCTTACGTACGGTCACCCCCATCAAACAAACATCAGATTAACATAGTACATTATTAAAAATACGTAGAACATTGATGCTTACAATATCTGAAGCGCTCGAGTATGTACACATGGACATTATTTTTTTACATATTCAAAAGTCTATAGCCGCTTCCCCCACCGATGAAAAGGTATACAATTATATAACATTTTTTTCTTCTTATCATCTAAGCTTTGCAACCCAATAGGTCTCTATGACGCTCGAGTAAATCCACATTCAGCATCGTCGGCTCCCATACTATTTACACGGAATATCATATTTAAGTCCCTTTCTTGGGCGAAAAAATAACCCATTGCTATACGCTGCTCGGCCAACGCGAAACCCCATCTTAACAGGTACAACACCCCCCAAACACGACAAAACGTTCCAAAGGTTCCACCATGGGTTCCACACATGCCCATGCCGCTATAACCCCCCACCTACCTGTAATTGCCGCAGCACGCCGCGCAGCTCCTCCCCGCCGGCGGACGGCTCGTTGCTCTTCTCGTCGCACACGAAGCAGCTCACCAGCGCCGCGCTCTGCTCCGCCGACAGCGACTTGAACACGCCGTTGAACATCAGCTCCGTCAGTAGCAGCTCGTCAGCGCTGCAGGACAATGTCTATGTAGGTTGTGGTTTGGTGACAGTGAAGGGTTAGGAGTATTTTTAGAATGATTCGGGCAGGGGTGGCAACTTATAGTCATAACTATGATGCAGAAGATTACTTGTAGAGGTGAAGAACTGCCTCCGGCATATACTCTTACCACTTTTTCACGAGGTAAAATAAAATGAAAATCTCGAGATAAGATTTAGACTGACTGTCCAAATTTTAAAACAACAGGTAAGTACAAAAAGGCCAACCTGAATTCCAGAGGCAAAGGCTGGGGAACTAATGACATTACAAGCCGAGTTACATACATATTTTTATGCATTTTAAATGTTGTTAGCCTATTCTTCCCCTCATGATCCCTTTGAAAATAACAAGGATAATAATTTAACACTGAACGCATATCCTAAGAAAACAATATCATGCTTAAAATGATTACCTGCTTAATTCACAAGCTATCCGTCCCTTCAGCTCTATAACATCTGACAGGGTGCAGTACCCCAGTCTCCTCAGCACCCTTTTCCTCTTCTTCAGCTCATCCAATTGCAATATACTCTTAGCTTTCCTCAGTTCTTCTTTAAGTGCTGTCAGTTCTTCATACATTTCCTGTTTTCTCTCGTAGGAGGCAGTGAGTGCGCCCCGATTCTTATCATTGTGTAAGGGATGGGCATACAATCTAAAAATAATTACTCTAATCACTTACCAGCATTTAACAAAAACAATTTAACAGTCAGTCGTAAAATAAATAAAAGGAGTTCGTAATTAAAAAAAATAACAACTTTAACCAACTTTGGTAACACTTACGAAAATGCATTAAATAACCCATAACATAAATTGAAATCCACTTTACAATTTCCCCAACACAAGAGACAACATCTTACCTTTCTTCATAAACTTTAATCTTGTCTACGCACTCCTTGAAAACAGGATCGTCTATTTTCATGTCCTTTATAGGGTTTAGTAACGGCGGTCCGTCGGGGAAGCGTTTCTTCACTTCGCCGATAGTCTTTAGAACAGACTTGCGGCTGTCTGCCGGCCGCAGGTCCTTGGGATAGTACACTCGCAGCGAACTGATTTGGTTTATCAACGTGTGTAAAACTGATACCACTTCTACATCCCCTGCCTGAATAAAAAAGTTACAGTAAACGTATGATACGTGAATGGCATTAGGTACGTATATATGTGCGCAGGCGTGTAGATACGCGTTTACGTACGCGTGTGTATTGAAGTCCACGTATGCGTGTACGTTTGCGTGTAAAGTCGTAAAAGGATCTTTTGGCGCGTGGGTGACAGAGGCAGCGCCTTACAGTTTGCCTTACCAGTAAGGCGCTGTCTCTGTCATCCACACGCCAAAAGATCCTTGTAAGACTATAAGTGTGCGTGTGCGTGCATGTGTATGTATGAGTTTGAGTGTGAGTGATTTATGTTATTACCTCGCCGGGTGGACACGGCACGTTGGTCTCCGCCTCGTCCCCGTCAGATTTCTTCACGTGCAACAGTATATCCACAATAATCACGGCTTCAGCTGTCAACGGGTTTTCATCCTTCTTTCCCTTTGCTGTCTTATGCTTAAAATTCACTATTATTCCCCAGTCATACTCGTGTTTCTCAGTTTTGACCTGCAAACGTTCTACAGTTAATAAACATCGACCTTAATATATTATTAAAAATAGTAATCAGTGACCTTATCCTACTAATATTATAAATGCGAAAGTTTGTAAGGATGTATGTGAGTGAGTGAGTGTGTGTGTGGGTTTGTTACTCTTTCACGCAAAAACTACTGAACGGATTTTCATGAAACTTTGCAGTAATATAGCTTAGACATCGGAATAATATAATTTGTTAAAATTTATAGATTTTTGAAGGGACTGGTTTCCCGAAGCGAAGCGAGAGTGGATTTACTAGTTAAATATAAATACTAGTATAGCGACTTATATTACAGCCCGCTCGCGTCTCCGACTCGACGCGCCGAATCGGTGTACAAAATGCATATCGTGCACATCTCACTAACATCAGTACTCAATCAAGGGACTCTACTCAAACAGTACTCACAAGGGTCCGGGCTAAGTCTATAGCAATACAAAACAGCAGTGACCTTGACGAGCCGTCCGGGCTGCAGGAACGGCTTGAGGTACTCGGGGCGCGTGATGAAGCCGCGGAACTGCGCGCCCAGCAGGTCGAGCTGCGCGCGGATGCTGCAGTACGCCGCGATCGAGTGCTCGTGCTCGATCGACAGCGCCGAGTACTCCTTCTGCTTCGCTTTCACCTCTGGACAAGTACACAATCATGTTCACGTATCCCACCAAGTCCAGCGAAAAAGTTAAATTGTTACATTGTTAAACAAACAGCTAAATTGTCCATGAACTATACTTTTTATCTTAAACAAAAATCAGAGTACCTATATTTTTATACTCACTGTCTATGAGATCTGGTATAGCTGTTTGGTTTTGGAACTGGAAGAAACTCCGCTCGAGCATGTATTCGGGGTTAATTTCTTCTACTCGTAACAGATTCAACACCTAAAGCCAAGAAACAAAAATACAACTCAAAAGATAAAGTTATTAAACTAAACGAGGAGGCTTCAAATATATAACACTGAAAAACTATACCAGCTTCTTATTCTAGTGCACACAAAAGAAAAGGCATAGCCTTATGTCCGCATAAATCAGGTTTGCATAGTTTCAATGTAAAGAAAAGGCAAAGCTTCTGCATAAATCAGGCTAGTTAACAATGAGATAAGGGTAGGTACTTATGGAGTTTAGTTTTACATTAAACTTACCATGTTATAAGTGAGATGAAACGCGGAGTTGATAGGGTCGGCTTTCCCCTGGATCATGGTCTTGACGACGCTGGGCTTCACCTTCTGGTCTATCATGAGGATCACGATACCCTTATCGTCAAGACCACGCCGACCCGCACGGCCGGACATCTGGATGTATTCTCCAGACGACAGCTGAAACGTTATACAAAACGCTTATACTCCACACATGAGTTCAAGTGGTGCGGTTGGCATGGACAACAAAATTCCCCTACCTTTATACAAATATATCTATCACACAATGGTCAGCTCAGTCAAGAATCGATTACCTTATGTGTACATATAGCAATGTCACTTCGCGTCACAAGTAATGCTTCATTCATATCTATAAATCTCGTGCGAGGCAGACACGTGGCGTGGCGTGGCATGGCGTGGCTGTAGATGTGAATAGAGCATAATATTCTGTACTATATGCAAGGAGAGCAACTGAATATAGTGATGAAGTATAAACCTAAAGCACAATTTACTCCTATCAATCAGGCAAGTACACCAACTATGGCAATACCCCAGCACTTAAAACTAATATAGTGGCAAAACTTACGAATCTAAAGTCCTTTCCATCAAACTTCTGCGAGGTTGTGAAGACGACCGTTCTCGCCGGCATGTTCAAACCCATCGCGAAAGTTTCCGTTGCAAACAACGCCTGAGGAAATAGAAAACAGCAATTAAATTGAAGAAAAATTTGTTGTTAAATCATGAATTGTTTTGATGATCAATAGAAATGATATGAGTATGTATTATAATGCTAAAAGCACAATCGTATCCACGGATTATATTCTTATAATCCACACTGATAAGTGTCAACCAATCAAGAAATCATCAAGGATATATCTGTACATAGTAACTCCTCAACCCCTAAAATACCCTCTCTGAAATCTCCCATCCCGTTCGCTCACCTCTACACAAAAATGCTGTATCGAGTATCATTATATCACCTCACAACTCACATCACACATCACCGCTTACACAAACCCCACCCACCTTGATGAGCCCCAAGCCGAACAGGATCTCGATGGTCTCCTTGAGGATGGGCAGCAGGCCGCTGTGGTGGATGCCGATGCCGCGCGCACTGGCGGTAAGCTTGCCTCCAACCACCCTTACACGACCCCACCCACCTTGATGAGCCCCAAGCCGAACAGGATCTCGATGGTCTCCTTGAGGATGGGCAGCAGGCCGCAGTGGTGGATGCCGATGCCGCGTGCATTGGCGGTAAGCTTGCCTCCAACCACCCTTACACGACCCCACCCACCTTGATGAGCCCCAAGCCGAACAGGATCTCGATGGTCTCCTTGAGGATGGGCAGCAGGCCGCCGTGGTGGATGCCGATGCCGCGCCGCAGCAGCGGCACCACGTTCTCCACCTGCGGCAGCCGCCGGTCCTCCTCCGACAGCACGTCCATCGCGTTGTTGAACACCTCGTCCACTAGCTTCTTCTCCTCGACTGGTAATAGAACAATGTCATAAGATAAATACCAGGGCCGCCGTAACCAGGCACGCAAGCAATTAAGGGGCGGTAAATGGACCAAGGCCTGGCGGCATAAACGTAAGCTTGTGTGAGGTTGTCATAGAAAAGGTTCTGTACGCAGACACCCATAAAGCTAGTGGCGGCATCGCATACGCCGACCCCCATACGTAACACCACTAACACCCCAGGCAAGGACCTCATCAACATTTATAACCCCCTCTATAACCTCGCAATCCTAGGCACGTAACTAGTTTGCCTTAGGGATAAGTCAACACTAGGCATGACGTCATTATTAAAGATCGTCAATAATAAAATTATTATAGAACTCGTCAGCACCCACAAATCAAATTTAACTAAATTAAAGTAAAACATAAACTAAACAAAAGCTCACTCGTATTAAAGTCTAACTTCGCCATCTGCATGGCATAGAGCTCGCACTCCTTCTTGCTGAAGCTGAAGATGATGACGGGGGCGAAGTTCCGCTCCATGATCATCTTGACGATGTTGAAGATGTTGGTCTGGTTGTTCCCGCGCGGGCCGTCGCGCCGCCCGCGCTGGTCGCCCTTGCCCGCGTCGCCCGCGTTACTCAGCACCGCCATCGCTGTGTTGAAGTTGTCTTCTTTGAATTGACCCTGGAATTTGATTGTCTGTTAGTTGTGGTGTAAAGTACACAATAATTTTGATTTGAGAATGCCTGTTAATAAGTTTGTGCATTTACTCCTCCCAATTCCTTATAAAGCTTTATTTAAATATTGTAATGCACTTCGAGTATCATTTAGTGTTCAATATCAACTGGTTCATAAATAAAAAATTACAATTCAAAGAAGCCTTCCAAAGATGAGCCGATGATCTGAAGATGTAGCAGTGATAGCCTTATAGTTAAGAATTCGACCTCTATTCGGAGGGCCCGGATTCGAATCCCAGGGCACGCACCTCTGATTTTTGCGAAGTTTTGTGCGTTTTAAGCGTTTAAATGTCACTTGCTACAAACGCTAAAGGAAAACATCGTGAGGAAAGCTGCATGCCGGAGAGTTCGCAAAAGTCAAAGGTGTGTGAAGTCTGCCAATCCGCACTTAGCCAGCGTGGTGCTAACCTTCTCAGCTTCTAACCTTCTTCTTAACCTTCTCAGTCTGAGAAGAGATCCGTGCTCAATAGTGGGCCATGATGGGTTGAGATTATGATGATGATTCAAAGATGAATGAATCGCAATATGCTTAAACACCAATCATCACCTTCTCATCAACAACAAGGTGTATCCCGTCCCCGCCGGCCGGGAAGATGTAGTGCTGCAGCGGCGTGGGCCGGAACTCGGTGTACACCACGTGGCACGGCTGCGAGTGCAGCCGGCACACCCACTCCGCGAACTGCCGCGCGTTTGGTATAGTGGCAGATAGGAACACGTAGTGCACGTTGTCCGGTAACAGGATTAATGTTTCTGGAATTAATCGTCGGTTTTTACACTGCTGTTAATATGTTCCCTGGCCTATTTTTTTTGTCAGCTAAAGAATTGGCGTTTAGGCAGTGTATATGTAGGCTGAGAGTTTGACACCTAATGCTGTCTTTTCGTCCTTCAGTTAGGACTAGCAATTTAAGCATTTTTTGCAATAGCATAGAAGTACATGTATATGTAGACTTGAAATGATAAACTTACCTTCCCAAACAACACCTCTCTCCTTGTCTCTCATGTAATGAATTTCGTCAAATACAACCCAACCAACTTCTCTCATGATTTCTGATCCTCTGTACAACATATTTCTAAGAATCTGAAAATTTTAAAAACTGCATTAGTTTTATATTATGATATTATCACTTGCAAACACATTATTTAAACCCTATTATTTTCATTATGTATTTATTCTTCATATAGTCAACATATATTTAAGTAGTTAATAATCAATTTCTTATTATTATTTATTATTTCTTTTCTTTCATGTGTCAAAAAAAATTATTAAAAAAATATTCACCTCAGTGGTCATAATGAGGCATGATGCCGTAGGATTGATGGTAACATCACCAGTAATGAGTCCAACATCATGGAACTCTTCAGAGAATTCTCTGTACTTCTGATTGGACAGTGCCTTTATTGGTGTGGTATATATTACTCTCTGTTGGTTTTTAAGTGATAAAGCTATTGCATACCTGTAAGACAACAAAAGACATATTAAACATGATGAATATGGGCAGATAAGTCTATAAACTCTTCATTTGTCCAACTGAAATATATTCAAACAATGTTTATTACTTTAGCTTTAGAACATGTATAGAAAAAAGGTGATCTTATTGCTAAGCAGTGATCTCTTCCAGGCAATCTTATCTACAGGAAATATTCTTTAATGACAATCTTGTCAATAAACTTGATTTTAATTACAAAAAGATCTTCCATTCAACATCTTCCAACCCATTTTCCAATTTTATTTGAGGTTGGTGCAATATGTTTTCTCTTCCAATCTTCCTTGTTAGCTGTCACTAGACTGCCGCTTTTATCTTTCATATTGTCTTACACTCAATCCACTCATCTTTTCTTTGGTCATCCTAGTCCCCTGCATCAGAATGAACTTATATTACTCTATATTAAATTTAATAAAGGAAAAATATTTAAACTTACTCAGCAACCACTGTTTTTCCAGCAGAGGTATGTGCAGACACTAATACTGACTGCCGGTTATCTATGCACATGATGGCTTCTTTTTGAAACGGGTCCAATATGAAACTGTATTGTTTGGCGGGTTGCGTGCTGATGGGCTGCAGCGGAACATACTCATGATTGGGGGGTATCGCCACCTCGTGCGTACAACCCTCGTGAGTCTCAAGCGTGTGAACTACTATCCGGGCACTGTTAAAATCTATGCTGCAAAATCCAATAGGTAATCCAATAAATAAATAAGAGCCAAAATGTACTAAAATATAATTTTGATTAAATATCATGGTTTCAACTTGCGTAGAATCCCCACTTACTTTAAATCTTCAACTACCACAGAGTCATCTTCTTCATCTTGTTTCGGTTTCTTCGCCGTATCAGCATATTGAACTTCTTCATGAGCACGCTTTTGACTCACTGTTGTTGGTAATGTAGTCTCTTTATTAGAATCCGTCCTAAAGCAACAAAAACTGTAATTATTATTGAACTACAATGCTGACAACACGAAGTATAGGTTATGTTACAGTACTAACAAGTGCTTTTCACTAGTTTTATCATCCTGCGATGAGACCGTATTAACATTTTCTGTAGAATCATCGAAACAATCAAACAAACCCTTAACATTAGCCATTATTTTAGTGAACAAAGTATTGTTAATAACTAAATATAAGACACATATCTTTTCTTTCATGAAAATTTCAAGTTTTAATTTTCAATAAATAAATACAATACAGAGTAATGTGATGTCCACATCCACAGATCCACACCACAAAATACCTATCAAAATGATAGCACAGACACGCACAAATGTGGCACAAATTAAAGCCACGTGCCGTAACCATAGAGATATTACACTAGACGGCAGAAGCCAGGCTTCAGAGCGTACCTCGGATAAAAAGAGACGAAATCTTTAGTATCTCAGAGTAATGATAAACTATGGAGAGGTAGTAATAAATCGAATGTTTTCTATATAGCGAAACTCTTTTAACTTACGCAGGTCCGCTCGTGACAGAAAGAGATAAACATATATAATCCATATGTACGTCAAACATTGAGGTCGCCGTTTTTACACTGCATCAATTAGTGATGTGTACGGGAAAATTGATTCTATCGATAGATTGAATTATAAAGAAAACAACGTTACATTTTGGGATTGTATTTATGAGTTAAGTCAGCTGCATTAAATTGTTACATTTTAAGTCATTACTCATATTCATTTCTATTTATGATTTATGAAAAATAAATAGGGCGAAATATTTTTAGAAGTAAAAGAAAATCAGAATGAAAAACGTTTATTCGAAGTAGGTTTTTACAAACACTTTTCGAAAGTCAAACTACGCCATCGCTTCAACAAATCCCTACGCTGTGTGGTCTTGGAAGAGGAAGCGACAAGAAACTCCCAAGGAGTTGCTTTTCCTACTGACAGTTACAGATTGAATACTACGGGTATTACTTATGGCTAAAATACAAAACTCACGTCCAAACCGTCTTATCTTTAAAATTATCATCAAGTTTGTCTTTAACCTTTCGTCCGTTTAACCTTTCGTCATAAGAATGCTTTTAACGTGAGTTTTAATTTTACAGTATGGCATTTTCGTTAATTGTGTCGAAATTTTATTACATATAGATTTTAATACATCTACCCATGTACAAGTCACCAGTTTTGCTAAGACTGAAAGGAGATGTTTCAAATCCGGCCCACAATATGTACAGTACCTCGAAAAATCGAGAAAAATTTATGGAATTTGGGAAAAATAAAGATAAATTGCTTAAATGCATACTTTTCTGGTACTTTAGTATTTATAATTCATTTTTATCAATTTTCAACATGGCGTCTTGCCAAGTCGTCATTGATCATAGATCGCGAACTGTCTACTGTCACTTTAAATGACAGAATTGTAGGTACATATGTCAAACTTCTATCAAATTAACCAACATGGCGCGTGATGACAACTTGACCGCCATGACGGACTTTTGTTTTTGTGTTGCAATTTTAAGTGTACATTTTTGTGTTATACCACAAAACTAAAGCAATTTAAAGGAATTGGATGATTGAAAACTGTTTTAATTGTGTTTCTCTATTTTTGAGTATGGTGTACAAAGTGGTGGCGGGGCTCCATACATTTTGAAACATCTCCTTTGATACAATGAGGGTAACCGCGTGTGGATTCGCCGCTAGAGGCCGCTAGTGTAGAGGGTGGTCTGCCTGTCACTTCTCTCTTGTCTATTCACTGAATAGTATTCAGACAAGTGTCACTTGTCAATGTTTATATATGGGCGGGCTATTTAATTTAATTAAAAATGGCAAATTCGAGTTACGAGTCAATGAACGTAAGTAATTTAAAAGAAGAGCTAAGAAAAAGAGGTGCAAAGTTAAGCGGCCTGAAAGAACAACTAATTCAGAGGTTAGTTTATTTACTATTTACAAGAACATTTTTTGTCAACATAAAGCTTTTTTATCGAGTTTGGCTACAACCCATTAATGACCCACTACTGAATACGGTTCTCTCCTCATTATTGAGGAGGCCTAGAGCATTCTCCACCACGTTGTTCCACCATTCTCGATATATTATCGTAAACTTTGTTTTGGCGCCAGACAATAAACAAACTTTGACAGCTATATTTTTGACAAAAACTTTGACAGCATGACCGCCGTCTGCAGTGGCGCCAACTGGTGAGCACAAAAACGGTTACCCTCATTAGTTTAACCTAGCCCTTAGCAACACTCGCTTAAGGCTGCGTTTCCACCAGAGATGTGCGAGGATGCGTAGCGAGGGATGTGTTTGTGGAGAACCAATAGAATCGCTTCATTTACCTCGCCTCGGTCAGCACAGCTCTGGTGGAAACTACTCAGCGGAGCTAGATTTTTGCGCATACAAAACAAGCGAGAGATGTGTGCGAGGGATGTGTTGCGAGGGATGTGTACGAGAGATGTGTTGCGAGGAATGTGTGTGTTGAGAAGGATGTGTTGCGAGGTTGGCGCATACTGTACAGTAAGGTCATTTATAATCGGCTGATGTGAACTTCATTTTCCGAGATGTTTGCGCAGATACAGTAACTGACCAATCAAAACACGGCGGCCATGACAGTGTTTTCTGATGCGCTACTTTGGCCATGGATGTATTGGCTAACTATCCTACCGCCCGCACTCCCCACCTCTTACCACCATTTTGGCCTTAAAATCGACATCTGCGCAGCCACTGGTAGCTATGTTCATATCAGCCGCCACCATCATAGACGGACCACTACACCCCACTGCACCCCCGTCGACACATTTCACAGCTTCGCAACGCATCCTCGCACCACACATTAATGCGCATTTTCACAGCTCCGCTACACATCCTCGTAGGCACATTTTCATCGCACAGCTTTGGTGGAAACCCCCACACATTTTCACAGCACAGCTAGACATCCTCGCACGACACATTTCCATCGCACATCTCTGGTGGAAACGCACCCTAAGACCTGAACAAGTACACGCGTGGCGTAGCAAAGTCCCCCATTAAATTATTTGTGATTAAAACATGTATGAGGCATTTTGTTGAGGAGGATTATTATAAAATAAAAGAAAAACGTTTAATGTATGTAAAAACTTTTAATAAAATATATTTATATTTTAGTATCTTATCAAAACAACAAAGATTAAAATGAACAAATTATGAGTCTTGTTCACAAACAAAAAATAAAATTAAAAATGTAACATAAAATAAACTTTGTCTTTTCTTCTCAGATATAAACCAAAAAATATTAAACTATATTTTTTATATCAATTTCAATGATATGTGAAATCACAATAGCTTTGTGAACTAATCAAACTAGAATCATCTTTGGGAACTTTTTCAAGCTTACAAGACAATCTTTGATACTTATATTATTTTATTATTTGTATTTTTTTGCTTTTTTGACTTTTAATAAAAAATATTTATATTTTAGTATCTTATCAAAACAACAAAGATTAGGGAATTCAATTGTGAACACTATGAGCTAATTACATTAAAATTGTAAAATTATATGATAAAGAGCATCATGAAGTAGGTATTTAAGTAAATTGTTGTATGTATTACTGTGGGAACTAGGTATACAATGTATTTTTCATCACACCTATTCGAAAAAGACGAGTTGGTTCGGACTTACGGGGTTCTAAAGTTGCTGTTTTCTATTCAGCGGGCGGGAATGAATTTTCATACAACTTTTCCGTCCAGCTAGATCTTTTCCGTCCTATTTTGAATTTAGAACATTTTAGTATTTTGCGCTAAAGAAGTCGAACTCAAATATTGTTTGAATAAAGAATGTCTGGTACGACGCGAGGGTCCCGCCAGCTGAATAATAAAAAAAGAAATCAAATTAAGATTTCGTTTTCAAATTAAAATTAAGTTTTCGTGCATTTTTACGTATTATTTTCTATTATATATATATTATTTTCTCATAGTGGGTGATGAAAAGTAGAGTGTATCACTCGGGTGCAAGTATATTTTTGGCTCGGGCGACGTACTTTGAATCCCTCGCTACGTTCGGGATTCTACTAAAGAATCCCTCGCTACGCTCGGGATTCTACTCTAGAATCCCTCACTTCGCTCTGGATTCAAAAAACGCCCTCGCCGAAAAAATATTACTTTGCACCCTTGTCATACAATCTACTATATGTTGCACATAGGTAGTGTTCACATTTATGTAAAATAGTAAGTATCTAAGATAACAAGAACATTCTGGAACAATATTTATGGACTTTTCTATACGGTAGCAAAGACATAAGTAATGGAACATTATTTGTTAGTACTCTTTTAGTAATATAGTAATAGTAGTGAAGGAAAATAAACAATGTAATAATTAGACAGTTACTGATTAGCAAGTTACAATACACTGTGGGAACTAGGTATATAATGTATTTATGTTGCAAGTTGATAGGGTTTACATTTATATAAATTGGTAAATATGAAAGATAATAAGAATTGTTATGTTTGGAAGGATCTCCATAAACAAGTACAAATGCAATAACGTTTTGAACAGGCATAGTTGGCTCACGTTATAACAATGTTCTGTCATAATGCAATTTGAGTCTTGTTTATTTTTACATCAACACGCATCCCACAAACGTAACGACATATTATTTACCTTTAGCAAATAATTATTATGTTTCAATGTATCCTCAGCAATGTATCGATATTATCGATGTAAACATGGCTGTCTACAACACTTAAAACACATAATTTGTAAAATTTTGGAAAAACAAGACGAAATAGGGTGTCTAATCTGGTCAATGGACAACATTTAGTCATATTATGGATCTTTCTTTCTTTATGAACAGAATATGAACAGTTTTTGTCATTTTAGCACAAAATAGAAACTCAAAGTAAAAAGACAAACATGAGACAAACTGTGGCATTCAAACTCACTGACAAACAATTTACGATTGACGTTTAGAAACTAAGTGTTGCCAGTAAACTAAATTAGTTCCATGAGTTTACCGCAATATGGCGAGATTTTTTATATTCCTGGTCAACCAATAAATTACATTAAATTTTAATAATAGTAATCATACACCTTTATTTTTGTTTTCCCGTTTAATCCATACTATGATTTAAATAACAAGATCCAATCCAAGACTATAGTAATGGGGGCTTTACATTATACAATTTGCAGAGCGCTAACTGAGCTAGCGTGCTAACACTAGTTAGTGCACTGAGTTAGCGCTCTGCAAATTGTATAATGTAAAGCTCTCATTAGATTCTGTGGAATTTATATTTTTTAAGTTGACAACACTGATTACTTCTCGTTTTTCCCTAATTTAAAGATAAGTATACCTTTATTTTATCTCTTTGTCTTGAAGAGACAGACAGACAGACAGATGTGGATATGCTGTCTGATGTATTGAATGGATTTTAATGAAGTTTTCACCAACAAACATAGCGATACATGAGATGGTTTTACATTTTTTGCATAATTTGGTTGAAATATGACGATAACTGTAGAGAATGTAGGGAAAGTCAGGATATCCTAAAACGTACAAACACTATCTTATTCCTTTCAAATATAATAAAAAAAATGTAAGGGTGGTATATAATTACATACATTTTGAAGATAAAGATCATATTTTGCGAAACAGACAGCGCATGGAATAAAAAAATACCTACTATGAAAATACCTGCATGAAATAATGGAATTTGAATTTAGTTATATCCAGAAGCAATTTTCAGATCTTTACCTGACAGTGAACTTAATTATTTAAGTATGATTAACTTTGAGAACGCCCTTTGACTATGAATAAATAATGACTTTGAACAAATAATAGAAAAAATTATATTTATTTTAAAAAAGTTTTGCGATCGATTCGCTGTCGATCGCTCAGTGAAACGCGCAGCCTGATAATACCGTCAACTTTGTCGTTGATATGGCAACATATATGACTCAATAAAATGGTCACGTGATCATATTAGCTTGGGTTTTGCTTTGCAGTGGCTGTTTGCTTTTGCTTTGCTTTAGAGGTTGTGAAGGTATCAAAATCGACGCTTGCCTCCGTTTTTATCAAGCGTGGAGAGAACATTACTGTATTTATTGTGACTTAAAGTTTTATTAAAATGTCGTCTAAATCAAAAAAGACTGTAACGTCTTCGTCGAATATAAGTGTTGTGTCTTCGGTGCAAAGCCCACCTCAATCAAGCACTCCTGTTGGAAGCCGCCCTTCTAGCTCTGCCGGTCGACCAAACAGCCCTCTCAGTCCTACAAGACATAGCAGATTGCAAGAGAAAGATGCGTTACAAAACCTCAACGATCGGTTGGCGGCGTATATCGACAAAGTGCGGCAACTCGAAAGTGAGAATTCCGGCCTCCGGCGTGAAATACAAACTACACAGGAGGTGGTCACACGCGAGGTGTCTAACATAAAAGGAATGTATGAGCATGAGCTTCAAGATGCTCGGAAGCTTCTAGATGATACGTCCCGTGAGAAGGCTAAATTAGAAATTGACTTGAAGAGGTTGTATGAAGAGAACGATGACTTAAAAAAACGGTAAGTGACAATTTTTATTGACTAGTATAGTACAATTGTAATGCTTTTGATATTAGCAAGCTATTTTGATATTATTGAAGGTGTAAAGATAGCATTTGGTAGGAATTCTTCCGGTTAACCTTAGTTTACGTCATCGTCGGTGTTTCAACGCGGGCGCGGTGACGAACGCGCGCGACCTCGCCTTTACGACACAGTGACATCATAGCTCAAATTAAACTGCCCAATCGCACGTAATCTAACACAACATCTATCCAAAAAATGTCCACGGCCATTATCTATTTACTATTTATCATTTTTAAAGTTGGGCTCAAATGACAAATGCTATGTTGTTTGTAAACAATACTTAAATTTTTTATTGTTGTGTACTGCCCTTTTGGCACTAAGCAATATAGATCACATACTATTGACCTTGTTCACAAAGTTTTTATTGGTTATTAATTCAACATACAAAAGATATGTATCTTTCATTATTGTCCGATAATAAATAAGTGACTCAAAGGTTAATAATGTTGCTTACATACATATAACTTTATGCATTTTATTATATTATCAAAGATCCCTTGTTACTTCCATGTTAATTATCTGTATTGTTTTTTTCATTGTGCTTGCAACATTGTTATGGTATATTACAATTAGACTACACAATAAAACTAGTTCAAGTCATAAAGAAAGCGAATATCCCAATTTCTAATCTATTGATGTCAAGGTGAAGCCATGCCCAATATTCAAGTCGTACACATTTATACTGTTTCACAGCTATGCATTATGATTATTTTAAAGTAAACATAGGTATTTGGAGATATTTTAATTAAAAAAACATAGTAAATTAGAAACAGTATTCAAGAATTTTGGAGTTACGATGTTAGAACAGAATTTTTATGTAAATTTAAATTTAATGACTTTTAATTGGATATTATAGAGACTATAAACAGTAATATAAGACATTGCTCAAGATGGTGGTGGTAACATCATTCTTATTCTATTCTTGTTTGGTATCGTTTTGATGATGCCTCTGGTGTTGATGATGTCAATACATGAAAAAATACATAATATATTATTATGTTACATAGCTCATCTGCTTGTTTGTTGGCTTGTAATATATATTTATATTATATTTATAAACTTGCCAATTTAGAAAGTACATTGCTGTATTGATAAGGGCCATAAAGGAATTACTATAAAATTTGATTATTGCAAAGTAAACAGATAATGTAATTATTGCAAACATGTCTTATCTGATTGCAATGTATACAAACATTTCTCAATTAACTTTTGTGTATCTGCTTGTATGTTACAAAATTACATTATAATGTGCCTTGTGTGAAGAAAATGTTCAGAAAATGTTTTGTATTTTACCCTTTTATACATCTTTCACATTTACATATCTACTATGTGGAGGTGGTTGTAATTAAACCTGCGAGACCTTAAAAGCTTTAAACATAATGAAGTTTAGATGCATGTGTAATTATTGATTTGAGAATTCCATTCATCAATAAATCAATGGTAGATATTCTATGGCTACGATAGTTTAATCAGTATTTAATTTAATATATTTCTATTTAAAATAGAAAGTTTTCCCTAATATTTAAATATTAGTATTTAGTACCTACCAAGACTGTATGTTGGAACTATAGTATTCCAGATTTTTTTATTCACATAAAGGTGCAAAAGTATAAATTAAGTACTAAATACATTTATGACCAAGCTGTTAAAATAATGTTTATAAAAGATCCATCCCGCCTCGAACATACCTACATGCTTTGCATTAAAATTACCTCATATTGTTACTGCATACAAAAAATGGCAGTGCTACTTTTTTGAGCTTCATTTTGCCTTCAATGTTTGTTGACCCTGGCTGGCAGTCGCGAATACGTCATGCACTAAACTTACACTCGCTCTATCGGCGCGGAAAAGCTTACATTCTAATGATAACATGAATTTCGTTGTATTTAAATTGTACTATATTTTAAGTTTATAATTAATTTATCCTTCATAATATTGTGAGGATAAACAATAGATGAAAAACTGACTGTCATAATGGTGCGAAATTCAATGAATGATTAAAAATCGTATGTATTTTAATTTAATCGTGAACAAAGTCTCTGAACGGCCCTCACGCATAATTATATTTATTTGTACTTTTTTACGTTATTACCGTTTTAGCTTTAACTAACCAGTATACAATTATTCTGCCCTGTTCAAAGAATTCATAACTTGGTAGGTATTGGACCTTTTTAATGCATGACGAAATGTTCGTAAATAAACTCGATGACGTAAACCGCCGAGCTTTTCGAACAAGAGCAAAAGGTACTAAGTTGACATTAAGCAGAATTCGCTTGCAACTTATTACATCCTGTCATAAAAATCAAATCTAAAATGTGTGTTAAGGTTTTATGAAAGCCTAAAAATATTTTTCATTTCATTTTGATTTATTAATTTTCATTTGATTTCATGTTAAAAATATATATTATATTAATGTTTATAGTATAAAATTATATTATTATTACTTATATTATTATGTAGTAGTTTACTATTTTTTATGCAATATTTGTTTTCAAAGTTGTCATAACAAGGAAATTATTATCACCAGATAACGCATTACCGAAGCTTACATTTTCGCGCCTCGTGTCCACTTTCACCCGCGCCGCGTTGCAATTATAACGTAGAAGTCAGTTTTAGGTCAGCAACGCATCAGGGATACATTTGATGTTAGTATCACTGGCTATCTGGAATAATCTGGATTGTACTACGTCCTTATTTGTAGTAATCGTTAACTTATGCAACGACGTTTCTACCCCCCGCTGCGGCAATCGTACAATACTATTTTCGCAATAATATTCCGTACATCGCACATGTAGGTCTGTACCTACATGATAAAAATGAAGATTTAATTATAGATTTATCACGTATTCCGTAGGAAGCAATATAATTATGTGTTGAGTAGTTTAGTCAAGCAGGATTACTTGGGGGAAATTTATTCACTATCCTTGATTTTATAGACTAACAATCGACGCAGGAATTGGTAGGCAATGTAAAATAGAATATTTCACATCCATAGTGCCTTCCAAACTTATGACAGTTTAGTCAGTATTAGAAAAACTGGTAGGTACATAATAGTAAAAAAAACTACATATACTTACCTAAGCTAAGCAGACAATCTCATTTAAATGCTAATCACTAACTTAGTAAGATTTCAATAAACGTTAAACGAAATCGCTGATCAGCTTCGATAAAGTTTACCCTGTTGATGTTGGGTATATCCCAAATAAACGAAACGAATAAAATGTTGGCTAAACTGTTGTTTTGTAGGTACATATTTACATTCATAATAACAAAGTGTATTATGCCTTGTAGATTGTAGGTTGGATTAATAAATAATTAGCTAATGTTGTACTGTGTACGTGAAGGAAGCCTTTAAAGGTAGTCTGCTTTAAATCATGCCCATGTAAATACAAAATAATTTAATTACAAAAATAAAATGTCATGTATGTACTTATTTAATCTTATTCAACTAAGTAAGAAGTAACATAATAAATAGAGCATGTGAAGTATAAATAAGTATTTTGCTAAAATCCGCGTGTCGGTAACTCTATTGTGCGTGGTGCTAGTGACGTTAGGTAGGTAGTTCGAGGTAAAAACATTTTTTTTGAACGCACTGTTAATTTCGTACGTCTAATTTGGGTTCGTCTGCGGAATTGCACGAAGAAAGTATGCGAGTAAAAGTCTATTAAATACCAAATTTGAAGTCAAAGCACAATATTGAAATACCATATTTCGTCATTATTAACGACGTCTCATGTTGCTCAATAAGTAGAAACGGTAATATCTTCCGCATAACCAGTTATTTCGGTCGATGTGGCACGTCGCGGTGCTTCGTGCATACTTTCGACGATTCTCTTCCCCTCCTTCATTGTTTTAAAAAAAATGACCGGTCACGCCATCGAACGACCGCACCCACGTATAGGGTGAGATTACTATCAGTCCCGAAGGAAGTTGATATTAAGCATAACTGTAGAGCGTGGTTTTGTATCTGTGTAGAATTTTTAATTTTTATTCTTAACACCGAGACAGCAATTATAGGTAGGTCATGTTAAATTAAATATGTCTCAAATACAAATGATAATGTTAACTTAAAATAGCCTCATTACCTTACAATTACGATTAAGTCAATTAGACGAATAATTAATTATAAAACTAACCGAACTAGTTGGTTCCGAGGTCAGTTGCAATTGGATAATATGTTAATATCTGCAAGTAGTGCACTTGTGAAGTACATACATAGATAAAAAAATAGGAAAAAGTAATGGATCAGACGAAGCTGGCTTAAGGTAAATCGGCCAAGGATTACGTGTGGTGTCGCGTGCTAGGCCGACGGCGACGGCTACGCGGCTGTACGTATTTTTATTCGAAAACCGACATAACGGAACGCGAGCATAGCGTCGCGACTCGACCAACGCGGGGAAGCCGGGGACCGGGGAGCATGCCGCAAACATGTTTACAATAACATTCCATTTCGTAGTTACGTAACCCCACACGGCAACGGTGAACATGACATTATCGGACGAGGTGAACACCGACTGTTCTCTTTTAACCCGTAGATTGACATTGAGCGGCTAATTGAATGGATAAACGATTTATCATGACATTTGTTAGGTTAGCTCACACGTGATGTCATCTAATAAAATTGTATGTTTTACAGCCTGGACAAGAAAACCAAGGATTGTCAACAAGCAGAGAACTTGGCGCGTCACTACGAGACTCGTTACACGGAAGAAAGCAACAAGTACAACACTGCTCTTGCTGACAAGAAGAAAGCTCAAGATGAAGCGAGGGTAAATATTTTAATCAATAAAATATTTGTGTTATGTCAAAACGTGTCGAACTCGCTAACCTAGGGCTCAATAAGTAGGGTGGTGCCCTTTGAGTTAACGGAACCCCATCATGCGCGATCGTTAGTTTGGATATATTATTATGATATTTGGATAACAATCGTTAAGCCATCCTTCAGGTGGCACGAAAATTTCCCACACTTGGTAGAGGACACACTAGAGGTAGTGGCCAATCTACCAATCCGCCCTCACGCAGCGTGGTAGAGTATTCTCAAGGCGTCCTCAGTTTTAAGGGGAAACCCAAGCGATATAGGAAGCCATTACTGGATTGAAGCCATGCTAATAAAATGAAATCCTTAGTTTTGATTATTTTTGCGATGTCGCGATATGGCCCGGCGCGGCACGGCACGGCGACGGCGGGCGGTGTAACGTTGGATAGTGTTAGGCGGCCCCTAGACGGTCAATTATATTGTACAATATTGCAAATTGTGCAATATAATTGACCGTTTAGGGTTAATATTGAGGATTGCGCAATTATTGTTCGAAAGTTTGAGCGAGTTTAATTTTTATTGCACCATATTTTTCCATTGCATCGTGTAGGGTCAGTATTGCACAATATTTTTCAGTCTGTGGTTCGTCGTCACGAGGAGTAGATACAAGCGCGCATTCAAAATGGCGGAAAAAGAGAATCCAAAACTTAAGGAAAGAGAGTTTATATGCGAATGTATCCAATTGTACAGAGAATTGCCGTCTCTGTGGAATGTCAAGTGCACACGGGATCAATACTATTCTCCGACTGAACACGAAAACATTGTGCAGTTCGTATTATTGTGCAATATAATTGCTCGTTTGGATTCAGAGCGCCTTTCAATCTTATTGTACAATAAAAGTATTGTACAATGTTATTGTAGGTCTAGGGGCCGCCTTAAGTTAACCGCACGCGACGACATTGAAAATACAAGTAAGAGTCATAGGTCTAGTGAACTAATTAACTACGTCATGTTTAAATATAGAAGTACTATAAAAATGTCAATAAAAACTATCAGGTCTATTGAAACTACTTCACCCATTTAATTGGTAGATACTGTACATGTCATGCTGCCTCTACACATAGGCCAACACGTTGGCAAGTGCGTTGGCTCCCAATGTGTAGAACGGGCGTTGGAACGTTGGCGGTAGGCATTTGAACGTTGGCCGGCGCGCTTGCGAGCTTGCCGCGCGGTGTCGGTATCATCAAAGAACACTTGTCGCAAGCTTGGCGCACCATCCACACATTGGCCGCGCGATCAGTCTGCCCGGAGCAGCGATCAAGAGTGCATATTTTCTTCTTGCGGCGTATTAACACCTAACGTAACAAAATGGCGTATAATATGAGTAATGATGAAACTTTTAAATTTATTGAGCTCTATCAGAGTGAAAATTGCCTATGGAATCCAAAAAATAAGTACCATAAAAATAAAAATGTTGTAAGTATTAAAAATGCTAAATAAATAAGGTTCTTGGACATTCCGTTTTCCTTACGATATTTTACTTCAAAGTAAGAGCATCATACTTTATTATTATTTTAATATTATAAATATGAAAGTATGACCCTTTTCTTGTATACTTTTACGTAGTAATTATAAGCTGTGAATAAATATACAGCTGCAGCTGTTACCAACTCAACATCCATTTTTTGATCCGTCCGCACATTGGCCCGAACCAAAGCATACTGAACGACCTTCCAATGTGTGGATTAACTCACAAGCACGTTGGCAAGCGCACCGCCAGCGCGTTGGCGAATGCGCTGGCCTATGTGTAGAGGCGGCATCATACACATGCCGACACAGATATAGCCCGCGAAATTCGAATTTTATTTTATTTTTGTCAACTCCAGCTGCTCGTAACCTGCGTCATACTTGATTCGCAACACTTTATTTTCTCGGCTATATGAAAATATTTTTACAAAATATCATTTACCTATTAAGTTTGTCATTATTATGACTATTGATGGGGGTCATTTAATTTAATTTTATAATTCCGTATTTTCCTCTCTTTTCTTGGTCGGCAACGCGTTGTATTTACACAATATGGCATCTCGTCAGCTTATTTGTCGCTCATTTTCCAATAGAAGACACACACGCTATATTATTTCATCACGCTACGACCAAAAGGAGCGGAGCAACAAGTTTTCCGAAGCGAAGCGATTAATATATGATGCAGGACGACGTCTGCCGGCTCAGCTGATATATTATAAACATAATAATTTCTCATTTTATAACTTTGTTGCACAGGAACTGGCCAAGGAATTGGACAAGCTGCGCAAAGTGTACGGCGACACGCGCAAGACTCTCGAAGAGGAGATGCTGTGCCGCATCGACATGGAGAACACGGTGCAGAGCCTGCGCGAGGAGCTCTCCTTCAAGGACCAGGTGTTCCAGCAGGAGCTGCAGGAGACGCGCACCAGGCGGCAGGTGGAGATCTCTGAGATTGGTATGTGCAGATTTGGTATTCCCTATGGAACGTTTACACTCTTCTCTTTGCATCTCTCTTGGGCCAAAAAATATACGCAAAACAAGCAAGACCCAAAAAACATTCCCATTAGTTTGGTAAGTTTAGTTCCTCATCACATTAAAATGGAATGTGCACTGTTAGCAATTATTCTCAAATGTCAAGTGATATATTTGTAAATGCTTATAAAGGATTTGTAAATGCTTATAATGTGAATTACATCATAATCTAAATATCACAGATTACTATGAACGAGCAACAAACCTTGATAGCTAAAATTGTAAATACTTATCACTAGTTGTATCATAAATACTTGTGTGTGAGAAAATTTTACTGTTAATTTTATATGCAAGTCGACTTATCAACTTATTCACGCCTGGTACGGATACATATGAGCCTATTCTTATTTTTTCAAACTATTATCAAATTTACATTTTAAACATATGCAGGTTGTTTCTGCAACCATGTCCTTTGCAAATAGATATGGTTGTGATACACATATTTACACAGTGATAGTACGTCTAATGTTAGGTCGACACCCTTATTGTTTATACTGTGTGTCGCAGACGGCCGTCTCGCGCAGCAGTACGAGGCTAAGCTGCAGCAGAGCTTGCAGGAGCTCCGGGAACAACAGGAAGCCAACATTAAAGCCAACAGGGATGAGATCGAAGCTCTCTATGAAAATAAGGTATGTTAACGTCTATTCCTGTATGTTTTAGAGATATTTATACTACTTGTGATAAGTAATTTCTGCGTAACTTGATTATTTGTTTGTTTATTTTAATTGTATTTGTATATTAAGTTTATTTTCAACTAAGAATGCCTTATATACAATTTACATACCAGCCAGGGATATACAAAACTATAACTTAGAGACGCTTTTCGCCAAGTGGACTCCATACACCCATACAAACGGGAAATTCCAAACAAAGTGGAGAAATAAAATTTAAATAAAGAACTTTATAGAAGTAATTTATAAACAGACAGTTTTCATATATCACAACTCGCCAAGTGTTATATGGTTAGATTTTTATTTATTATTAACATTATTGTTGAAAACTTACTCTAAGCGTTATAATTATGTCGATGAAGACTTGTCATAATTGTTCACATGTTTGCAATAAAAACGTAGCCGTACATGACCGACGATATTTTACGTCATGGTATATATTTCAAGCAGCTGAAGAACCTGCAGGCGGCGGCGAACCGCAACAGCAGCGCGGCCACGGTGGCGGTGGAGGAGCTGCGCACCATGCGCACGCGCATCGACGGCCTCAACGCCACGCTCAACGACCTCGAGAACAAGAACGCCGCGCTCAGCGTAAGTTTGCACATTGTCCATCGGTGTCTACGTACTAGTAGTAATTACGAAATAAAACGTTATTGTAGCAAAATAGCGATATTATCTGTGTAGGCGGTATAAAGGTGTGAATGTATGAATGAAAGGAAATTTATTTGAAATTGGTGTTTTTACAAATTCCTTTTGAAAGTCATAACTCAAACTACGCCATTATTTCAACATAATTATGTATTGCTACTATGAGTGTTCGTGGAAAAATAAACTCCCAAGTAGCTTATTTTCCTAGTTACAGATTAAAATTACAGATTGGACTTATGGCTACAATATCAGTCATGTTCAAGCACATTATTAATGATCCAGTTTGTTATAATTATTACCTTTCATCATAATTAATTAATATGTTATATGAAGCTTCTTAATTAATATGTTATATAAGTTAAGCACATAATGTTTTGGGTTCGACCTGTTAATTATGTGTATTTGTATGTATAAATAAATAAATAAGAATACCATTATTTTAAGTACATCATTATTTGTTTGGTTTGCCAGTAACATTGTACAGATATAAGAGTGAGACTCTATTCCGCCCGCGCTGCCAACCTTAGTAGACCTTGGCTTCCTCAACCAGTTTTTTCTCTTTCCGCTCTGTCGCACATCCCACATGTGAGAAATCAGATCTTCAAATTACAGTCGAATAAGTCCATCAAACATTATACCTGAATTAACGAAAGTATGGAATTCCCACTCCCCGGTAAAAACAAGTTTATTACTTGTGCTCACAGTTCAATTTAACTTGTCAACAAAATTAACTTTATGGCATTGTGCTTTCTCGCCGTCAACCTGCAATGTACCTTAATAACAGGGTCAGAAACTGGCAGTTGGTTGGGATGCAATTAAAACAAATTCGGTATCCAACAAGAATGCTGTATGCAATATTTCCTAAAGTATGATCCACGGTCCCCTGGTTGTCTGTGAGTATGTGTATGGGGGTCCGTCGTCTTCTCAGTGGACATTTAAATTGATAAATAAATGCCAGCAAGTCTCGCAATATTAAGCACAACAACATTGATATTGAGTGTTGTTATTTTTGTGTTTGTTGGTCATATGCGTTTTATATTATGGGTTCTTGAAATTTTGCCTCATCGTTTAGGGGTCCATGGACTAATAAAGGTTGACTGATACAGTAACAATAATAATATATATTGGTGTACAGAACCGTTGCCGCGAGCTGGAGCGTCAGCTGGAGTCGGAGCGCGCGCGGCACGCGGAGGACCTGGCGTCGCTGGAGCAGGAGCTGGCGCGCCTGCGCGACGAGATGGCCGCCCAGCTGCGCGAGTACGCCACGCTCATGGACATCAAGATATCGCTCGACCACGAGATCGCCACCTACCGCACGCTGCTTGAGGGCGAGGAGGACAGGTAAATGCACGTACACATAAATCTTATATGATATTAATATGTAAAGCTGAAGAGTTTGTTTGAATGGGCTCAGGAACCAATGGTGCGAATTGATTTATATTAAAAAAATCTTATTGTGTGTTGGGTAGTACTTATCGAAGAAGATTTTAGACTGTATAACATCACACTTCGAATAATAAGAACAGAAATACAATGTAACATTTTGCAAAAATGGAAAAAAAAGTTTACTGAACTGAAGTGACTGTTTTCAATGTAAGAAGACAATTACATATTATAAATATCATATAACTAGTAAGTACAGAATTTTCATCTCAGTGCTAAGTTCAATGCATTGTAAAAATGACAATGCGTCATTTGCGCCACCGCATATTCATATCCAGCACTCACTACTTATCATCAGATGCTTGCGAGTGTTCTGATGCAAAAGATCTCCTTAACAATGTTTAGCGAGCCGTCAATTATGTCGTCACTGTAAATCACTCCATCCTTTCCGCGTCGCCAGGTTGAACCTAACATCGCAGTCGCCGGGTCGCGAGTCGCGTGCCTCTATGAGTGCCAGCGCGAGCGCGTCGGGCGGGCGCGCGACGCCGGGCCGACGCGCCACGCCGCTGCGAGCCACGCGTAAACGCACGCTGCTAGACGAGAGCGAGGAGCGCAGCCTGCACGACTTCAGCGTTACCTCCAGCGCTAAGGGAGACCTCGAGGTCGCCGAGACCTGCCCCGACGGGACTTTCGTCAAGATACGCAATAAGGGGAAGAAGGTAATTGATTTTTTTTGTTTATGGATAGTAGAAGGTTGTAATATTCTTTTTGTTCAATAGAGCTAGCAATTTCCTAATAGTAGAGAGAAAGACGAAAATTTGTATAAAGCAGTCCAATCGCTAAAGAGTCATTTCTTCGAGAAAATCGGGTAGAGAATTTTTTTTGATGGAAGTTTAGACAAGGATATGATTAGTTAGGTTCTTTCAGGTCCAGAAAATCCAACAAACACTTGATGTTAATTAAACATTAATGATACATAAATGAAAAAAAAAACTTTTTTAAATTTGACTGTACTAATGTCAATAAAATGTTTTTTATGTATTTTTATTCTCTAGTTAGTATTTAATAATTTCATCTTGACTAGTCTAAAGACGCTTATCATGGTGCATCGAGTCTTTAAAACAAATATATCGTGAACAGGAGCAAAGCCTGAGCGGCTACCAGATCATCCGCAAGGCGGGCGATCAGGAGACGGTGTTCAAGTTCCACCGCACGGTGAAGCTGGAGCCGGGCGCGGTGGCCACGGTGTGGTCGGCGGACGCGGGCGCCGAGCATGACCCGCCGCGCGACATCGTCATGAAGGGACAGAAGTGGTTCGTCGCGGACTCGTTTACTACTGCGCTGCTGAACAGCGAGCAGGAGGTAAGGGTTGGTGGGGGTTGTGTTGAGTTATTGAGGACGGTGTGCCGTTATTGAAGGAGTAATTGGAAGATGAAATTCTTTTTTTTGTGGTGTTTGTAATTGTTATAGGTTGGAGATTGTTGGTTAGCTTCTAATGAGAATGTTTATAGATTCTCAGTTGTCTTTGCATATTGTAAACGCGGTAATTTCCAACTTGCGTTATTAAACGCCCGTACTGCAGTAATAGAATTGCCAGTATTTATTTATAAAAAAATCCTTAATAAAATTATAGTCACTGTTATCAAAGATTAAAACTGCATGATCAGTAATTGATACAAACAAAACAATTACTTGGCACTGTTGGCTAAGACTAATTTTTGTTGTTCAATGTAGGAGATTGCCATATCGGAGAGACAGCGCCGCCAGGTGAGCACCAGTGCGCAGCGACACCGCGAGCTGGCCCACAAATACCCCCGTCGTGAGCAGGTATGTACACTTGATATAATTTTTAAATTATTTTGTGCTGCTGTGTCTCAAATACATATAATTATTTTCTATGAGAAAACTATTTCAAACGATCTTATTTCTAGCAATATTAGCTTTAGGAGCTTGAACATTAAATGTTCTTTAAAAAAGGCTATTTCCATAGTAATATCTAACTGAATATTAACTAGGTGTCCATACCTTGGGTAATAAATTATTGTTTTTCCAGCTGGGCGAGATCCGCGAGGGCGAAGAGAACTGTCGCATCATGTAACCCATGCTGAAGTGCGTGCCGTTGTCGAGGCTGCTGGCCGACACCAAGTAAACGGCGCCTCCATCATGCACGCGCGGTCTCGATGTGTCGACACCGCTTATAATTATTTCTAAAAACTTTTTATGGCACGGTGCCGCCAGTTATAGTTCAAACAATACATCACTAATGTTGGGATGCCGCACTAATATTGGTTTAAAGTAGATTAGTACCCCAGATGAGCAACCGCTATTTGCACTGCCATGTTCAGTTACACAATCCAGCTATTCATTCAGTGTCTAAAGTACAAAATTAAGTTGAAGTCGTACAGGTAAGTATAGCATAAAATATTTACCCACCCATTCTCTCCCTAGATTGTTAGCGACTACACATACTTTCAAAGTAATATCTACTCATAATGTAGATTCAATTCATCATAATTATTAGTGACTATGGACTAGAGAAATATTGTTAGCTTGTAAGATTCTAATGACCGGTAATCACATTGTTTTTTTTTTTCATTTTAGTTTAAGTTGCTGTTTTTATATAAATATAAATGCTATTTTTAACAAAGATACAGGTGCAAGTCTCAAAACAGCGTTTTACAAAGCAAGAGATGTATTAAATCAGCATTTATGCAAGTAAATAATCTTAAATATTTTTATTAATATAATAATTATAATTAATTTGTAACATTAGATTATGAGGGTGGAGACAGCTGAAAATGAGAAAAGCTGTTGATACTCTATGATTATATTATAATATAAGATAAAGTTTAAGATGTACTTCACATGGTGTTTTTGTAACAGAGGATAGAATCTGATTATTTCAAATTAAGTTGGTTACTAATCGTGTAGATTTCTTTTAATTTCGACCCAATGTCCCCCATGTGTAAACTACATCTACATTAAAGTTTATTTAGGATTACCGTGTTTTTTATTTATTCCCTGCTTATATTGTAAATTAGTGTGAAAACAGCAGTCTACGACAGTAGTATTTTATTCGTAGACCTCTGGATCTGGACCGATTGTGATTTTAATTCCGTAGAGACATACTCGTATTTGACCTTGAGTAACCCTTTTCTAGTGAAAACAGGGTTCAAATTGGTGATGAAACTTTGTATGGAACTGCATCATTGTAAACATAATTATATGCAACTTTGTTACAGTCCGACATTCAATGCAACACCTATATTGAGTTATCAAGTGTTACTATTTTTTATTATCTCAAATCTCAACAATAGTTATATAGCTTCTAGGCGTAAATGATTGGATTCAGAAGAAATAATCGCATCATACACCTAATGATGTTATATTAAAAAAGTTTTTCATCCCACCTGAGCATCCGACCTATTCGAAAAAGACTACTTGGTTCGCACTTAAATGGGCCCAAAGTTGGTGTTTTCTATAAGAAACTTATAGCGGGCGGGAATGAGTTTTTCCTCCCCGTTATTTAAATAAAAGTTATTATTAAAGTTATATAAATAAATAAATAAAAAGTGCGCGGAAAAGATCTTTTACGCGCACTTTTTAAATTCAGTTCGGATTGTTAGAAATTCATGGTTTTGTTTTGAAAAACATACATACATCGCTCATTCACAAGAAGGACGTCACATCTCAAAAAACTACAATTTTGAGTTAAATATACACAGAAGATTAGAATTTTTAACTTTATTTATTGTAAAAACGTCTTAACAATCGGCCGTCAAATGAGGGAGTGAGACAGGTTGTGTCATTTTTTATCGATCTTGCTCTTGCGCTACGCTTTTTTAAACACCGGCACATTTCAGTTGCTACGAGTTTGAAGAAGTGGGAACATGTGCAATTTTAGTGAAAATACATCATAATTCTTGTTATGTCGAGCTTTTTGAAAAGGTAAGTAAAAACTCATTTTATAACTTTATAATAGAACGACTTATCAAAATTTGTGTCGTTGTTTATCTAGAATTTTCTTCTGATATTATAGGTTATACTTTGTGTTGTGTCGTTATTGATAATATTATACATTTATTTCATTTGAACTATATCCTCTTAATACGTTATAAATAATAAGTAATTGTACTAGTGTAAATTCTTTAACGACATATTTCGTACAAAAACATTATAGATACTAAAAGCTGGTATTGAATATTTAAAGTATATTAAGTTATGACGTTACTAACAATATTTATTTGTTTTTTAGACTTGATTATTACGAACTATCAACTATGCCTGGTAACAGAGGAAGAAAAACATAAGCGTTTAATTGCATCTAAAAACGATAATAGTAAAAATAAGATAACAGGTTTTTCTTTATTTTTCATTTTATGCTTTAATAATGTAAATAAACATAATATTTCTTCCGTTTTTTCAGTGAATGAAGAGGGTTGCAAAAGAGATTCAAATTGTAACATGGATTTAAATACAAAATAGACAACTCAACTGCAACTCCTCGGTAGAGATCAAGCTACACTAGCTACCCTTGTTCTTCTACTAGTAGCACTAATAGCTCTTTTAAATACGTGGAAAAAATGCACAGTGAGGACGAAGATGGTTTTACTGGGGTTATTATATAAAAGAGCCATACCAAGTTTTTATGCTCCTTTTCCTATATAATAGAAAATAATTCCCTATGATTTTTACAAGTTTCAATGATTTGTTTCATTTTAATATTAAGCTTTTACGTGATTAAATTATTTATAAGAATTGATTTTTTTGTTTCATTTTATTGAAATGTTATAGTTTTTAACCGACTTCAAAAAAGGTGGTTCTCAATTCGACCGTATAGATGTTTCTTTATGTTTGTTCAGCGATTTTTTTGGTTGTTTGTTATTTTGGCCTATTTTGATAATTCTTTTTTGTTGGAAAGTGCCTAGATACTCCAGGAGTGGTTCTGTGATAAGGCCACCAGGATCTCATGATGGGATCTTAGAGAAATCAAGGGGAACTTTCGAAAATAATAAGGGGCGACTAAAATAGTAAGGGATGTGTTTGTTAATGTTTCCATTAAGTATAATAAAGCACTACAATTTCATGAACGTCTGTAGTCGATGTAATGAAGCAGAAAGACAGTCGAGGGAACTCCTCAACGATTTATAGCAATTATCTTGTGTTTGAGCTTGATTACTTCATAGTGGGGTGAACTTTACATCTAGATGGTTGGAATTGAGCTCCACATGGTGGGTAGTTTTTGAGTTATATCTGCTCGTCGATGTTGAATTCGGTTATTTTTTTTTTGTAAAAAGCAATTGTTATGACCGACTTATTTATTTTTATTTTATAAGTTCTTTGAATTTTGAAGATATTTGAAGTTTATAGTTTTTAAGAATTAGGCTGAGTTTTGTTACAAATGCAAAATAATTTTATAAATAGTCATATTTTATTTAAAATCATTTTTATTTTATAATGAGCTTCCACCCGCGGCTTTGCTGCCATGGTATTCGCCTAAAATTCACCTCCCTAGCCCTATCCCCTTAGGGGATGAATTTTGATAAATCATTTCTTAGCGGATGCCTACATCATAGTGGCATCATAGTAGTATCATGATAGCATGCCAATAGTATATCATTGTACCATGCTAAATTTCACCCCGATCGGTCCAGTAGTTTGGGCTGTGCATTGATAGATCAGTCAGTCAGTCATCACCTTTGCGTATTATAATTATGTATAGATTTACCATAGAGATAGGAATAGATCAATGAGATTTACAATATACTTACTTACTGTCAATAATGACACAAGATGGATAATTAAAAGAAAAATAATTTATACTTTCTAGAAAAACGACACATCTTGTACTAGGTGACACTTAAAATTAAATTATAATAAAACTACCCACTTTTTACTCACAAATAAGACTGATTTAGTATGACAGATAAATGAGGAATAAAATAAATGTAGTAGTATCGCCTTCTAGTCCATACATTTTTTTAAATTAAATTTACAAAGTTAAAAACCTCGTTTCCCAAAAGTTAGTAATTTTTAGTTGTGACGTCCTTCTTGTGAATGAGCGACATATTAAAAGGAAGCCCAGAAAACAATTATTTACTGTTTAACATGGACGTATAAAGAGAAGGACGTAGTGTCATTATGACAAAACTGTGACCCTGTAATGGCGGCGGTTAGATATGAGTGAGTGAATCATGGGGTTGTCAGGTTAGCCAAATATTTTACCAATAAAACGCAGTTAAAAAGAAGAAAATATTTTAATTGTTAAAAATTTGTTTTTACAAAAAAAGGGACCGACAGAGACCAGCAGAGATAACCCAAAAACTAAAAAAGGTGTAAAGTTCTCGTCACTACAAATTAAAATTAAACATAACTCAACTGCTGTAAATCAGTGAACAATTCCCTCGACTGTCTTTCGGCTCATCAGATCGACTCCAGACCGTCATTAAATTGTTGAGCTTTAATAAACCTAATGAAAACAGTAACAAATACATACACTGGTCGCCCCTACAATTTTCGAAAGTTCCTCTCGATTTCTCTAGGATGCCATCATCAGATCCTGGTGGCCTCAGGCGTGACAACAGTACCAAATAAAATCAAAGAAATTAGAAATATTTTCAATAAATTAAAACATCAAAATACTGCAATCGGCCATTGTGTCTGAAACACGAAAGACAGCCATAACTTGACGATGACGTCAGTCTTCAGTGAGCGATCAAACTTCACTATATTTAGTTGTTGTTACCGTATTACAGCATACTCATCTGGAATGATTTTAATAGTTTATTATGTATGTTAAATCAATTCTACTCGATTTAATAATAATGAAAATAGGCTTTGATAATAATAATAATAATAAATAACGCTTCACACTCAAAGCCCCACACTAGGATTCCCTGTGTCGTGGGTGCCTTGGACAACACACAAGACAAGGACACACACCCAGACCGAGAACGGAAATTTTAAATTCATCATTCAAATTTCCGCCTCGCTGGGAATCGAACCCAGGACCCTCGGAACAGCGATCGGCATGTTAACCATTGCGCCATTCGGGTCGTCCATTTGATAAGATATATGTATAGCTCAAATTTGCCCAGGATTGATATATTGATAAATCAGTCCGGAGTCCTCCTTTAGTCGTGTATAAATCTTTAGCTTTAAAATGGAGACTGCAAGTAACACTATATTTGTTTGGAACCCAATTATTTTCGCCGTTACAATTTCGAATTATTAAAGTCGTTTCTCCATATTAAATTTGCCTTAGAAAATCTGGTAAAAAATAAATAACTTTTAGAAGAATTTATAAAATAAATAACTCAAAGTGACCAAATTTCCCACAATCTCGGTAATATGCTTACGTGAATACTGACAACACTGAACTTTAGTTGTCTTTATGATCGTCGAAAATGAAATTTTATTTCGATATTTTTTAAATAGATAAAGAGAATAAATTAATAAATTACCTATAAAACATGATTCAAGGATTTTTTTCCCTTTGGTCACTTTGGTTTTTGCAGAATTTCACCACGCAAGACATCTTTTTTGACCTACTATTTTCTCCACGTTACGTATCGGCCGCGTTGACGTTCAAACTCGTAATGGCCGACTGGTGTGTCAATGTGTGTCATGCTGGCTTGTACGTTTATTCCCACTTGTCCTGTTGAGTAGTCCTGTTGACAGGACTAGTGGGAAAAAAATTCCCACTAGTCCTGTTAACAGGACTACTGGGAAAAAATTCCCACTAGTTCTGTTATCAGTACTATAGTAGAAACGCGCTGACTATGCGTTCCTGAAGTCTGTCATTCGACTGGGCGATGTAACTTTGAACTGGCGTACAAATTAATTGTCAATTTTTTAATATCTTTTAATTGCCTTATTAACGAGTGATAACATTAAAATCAAACATTAAATCGAATAATTATGCCAACTTACAATAGTCGTATTAATCTTGGGCTAAAAGTATTACAATTACTTAAATAACAAATATAAAAACAAATACCTTTTAAAAGAAAACCACGTCAAACGGCGCTCGTTCAAGGTTATATTCATGTCATATCAACTTTTTGTTTTGTAGTGATGAGACATAATGAGGCTTTGGGCAAAACGTCCCACTCTGAAAACGTCCCACGGGACGTTTTTGTCCTTTGATTTAATTTAATTTTTTAAAGCTAAAAGCTAAATTCTAATTAAAACAGATATTATGGCATTTGTATTAGTCATTGTATAATTATTTAAAAATAATTTATATTAAGTACTGTATTTCAATTTCTTTTTATTATCAAATAGAAGCTAACCTTAATATTTATAGTGAAAATATCTTACACACGTATGTAGATTTTTCTGCCGACTATATAATTTAATTTTGAATTTCTGGGACCAATCGACCCAGTCAAAAAATTACGGGGGCGAAACGTCCCATGGGACGTTTTCCGAGTGTGACGTTTTGCCCAAAGCCTCTTTATTGTACATCACTAGTCATGATGAATTGACAGACTTCAGGAACGCATAGCTAGCGCGTTTCTACTATAGTGAGAAAAAATTGGCCAAGTGCGAGTCGGACTCGCCCATGAAGGGTTCCGTAGCAGTAAGAATCATAATATAAAAAAATATTCGACTCGATGAAATGAAAGGGAAATGGAAATGCACATCATATATTTTTGTTTTGAGTTTTATCATTCTCATATTTTAGAAGTTACGGGGACACACACACACACACATTTTACCACTTTGGGAGTGCCTCTCGCGCAAACTATTAAGTTTAGAAAAAAATGATGTTAGACACCTCAATACCATTTTTGAAGACATATTCATAGATACGTACATAGATACGTGTTTGATGAAAAACAAAATTGAGTTTCAGTTCTAAGTATGGGGAACCCCCAAAATTTATTATTATTATTTTCTATTTTTGTGTGAAAATCTTAAAGCGGTTCACAGAATACATCAACTTACCAAGTTTCAACAATATAGTTCTTATAATTTCGGAGAAAAGTGGCTGTGACATACTGGCAGACAGACAGACATGACGAATCTATAAGGCCTTTCTTACACAACGCTATTTGTAAGCGACTAGGATATTGTCAATGTAAAGAAGCGACGCATCTACGATGCGCCTCCTGTCAGTGAACTGTCAGTGCCTTAGGGTTCCGTTTTTTGCCATTTGGCTATGGAACCCTAAAAATCCCACTAGTCTTGTGAATATGAGTAACAGGGTTAGTGGGAAAAAATCCCACTAACTCTGTGTCACTTTATTTCCGTGTAATTTATATATGTAACTAGCAGACCGGACAAACGTTGTTCTGCCATATAAATTATTGTGACTATAAATTGAGATATACGCTATCCTATCTTTCAAGTTGGATCAAACTGCACACAGTGTGCAAATATGATTAAAATTGATTGAGTAGTTTAGGAGTCCATCGTAGACAAACAACGTGACACGTAATTTATATTAAACCTATTAAGATTATAGATTGCTATCAATCGTCAAGTAACCAATATGGTGTCTATTATTGCATAGTAATTTTCATAAACTTCATATTGTTCTTTGTTCAACTGGCATTGTCAGACTCAGATTGCAAAAAATACATAAAATATATAGATTAAAATCAATATTACCAATATAATCTCTCAGGGGCCCAACCACCAGCGTGGCGTATTGCGACACCCATAATGGCGTGGATACGGATAAAATTGGGTATCAAGTATAGTCTTCCAAATTACAGAACAGTAGTGGGTGTTTTTCACACTAGTACTGTTAATAGAACTATTGCACATGACCAGTGAAAATAAAATCGGGTGTCAAGCATAGTCTTACAACTAACAGGACTAGTGGGATTTTTTTCCCACTAGTCCTGTCAACAGGACTACTCAACAGGACAAGTGGGAATAAACGGGCTTGTACGGATAGCGACCTGGCCGACCTGACCGACACAGCTTGTTGTTTAGCGAGGCTCCGTCCTTCTCTTTATACGTCCATGCTGTTTAACTTGTTTATTTAATCATTCAAACATACATCTTTTCCCATAGTAAAATATTCGTGTTCTCCTTTATGTCTTCATCTGACAGTTGTATTTTTAATATCCTTTTATAAGTAAACGGCCTGTTACTCCTTCTTGTTGACATAATTAGTGATTGTCCAAAAGGAGTTCCTTACAATATACATGCGACATACTTTGAATCCCTCGCTACGTTCAAGATTCTACTAAAGAATCCCTCACTTCGCTCTGGATTCAAAAAAGCGCCCTCGCCGTAAAAATATTACTTTGCTCCCTTGTTAAACAATCTACTATTAAATAATATTGTCATTGCATACACCGATCAATATAGGTTGGAAGTAAAATTTTCCAAATTATGCTCCGAAGGGAAATTTACTTCGACGTTTATTGCCGCCGTGATCTCTTTTTCGGAAACCCATGTGCCCTTATGCACAGTAAAATCAATTGATCAATGATCAATATTGTGCTCGGACTGCGCCAAAGAGTTCAAAACTAGAGCGCAGGCCAGGATTCAGAGCCATAGAGATATTACAATAGAGGGCAGAAGCCAGGCCTTCAGAGCGTACCTCGGATAAAAAGAGACGAAATCTTTAGTAATCACCTTTCTCTTTCTGGCGAGGCTTCAGAGCGTCCCTAGGATAAAAAGAGACGAAATCTTTAGTAATCACCTTTCTCTTTCTGGCTCATCGGGATCGGAGAGAGATAGGTAATTACCGTTATCGTTGTTTCTTTCTAACCGGGGGCGATTACAATGTAATGGGCAGCCGTATGGCTCACCCACTCTAATGTAATATCTCTATGTTCAGAGCGTACCTCGGATAAAAAGAGATGAAATCTTTAGTGATCACCTTTCTCTTTCTGGCGAGGCTTCAGAGCGTACCTCTGATAGCGGCTACAGACTCACGCCGAGAACACCCGAGAAGCGTGAATGTGATCGGTTTCTCGCAGTCTCGTTCTCGGGCTCGCCTGTTCTCGGATCGGTGTCGGTATTTTTGCCCGCTTCAAAGGGTTTCTCGGGCGAGAAAAGAGAACCGTATTCACATTCTCGTTCGGTCTCAGTGGGACCGTTGGTTGTGTTTTTGTATTTAATGCACACAAAACCAAAGCCGCTGCACTGACGTCCATTCCGGATGACGATCGAGAATGCGAATGAGAAGGTCGCATGAGTGTAGATGCCTTCTCGGTTCTCGCGCAATTTCTCGGCAAGATTTCACGGCGAGCCTTCTCGCGTGAGTCTGTTGGGGCCACGTTGGGGCTAACATACTATTTTGTCTATGCGTTATTCCAGTAGCCGTTTACAACTCTCAAATCATATACCAAAAACCGCTCCTCGCCTCCGGGCCTCGTCCAGTAGTCGATTACAACTCTCAAAACATATACCAAAAATTGTTCCTAAAGCATAACCCTCCTGGAAGTCGTGTTGGTTTGAATGGTTTTGACGTAATTAATGACATCATCAGTTTCAATTTGTTTTAGTTTATAGGCGCTATTAAATTTGCCGCGCTTTTCAAACATGTAAGAACGACCAAAAATATATTTTACTACATTCCTAAAAATTGGTCATTAATGAAGTTGCTTCTGAAACATTATAGCAGTAAAATTTATTGCGTATAATTTTGATTGCACGTAAATTAAAATATTAGTTTTGTGGTTCATCGTTGGGAATTACAAATTGTAACCTAACCTCTTTAAGTTCCTGCCTCATTTTTAAAGCCCATCATTTTAAATCTACAATCCATTCCACTAGGGTACAAAATTGTGACGTAAAAAGCTAGTGAAACTCGAAATACATGAGTTGAGGGCGTGGTCGTTATGTACGCTTAGTGGAACGCAGCCACGGCCCACACTACTCTACGACTCTACTTGATCTTAATAATCTTTACTCAAACAGAAAATTTTGCAATAGTCTGTTTTGTTTAGTATTTGCTCAGAGTAATGATAAAGAGTAGATGTAGTAAGTTTGTCATTACTCTGAGGCCTGCTCCACACGTTGGCGCCAACGCTCGCGCCAACGTTGGCGCCAACACCATTTTCTAGCTCCACACCTTGGCCGAGTAGCGCCTGCCAACTTCCGACAGGAGTACAGACCTACCTACCTATTCGCTATGTGCAAAGCGGGTGGCAGGTGTACAAAAACGATCGCAGCGCACAACGTGACAAAAAATGGAAACTATTGCGGCTGTGTGTAATACTTTCGAACGCGGTTTTTATGATTATATCCATTGTACACATACACTATTCAATAAATTGCACTCAAATAAAGTCAACAAGTATCATTTACTGTTTATTTTGGTTTTTAATTGCAAAAATACTAACAATGTTTACTTGTCATATTTGACAGTAGCCGAAAAAGTTGCGCGTTGCCACCGTCGTGCACGTTCCCAATAGTGTTCTGTGCTGCCAACTCCCAACGCTCGCCCCAACGACGATTTTCTAGCTCCACACGTTGAGCGAGTAGCGTTGGCGCGAACGTTGGCGCTAACGTGTGGAGCCGGGGTGAGAGTATACTCCGACTTTTAATTCGATGCAGTAAAATGAAATTTGCTAATGTCACTTTTTGAAATAATGTTGCCAGATTTTCAATAATAGTGATAACTTACACGATTAACGAACGATGTTTTGATTATTCGATTATTCTTTTCTTAATATGTCTATTATAATGTATGTTAATGAAATATAATTCAAATTCAGAAAACAATACGGAAAGGTTATTAATTTAAAGTTATATAGTAGACGAAAAATAATGAACACCGGTGCATGCATGCTTTTAGTACATAACATGCTCTAAAAGCGCTTAATAATTAAAAGTCTAGGAGATTATTGATATCAATCGTATTTTTATATGTAGTTATTGATCCTGTAATAACTTCATACATTATTTTAGCAGTTTGCTAAATTATGCGAAACGATTATAATCCGATTAATATTTTCATCAAATCGAATAATTTGTGTCCAGGTTACATCACTATTTTTGTGATAATAAAAAACGGTAACACTGGAAATGTCATTTTACATCGAATTAAAAGTCGGAGTATATTTGGTAGTTGAAATTGACAGCCTTTACAATGACAAGTCTCCGAAACTCCGAAACTCCGAAGTCCGAACCGAAGTTGGCATAGAGATAGAGAATATAGAGATAGGAAATGGAAGTTGGACTGATTAATCTGATTATTATTAGTTAATGATTTTGAAATGTTATGATTTGAAAAACTGGTGGTAATTTTTTATATTAAATTATTGAATAAAACCTGAAAATACAACATTACAAATGTTCATTGTTGTTACGTAAATATATATATTTTATATTTGAGAACACGTAAGTCCCATAAAGTTTTAAATCTGTTTTTATTTAGGTTTGCTATTGTTTTAGTTTAAGGGTTATGCCAAAATAATCATTTTTTACCTCTCTCCGCTACCAGTTAATGGAATAAATTAGCTAACTAATTAAAAAAAGGTTAAGAAACTGACAGGGACAGCTTAACATTTAATAATGTGGTTTCCACAATCATTGCTTAATTATTACATATACTTTAAACTTGTTTGTCTTTATTAAAATATGCAATGTACCTTTAGTATCATATTATTTATTTCGTAAGTTATGCAATTTCGTACTATTTATTTTGCATCAGCTTGGATAAAAAACATATTTTTTTATTCATCATAACTTAATGCTTTATTACAATCCCACCTGATGTTAACTTAACTTAACACTAACTTAGGAAAAACCTGTCCACTCTTGATTTGAACATCAATGTTATACGAGCCCCAATGCAAAATACTTAGTTCGTCTAGTATGAAAAATAAGATAATCCTTTATCCTTACTAATAAATCTAATCCATACTAATATTATAAATGTGAAAGTGGGTTTGTTTGTTTGTTTGTGACTCTTTCACGTCGCAACATGGCTATTATATGGTATGGTTTATGTGTGTGGGGATAGTTAGGAGGGTGGAGAGTGACATAGGCTACTTTTTATTGCGGAAAAACATCTCATTCCCATGCAGAGTTGGGCAAAATTTATTCGAATGACAAATAACGAATGAATTATTTTTTCTAAAATTATTCGTGAATAATAAATAATTTCAAAGGAAATTTATTCGAATGACGAATAATTTTTTTTATTCGTTATTCGAATAAAGATAAAAATAAAACAAAAGAATAATATTTTTCAAATCAAATATGTAGTTATTCGTATTAATTGTCAAGAATTTACAGTTATGATTATATCTTTACAATATTTGTTTTCATCGTTACTCTTTCTTCAAATATCTTGTCAGACAATCTACCTACTTGATCATGATGGCATAAGAAAAAACGCGTTCTACGGATGCACATATTTTTTTTATATAGTCTGAAGGGTAGACGTAAGAGCATACGAGCCACCTGATGGTGGCTGGTGGTGGATGGTGGTCATCGTCGCCCATCGACACCAGCAACACCAGGGGAATCACCAGTGCAACGCCGGCCCTGAAGGAGAACCCTTTTTACACCCTTCTTGAAGAGCCCCATGTCAAAGCGCTCTGGGAATACCTCAGAAGGAAGCTCATTCCACAGCTTCCAAGTTATTCTTTAACCACAACTGATAAGAAAGTACGCTATCTCACTCACTTAACAACAAATTCATAATGTAAATTCATAATTCAACCCTCTTGTAAACAATATCTTTACCTGCTGCCTGGAATAAAAACTCCAGAAAACAGGTAGATAGCAGACATTATGCTAATTATACCAAATCGCCTTAACCCTTTTTTAATGTAATAACACAAAGAACCGCAAAACACTTGGTAATGTGATGTAAGTAAGTAACTTAAGTAAGGTGTAAAATTATTTAGAATAACGATTCGATTCGATTTAGTTACGAATTAATTATTCACGAATAAATTATTCGCGAATAATTTTAATGCGAATAAAATTTTATTCGAATAATTATTCAGATAAAAATTTATTCGAATAATGCCCAACTCTGTTCCCATGGGAAGATCGATTTTTGTTAGTTGCTACATATTTAGTTCCGGAGTTGTTGATAGATGGCGTTAGTAAAATTCATTTTCAAGTTCTGAATCACGCTATCAAATACTACATGTAATTTACTTAAGTCATAGGCAAATGTTTTAGGCTACTTTTTAGCTGAGATTCCTACGGGAGCTGGACTTACGCGGCTGTTATCTACGGGTTCCAAAGCGAAGCGCGGGCGGTTCTCTAGTATGTAATATTGTGAAGTGTATTTGGGTAAAGTAATCAATTAAGTTAAGAAGAATGTTAACCACAATTTGAGTAACATTCTAAACTTTATTTTAACATATCTCAAAATCATTCAAGACCTTACATAACATAAATAAATAAAAAAATATACTGAAACAAACGTCGCAAAAGTGTTCGTCTATCATTGGCTCTCACGCAAAATAGTTCGTCTACCACTTGGTTGTGTCGCCTTTGCTTTCAATTACAGCTTTAATGCGAAGAGGCATAGTCGCAAGCAACGCTGCACACTCGTCGGTGGTAACTGAGTCCCACACAGCCAAGAGTTTAGCCTTCAAGTCGCTCTTCGATCTTGATGGATTTTTGCGAAGGACTTTCTTCATTTTCCACCATAGAGTCTCAATCGGCGATAAGTTCGGGCTGTTAGATGGCCATTTGATGGTTGTGATGCTCCTTGACAGTAGCCATGTCTTTGTTGTCCTTGCAGTATGGCAGGAAGCACCGTCTTGTTGAAAAATGAAAGAATCTCGACGTTTGAGTGGCGGAATGGAGGGCAGTAGACTTTTTTCCAAAATAGTTTGATATCTTGTTGCATTGATGGAACCATCCACAAACTGCATCCCACCAACACCTTGTGCAGACGTGAAGCCCCATATCATAAGAGACGCTGGAAACTTAACTTTTCGTTTAATGCAATCAGTATGAAATGCTTCATGTTTATTTCGAACCACTTTTTTCTTTCATCTTTTTGACTTTTCTTCTTTTCATCCGATTGTGACTTCAAATTTGGACTCATCACTCCATATGATACTATGCCACTCATCAGAAGTCCAATTTAAGTGATCACGAGCAAACTTCAATCTCTTTCTTTTGTAAGGCAGTCAATAGTGGTTTCTCCTTAGCTGTGTAAAATCCGTAGCCCATTCTTTTCAACACTCTTTTGCAGGTATCAACTGAGACATCTTTGCTAATCATGTCTCTCCATTGCACCGTGAGTTCTCCAGCTCGAGCTCGACGGTTTTTTTTAATAATTTTCTTTAGGATTCTGTTTTCTGCTTCACTGGTGATCCGGGGTCGGCCAGTTTTCTTCAAGCAAGAAATATTTCCATTGTTTTTATAGTGCTGAATGATAGATTGCACTGTAGATCTAGGCAGCGTCAAGTCTTTCGAGATTTGGTAACTTGATTTGCCCGCCTCAATCCCACAAAGCCCACAAACTATTCGCTTTCGAAGTTCTTCACCCACTGGTTTGCCACGACCCATTTTACTTGAAAACTGAAGAAATTAACAGAATTTTTCAGAATTTATAGTATTCCACTTGTCAGAATGACGCATAATTACTTTTCCAAACTTAAATTTTTAAAAGTAAATTAAAAAAATAGGGAAAAATGTATTTAACTCAATGATGGACGAATGCATCGATTAACAACTAGATGAACTATTTTGCTTACCATTGGCTTGACATAAAAGCAGAATATCTCATAATTTAAAAGGCTGAAATAGTTTATTGCTTCAACATTTAATAGTGCATAAGTACTCGAACATGAGATGGTAGAATAGTTTTTCTGTTTACGTAACTGGACAAAAATAAATAAGTTAGAAAAAATCTTTCTCTACATTTTTCGTACTAGACGAGCTATTTTGCATCGGGGCTCGTAGCCTAGTAGAAACACCGAAGCTGGCAATTTATTCCACTCTTTTGCAGTACCTTCTATAATATATGACGACTTGAAACTAGTCTTCTGTACTGGAGTTCCATACTTCATTGTTGAAGGTGGATTGGGCATTAATTTATGCAATTCCCTGGCACTCTCCCTAAAATGTACCTATCCTATAGAATACAGAGAGGCTAGAAACTCTGCCCTGGTGCTTGAGACTTTTCAAGTCTTTATGTTTGGTCTCCACCAATATAGAGTTACCCATATGCTTCTTAGCATGCCTCTCCATTTAATCCAATGCTGATAAGTATCATTTAACAGCACCTGTTCAAAAGTGGCAGGAGTTCTCCACATGTTGTATGAAGTAATGAGGCGCCTTTGCTAAGATACCTAGCTCCGTAATTGCTGCTTTAGCTTTGGATTTCATGAATCACTCAAATCAGTGTAAACCAAAGATACATTCCGAAAAGTAGGAGCCAGAATGAATGGGCGCGTTTTAGTGGTGAAAAGGCACATTTAATCATACAAGCCAAGGATGGCATCGCCCCCTTCGGAGACTGCCTAAAGTCGAGTCATACTGTCCACTATTATCTCTCTTTCAGACTTTATTGGTCTTTGCTTGTCCGAGCTCTTGTCAAGTATCTCCCCACAAATGTGCTGTTGTCTGCATACTGAGCATGAGCTGACCGTTGATATGAAGCAGTAATACAGATGCGGACAAAACAGGTCCCTGAGGAACGCCCCTTTGTTTTACCATTGCTCGAGACGCCATTAAGAACCACTCGGAAATTATGCGCACTCCGGAAGTCTTTCACCCAGCCAATCAAGCCAGGGTGCCATACCAAGTAAATCGCAGTTAGCGCTTGGACCGCTCACTTCGATTCATTCGACATGACCCAAGGGTTATGCGCAAGTAGGAATCCTTATTATGGATTTATGCTTTTTAAAAATTTGTTATACAATACGAAATTTGTTATTCTGACGCATTATCCTACAATTCGTTGAAATGGATGTTAATTCTTTAATCGCACGTCATCAACGCGCGAACTTTAAATAGCAGTCGTTATACAATGTCGAGGGTTTTCGGACAGTATATAAGTAGCGAACCTCGCCATCGATGCGCATTCCATATAACACAGTCCATAAGTCCTCCTACCTAAATCGTTAAGTGTGTTCGGTAGGAATTGAAAGTTTGGTTTGAACAGTGGCAATATTATGAAATTGTACCTATTATGGAAACTACGCAGTGTGAGTAGTCTATTAATGACTAAACATTACACATATAATTTGAATATTCCAATATGTTAATCAAGTCGGATGTTAATCACCAGACGATACTACCGTGGTTTTACCACGCCTTGACCCAGGTGGGCGTACAGCGCAATAGGTCAGAGGGGTGAGCGCGGGGTGCATGTTTGGACGCGTAGTAACGTAGTGACGTCAGGCGCGGTATCGACCCCGGCCGCCGTCACAACACCGCCCTCCCCCCTTCCCCGTCCCCCCCTCCCGGCCGCGCTGCCTCGCGCAGCTACGCAGCGCGCCGCCAGGAAGTAGGTACGCTGAGGCAAATAGGAAGAGTTCAGGGCCGCCCGCCCTGTTCCATCACTTTCTGTTCTCAAAATAACATGCGCGAAGCCCTTATCTTTATTCTATTTTGCCAGCTCGGTAGTAGATTTCCGCTTCCGTGGGTATTTTGGAAAATTTGTTATTCAGACAGGTATGAATATTTACAACCCCTGACCGCTGGCTATTACCAGTTGAAACTGGTGTCCATTTATGTTTATTGAGTTCGGAATGGTTTTGGAAATGGATATTTTCATTCTGGTGGGTCTAAATAAGTCGGATGGAGTTCGCCTAATTTCGCAATAGCCAACAGTTGAGCCAATGTGTTTTGTTTGGAAACCATAAGCGAAACGCCAGATTCTAAGTTTTAGCAAGTTGTATCCCAGAGGTAACATGGGCATAGTTAGTAGCGACGGAAATATTGTAGAATAATATTATTTTTAACTACCTTGATGTCCTTGAATCCTTGATCTGAAATTTAAGCTCATCATTCAAAATCCGTCTGGCTGAGAATCGAATTCATAACCCTTTGAAAGACAGTTGGACAAGTGACCAGTGCGCCATACGAGACATTAATTACCCTTCATATCGTTATCGTGTTCTCTGTGCAGTGCATAAAGATATTAATTATTAATCCATGTTAAATAATGCACAAAGTGCCCCATCTATGGGTTACGATGTATCGACTAGGCAATATGCGTTCGACATGTAGTCATGTGAAATGGCTTTTTATAAATACACTGCAATTGAATCTGTTTATTTTTAGGTACTCTGAAATTATTTTTAAATGACGCAAACCAATGCAAAGACGCACACGCCAGAATTGAAGCGATTTAAACAAATACCTATTTACGTTGTCGAAGAGCACCATAGAGCATTGTTTTTCATATATTCAGCTATAGGAGGAAAGAAATTGCCCGTAGAAGGCACGACCCTGTTACATTTCGATGCCCACCCAGACATGCTCATAAATTCTAAATTGAAAGGAAAAGATGCTCGGGCGGGTAGGCAAGTATTTCCGCATTTGGAAATAGAAAATTGGATTGTGCCCGCGGCTGCGGCCGGCCACGTAAGTCGAGTGGTGTGGCTCAGACCACCGTGGGCGAAGCAATTTTCAGACGGCACTCGCGAGATTCGTGTTGGAGACCACCCCGAGACTGGCTTATTGCGAGTCGATTGTACAGAGCCTTATTATCTCTCAGATGCACTATATTCACAAAATCTTCTCAATGCAAGAATGTTTACATTCACTGTAGCGGAACTCGGAGACGTAGAAGAGAAGGTTTTACACGAGTTATCAAAACATCTCGACATTTGCCCACCATACATACTTGATATAGATTTAGATTTCTTTAGCACCGGAAATCCATTTCTTAGTTTGTATGATAATATCGGTGTTTATGATCTATTGGAACCTATATTCAGATTTGAACTTCCTAACAAAGATAACGTAGAGGAAATTGAGAAAGTCACGGAGATGAGAAAACAACAACTCGAAGAACTTGAATCGTTATTCCTCCATTTAGATAGCTACAAAAGTCTTGAACAATACCAAGGAGAAAAAACAGACCTATTTTATAAGGTTAGTTGATAAATGTGTAAAAATATAATTGACGCAATCGCTCGCAATATTTAACTTTAATTGTTTTATTGAAGGTGTCTGAATTAGCTGCGGTTATTACAGCGGAAGCAGATCGCTTAGGCGAAACACCAGATTGGTGGATAGTATACGCGGCTGGGTGCACGAGGGATCAAGGAGGCTTGCCGTATCATATTAGTACAGAGGAAGAAATAAAGAAGTTTGTTACAAAAACATTTAAAGACTTTATGAAAAATTTGCCTCCGCCGGTTTTAATAACTGTAGCTAGATCAACAGATGACGGATATTGCCCTTCACATCAGGTTAGTGCTTGTTAGCTGGTGAAAGGTTATTTAAATTACACATTTCGGAAACTGCGTTGATCTGTGTTGTTCACACAGGATACAACGGCGATGACTAAATTCAGACAAGTGTGAATCGAATTATCACGGTGAGTGATCCGAGAGTGGAATGTAGTATTCACGAATATTTCAATACTAGCTTTTGCCAGCGGCTTCGCCCGCGTGAATTTCGTTTAAACTTCACCCCTTTATTTCATCCACTTAAGTGTCATAAACGTAAGAGTAGATAAAATATAGGTATACTTAATCAGAAAGCTTCGAACTGCTAAGCTATCGGGAGTTACACGTGTTATTGTGAGTCAACCATAAAAGATAGACATAATATGCTGTCGTGGAATATTTTTTATATAATTTTAAGGAGAACATTTCCGTCATACATGATTTCTGTGTAGCTTTAACCATTAAGGATGCACACGCGACGGAAGCTTAAAAAATGGAGTAACTTCTCCCGTTTCCCCAACATTTCCCTTCACTGCTCTGCTCCTATTGATTGTAGCGTGATGAAAAGTATACTATAACCAGCGCGGGAGTATGAAAAATAATTGTACCAAGTTTCGTTAAAATCCGTCGAGTAGTTTTTGTTTCTATAACGGTTATACATCCGACAGACAGACAGACAAAAATTTTACTGATGGCATTTTTGGCATCAGTATCGATCCCTAATCACCCCCTGATAGTTATTTTGGAAATATATTTAATGTACAGAATTGACCTCTCTACAGATTTATTATAAGTATAGATAGATTTCGTAATGGAAATTTCAATTATTTCCTTTTAAAGGAAATTAAAAAGAGGCAGTCTTAAAATCCCTTTCGTAATGAATGTTTGTCCTAAGGCATCGCTCCCCGAACCGAAGTGAGGTTAAGTTTACTAGTTAATTATAAATTACTTTTATCGTTAGCAAATGTACGTTACTTACGAAAGTTAATTTCCAAGTCTACTACACTACATATTTTTTTCTTCTTTTTCAGGTGGATTTCATACAATCATTGGTGCTTACGACATTAAAGGAACTTTATGATACAGCCGAACCTACTTTAGATTATTTAAATAATTGAGATGTAAAATAATAGATAATAAGATTAAATTACTAAAATCAGAAAACGAAAATTTTAGTGTTTTTTAATAATTTTTTAGCAAACGAGTAGGCTAGCACCGCCTTCCGCTGCCGCCCATGACAACTGTGACGTACTTAGAACAAGACTCGAATCTAATGCCCGGGATACACGAGGCTAGTTTTTTAAGCTAGGATAGCAAGCTAGTGTCAGTAAGCTAGCAAGCTAGTACTTCTGGCTTCGTGTAGACAAAACTAGCTTCATTTATAAGCTAGTAAGCTAGTTGACAAGCCAGGATAGTTTTAAATAGGATGGAGTTCTATTTTTTAGGCTAGTAGCGCCCCCCACCACTGATTTTACTATCCTGGCTTGTGTACTAGCTTCATATAGCCGGCGAAGCTAGTGCTCAGTTGACTAGTAAAGCAGTAACCACGCGTTTTGTTTGTTTTTCTCCGCGACGTGTTGAGATTTAAGATACCCAAACTAAGTACGGAGATTAATTTAAAGTTCGTACAACTATACCGTGAACATGAATGTTTGTGGAACGCTACCCTTCCTATTTATGATGATCCACGTTCATCTCTTCTTAAAATCCAGGGTCTTGTCCACACCCGTTTCTGTAATTCTTCTTCTAGTTCGTCTAGTGCGAATTGGCACAGTTTTTGAAGTAACTGTTTCAGTCGAATAGTGTTTTTTTTTCGCGTGCAGTTCATTTTGGACGTGTGGTCACCTCAGTCACAGCAATAATACTAGCTTAAAATAATATAGCCTCATGTAAACAGAACTAGCGTATTCCAAGCCAGGTCAGCTAGCCAAGACAGTTTCGAAGAGAACTAGCTTGCTATCCTAGCTTGAAAAACTAGCCTCGTGTATACCGGGCATTATAGGGACTAAGATGGTTAGTCCAATTAACTTTAACAGGTAGTTTAGTTTGACATGATTAGGACTGGAGGTATGGGTCTGTTAGTTACGATTCAGACCAACCGGCTCGCATCGGGCCGAGCCGGGCGGAATTTTATCAGTTATCACTTTTTACCGTCTTTTGGCGGTAGAAGGGAAATTATTCATACTTGGGATGGCCAATGACACGGTACAATAATTGATCACTGCTTATGTCCCTACTGAACGCCATGTTACAATACTCTCCAGTGTGGACTCAACCCATTATTTTTATCAGTAGGTTTTCAGGATTTCTTATCTACCCATCTATAAAGTTCACAATCAATTTAGGTACTTCGATTTCTTTGAAGCAATAATGCGTGGGCAAATCGCATCTGAGAATCAAATTAGGGTCAAATGACGAATGAAACCTCTTTATTACGTCTATTCCTAGCAGTCCAATTTCCACTTATGATATCAGTATGACGCAGTTACGTAGGTAGCTACACCAGGTACTTACTGACTTCATAAGCCATGGTAAAACCTACAAGTATATTATACTGGTTGGTAACTGGTATTCGGTAACTGATACTTCGCACGGAGAAATCTTCGTGATAAGTAGTACCTAACAGGCCACAGTGGCACGTGGTGGACGTTGGCCAATTGCCGATTGGCGGAGTTCACACGTAGGTAGTTCACAAGAGCAGGATTAGGTGTGGTGTTTTTCTGCGCCAAAGTAAGTTTTAATTTAATTCTAGTATGAACATCATTTTGGAAATTAGTGTAACTGTAAATCAGGCTCTCCTGTTCAGAAGTTCAATACTGCTACGGTCTGCTACGTTCATTCATACCTATTGGTTAAACGTTAAAGGCATGGCGGATTAATTCCAAACAAAGAATAAAAAAGAACTCTCCATCAGGGCCGGCGTTGTACAGGTGACTCCCCTGGTGTTGCAGATGTCCATAGGCGACGATGTCCACTTGACTTGAACATGAGGTGGCTCGTCCGCTTTTTCGTCAGCCCTTCTGGTTAAAAAAAATACAAATCACACAAATGCCAGCTTTCCGCCCCTGTGAATCCTGTGATTAAGGTTCGTTAAACATTAACAGCGAAAATTTTAAATGCCTTTGCGACTCAAGTACCTACCTACCTATAGACTACCTAGGTACTCACCTGCCTTCATTATAGACCTATTTACTTAGCTACATTCTTTCAACGTGTTTTAACGTAGTCTACAATGTGATTCAATGGTTAATTAGTACATTTAGTACCTCCTATTACTCATAAGTACAACTTGCTTTTACTCACAACTGTGAAGAAAAGTTACTCTGAAATCTGCACCTCGGTCACTATCATTCGGAGAAACATCTTTAATTCAACCCGCAGATGACGCAATGGATATCATGCCGCACTTCCATTCTAAGGGTTCTTATAGGTTCAATTCCTTGTCAGGCAGAAATTAGAATGATAGCCTTCTGTTTTTGGTCCGGGTGTGGTGTCTTGTCTTCTTGAGTCGTTTAGATATACGTAGCAGTTAGGTACGACACATGGAATGCAATTTAATATAATCAATTTTAAATTTAGTTAATTATACACATCATTTTTTTAGAATAAACACATCGATCTAATAAACATCATGGAAATAGGAAACCGACTTTACATTTAGATTTAGAGTTATGTTAAGAGTGCGTATCGTACCGCGTTAGGTATATAACAATAAAAATACTTCCTATGTTACCAAATAAGCTTACTTTGTATGTAAATTGACGCCATAGTAATTATTATGTAAATACGTCGTTTACCCTAAAGTACGCAGCGTAATTATTATCAATGAAAGCTATAAAGAAATACTTAAACGTTATCGCAGGATTACCATGTGTGTGGGTTTGTGAGGTAATTAAATGATAATATTTTCCCTGCCATCTAAAAAAACATAAATAATGGGTAGGTAATTATCTGTAGGTACCTTCATACATAATATGATATCTAAATTAAACTGTAACTGCTCTATGTCTGTACCTATCTGGAAGACATTTGGGATATTTTTTATCTAGGTAGTAGGACCTAGCGTGTGTGTATTTGTTAGCGTACTTCCATGATACATGAAACCTATAACAATGATTAAATAAATAATTATTATTATTTCAGAAATCGCTAACATATATTAATACACTTCACTGATATTTTAAATTATAAATTTATAACTCGGTATATTGTAAAAAACCTAAGGTAACAAACATTCAGTGTAGGTCATTGAGATACTATGTACTAAAGGTGTAGGTAGTAGGTACCTATGTTTTTTTCAATCGGTTTACATAAATAAGGACAAATGAAAATTTAAAATCTCAGAAAAATATTTATGTAGGTATACCCAGATAAAATTGTCGTCAATGTGGTTGGTCTTGGTAAGTAGGTACTTTGGCCGTGTTCCGTAACTCGACCAAAACGCCCAAAACGTTCAAATTGCTTTGAAAAAGTGTCATTTTGGGCGTTTTGGTCGAGTTACGGAACGTAGCCTTTAATGAAGTTAGTTGTCGGTGTTATTTGTGAACGTAATAAGTTTCCCGAAGCGAAGCGAGGGCGGGTTATGCTTTAATTATTTTTGCGCAGTATTGCGCTTTGATAATATCAAAAGTACATTGGTCTTCTTTTTTACTTGTCGGCGATGTTTTAGCAGCAACGATGCATAACAGCCACAAGGAAATCCAATTAGGGGCGCTCAGCACAGATGCTATCGTCAAGTAATTCATTAGGACACAAACAAGCCGCCTCGCTCAATGTTGGAAGCAGGGCCGCATCAAGCGAGCGTGCAAGGCGAGAACTGCACGCAGGCGGAAAATGGACCGTGGTGGGATGGCATGAGATATTATGTATACTTCAAAACAGTATTGCACGCAGGCGCTCATGCACCTAGCGGCAGCCCTGGTTGACAGTGCTGAATGTGCTCTGCTGAACTCTGCTTATTCTAATGGGCTTAACCAATGGGCAGTGGGGGGCAATTGCCCCCCTAAATCTCAGATAAATTATGTACGGTTATTGCACGGATTCTACCCTTTTAAAAATCTGTATCGAAAATCCAAATAGCGGAGCTTTGCGCTTTGATCAAACATAGCATTTTAGAATTCCTTTCCTTTTCGCCCTGGAAGGGTTACGTTTAGGTACGTTATCTGGCAATGTGGGTATTTTCACTTACTTATACCTAGATCAAACAAACCGATATACCTTCTGGCCTTTTCATCAGTAACAAAACCTTAAAATCATTGATGTATATGTTACACTAGATAAGTAATCTTCGCGCCAAAGCGTTGCCAGTTGCCACTTCACGTAATATGTGAAGCTAACGTCATTACGTCAGTTTAGTGTTCCGTGTGACGCTTGACAAATAACGTCGGAACGAAAAATTTTCAAATTGGTTAAATTTTTGGTTAAATGCACCGTGAAAGAATAGGATTCACCGTCACAAACGGTTATAAGTCAACCGGAATCACGTTTCACAAGTAAGTTTATTATTTCTTTGTTATTTATCAACGAAAAAACGCAATAAAATAAATACAATTTAGATTTATTTTTCATTAGGTTCAGTGTTACCATATAAAACTTTGTTTGAGTTCCCCATATTTATGGGAAAATTTGTAAATGATAAAGTAAATGATTTTAATAAAGCTTTAACAATAAGAACGCTGCAGGGTGCCTAAAGATCCTGATCGCCGCAATAAGTAGGTGGAAATAAAATAAAAAAATTAAACTGCTGTTTCAGCTGTAATAAATTGTATATTTTTAGGACCATTATTCTGAGGAGCAGATGGAACGCAAAAGGGAACAAAATATGGATGTCGATTCTGAGGAAATCGACAAAGAAATAAATGAGATCACTGAATCGCCACGAAAACAAAAAATTAGGAATATAATTTGTCGTTTAAAAAATGTATACTGCTGGGAGACTAGGAGAATTGTTAATTTAAGTCTCTATTTATATGTATATGTATGAAAATCATAATTCTTTAGAATTATATGCATTAATCCTATTAATATTATAAATGTGAAAGTTTGTGTATTTGTTTGTTTGTTTGTTTGTTACTCCTTCACGCAAAAACTACTGAACCGATTTTCATGAAATTTGGCATACACATAGAGGGCAACTTAGATTAACATATAGGATATTTTTTATCCCAGAAATCCCGCGGGATCGGAATTTACGCGGGAAAACCTTCTTCACGTATGGGGTATAAATAGCTTTGTTACTCCTTCACGCAAAAACTACTGAACCGATTTTCATGAAATTTGGCACACACATAGAGGGCAACTTAGATTAACATATAGGATATTTTTTATCCCAGAAATCCCGCGGGATCGGAATTTACGCGGGAAAACCTTCTTCACGTATGGGGTATAAATAGCTTCTAAACAAACATTAATATAAAACTAACAAGTCTGTCTTCCCGGAAATCCCGCGGGATCTGGAGTTACGCGGAATAAACTCCTGCGCGTACGAAGTAGCGGGCACACGCATAGAGGGCAACTTAGATTAACATATAGGATATTTTTTATCCCAGAAATCCCGCGGGATCGGAATTTACGCGGGAAAACCTTCTTCGCGTATGGGGTATAAATAGCTTCTAAACAAACATTAATATAAAACTAACAAGTCTGTCTTCCTGGAAATCCCGCGGGATCTGGAGTTACGCGGAATAAACTCCTGCGCGTACGAAGTAGCGGGCACACACATAGTATTATAAATGCGAAAGTCTGTCTGTGACGTTTTCACGACTAAACCACCAGTCCGATTTGGATGAAATTCGGAATGAAAATATTTGAAGACCCAGAGTCACACATAGGCTAATTTTTTTTTAAAAATCAACCCCTAAAGGCTTGAAATAGGGGATGAAAGTTTGTATGAAAACAACGATTTTGATGAATTTTCCCAGGAAGATAGTTGATGACGTACTTTCTCCCCCACTTCCCCGGTTCGCGATATAAACGAATTCCACGCGGGCGAAGCCGCGGGCAAAAGCTAGTCCTGTATACTTTTTCTCCATAATGAAAATGTTACTCTTCTCAACAAAATCAACTGCATAGATATGGCTAAATGTAACCTCTGTGTGTCTCTTTTTGTCAGCGATTTAAAGAAATAAAAGTTATGATAACTCACTCATGTATAAAAATAAAAAAAACAGACTGCTTTATCTGCGGGCGTCATTTTGAGAATGTATATAGTCGATGACACTTCCACAATTCTGAAGGATTCAACAACACCTCATACAGTCTTACATGGATCTTTTGGCGTGTGGGTGACAGAGACAGCGCCTTACAGGTAAGGCAAACTGTAAGGCACTGTCCCTGTCATCCACGCGCCAAAAAATCCTTGTACGACTATATGTCAAAATCTGTCCAGCTGTTTGAACTGTAGAGTTTGGCAAAGAAATAAATATACAAACATACATACACTCGAAAAACATTACCCTCCTGGTGCAGTCGGGTAAAAACTAGTATGATATATTTTAAAATTTTACGCTTTATATTTTTGTTAGTAAGTTACAATAAATACCTACATTATAATTCCTGTAGTACTACGTTTTCGGGTACCGGTAGCTAATAACAAATAAAAAAATATAATAAAAATATTATTATAAAAACAAACGTAGTACCTGTGATAAATCTTTTTTTACCCGTAGGTAACAGTATTGTTTGTCCCCGCCTGCAGTACCATGAAGTATTTTATGTTGATATTGTGATACTTGTTTTTTTCTTTTGAGTTCTTTTGTAAGCAGTCGGGTTTTTTGTTTTTATAATAATATTTTTATTTCAGACTTTTTAGTGTTTTCACCGAAAAATTCTACTTTTTAGGATGGTTTTTGACAATTTGTGTCAAGATTATCCCTTCTTTTTCTTCCACTTTCAGGCGCCATTTTGAAAATTCATATAGCCTATGACACTTTCACAGTTCTGACGAATTCAACGATACCTCATATGTCGAAATCCGTTCAACCGTTTGGGCTGTGGGGCGGTCCAAATAATCCAAATGGATACATACACTCGAAAAACATAACCCTCCTTCTGACGCAGTCGGGTAAAAATAGTGTCTTATTTATTTAATTCCTTAAATATTTCCAATAAATACATAAATCGATTATTTTAAAGTTTATTTTATTTATATGAAGTATTCAGCGTTTTCTGTGGGGAAAATTAACCAAAATTTCACATGGGTAGGCAACCCCATTCCGCGATTCCATATTCAAAAGCTACGTCATTGCGGTTCAAAAGTGGCTACACTTTTTAGAACGCATTAATATGAGCATTGCATCTCTAGTACTTTAGTACATAGTATCTCAATGTAATATGAGCATTGCTTCTGTAGTACTTTAGTACATAGTATCTCAATGCTTAAAATCATCATCACATTAAAATTTCTAATAAATAGGTATGTCATGTCAGCCAATGCCAGTGATAAAATATGAGAACACGATGAAGCAATCGACGCATTGATTAAAATCAAAAGGTTCCAATGACGCAATCACACAATGTTATTAGTGATTAAGTGATGCACCTACTCCCTAGGATATTCGAGTTCGAAACCATCTAGCTTAGATTACATGCCTCCATATTATAATTTGTAGGTTACTTAACTGAATCTATATAATTCCAATTAAACTTCTTTAACGACATTATCGACGTAATTACCAACCCGACAAAAAATAAATGACGTAACACAAATTATTTGATTATAAATTTTTACAAAAAAAAAACGAAAAAATAAAAAAATACACGGCAAATGTCGCTGAAATTTATATGGGACCACACCACACGACAAGCACCCAAGCACCGGCTTTCGAATAATAAACCAAGAATCATCAAAATCTGTTGACCCAGTCGAAAGTTTTGAGGAAATAAACATAAAAAATACAGTTGAATTGAAAACCTCTTCCTTTTTTAAATCTGTTAAAAAATCAATCATTCATTTCAGTAAAGTCAAAGTTAAAAATCGCCATCCAGCAAAATAGTGTCATAACGCAAAAATGACTAATATTCGAGATGATGAAAATTTTGCGTTTTCTTTACTAAATATGTATTGCAAATGATAAACTGAGTGAATTGTATACATGCGTATACATACAATAAGTGAATAAAATTCAAGTACTTTTAATTAGCCGATAATTTTACATTAACAGTGCAGTAAATAGTAAAAAAAAGTCAAAATTCCCGTCATCGTGATTTTACATAATCAAAGTGCATTCCAACCAAAACATCTTCGACACCTACTGAGAAGATATATCAGAAAATTACAGAATATGAATATAGGATGTGTAGAGAGCTGATGTACCTATACTCTATATATTTATGAAGAACACTGAAATTTTGTCAAAGCGCTTATTGATAAGACAGCAGGAGAAACATGGGACAACTCGTATTAATCGATAGGTCTTAAAATTGTAGTGACAACGAAGCTATCTATTTGCTACTTTGCCTATCCATATGCTAAAACCTGTCAAGTATGGTAAAAACTTGTTATTTTAAAATGTTTATAAGTATCTTATCTACATTAATTATTTTGCGTCTACTTGATTACGTTAGTACCTACCTAAGTAGGTCCTGTTATCGATCGTGTTTTGGTACATAAAGCTACTCAGTCGATAGGTACTTAGGTACAGACTCACCTTTTGAACCCATGATTATTCCTACTTACAATATTTTCCCATTAGCATTTTTATTGGATTTAATTGGCGACTCACTTTTGAGACATGACCATCGCATGATGTAATTCGTATGAGGCGCGGGTCCGCGGCGGGTGTCGCCACTTCGATGCTCAGTTGACCCCAATCGCCCTCAATCGAAGGACTAAATTGTTTGTCCGTTATGAACAATGACCAGAAACATAATAATGAATAGTTAGTATCAATAAATTTGATGCTTATTTAGAATATTGACGATTTATAGGTACTATTCGCACATTAGTCTACGTATTTGTACATTTTTTGAATGGAAGATCATCATAGATTTTATCAAACGTGGAGATTTCATGAAAATTCGATCTATGAATAGACCTATGAAAACAATAACCTGCTACTTTTGAAAACTTTCGATTTAAGGAAAACTTAAAAGCGAAAAGTTAAAAATCGCTTACATTGAATCGGAGGTCGAAATAGGCTGTACATACCGGACACATGGGCGTGTCAAGCAAACGACCCGGAACTAAAATAACTGGTCTGCGTATTGCAAATTTTTCAAATAGCGTAAGTAGGTGGGCGTAGTTCGCATGAATCAAACGACCGGAAACTGGACTATAATTATGTAGAACCTAATTTTGCGCACTACTTACCTACTCATATATAATTATTCAAAAGAATACTACCTACCTATAATTATGTAGTAGGCATATAATCTGGAAATAACCTTTAACCTGTATACTGTATGTACGGTCGTCAATCCTAACCCTAATGGGCTATTAGTCCTACTATCCTACTTCCTACTAATATTATAAATGCGAAAGTTTGTAAGGATGTATGTGTGTGTGTGTGTGTGTGGGTTTGTTACTCTTTCACGCAAAAACTACTGAACGGACTTTCATGAAACTTTGCAGTAATATAGCTTAGACATCGGAATAACATAATTTGTTAAAATTTATAGAGATTTTTTAAGGGACTGGTTTCCCGAAGCGAAGCGAGGGCGGATTTACTAGTAGGTAGATATGTGACTCATAGCCCGTCAGGATTGCCTGTGTCGTGTGTGGATACCATGAATAACACCCAAAAAAACAACATCACGCACCCATACCGAGGACAGAAATTTACACTTCATGCAAATTTCCGCTTCGCTGTAAATCGAATCCTTTGACCAGCACTTTGGTGTGACTTACGACTGAGCTTTAAGGCTCATCATAAAATTTCACGCCTGATTCAGATATCCATTTGACTGCTGAATTAAGAAGCTGATAGACATTGATATAATAGGTATAATCCGCCGTGGTTCCTGATGCTGTGCAAGACTTCATGTTTGACGAGCGATCACTCACGTAATGCGTAGGTACCTTCCGTCCGACCTTTATCTACCTTGTAACTAATGAAATCCACTTAAAGCGGATACCTTCGACTCGATGAATATATCGGGCTGACTTCTTACAATTACATCTTTCATTGATAAAGTAAAATATAATTAATTATTGGGGGTTTGCTCCCGCTAAGTCACCTTTTGAGAGATGAGACTCAAAAATTGTTTGTGAGTTAAAGGTTAAGTACCTACTACTGACTTTGAGATTTTAGACTTATTGATGCGGGCAAGATGTAAGATGAACAAAGCTTACATAGCCAGTACTTATTACCATACAAAATGCAATGCGCGTTTCCAAAGCATACTCTCGGGACCGTTCAATGTTAACTAGTCGACGTAGTGAAAGGAGACCCTGCGAAGAATCCTGCACTCAGTTCCTTATAAATAATCACGTTATCACGCAGATGACTTAGAAAACACACAGCTGCATAAGTTACTATTCTAGGTAATTAATCTACTGATTTATTGTTTCCGAACTACGTGATGAAAACTCCAAACTACATAATAAATAATACTTCTTTTTTGGTTTTATAACTTTACTTCCTACTTATTTATTTTTTATCATATAATCATAACATGCAAAGTATCAATTCTCTGAGTAACCATAGTAAAGTAAGCCGTAACTGTCTCACTGCTGGGCACGGTACCTCTTCTCAGAATAGAATAATCTGTCCACAATTTATCCAGAAATGAACTGATAGAAATGTACCTACAGTATGTATTAAATTAGTAGATATCTAATTATTTTTTATCCTTCACTCACAGCCTCTGCCCCCCACACAAACTCACTGGCAAACTAACCAATTAATATTCTAATCTTACCTACTACGAGTACGAGGACACGGACTACCCATTTGAGTCTTCTATTTCGGCCACAGTTGACAGAAACACTACGAAATTGCCACTACCTGCTAAAAAAAATATTACCAGTGCTTACAGTTCAATTTAACAAGTATAAAGTTACTTAAGTTTAAATTCTTCCGGTCAATCTGCAACGTACCTTAGTCACAGGCGCGGAAAGCTGGCATTTGCGTGGGATTCAAAGAAAACGAATTCTATATCGAACGCGAACGCAGTGTGGGTAGGAACTGTCTATGTGCGACGGTGACCAAATAACCAACAGGTGCCTCGTGAGCTCGTGTCACGGCTATTTGCATAAAAAAGGTGAAAGTTATAGATTCCTTTTTTGATTTTCGCACTTGTTTGCAAATATAAAGATGCAATGCAAATGCAAAAATAAAGATTTGAATTTGAATTAGGTTTTGATTATTCAGTGACTGCAGTGACAAAATCAACTTTCAAGTATTCTATATCTATGTAGACTTACAATACAATAAAACTGTTATTGATCGCTGTCTGCACATGGAAAATATATTTAAAAAATAAAAGTAAGTACATAATGGGTGCCTTTATATACCTACGCAAGAGGACCCAAAACATTTTTTTTCATTTTGTCTATATGTCTGTATGTTTGTGTACGCTAATCTCAGAAACGGCTAATCAGATTTAAATGCAATTTTAAGGTTATATTGTGATGGGCTTTACTTATTATTCTTTGTTATTTTTTTATTTAAATCGGTAAAAAATAAATAAGTTATGTGGGTGAAGTTAAAACAAAGCCGTTGGCGGAAGCTTAAAATTTAAAGGAGTAAAGCTAGACACGTAAAGTAAGTGTGTTTTATACTTACGTCTCCTAACTTCATATTATCCTGAGACTGAGATCTTACTAAGTTTAGGAAATCCGCCATAAATTTGACCTTTCCAATGGTTTCCTGCACGCGTGGCGGGGGATACGTGCGGCTATACACGTGCGGATTATTCCGCCTAAAACCTAAAATAAATGTTTAGGATTATCCAACTAATATATAAATAAATAACAATATACATATTATGTATTCCAATATCTTTTATTAGTCAAGTAATTTATTTTTATGAACTTGATGCCTATTTAATTATTAATGTTTTGGGATTTTTTGCGTTGGTTATTTTGAGGTCAAGTTAGGGAAATAAAATCCGTGTTGGAAGTGCTGGAATATCAGTGATAAAAATTAATAAATTATTGGTAATTATTGGAATGTCCGCCCCGCGTCCCGTATATCCTTGAAGGCTTGAAGGACCAATTTTACTGCAAAAAGTTTACTCCTGTATTAATTCAATTTATTTATATAATTTTTATTAACTTTAAGTGTATTTTCGCTTTATTTCTTTTATACTTATGTAAAATATTTTTATATATTTTTAAACACAACTCTTCTTGAAAGCCGAGAATTTGAAGATGTATCAGTTTTCATAGGGCACAGAAATAAAATCTTTTCTGTCACGATTGCAATGACATTGTCATCTCATCTGTCATTAACTGAACTTTTATTTATGTTATAGGTACTTGTTTTATTAGCTGCTAAACTTATAAATTATGCTAAGGATAATGTCTCCCTGAAGCAGATACCAAAAGGAAACGCAAAGAGCCGTGTTTTGAGGGGGTGCGGATGCGATGGCGAGTGTGACGAAGGTTGCTACGGTGCTACGGCGACGCTAGTAGTTCGGGCCCCAAGGTTGACAGTCGAAGCATTCGCGTCCCCTCAGCCTCACACCCTGTAATCAAAAAAAACATGCGAGAACCACCGAGAACGGGCGAGCCGCATTCCTCGACCGACTGGGTCGACGGCACGGCCCCGCGCGCCGCTCGCTTCCCGCAGTCAGCCCTCTCCTCTCCGCCCGCCGGCCGCCAGCCCGCCACAGTCGTTTGCGCGCGTCGCTCTTGATAACTCGTTCGCGTAGATTCTGTTTCTTTCGGCGCGATGTGTTTACAATAGTGTTGTGTTATTACTGAAATATAATTGCCAGTGATCAGTGTCAGTGACTGCGGTGCGAGATATTCTATGAAATATCGTATCGTTAATAAAAAACAATTGTGGTTCGCGAGGAGCTGACTGCTGCGGCTGGCGCAGAGCTCAGGTATCGTTCGGTATTAGTTTTCAATCTGATTACGGTCGAGCTAATCCAGCGGAGTGGTGTCGTATGAATCGTTGGCGTCTCGCGGTACAGGTGTGAGTGTGGAGGAGCCACGTGTCGGCGTGTATCAATCGGTCACCACGTGGTGCGCTGGTGTAAACTGTAAACAACTGTGCCCTTCTCTGCACCGTCGCGGCCCCGCTCCACTGTCGCAACTCTGCGCGGGCCCGTGGGCCGCGCGCTGCGCGACTTGGTGCGTACTGCGTATACCGTATCATACATACTCTTCATTTCACAATAATACTGCGAAGGATCTATTCAATTGCCTTACTACTGACTAAGATTATTACAATAAATATCGTTATTATTATGATTACGCTCCTTCTACCTTCCGTATGCGCACTTGGCGCTTTGACGCACTATTTTGTCAGTAAACAAATAGGTACCTATACGTTCATACTTATCTACTAGTACATAAAACAATGACTCCTGATTATGAATATGTACAATAATGATTTCGTTCACCAATTGATTTTATAAATTTGAAAGATAAATAACTGGTGTAATTAATTACTTCAGTTTGGTTACGCTGTAAAATACATAATATTATTATTTATCTATTTTACATGCAAAATCAAAATTAAAAGGTTCAATCGTAAAATTTTGATTTATTTGTAAATGCGTAAGGCATGTAGTATACAATAAATTGCTTCCAGGTACTTACCTACGATCGATATTATAACAATGATAAAATGTAATATGTTAGATACATATTGTATTATGTTAAAGTAAGTTAAGTAGGTACTCAATACTAAAAAATAACAACAAATAAAATATGCTAAAACACGAGTTAAGAGAAGTAGGTACAAAATGAAAGATAAATATTTTATCGATACAAACTGGTCAGAATATTTAATTTAAAAAGAGACAATGTTGTTTTGTTTAGCGGTCAACCGACAGTCGTCGTTTGTCTCGATCTCTCGATGCGCCATGCGCCAGCCACGCTTGATATTAATGTTTACCCTTTAACGCACAAGAGTACAAAAGATTTTTTTATTGATTTTTATGATAAATTCAGAGTTAATTAGATACGTGTTAAAAATATAAGAAAAAAATACATATGTGTAAATATATAAATAACATATTATGTTAAGTATACTCAACAATGAGCAACACTGACATTTTCGCATGTCATTAACTATGTTGAATATTTTCAACAATGCCCAACTCATAAAAGAATAAATAGAAGTAAAAAAGACCAAAAATCACGTAAAACGTTTATTTAAGTAGGTAGGTTTCTTTCTGCTGCATATAAATGATCTGCTCATGCCCATACTGGGCATTGGCATGGCATTGGCTGGGCATTTGTACGCAGACGACAGCACAGTAATGGCGAGGTATCTATCGACTGTAGGGCCGAAATACAGTCCGAAAGAGAAGCCATGGTGGAGCGTATGAATCTCACACTATCGGGCAGTATCCGAATGGGGCGATACCTTGGAGTCCTTGTGAAGGTGCGGCGGAATTTCACACCAAACCAGCAGTTGACCCTATATAAAGCTCAGGTTCGACCTTGTGTGGAGTCCTGCTGACAAATCAAATCAATTTATTGCATTCATGTAGTACATAAGGTGGTACAAACAGTGCAGTAGCAAATTGAGCTTACATGTGCCTCATAAAGGCGTTGCAAAATTATGTCAAGTCATTGTTAATATTTTATATAATGCAATTTAAAGAAAATTAAAATTAAAATCGTATCATAAAACTCAAGAAAAATACATGCTTTGTCATAAATTAATAATGCTAGTAATAAGTACATCAAGATATTCGTCAAATTATAAAATAAAATAATAATATAATAAAATTAAAAAAATATATTCATAAGTCAAGTAGTTCATCAGTCAAATTTGTGCTAGAGCCGCCAAAACTCAATTATCAGCCTTGGATTCAATGGACAGGCATGCAACGAGGCTCATTGGTGACCAAGATTTGACCGCAACCAATCTGCAAAGCCTCGAGCACAGGCGCATGGTTGCCAGCCTCTCATGCTACTATAGGATACATTTTAGAGAGTGTACTATAGGATACATTTTAGTGAGAACTGTTCAATATGATTCCCCCATCCCCATTCCTCTATCGAGCAACCCTACGTACGGCGAGCATCCACCCTTAGGGTCGATTTACATTGCCGCGGAAGGGAACGGAAGCGAACTTTTGCAACGAAATTCTACATAGCATAATGAACTTTATATCAATTGTGTAAGGTACAAACTAAAGACGAGCCGAAAAAGAGGTCGCGCGTCTTCCGGGGAATCCCCGCGCATTCTCGAGAATTCCCTCTTTTTCGGCTCGTCTTTAGTTTGTACCTTACACAATTGATATAAAGTTCATTATGCTATGTAGAATTTCGTTGCAAAAATTCGCTTCCGTTCCCTTCCGCGGCAATGTAAATCGACCCTTACGTCGTAAACATCCCGCCGATACTAACGACAAGATTTGTGTCATCGCTCATTGTGTGTACTGCGAAGGACTGGAATAGCTTGCCTGCGTCAAGAGGAGCGTGAATAGTCTTCTAGAAGTTGTGCGTACAGTACATCATCTTGGACTTCATCCCCACTTACCACCAGGTGGGATCGTTGTCAAGCATTAAAAACTAACCGCCATGCACAATTCATAAATAGCCAATAATGCGCACTGTAGAATATCCTTAAGATAAATAAAATTTTAAAAACTTCGCAGTGTTGAGCATACTTAACGTGCTAAATTTGAGGTACCTGCTTGATAATTTCGCAATGTTAAAAATACTCAACGTACATATTTATATTGTTATTACTAATTTATTATTGCGTTAGTCACCCAAGTTTTATTAGAAAAATATAGACTAGGTATTAATCAACATTATTACACACAGTTAATGAAGTAAATAAAGGCTAAATCCAAATAAATCAAATATCTTACCATGCGTCCAGCACTCGCTTGTGGTCTTGATGTCATTTTGGTCACTACTGTCAAATTACGCGCAATATTTTGGCATTTTTATTTTTTTTGCATTCGAATAACGTATATAGAGTTGGATGAATAAAAAATATTAGCTCTGGTAAAGTTAAATACGGCTGTATATTTTTTTGTCTAGAACGTTGAGTATTTTCAACACTATGAATTAAAGGGTAGGCTCAGACCAATAAACTATAGACGGCGTGCCGTGAACAAAAGTGTGAAGCCGGCAAAAAGTACGCCTCGCCTTATAATACACACGGCGGCACTCACACCAAAACGACTTTTGTGTTCTAAATAATAAAAAATGAATGAAGCTTTGTGTTCCAAAAAATAAAGTTTAAATTTGTTCTAGTTCAAACTGTCAACATAGGGCATTCTATTGGTTCCGATGTGTGTTTTAGGCACACTTTTGCCGGCTTTGAAGATTGTAGGTATTTGATTTTAACTTAACGAACTTGCCACTTGTACGGGATTCTTAGGTACTGTTAGATTTGTTTCGAAAAATCTATTCCTTTCATCGACAAGCTAGATATCCATTACCCGAATCTAAAACAATTTTTAGTCATTTCCTTACGAGGCACCTATCGTTCAAATTTATTACATTAATGTACCTAATGCCAACAGAAAAGCAAACAAATTCCGGCAGTCTATGATAATAATATTGTGACGTCACCATACTTTTATAGGGAAGTACCGCTTGACCGGGGTACCTTTTTCCGCGTAAATAAAAACAAATAATCAAGTACCTAACTTGAAATTAGCCCGTTCAAACCATTGAGATACTATGTACTAAAGTAAAGTTAACATAGTACCTCAATGGTTCAAACAACCAAACAAAACACTTCAGTTGTAGAATACAAAATATTGATAAAGGTTTAATATAATATGGTATACATTTACAACTTACGGAAATTTTATAAAATAAGTAGTTTTATAGAAATTAAATCACTTCCTAATTTAATATTTACTTATAATGCTAAATTTTCCTTTTATCAATTAGATAGCACAGGGACTTTTTGATCACCACGCACTATATTTTTATCATCGAACAAACTCAAAGGAGATTCTCTAATAGTATACGCATTAATAAAGTTTACAGCCGATTCAAGGCTGCGCTAACTGCATAAATGACGCTGAGTAAAATCTATTGTTTTGATAAGACTTCAAGGTAAAACTAGTACTGGTAGTAATGAACAAGCGAACATTTTAAATAGGTAATTCAAGTAAATAACAAAAATGTGGCATCATGTATTTTATGATTTTATGCAAGATTTTATTGATTGGACTCTTTTTGTCGTAGATCCCAAAAAAGGGTGTTAAATAATAATGTTAATATTTTTCAAAATTTCTTTTCTTCTGCGAATTTGATTCGTTGTACTTACGAAGATCTTATTATTGTGGATGATAAATATTGTAACGGGTACCTATGATTAGGGACACGGTATCGAATAGAAAGTATCGATACTGTACTCATGAGTCGATACTACTCATGAGTAAGAAAAGTATCGTACTCGTAAAAGTATCGAAACAAAAGCATCGATACTTCAAAGTATCGAGTACTTTTCCTAAGAAAAGGATACACGTAATGAATTTCGCCCATTTTGAAACGTAGCCTTAGTAAAAATAACAATAAAATGTGCAATAATTATTTTTAGGTTAGGTATACTTACAAAAAAGCATAGAATCATTTTAAAAATGCCATAAAGCATTACTGTCTCTCGTGATGTTTAATCATATTTGACGTATTCCCTGACGTTTTTATGGTTCTGTAGCAAGTCTTGCGTTTCACTTCATTGTTGTTTATCTTGGTAAAGTACTGCCAAAGTTCACTCTTAGTAGGTAGCATTATTCTCATGATTTGAATGTTGATACACACAGCACAAAATAATACTGACTTTAGTTGATTTTTTATACTATAAGTATAAATAGTAAGCAAAAAATTTTATCGATGACAAGCATTAATGTCTACTACATTACACAGAAAAACAAATCGCGAAAAGAACGCGAAGTAAAATAACGGTGAACGAACGGGCAAACGAGTACGTGATTGATTTGATTTGTGAAGTAAATGAAGATTCTGAAGGAAAAATTATTAACTGAACTATAAACGGAATCAACTATTTCTAGTTTGATGTTTTAGATTAGAAGGTTCAGTTCAGAACGATTGAACATAAGGTCGCAAGTTTAAAATGGGTAAATTCTGAGCTTTATTCGATACGATACCTGTTAAAAAGTACTCATTGAGTAAAAGTATCGAAAGCAAAGTATCGGTATCGAAAGGTAAGATACTAGATACTACAAGGTATCGATACTTTTTTCGTGTCCCTACCTATGATACGAGTATTTACGATTTTTGTAATCTGAATATCTCAAATTTTCGCCACAATCATCTAAATTAGTTTGTGTTTTCATTATAATGTTTGAACGGACATAATGATAGATGATTTATCATAATAATGTATTTGTTTGTCTCTACATCGTTAACAAATATTAAAATAAAATAAAAAATGCGTGAGGGTGGAACACACGGTTGGATTGAAGTTATATTAAACTTTAAATCTGACACTTGGCGTAATTATTATACACACAGTGCTGCTAGTCAGTTCTGTGTAGATGAACTTCGCTTGACATACTACCGCGTGTCTAGATCTAAGAATCTAAGCCACTATCACATTGCATTTTTGATGTGTATCAATATAAACCATTAATAAGAGTTGTTATAAACGAACAAAAGTATTTACTTACAAACAATTTGCAAAGAGGTCACGTAGCACGTGGTTTGTTAAAAATAAACTAAAGTATACAACTACAACACAATATATAAATATTATTATGCTATGTATGAAACATCTTACATTGTCACTTGACAGCTATCAAACCTGACCTGACAGAAAAATGCTGAGCCATGCAATCTTATTGGCTACATTTAACCAATAAGCGCGCACCTACGCTTGGGCACAGCCAATAGCATTCGTCGTGACGAAAAAGTTAATACCTACAGATTTAAATTTTACCACATAACTATCTATAAGAAAATGTTGTAGGTAAAGTTTAAAATCTTGAGGGATTTGAAACCATGATGTAGCCAGTTACCTACAGCTTTATATAATATACTATGTATTAGTTTTAAATTCGCAATCACAAAAATTTAAATTCTTAGAGTGTAGCATTGAGATATTTGAGATAATTATGTAAAGGAGTGTAGATATTTTATTGTAGTGTTAACATACTATTAATAATAGACATTTAAATACGATATTGAACTTTAGATTGACAACTGATTTGTTGCTGACGCATATTATCTAAGTGTCATTCAATATTTTTTAGACTTAACATACAATCTATCGAAGTGGCTTCGCCCATGTCATTTGCCATGTGACATGTTACGCGACACTTGCAAGATTTGGCCACCACACACACAGCGTCGACAGTCGGGCGCAGATTGTATTGCGGGGTGGGGTGCAATGTTTTGGCCGGCTAACCACGCGCCGCCGCACTGCCCGCGGTCCGATCGATCGTATTGCGTTGCGCTGGTCTATTATTTATTTCCGGAAAAATAAAGCGTCGTGCCGCAGCACGCGGTCGTTTACCTCGCTACCCGCACTAAACAACTCACAGAATGCAGCGCGGGAAAACTGGTACCTCTCTTCCATACCTACCTGCGAGCGCTACGCTACCGACTTCAGGAATGCCACGGGTCCTGTCCTGCGGTCTCGCTTTAACGTCCCAGCCGTAGCGGGCTAATCACGAATTCTAGTGTTCGTTCTCTTTCACACGCTCTCCGGCCCGAATGACGTACGTGACAGTAACATGCATGGTACTATTACCTATTTGTCTAATGCAGGAACGGACTGGGAATTGGGTTTCAATTTTGGTTTTTGGTTTTATGTAACAGTTGATTCTGTTTTTTGGTAATGCATCTACGAGTAGTTGCTGTTAAAACAATGCTTGGATTACTATAAATTCATTGCGGACTAATAATTCCTGTTAAATTAATTTTGGTTCTGAAATTTCCAACTTATTAGGTACGATAAAATATGTAAATAAAAAACGGCTAATTGTGTGTGAGATTTTTGATTCCTACTATAAAATGGATGATGAGGATTTCTTAAAATATATTTCTGGTCTCATGCAACTTCAAACTTTTCTTATTAAATTTCTACCCTGAAGCTCCCATTTCACGGTTTTTGTAGAGTTAGTGAAATTAGACGTCAGTTACCTTCTTGCGTACCCGAAATCCGAATCCACGCTTGAATCGGTACTAGACTTAAATAGAATTGGTATGTCAGTTCAAGCCAAGCCAAGATATTACGCTCAACCTCAACTGAAACTAAACCCATTAGCAATCCACAACAGAACACAGTCCCATTCGTTTAACAACATTATACCTCCATATTGTGCCGTAGGTTTAAAATACTTAATTTTCTTCATCTCCTGCTCTATTTTTTCTGGGCGTTTATAACTGGGAGTAGAGCTGGGCGTGGAAGACCAATCTTCGATCGGCACATTCCTTCTTAATGTCTTCCCTTTCAGCGAAGGTTTTTTTTTTTTTTTTTTTTTTTTTTTTTTTTTTTTTTTTTTTTTTTTTTTGTTATCGAGGGGGAAACCTTCAAAAGGTACCCGGTGTCGTGGGAGCGACACAGGGTTATGTGGGATTTTTACCCACTAAAACCCCCCCGGTGGCCTACCTCAGCGCTTGTGGAGAACTCCGGGATCTCCAAAGGAACACAACCGGAGTCCTCCGAGCGCGGCGCCCTTGGGGCTCTGCCCGCGAGAGACTAAATGCCCCATCGCTTGCCATCTCCATACGACGGTATGCGGCCACACATACCGTCATCCTTCCCGGGGTTGGTGATGGACGGTTCGAGCTCCCACTCTAGCCGCCCCCAACCCCGAAAACCCCTTTTAGTCGCCTCTTACGACAGGCAGGGGATACCGAAGCTCGTATTCTGGTCCCGAGCCACAGGGACACCGGTGGCGCTATGTGCGCCCACCGCGGCGCCATACGCGGCGCCTCCGTCTCCGAGCCGGGTCTGCGCGTTCCCTGGCCCGTTCGGCTTCCTCCTTTTCGGTCATAACACGGTCGCAGAAAGCGACCATGCTGTCCCAGGCTTCGCCAGAACGGACCATCGCTGCGACGACGGCGTTCAGGGAGAGGTCCGGCCCCACTTTTTGCACCAGGATCCGCCGCTCGGTCTGCCACGCTGGACAGGCAAATACGAACCCAAGTGCAGGATGAACTTCGCAAATGAATATTACAATTTTTTATACATTCGTGGGTTTTCCAGCTGTAAAAGTTGTGACAATTCAATATTCATACAATGTACAAACGTCCCCGCGCATGTGACTGACTAACAAGTGTCAGAAGCAGGCTTAGGCTATAAAACGTTCACAACTTTTTATCTTGCTATCTCTTTACTGTAGTATTTAATCGTTACTGGTATCTCGATAGCACAACGCGTCACAGTGATTGATTGCAGCGTACCGTCAGGCGGGCGCCGCAGCCACCAGCGTCACGTACGATGACGTACTATTAGTAAACAGTACACGTAGATAGGATTTGTGGAAACCGTATACAAAATGCTTGCCACTAATTACAATATACGTACGAGTATGTACGGCAAGGAATGTTCGAGTCGACGGCGCCGGCGCCGTATCTACCGCGGACACCGCGTCGCGACGCCGTGCATTGCTTGATTTGCATTATGGTAATCACATTTCAATGCAGTATTGTGAATATTGTGATACTCATTTCTATGTAAACAGGCCGCGCTGTAAATTAAACGAAAAACAAAGTGGTGATTACGGTTTCAGCGTTGCAAAAAAATATGATATAAACGTAAGTCGTAATGCATCATCATCTTCTTCTTAATCATTTCTTAATATTATTTGGGATCGATATAATTATGTTCTTCTCTTTCATTTTTTCCTATATAGTGGAGTGCCGTAAGACATAAAAATGGCAAAACCTCGGAATAGAAAAGATATACAAGTTATACTACTCGTCAGATGTCGCTGAAAATTATGTGACCACACGTCAAGTAGGTACTAACTTTCGAATAAAAAAAGAATTATCAAAATCGAAGCACCCAGTGACAAGTTATGAGGTAACGACCATAAATTAATTACTCATTATTAAGAGTAACTCAAAAACTACTCGTCTGATGGAATTCAAATTTTTACGGGACCTAACCTAAAACCGCAGCTTTCGATTAAAAAAAGAATGATCAAAATCGGCACTCTAAATAGTAAGATATAAGGTAACATACATACAAAAAAGTTATAAAGGATAGTTCAAAAACTACTAGTCAGATGCCGCTCAAATTTATATGAGACTACAATGCAAGTACCAGCTTTCAAATAAAAAGAGAATCATCAAAATCTTAAACACTCAGTAAAAAGTTATTAGAAACAAAACCATAAGTACACACTACAAAACATCCTTACACATTATTCAAGTTAATTCGAAACTACTCGTCAGATGTCGCTCAAATTTATATGGGACCATACCAAAAGTACCATCTTTCGAGGAAATAAAGAATCATTAAAATCGATTTACGCAACACGAAGTTATGGGGTCACAAACTTACCAACAAAGATAAAAAGAAATAAAAAAAAGATCGGTGAATTTTTTTTTAACTTTTCTATTTGTGCATTTTGAAATACAGTCCAACAGTTTTTATGAAGATTCATTCATAGTCCCTGGATTCCGAGGTTTAAAGCTTACGGCACTCCACTAATAACCCGTCACTTCTACGCCAACTCCTTTATTTTTCATACTTATTATTTTTCACATAATCCATCCATCTTCTTCTCTTTGACCGTCCGCATCCTCGTCCCCTCCATCTATCTATCTTAATTAGTAATGCAATGCATTAATTTAAAATTGAATAGGTACTAAAAATATGAATTAATCAAAAATCAAATTTATCGTGAAATTTTATGTCTACCTTTTCTCTTTGTAGTAAGATACGTCTCCTTAGTTTTCATATAATCTACAAACAATATTCCTATACGAGTATTAAGATATTGTACACTCGTTTTATTATTTGGCACCTTATCATAAGTAATGGCGGACTGATAGCGTCTTTAACCTTCACAATGGTTCGAAGCGCTCACAGCGACAATGGCTATTTGATTAGCCGCAGACGCGAGATATTATGAATAATAAGTCATCTTAATATTAATAATATTATTGTTTATGCAGGCAGTTTTTCGTACCTATGTATCTTTTAATGGACGTGGTGAGGAATTTGTTTCGTCTTTCTTCTCTTAAAAAGAGATATATAAGTATAGGACCTTTGGCAACGGTGGTAGACTCACAAAAATGGTGTTCAAAAGTGTATCAAATTGACAAAATATCTGCATGAATATTTATTTTTGAATTTGAATGTATGAATATTGTAGTTTTAATACTGCACAAACGCCTCTGACGTCGTCATAACTTGCCCTCAGAAGAGCAGACACTCAAGACTCGTAGTGACCCGTCCGTCCGTTACATTACAACCGTGAATGATGTTGGTTATTTGGTTTGATTAATGATTACTTAAGATTGTTTAGGTGAGGCCAAGTAGCTGTAAAATAATAAACAGGTTAAAGTCTATAGGCGGACTATTTGGAAATGTACTGTGTCACACTAAAGTTTTAATTTGATTCAGAATGTTGGTAATGGTAATGTTTCGGTGTCGACGTATCGTGTCGGCGTCGACAACGTGAGAATGCCGCAGGTTCCCACGCTAATTACCGGACTCTTTATGCTCCTCGCGACCCCTGCGCCGACTCATCAATGAATGGAATTCGTGCTTATCAATGGAAACGCAAATAACACTAGATAATGCGAAAGATTTAATCATCGTGCGAATGACATTCTCATTATTGCACTCATCGCAGTCAAAATTAGCGTGTGAAAACAACTATGTAACGTTACCCACCGCTACGGCGTATTTTTTTCGTTTTTATGAGAAAACAAAATGAAGGTGTAGTAAGAGTACCTAGGTAAGGTACCTATGTACTTGTTTACATAGATACGTAGGTATAAGATGTTCTATATTTTTGTCTACCTATTATTAAAAGACCTACACTCAAATTACATACCTACCTAATTGAGATCAAATCGTTCATGCCATTGCTCTTTGATATTGTTGGTAAACTTTAATTTCTTGATATGGACATAAAATATCAAATTAAGTATAACCTCTGTAACATTTTCTTTATTGGTAAGTTGGTAACAATAACAAATTGCAAGAGATCTTCGGTGATTCTCGTTAACAGTTTGTTAAGTTACACTATATGTTTGAAAGCTTTTCAATTAGGTACCAACTGTGATTTAATAGCAACGTTTCTAAATATCAGCTGTTGAATATTCCTATTTTTTAAAACTTCATACAAAACTGTTAATAATAAAACTTATTTCAACTAACTTATGAGAGCCCGTAATCATAATTATGTAAAAGTTTATATTGAGATGCTGGCGCCAGAGTCAGACAAGTGTAAACTGCCCGATGTAAAGCTACTATTTACTTTCAACAACACAATCGGTTATCTGTTATGTAGATTATGTCATCTCACTTAATTAAACTATGTAAATGGCAATTAAGAGTTTAATTTTATAAGGAAATCAATCAGTGTTGTTGCTAATTTGTTACCTCAATTGCATAAGGTACGATTCAGACCAACCGGCTCGCATCGGGCTGGGTCGGGCGGCATTTTACAATGCGGTAAAGAACATTGAAATCTATCAACAGTAATTGCAGTTCATATTTGCGTGCAATGCATAGTTTTCACAGTCGCGCGACGTGTCGCGACGTGTCGCAGAATGCATTCGGCTGTCGCGACGGCTGACCGGCTCCGAACGGCGCCGCCGGCATCCAATCGGGTTCCGTCGGGGCCGTTCGGAGCCGGTCGCCGGTGCAGCAATTTGCGAATCATTCAAATTATGTTCTTCAAGCGACAGTTAACATATTAAAGTCAAAAATGGATACGGAAGAAAAACTAATTTCTTTAGTTCAGACATAATATATGATTGGCACGTGTACGGCTACCGCGGCAGCCGTACGCATCCGCGGTAGCGGTACAGCTCCGACGGACGCGTTGCGCGGTACGCGTATGGCTCCGTTCCGATGCGGCCCGATGTGAGCCGGTTGGTCTGAAATCGTACCTAAAACAACTTTTTACAAAAAATAACCGACTTCGTCAAGTACAGATAATACAAAAACTTCTCGCGCCAGATGTGTCTCAAATTCATAATACTTAAGAGACCATACGACAGGCATCAGTTTAAAAAAAAGAATCATCAAGATCTGTTCACCCAGACGAAAGTTCTGATTCTGAGGTAACAAGCATAAAAAATGCAGTTGAATTGGGTTGGGAACCACCTCCTTTTAAAATTTAAACCCGTATACCATCGAATACTAACCTACAAATGTTTGTTTGGACAGAAGCTGGTGACATGTGGTCGAGGGCGGGCGGGCGTTGCGCGGCGTGATGCGGCGCCCGGACAGCTGGGTCGCGTGGCCGGCGGTGGCCCTCGCGCTGCTGCTGGCCAATGACGCGTCCGCCACCGAGTTCCTCGCGCCGGGGAGTAAGTACTTACTCTAACTTGTTACTACTCTAGTAGGTATAAACAAATAACTTAGGTAATAGAGCATAAATGAATGGTTGAAATTTTGACTAAGGTATACTAACTTTATATTCACAAGCCTTTGACCAATATAAAATGTTCGAGATCATTTAGAATGGATCGCCATTTTATGTTGAACGATGTAGGTAGAGTGTAGGTAAATGTTTTTGAACGAAGTGTATAAAGAAAACAAAAGTGGAATATTAATATTATAGGTTAATATTTAAATGGTTCTGTTTGCATACAAAACAGGCCTCAACCATGTATTTCATTAAACGGTTTGAGCTGTTGGTACAAAACAAGAATTTTTACACGTCGTGTGTAGGATTTGCAATACTGCAAAAAACCGCCTTGACCTTACGTAACGGCCGCGTCAATGCCGCAGATGAATGTTAAACTGTTTGCCAGGTGTCAATATATTTAATTAATGACTTTTGTCATAAATATATTCCTGTGGATGCTACACAGATATCACGAATCGTGACTAGTCAGATAAAATTATAACAAATATTTACTTTGACATCTTTTCGGAATGTAACAAACACACTAATAGTACGATGATCAAAATCGGTTCACAAATAACAGAGTAATAAAATTATTTTTTATCCCGCGGGGACCGATTCGTTTACTTTACCGGGATAAAAACCATCTTCAAAATGAAGTTTTGTTAACAAACTATCTGGATGCCAAATTTCAATAAAATTCATTCGGCTGTTTTGGTTCTCAAATTGATAGGTACATTTCATTTCATTGAAACAAATTGTTTAGATATATCTAAACAAAAAAACACATACTTATATGTTTTTTTTTTCAAATACTCACGTGCACCTAAATATTAATATTTTTATAAATAATACAATTACTTAGTTGCGTAAATAAGCAATAAATTAATTACCTTAAATTATTTAAAGACATTAAATGTATAGAACTTATTATAATTCAGAATGATCGCAATTCGCACACGCGTAATAAAAAAACATGTGCCTATGTTTCCCAGTGTCATGTTGTACCTCTGCTACTCGAAAGTTAATAACAAGAGTTTCGGAGGTCCGTTCGCGCACCGGATGTTTTCGAACTTCCACGGCCATTGATCTTCGCGTCCGCGGGGCCACTTATGGGTCGCAATTTTATTTTTATTTATTTTTACAACATTTGAGCTAGTGCTATTGAACTCGGCAATGGCCTTCTCGGTATCGTCAGATAACGATTCTACACCAATAGCCGATGTGTTGTTTGTTTGTAATTCTGCTCCGTCGCCGCCTGCCGCCGCTGACCGCCGAGCTGAGGCCTCGTTTAGGAGGTGCCTCGTTATCTCATGAACAGTCAAAATTCAGTCGACCGTGTAATGTATGTGCAGATATCGAACTTCGCGGTAATATTGCCGGATTATTTATTATCAACACCGGAAAACTAACAATCATACTACTAATATTTTAATCACATATTATTGTCCGCTGAGTTTAATTTCTATGTTATGGGCTGGCTTTGCTTCTATCATTTTAGCAGATACCTAATTGAGAGGAATGTTGTCGTTGTCTACGTTACGTAATTGAGAGTTTGAGACAACTATATAATATGTAGGTAGGTACCCCACTTATCAATCCGTATTTGGTCAGCCTGTTTTCTGCTCTGTTACTTTACTTTTGGAGATCTTATCTTATATTTTTTACTGAAAAATTAATTTCAAAACCTTGAACCCACTAACATTTTCATGAAACGGGTAAATAAAAACATTTTAATTAATTACTACGACCGCAAACATAAACCGGTATTTACACGTGTGGGGTTTTTATTGTCTCTTTCCGGACAATTAAAATTTAGTTAATGAAAACATAATAATGTAATTATTTATTAGAAACAATTACGAGTATTACTTTTTTCATAAGAAAGCTACAGCGTAACTTACGTCAAACCATGAGTCCAGCAGCTACCTTTTAGATTACATTTTTTTTATTAAAAATGTTTAAACTGTAACTAACACAAAAATTAAGGACTTTCAATTTATGTAGGTATAATTTTTAATCGATTAAAGCCAAAACACGTTTTGATTTATTTTAAAATGATAGAAACCTCGCTCCGGAAAATGAATTACTGTGACTAAGTTCACATAATTATAAGAATCACTGGAAAAATAGATCATAGTAAATTATATTAAAGAATAAAGATAACATTTAATTGAGTAAAGTCTGTTAAAGAAAGTAATTTTTGAAAAACTTATAGTTGATGAATATCGGATACAGGTATAATTATATACTCGTACCTAGGTGGCCGTGGGGTCAAAAGTGTAACATTTATTTCGCATTCGACAGATTAAACCGATTACCGACTGCACAATTTAATATTTATCAGACAGCGACCTTTCTGTCGCTGTTTGTAGTACACATTTCCCTACATCACTGAGTATTTGCTGATGAAATTCGTATTTGTCAACAGGACACACTGTTGTTTACAAAACGTGTGTGAATTTATTTTTTACCGATAATAGGCAAGCGATTATAGCACTTACGCAAATAAACTTTGTCAAGATAATATAAGTGGAATGTTGATGGCTCGACGATGACTAATAACGTGCTATTGATATAATTATGTAAGTTTATAGTTTTGTCGACGATATTATGTCATGAAAGCAATATAGGACTTACCAGAAATGCCTCCTTGAGAACGTGAGTAGGGTAAAGAACACGACGTTCCCATCGAAACTACATATTTTAGTACAGTGGGCCAAGAAAGTGGTGTACCAGTTTTCATTTCGTTTCCTAGTCATCAAAAATTACATCAAAATTCATAGGAAATATCACTGAAAGAGACGCATAATAATGACGTAAACCTAATTGTTAAGAATACGTACATCATAGGTCACATTATGGGTGCAAGATATTTGAATCTTTATTAGAAACGGATAATGCATTAATTTTTACCCGACTGCGTCAGAAGGAGGGTTATGTTTTTCGAGTGTATGTATGTATTTATTTGGATTATTTGGACCGCCCCACAGCCCAAACGGTTGAACGGATTTCGACATATGAGGTATCGTTGAATTCGTCAGAACTGTGAAAGTGTCATAGGCTATATGAATTTTCAAAATGGCGCCCGAAAGTGGAAGAAAAAGAGGGGATAATCTTGAGTTTTTTTGTTATCTTAGCAATATGGGTATCAAATGAAAGATCGTGAAAAGACCTTTTCAAAAATATATATCATATAACGTTAAGGCACACGTTTTAACACAAATTGTCAAAAACCATCCTAAAAAGTTTTCTACTGTTACCTACGGGTAAAAAAAGATTTATCACAAGTACTACGTTTAAAAAACGGGTTAAAGAATATTATTTAAAGTCAATTAGTTAATTTGATTGCTCCATCGTCTTCACTATTAAAGGAGATGTTTCAGAATGTATGGAGCCCCGGCCACGACTTTGTACACCATACTCAAAAATGGAGAAACACAAATAAAACAGTTTTCAATCATCCAATTCCTTTAAATTGCTTTAGTTTGGTGGTACTACACAAAAATGTACACGTAAAATTGCAACACAAAAACTAAAATCCATCATGGCGGTAAGCTGTCATCACATGTCACGTTGGTTGATTTGATTGAAGTTTGACATATGTACCTACATTTCTGTCATGTTAAGGTGACAGTAGACAGTTCGTGATCTATGATCAATGACAAATTGGCAAGACGCCATGTTGAAACATGATAAAAGTGAATGATAAATACAATTTTTGTACCAGAAAAGTATGCATTTAAGCAGTTTATCTTTATTTTTCTCGAATTCCATGGATTTTTCTCGATTTTTCGAGGTACTGTACCTATTGTGGGCCGGATTTGAAACATCTCCTTTATAAACTACTTTTGTGATATATTTGTTTTTGGACAAATAACCGGATTTATGTGTGTATCTATCTATATGTATGTTTTTATATATATATATATATATTCATATATTTATTTATTTATTTATTGTATGGTCATTATATTAAATGTATTGTATATATTTGTATGTATATTTTCAAATCTTTCTGTCATTACACTGTACACCCTACCAACATTTCTTGTTTTTTCCCTTTGCCATCTTCCCAAAGGTTATCTGGAAGAAATCGCTATTGAGCGATAAGATCGCCTTTTGTGCACTACTTATATTAATTACTAGCTGTTGCCCGCGGCTCCGCCCGCGTGGAACTCAGTGTGTCACAAAGTTATTCCTGCGTTAATCCCGACCCCACACATATTAAGACACACTCCACACATCTTAAGAACAGTTGATTTTTTACTACGTTTTAGTCATACCGTACAAAAATCCGTTATGTAGATCTTGAGAAAATCGATAAAAAGACTTTAAGATATAAACGTCGGGGTTTTTTCATTCCAAACTATTATATTTTTAAACTACATTGGTAGTTTTTCATTCGAGTGCCAAAACATAAAGACCAGCTAAAGCCATGCTGACCCTCGAAAAAGCAACATAAAGTTGATCATGAGAAAAAAAGCCGGTTCGATTCCCGATATATGTATAGATATCCCGATATATAGATATTAATGAGCCCGCGACTTCATTCGCTCATGGAAGCTTTTCCCGCGTAAATCTCGATCCCGCGGGAAGTCCGGAACAAAAAGTAGCTTATATAATGCTCCATAACCTCCTCTACCTCCCACTAAAAGTCCCATAAACATCTGAACCCACGACCTCATTCCCGGGTATGAATTTTTACCGCGTGAATCCTAATCCCGCGGGAATTCAGGGATAAACAGTACCCTATATGTTGCTCCAAAACTTCCTCAATCTCCTAGTAAAGGTCGCATAAAAATTTAAGCCCGCAACTACGCGCAGGAGTTTATTCCGCGTAACTCCAGATCCCGCGGGATTTCCGGGAAGACAGACTTGTTAGTTTTATATTAATGTTTGTTTAGAAGCTATTTATACCCCATACGCGAAGAAGGTTTTCCCGCGTAAATTCCGATCCCGCGGGATTTCTGGGATAAAAAATATCCTATAATATGTTAATCTAAGTTGCCCTCTATGTGTGTGCCAAATTTCATGAAAATCGGTTCAGTAGTTTTTGCGTGAAGGAGTAACAAACAAACAAACAAATACACAAACTTTCACATTTATAATATTAGTAGGATAGCATGTATAGTCTTCCTATTTATCACTATGGTGTACAATAAAGTGTAATAAATAAATAAATACGTTTGTCCCCGCCTGCAGCACCATGAAGTATTTTATGTTGATATTGTGACACTTGTTTTTTTCTTTTGAGTTCTTTTGTAAGCAGTCGGGTTTTTTGTTTTTATAATAATATTTTTATTGCAAAGAACTATTTCAGTTGACACAATAATTCTTTTTAAAAAGAAAATTGACAATTGACATTTAGTCAAATAAATTTGCAAGTAATGTAATAAAAATTGGCTAAGTGCGAATCGGACTCGCCCATGAAGGGTTCCGTAGCAGCAAGCAACATAATATGTATTAAAAAATATTCGAGTAGATTGAATGAAAGGTAAATTGCGGTTTACGATTTATGACGTATTAAAAATTAAAAAACCGGCCAAGTGCGAGTTGGACTCGCGCACGAAGGGTTCCGTACCATTATTTATAAAACGCCAAAAAAATCTGGCCTTTTGTACGAGAACCTCACTTAAATATTATTTAATGAGTTTTTGTAACCACATATTAGACACAAGCTACGCCATCTCTTGGACCGACTGGTAACTAAAAGCATGGACTACATATTAGCCACAAGCAATGCCATCTCGTGGACCGACTCGTAACTAAAAGCATGGACTACATATTAGCCACAAGCAATGCCATCTCGTGGACCGACTGGTAACTAAAAGCATGGACTACATATTAGCCACAAGTAACGCCATCTCTTCGACCGTAAGGTAACTAATATCGCTGAGGCGTCGAAAATATTAATTATTAACTTAAATGTTTATTTTATTCTGTTTTTTAGTATTTGTTGTTGTAGCGGCAACAGAAATACATCATCTGTGAAAATTTCAGCTGTGTAACTATTACGGTTCATGAGATACAGCCTGGTGACAGACGGACGGACGGACGGACGGACGGACAGCGAAGTCTCACTAATAGGGTCCCGTTTTACCCTTTGGGTACGGAACCCTAAAAACTACTTACTAGATCTCATTCAAACCAATTTTCGGTGAAAGTTTACGTGGCAATGCACATCATAATTATACGTTTTTTAGTTTTATCAATCTCTTATTTTAGAAGTTACAGGGGGAGGGGCACATATTTTACCACTTTGGGAGTGACTCTTGCGCAAAGTATTCAGTTCAGAAAAAAATGATGTTGGAAACCTCAATAAATCATTTTTGATGACCTATTCATCGATCCCACACGTATGGGTATGATGAAAAAAAATTTTGAGTTTCAGTTCTAAGTATGGGGAACCCCAATAGTTTATTATTTGTTTTTATTTTTGTGCAAAAATCTTAAAGCGGTTCACAAAATATACCTACTTCCGACGTCAATGGTTCTATCAAGTTTAAACCATTTAAACTAAAAACAAAACAAATGTCACGTATTTATAATCGGATAAAGAGCGGATAAAGATCCCAATAAAAGTTGTCAGATCGATCTGCAAGCGAAACTAACCTTTATTGCCTATGAATCTGCAAACGGCATTGAACCTTAGAGTGGTAAACCAATTCTTTGGCCGACCGTACCATTTTATGTTTTGTAGAGTGGGCTATTTATCTGAAATGTAGTAATGAGTTGCTAACAAGTAAAGATTTCGTAAGTTTTTCGTTGGACGCATACCTTATTATTACTGATTTTATTATATTAATTTTACCTTTTATTTACACATCAGCGCTGCATTCGAGAATTACTCTATCTCTGTGTCGTTGATACTACCTACTTTGCCGGAAAGCCCTTCTTTACGCCATTATACTCGTAGGGTCAAGTGTGACAGTTAGATGCCTTCTCAAGCTTCTACTTAATTTGTACTTCCCTATCTGGTTCCATAATAATTAAAATATTTTATGCACAAAAATCTGAGTTTTAGCATTATCAGTTGAAGTGTTAAATAAAGTAGATAACACACAATCCAGCTGGAAGCCTATCTAGGGTAAGGCAGAAGAGATGACATTCACTGGTCCCTACTAAAATTTTAATTGTGGGTAACACTAGCTACTACAATTAATTCGTAAAAAAAAGACGTTAATAATACTTTTTAATGTTGTGTATTGCGATTCCAAAGTCGTTCGGTGCTTTAATTTATATTTTAGAAAAGGGCTCTATCTAACTATGGCATTCAACTGAGTCAACCCACCTTTTGTCGAGAGAAGGTTCGGGCGTACCGTGGCGTGTCGGTGAGTTAATTAAAAAGTGGATTTGACGCCTATAAATCGTTTATTATAAATGGTAGTAGGCACCTTAGTAAAATTTTCTGAATTAAATGCAATCAATAAATTTTGTATCGTTCAGTTAAATGGAAATAACGTGAGTGTAGAAAGTGGACTACAAGTCTATGTTCGATTGAAAGAACATTTTAAACATTCCGCACCGCTACAATAGGTAATTTGAGAGCCAAGTCGTGACTACACCTTAGCTCCAGATCAATCTTGGCACTATACATAATTATTTACCGGATACCCTGACCCGGATGCAGTTCCTGTAAATTGATTGTTGTTGTCTGGCGAGGCTGCGTGTATTCTTTGAATTAGGACGTTGTCTGTGCTGCGTCCCCAACCCTACCCTTCTGTCGTCGTGCCGGCTCACATCGCGTGTACTGTACAGCGCACCAGCTGTCGGGGTCATCGACCGCGCCGAGACACCCCATCTACCACCCTCCGCAGCAACATTCGCCTTGAATTGAATTAAAAATTAAACATATTATACGGTACGCGTTAAATGTAAACATTATAAGGAGAATAAATTACAGATATTTTATCACGTACAACGATTTATTTGTTGAAGTTTTTACTACTATTACTTTTGTAGATAATATCAAACATTCGATTTTATTAATCCCCATTATCCGGTGCTACTGACGTGTGAACAATAACTATTTGTATTAAATCGGTGGATGTGCTCATTGTAATTAGTTCAATGTGTACCTGTGCACATGCACGTTACTTACTTTAAATTATTTTAATCAATTCGTTACTAAAAACCCTTAAATCCGTTCAAAAGAACAGGCTTATTGTTATGTATCGATTATGGTTTATTTATTCTTATTTTATCGAAGGCGAGTCACGCAGAGTTTTACGTGAATGACTGTGTATATTATGGAAAGTGTATAAGTAAAACTAGTGAAAAACCTATTGCAGTAATAGGAAAGTACAGTAGATGTTAAGATGTAGTTGCGCACTGCGTCTATCTATGTGTTTATTTATAAGTTATAAAAAACTTGATAATCTAATACAAAATAACTAAATTTTGTACAAACTCGATGTCATCGCATTTTGGGGTTGAGTGCAAAAAAAATATTTTTGGGCATACGCTAATTATTATAATAGGTAGGTACTCGTAGGCGTACGGAAAGTGTCCGCGTAGCAGAGTTGGGCATTATTCGAATAAATTTTTATCTGAATAATTATTCGAATAAAATTTTATTCGCCTTAAAATTATTCGCGAATAATTTATTCGTGAATAATTTATTCGTAACTAAATCGAATTCGAATAATTTATTCGTGACTTTATTCGTTATTCTAAATAATTTTACACCTTACTTAAGTTACTTACATTACATCACATTACCAAGTGTTTGGCGGTTCCTTTGTGTTATTACATTAAAAAAAGGGTTAAGGCGATTTGGTATAATTAGCATAATGTCTACTATCTGCCTGTTTTCTGGAGTTTTTATTCCAGGCAGCAGGTAAAGATATTGTTTACAAGACGGGTTGTACAAAACTTAATTACATTATGAATGAGTGAGATAGCGTACTTTCTTATCAGTTATGGTTAAAAAATAACTTGCAAGCTGTGGAATGAGCTTTCTTCTGAGGTATTCCCAGAGCGCTTTGACATGGGGCTCTTCAAGAAGGGTGTAAAAAGGGTTCTCCTTCAGGGCCGGCGTTGCACTGCACGATGGGCGACGATGACCACTCACCATCAGGTGGCGCGTCTGCTCTTACGTCTACCCTTCAGACTATATAAAAAAATATGTGCATCCGTAGAACGCGTTTTTTCTTATTGCACCATGATCAAGTAGATTGTCTGACAACATGTTTGAAGAAAGAGTAATGATGAAAACAAATATTGTAAAGAAATAATCACAACTATAAATTCTTGACAATTATACGAATAAATACATATTTGATCTGAAAAAAATTATTCTTTTGTTTTATTTTTATCTTTATTCGAATAACGAATAAAAAAATTATTCGTCATTCGAATAATTTTCCTTTGAATAAAGCAAATTATTTATTATTCGCGAATAATTTTAGAAAAAATTATTCATTCGTTATTCGTCATTCGAATAAATTTTGCCCAACTCTGCCGCGTAGTATGCACAGACAGCGCACCCATTCACGGACACGCATGCACGGCGGAGCTCAAATAAATAATTTGGATAAACGACCCTCGGGTGGGTGGTGGTTCCTCGGTGGGTTCAAGCCTTATAAGTAGGTTATATTAATGTGTAGAATGCAATCGATTTTTTAAAATGAAGGATAATCAAATAATTATGATATTCCTTGTTTCATTACCTACTATTGCTTTATATTTGAAAATATTCCCGGACGCCTTGAAAGAAACAAGCACGCTAAATGTTTCAAAGAATCGGGTTGAATCTTAAGATTGTTGGTGATTTGTTATGATTTCATTCGAATTGTTACAAAAACAAAACTCGTGTGAGCGGCAGCGGTCGGTTTATTTTAGACACCAAGCATTGCCGCCTCAGTGTGATAAAAATGCATGCCAAAATTACATATTATTATACTAAGTACATTCGCTTTAATATAACATGCTCATAATACGTGTATGTAGGTACCTAAGTCAAAAATATTTTTGTTAACTTTAAATCACTACATAGTATAAAACAAAGTCGCTATTTTTGTCCGTCTGTTTGTCTGTATGCTTAAATCTTTAAAATTACGCAACGGATTTTGATGCGGTTTTTTGTAATAGGTAGAGTGATTCAAGAGGAAGGTTTTTATGTATAATACATGCATATATTCCCACGAGAACGGGATCCACGCGGGTGAAACCGCGGGCGGGCCGCTAGTGAATTATATACGTGTCTCCTGGTGTGAAAATCGGAAGCAAATTCGATGATGCTACATTGGAATCAGAGACTAGATGAAATCTCGAAAGTTCTCTGACATCTGAATCATTCCAATATGGCTTAATTGTTTTACTTGGCTTATTTAGGGATAAACTAGGTCTAAGGGCTTAATGTGCCCAGTGTTCGGAAGTGTACAAGGAACAAAACAACTAAGTAAGTACACACCATCCGCGAGTTCCGCAATATGAAATTCGTTTTCATAGCAACCCATGCTAATGCCAGCTTTCCGCACGGTTCATTGTAGATTGACGGCGAGAATTTAAAATGCCTTAAGTAATTTTGCTAATAAGTTTTACGTTTTTAACGGGAAGTAGCAATTCCATTTGCTGGGCGACTCAGGTAATAGTTGTATTCGACAACATTTACCACGTTAGAAGGTGCTTTGCTCGGTCCGCCGCTTATCGTTTTATTATCATATTAGGATTCCTAAATGAATTAATCCTAAATGAATCGTAAACGCATCCGCATCGCTGGACGTGAGAGAAATTTGCGTGCTATTTTTAAACATCGTAAATGTCTTGCAGATGTTTTTATAAACCAGTCGTGATATAATCTATTAATGGTTATTAAAATCTAAACCTGTTGTGTATGCACTTGAAGACACCTTAGCTACCGTGCAACAGCGCTCCGACCTTGTTACAAACTATTTATTTAAATTGCAATAGTTTATTTCTGTGTTCAAGTTTAACCCTACAAGCTGGATTAAAACTATTTCCTGTAATTCTAAGGGGTTAAAATATTGATAGTTTCAATGACAAATAATATTTTTAATATATATAATATATAAGATAATATTTTTTTATAGTGATCGATGATGTTAATGCAATTTTATGATGGGAATGGCTGGATACTAGTTCAGGAAAGGCTCCAGACAAGAGAACTACACAACGTTAAACAGAACAGTGCAAAGTTTATTGCTTTGCAAATATAATTATAAATTAATAATAATAATTATAAATTATAATATTACAGTGTTTCTAGTTTTTCAAACACTATTAACTTTATATTATTTTTAGACAACATTATACTAAACAATTCTGATTCTCAATTTATGCCAGCGGCCAGCCTTCAGTAGCTTTACTCAGAAAACGCTTTAACATCGCAATACCTAAAACTGTTTTAGTGCTGTTAAGGCTTTAATCTCTTCTCGAAATGTATAGCATTATACAATACACAGCATAGTCAGGCCTACTTTGACAATATAAGAAAAAAGCTCTCATGATTACAATACATACTAATAGGGTAGGTAAAAGTTTAAAAGTGGACTTATACCTACTCCGGTTACACTTTTTTTAGAGAAGACCATTTTTTTAAGGATAGCAGCACATATTTGACTAAAATAGAACGATAATTCTACAAACAATTACCAACTGGATTAATAGATACTAACAACATCTCACAGGACTATCACTAGCAGACCCTGACCTGTCCTCATACTTTACCGAACTAACCGACGAATGTTGTAACAGTTCGCTAACTGGTCTAACCATCCTAGTTTCCATTTCAGTCTTGTTGTGTGGCGGTCAGTTTTCTTTCAGTACCTATCACTTTTAATCGACAATTAAAACACCATTAAAATTACGTTTCATACTTTAAGGCCATAATTTTTTTTGTACTTATTTTGCCAAGAGCCGCAACTATGTAGATATACGTTATTAAATAGTTGTAATTCAAAATTTTTCTATTTTCCAAATGGTTGTCTACGTTATAATTTTGATTTTGCGGGGAGAGTTTATTCCGTATTCTCGGCGACTCAAAGATAGAAAACATCCTTCTTGAGGTCATACTTATTCAAAACCAAATCATATGATTGCCTCAATAACGTTCTTAGTTCAGAAGTAGATCTGATTTGTCATGGATTTTGATTATACATATACCTACTAGTTTCGTATATCTTGAAACAACATAGTAATACAAACATTTTTAACATAGTACATAATAGTTGCATTACGAAATATATTTAGAGTAAACATAAACATTTACGTATCACCAAACCTTGTTATGTCTATCAATCATATTTTACGCCTTTTCCGTTCAGGAAATACTTCGTACTAATGTTAAATTTTTTTCATTGGATGTGCAAACATCGGCAAATTACGTCGTGCATACCGCGTAATTGATTGATGTTACTACAGAGGTCCGTAGCCGGATATGGTAAATATTTTATCATGCTTCGTAGATAGGTCACGGACCTTTGCTATCTTGGGTTATTATGCTTTACCTACGCGCGCTTACCTACATACGGTCACACCCCCGCACTAGTATTTCCTCCGACTATACTTTGCGCATTCCTGTTGCATATACATACATAGGTACAATCAATATGTAACAACATCTGCGTTCCGAATTGAACCCAGAACCTGTCAACAATTTATTTTTTTATTAACGATATTTACATAAGTTTAGTCTGCATCTCTGGACATTTTCAAGGGCGCACATTAATATTGTAGGTAAATGTTTTCTCGTCCAGTAGGACATTCAGTAAGAAGTCTGACGTTGACAAATTGACGTTTGAGATGAAAAAAATTCTTTTTAACGACAGGATCATATACCGACTAGTTGAGTTGCCGAGAATGTGGAATTGCCACTCTCCACTTTTATAACGTGTATAATTTGGGTTAAAAACAGAATTTTCTTTATGGTATTTTAAATACTCGATGTCAATCTATAACGATTCTAGTCACAGGGGGGAAAAGCTAGCATTTGTATGGGTTTAGTTTAAAACGAATTCCATTTCAAACGTGAACGGAGTATAGTCATTTGCTGGTGAATGATCATGGCCGCCTTATACATTTCTTTGACATTTGTGGAGCAGTTGGAGGCCCCACATACCTATTTCTGTCCCATATTACTTTTTCTATCATAGGTATGCGAAAAAGTTCTTAAATATTTCCAATAACCCAACAATCTACGTTTAGTTATAGCACAAGTGTTCCAAACGTAATATTTTTTATGAACAGCGCATTCTGTTTTCGAACCAAAAATAAAACATCCGTTTGTGACGATAATTCGCTTGAAGTCGTAAGTACCTACATTCCCGTTGCTCTATGTATATTGTTATTGATAATGGAATAAAAACAAACTGGATACGTAGGTTGCCCAATGCTGAACACGATAACGCAGAGCCGTACAAACAGCTTCGATAAAACTGATGGCGCCAAGATACCTTATCGTGTCACTATCTACATGTACCTAAAAAGTATGCTTGAAAATATTATTTCGTTCTTTGTACATTACTTTAGATGTTACACAATATTTATTGTGCTCTGTGTTATGTTTGATATTAGAAACACAGCACACACAAGAAAAAGAAGAAGTTATACTTCGGTATAAATTTTTTATTGTCAAAACCTGCGGACGTGCAGTGGAGGTTAACTGATTAGCCAAAAAGCTGTGATGCAGAAAAATAAAATTTGGCGTGTATTGTGGTTGCGGTCGCATTCATTCTTTGATTAATTACAATGAAACAGGAAAATAAATACCAATAATGAAACAGTTAAAAGTTTAATGTCATAATATATAATACATACAAACATAAATAATAAGTACATTATTTTATTACATTATTATTCGTTACGATGTAAAAGTATCATACGCGGTGACGTCTTTGGCCATGTGTAATCCCTAGTGCGATGGGACCACAGGGAATTAAAATTACCAGTGTACCCGGTAATGGGTCAAATCACCGGGACCACGGGTAAACAGGCATTCTGTTCACTGTTATAGTATTCTTCTATTTTGTTTTGAATTGCAAGTGAATTTCAGCAAGTCCACGGTGTACGCAGTTTAACTTTATATGCAACTTAAAAGAAAAGAAATATGTTTCGCCTTATTAGTTCTAGCATGTTAGTGTTTCGTTAAATACATGAGTATTGTGTACAATTAACGTTTATATGAATAACTACTTGGGTTCACGTGACCAAAATTACAACACTGAAACGGGCTAAAAAACATTTTTTACGACTGACAACGATAGATGCGTTTATGTAGAAATCAGACGAACGTCTATAATATAATTATATGTAATGTCAAATGGTGAACTCGGTGATTAAGTGATATTATTATTAAGTAGGTATCACTCAATGTATATGTAGATGGAAATAATATGAATCTTACTTAAATCAACTTATAAAAACCTCTGAAGTTTACGACCTCAGAGACTGCTGTTCCTCTCGGTGGATGAACGAGTTTAAGTACATTACGTAACTACTTACTAACCTAACCTGGCGTTTTAAGTTTAATCTATCAGAATTACTACGTACAGAATACGGGAATCGGGCGACCGGTAAATATTTAGTAATTGCCTTTTTTATTACAAGTTTGCAATTAAAGTATGTATAGCGGCAACAGGAAATAAAATGTCAAAAGGGGCGATTAAGCGTACGTGGAGCAATAAAGCGAGAGCGGACCGTGACCTACCGCACGCGGCTTGCGGCATGCGACTCGCGGCTGATGCGACTTACGCGATAAGCGATTGGATACAAACAAACCACAGACGAACAACTATGCCAGTGGTGCATATATAACCGTGTCATAGCCATATTTGAACCGGACGCGGATGCGACGACAGATAAGTAAATAATGGTTGTGAGCGTAAGGAATCAAATTCACAAATATGGATCGTACGAATCCTAATTGATTCGGTAAAGCCGAAGCAGTTAGCGGTAATTGTTTGTCGCAACTTTGAGGCACTGTGATGGATTTTTCTTCTTTCTTTGACTTTTTAACAGACTTCAAAGACCACTCCAACAGATTTCAATGTTCAGATTTTAACGGTAATTTTTATTCGAAAGCTGGTGCTTGTCTTGTCGTGCGTGTGATTTCATATAAATTGTCATCTGATGAGCAGTTTTGAGTTATTGTGATAATGCGTATTTAATGCACTCCGACGTCACCGGCAACATTGATATTATCTCATTTTACTACGCCTCGATGTGAAGTCGGGTTTAATTTTGTAAAAAGTTCTAGACTCTAAGTGTTATGAGTATTTGATTCCATTGCGTTAATAAAGTTCTATTTTTTGTATTTTTTATCCGACTGCGTCAGGGTCTGCGTAATGTTTTCATAAATATTTTCCATGCACAGATACAGTATGTATTATATTCTTTATTTTTATCCGATATTACGTCCTGCGAAATAATGCAAAGTAAATAATATATTATGGAAGTTCAGTATGAGCGTTTGATGTTGTGTTAATAGTTGTGTACCTACTCTACCTACTTGCTAGTATTCGTTATTATGTGACGTATTTTATTTTTGGCGGCGCGGCGTCGCGGCGTCGGATCACACGGGACTACCCGTTTAACAGTGGAGCGTTTAGTAATCGAACACCTGATCCGAATTCCTCACCGTGACGACCAGCTATTTACATCATTCGCTTCACAATTGGGTCACTCTGTGGAAAATGAAACTATATTACGAAAGCGGTAGTGTTGCTTCATGCATTGCCAAGTGACACCCAAGTGAAAAAGAAGTCAGAAAAAAATGTACCTATCTACCGAAGCCGAAGTTTACGTATTTAGGATTTTCTACAATTTACTTTGATTTTTTGTCTTGTTGTTGTCACATAAGAATAATGATATTTTGGTGGTCCTTACCTAGCATAAAATAGCATTTCTTATTAGTACCTAAATTTGATAGTAAGTATGTAATGTAATGTTAAATAAAAGTAAAAAAAACCTACTGTAAATTTTCACACCAATGATATTCAAAACCGGATATTGTAAGTTACTTTACAGTTTAACTGCCTTATTATCCCCATGATAATGTATAATATTCAAAGCAACCGCACCCTTCTTATCCATTCCCGTGACTCGTTGCCCCAGCACGGTAGTGTTAAAAGTTAAACATATCCGAAGTCTGAATCACTTGAAAAACATTCACCGCGCAACACTTTCTCCGGCGTTGTAAAGAGTTCCGGGACTTCATGTCACCCGCACGCCCGCGGTACATCCGTCCGTTGACCGGCCGTGTGATACAGATCGCTGGCTGTGGTGGCGGCGTGGCGCAGTCCTCGGTGAAACGCGATGGCGCCAGCGAGGCGGGAACCAGTGGCGCGAATAGGGCACCCACCTCACGGCTCATCTAGTACATGTAACATGCGGCTCTGTATTCACCTTCACACTCCTTACTTTTTGTGCTGCTTCACGCTGCCGAGTACCTAATTACCTAATTAAGTCGTTTAAGTATATTTTTCCGTAATGAATGGCGTAGTAATTATATTAGTCAGCAGCAGGTCGAGTCGACTCATTGAACAACGTCATGTTTACGAAATTTTGAGAACATTGAAGATTTTAGTGCGCAAAATATACCTCCTTACAAAATCGCGGAATTGTTAACAGACTGTCAACAACTATGATATTTATTTGAAAGTTAAATTATTTTCTCTTAATAAAGTGTAGAAATATAACATAAAATTTTGTTCAATATTTGGATCGTGCAAGAATTTTTATATAAGACACAAATTAACACAGTTACTTGGGCAATAAATTTTTCGCCGAAATATTTGAGCTGTATTTCCTTCTTCTACTTGAAAATTGTAATTGACAACTTTGCTAACTAAGTAGTGTAGCTCATTTCTATACATACACATAAAAAACACAGGTATGTATCAAATTAATCTGTGTCTGTAATAAAACAATGTGTCTTACATTATTTATTAGGAATCATCAATTGAAAGTAATTAAACAATGAAGAGCGTAGTAAAGGCACAATAATAATGTTACGTGTCAGGAGTACTGGGTTCGAGAAAATGCCAAAATGTACCACAAAGACTTTATTGTACTCGTAGATACACAATTACACACTGTACACAGTACACACCACAACGCTATGCACGTAGGTACTCGTAAACACACTCGTCGAACACTACATATATCGCTCGTAGAAATCACTTCACTTCTCACTGGTATCGCTCGTAGGTTTTTCTTGGGTAGGTATCAGATGTTATGGCGAATGATTTTAAACTTAATTTAACGCAGATTGAACTTAAATAACATATTAAATTGAATGCTCATTGGTAGAAAATACTTGTATTCCTTTTGGCCTTTAGGCCCTTTCTTGTTTTTTTTTGTTTAGTAAAAAATTCTGAATAATTAATTTAAAATTATTTTTTAGTATCATAAACGACACAGCTCACGTAATTAATCTTATTGCAAATTAATTGTAACAAACATTACTTTGCGGAAGTACATTATTACATTTACAAACTAAAGATGTACGGGAGCCGACGATGCTAAATGTGGATTTATTCGAGCGTCATAGAGACCTAGTGGGTTGCAAAGCTTAGATGATAAGAAGAAAAAATGTTATAAGTATAATGTATACCTTTTCATCGGTGGGGGAAGCGGCTATAGACTTTTAAATATGTAAAAAAATTGTGTACTATGTTAATCTGATCGTTTGTTTGACGGGGGTGACCGTACGTAAGGGTTGAAAATGAGAGAGAAAAAATCTAATCGAGCACGTCAGATTTTCTAAGGGGGTGTTAAGCGAACCTAAAAAAAGCTCACATTCAATAATCTGACGATTTCGATGTGACGCAAACTCGCTACCATTATTTTAATGTGCAAAAAAATTTCGAACTTATATATGGGGCTCATATTTGGTGGAGGTACTTAACTGTGTACAAGGTATCCCCTGTACCTTAATCTGCCGCGCTCGAGTAAATCCCAGATTCCCCTCTTCGGCTCCCCAGCTATAATAATAAGTAAGTTTCAAGTTCAAGTTCAAGCTAAGTACTTTTCAACAAAATGTATCTTTAGTTTGTAACTTTAAAGCTGCAAAGCATGTGCCGTTCCGAGATATCTAGTACCTATGTCTAATATCGCCTCCGATAAGTATTTTTACTTTATGCTGAATTAACACTTGACAAAAATACCACCAGATATTAAGTGGCGATAACGGGACGATAAAATAAGCATTTCCTCCGCAATTATGCCCCACCCATTAACTGTAAAAAAATGTTGAAGAGACGATATTTAATAAATTCATGAAATTAATTATGGTGATGTGAACAAAACAAATTAAATATGAGTTAATTAAGTTTTAATTAAAATAGTAGTTAGTTCATAATAATGTACCTAACGGTTGTTTCGTATGAGCGGAATCAAGAAATATGAGCTGTTTATTTGTTTCGGCTGCCGCCGTTGTTATTCAACGAGGAATGCCGCCGTAATTGTAGCTTCAAGGTTCCACTCGACGACTATGGAGTTATACTCTATTTGAAATGGAGCTGGAAACAATGTAAACAAACCATTTTTAGGGTTTTCACTAGTGACATTTATGTCTGAATCAAATGCGTTGTGTTTCAACTAAACTACTGACTATAATTTTTCTAATTCCATATTTAACTATGTAGGCGATCGATAAAAACTTCAAACTGCGAGAACATACGGTAAAAATAATGTTATTAACGCTTTCGTAATTGAATAACTCATGCAGCCACAACCTTAAAAACGAAAAGCGATTTTACACCTTCTTCAAAATACCGTAATTTGTTCTAAGCCTGTTTATACCTATAATACGTTAATTTTATTGTTTGTTTAAAATTATTTTTGTGTTTAGCCACATTAGTTTTGTTAATATTTATAGTGTAGTGGGTGTTGTGTTTTCGTAAAGTTTTTCATTAACCAAACAAAATAATTACCTTGTGATAATACGGACAAAAAGTTTGTGTTATATGGCTACTGTTTACGCACTGTTTTGGTTTTGTCCAGCTCCAATCTGAACGGAGTATAGATACTATGGCCCCTAAATATTTTTCCTATAAACTACATATATTATACAATATACCTACATAACGGGTTCATTCAACCGACTTAAGAAATGGACGTTTCTACATATTGGTCGACGTCGACACCTATAGATACTGTTTATTGTATTTCCAGCAGTTGTGTGCGGTGTTGTGAATCGATTGTAATTTATTCTATTTCCGATCAAATTCCAAAGAAATCGAGGGATATCCTACACTTTTATTAGCACGTACCAGGTATGTTTTTCACATAACTTCTTATATGACTTGTAGATATTGAAGTGCAAGTTCTTCATTAGGAAAGATAGGCCAGGTTTGAGCAGATAATCGTCTTCCAACAGGGCATGTAATCTGTCATTCTTTAGTGACGAAAAACTTAGACAGAAAGTGATGTGTATGTGATTTAAACTAATCTTGTCACGTGAGTTCTATATTTACTCGCAGCACTGTTTACTTTTCTAATTACAAACGCCGAAGGGAATAGACGGCCAAGCGGCTCGAAGTTAATTTTATCTCGGCCTATTTTCTAAACAATAATAAGAAATAGGTCACGGGGTTGTTCATCGTGTCTAGTAGCCCTGTCTGTCTATCAACGACACGAACGCCACTTGGCGTTCCTTAGTAATGGAACCTCATAAGACTGTTCGTCAGTAGTCGCATATAACATTTGTTATGCTATCTATTTGTTGACACTAAGCATACCTTCCAATATTAATTTATCTAACGGAACATCAAAATATTCAAACCTAAAAATATTGCTTAATGGATTTTAGGAAGCAAACGAGCATGCACACCCATAGAGATATTACACTAGAGGGCAGAAGCCAGGCTTCAGAGCGTACCTCGGATAAAAAGAGACGATATCTTTAGTAATCACCTTTCTCTTTCTGGCGAGGCTTCAGAACGTACCTAGGATAAAAAGAGACGAAATCTTTAGTAATCACCTTTCTCTTTCGGGCTCGTCGGGATCGGAGAGAGATAGGTAATTACCGTTATCGTTGTTTCTCTTTCTCGGGGGCGCTTGCAATGTATGGGCAGCCGTATGTCTCACCCACTCTAGTGTAATATCTCTATGTGCACACCACCCACCTTATTTTTAAAGTATGTAATCTATAGTTATAAAAATCCTCATTAATGTAATTCTTTTTTAAGTTCAAAACAGATTAACCACCTAACAGCAGAGGTGGACATTTTTGTCATTGGAAATTGCAAACACAAAATAAATCAGCGATCAGCCTCTTAGCACATCTGGTCATCGACATCGGGATTGCGGTTAGTTGTGTCTTCACCGCCGCCCAGACGACCATTCTTGACTGTAGATTTTTATTATATCACACACTTAGCCCGCACCGTCTCAAAGACTAAGAATCGACGTAAAAGAAAATAAATTACAACGCTGAGTCTGTGACAAAAGAAACACAAGTGGCTTCAGGATCAAGGATATTGATATCTTTAGGCGAAAGCGGAGACTTTCTACAACCAGCTAAATTGGCTTCAATCGGTTTAAACAACAATTGCAGCTGAAAGAGATCAGTATGTCAATATATCAGTCATATTATATTTCTAAACGAGAAGGTTAAACTGGAAAACATGATGTTGTTGCTAAAATAATCTTAAAGAGCTAGTAAGATTATTATGGATATCTGGTGTATGTAAACATGTTAAAAAAAACATACAAATATATGATTACAATTAAAATTCAGCGGTGTCTGAACAACATCGAAAGAAATCGGTAACGGTTACAAAAATAGCATTGTGTTTTCAGTACACACAGTTATTTATACGACACGTAAACGCATGTTCGTCGCATATCTATTTTATTTGACCTTACGCGAATGCCGAATGTAAATACGAATATTGAAACCGACTCTTATTTATTTACTTGGAATATGAAATCTTTCAGATGTTACTTTTCCGTAACGAACACTAACTTTTTCTCTGTAAATGAATCCTTTACAATTAATATTTTAATATTGAAATGATGATTGTAATATTATGATCATTAATTACACTTTGTGATGAATATCAAGACAGACTGACAATGCGGCAACCGGCAATATAAAATATCACAGTGTGTTGACGACAGGGTGTAACCGAGCGGGAATGACCCAGTTTATCTAATATTGAGGTGATATACCGTGCGTCGTTTTCATTGTGGCAATGCAAATTGCAGATATATTATAAGTATACTAGATATATCTTGCAGACTATAATTATGCAACTGATTACATGTGTATAACAGTTATCTGCTGCGGAATTAACAGTCGAGTGTCACTTGCAATTTGTTTGTGAGTCGAGTGGGACTGTTTGGGGACTGTTTGTATGGAGGGTAGTCAGCAGTAGTGGTGTCAGCGATAGTCGCACGTGGACGGCGGCGGGTGGCGACTGGCGAGTGCCGGCTAACAACCTTTGACAATGATGTTGATGACGACGCGAAGGTAGTGCGGTCGACGACCGCCGCGGCCGTTCGTCATCCTCGTTTATATTGCAAACACTATTTTGCACTGGGCCCCCTATATGGGCCTCTTTCGCCCGCATACTCGCGCGGTTAACAGCTATCGCATTGCTAAATTTGCCTTACTTTATTACAGTACATTCTACCTGAGCGCATGCGCGATCTTCGCCCCGTTTTGTTTTTGCGTTCAATGTCAGTGTATCGGCTAATTTTATCGCAATTCGCATACACTCTGGATAGAGGGCATGCAACCCGATTTACGGCGAGGACCCAGTTCTCTATATCGAAATACTAGGTTTTATGTTTTTACAATAGTTGGGTAATGCATAACAATTTATCATATCTTACTTCATTCGTCGACTTCTGTTTTCTCTGGGTTAAAGCAGTTAGTCGTTGCTACATTTACAGTAAATGTTTACTGCTTTGTATATAAGTCACGTTAGTGGCGAAAACCGGAAATGGGTTACATTTATAATGTTTCCGATGAAAACCACCCGGTCCAATTTAATGCATCTAATAATACTTTGTTACAAATATCAACCCTATTAAAACTTCTCTATCGAAACTGATCTCTTCTAATAATTACTGCATTGCTAAGACTACGCTTATCTCCGAGCTGTTTTGTAAAGGCTAAAATTACAACAGTCTACTTAGTAAACTAGAGCAGATTAGATATGATCATGAAGCCTAGGTGATCTAAATAAGATTTTTATAATTAGTTGAAAAAAGAACAAACGTAACAAATTACAAAATCTGATACACACGTTGGGATCTACATTATATCCTCTTTTATGAAGGCTAATTTTGGAGTGACATAATTAAACAATAACAAAAGAAACAAGAGCTTCTCAAGCTTCTAGATCTTAGTTCTCGTATTATTTTTGACTTCATATTTGTCCATCTAACTTCCCACTGATTAGAGTGTCGTCGACTTTTTATTTATTTATTTATTTATTTACATTTATGTCACCTCTAAACAGAGAAACAAAGGGTACAACTTAATGCCTAATGGCATTGTCCACCAGTCAACCCTGGGTGGATGTGGAGATAATGATGGTAGGTGCTAATCATCAACAAGAGAAAAAAAAAAATAATATATTTCCAAATTGAGAATAATGCTCAGAGGAGAGCATATTATAATACAAATAATTATATGCATACAATACATAAAAATTATCAATATACTATATGTATATACATAACAATAATAATTTTATACATACATTAAATATATATATATATATATATATATATGTATTATATAATATATTATTATAGTATCGACGTACATAAATAGGTTGCACAATTTATCCAAAGTAACCTGGTATGAAGAAAACTACGAGTCAGGTTGTTTTAAAAGATGCTCACGAAGGCGAAATTTAAATGAAAGCTTGCTGGAAGCTTGTCTCAGTTCGGCTGGTAAGGAGTTCCAGAGCAGTGTAGCTTGCACTGTGAAAGAGTAGTGAAAAAAACCACTATTATGTCGGGGAATGTTGACTCTCAGATTTGTACACGACCGAAGCGTTCTATCATGTATGTCAGAACGATACTGGAAGTTATCCTTTAAATACTGAGGAGAATTAGGATCATTTAAGATGGAAAATAGTAGTAGAAGAATTCTAGAGTTACGCCTCTGGCGAATAGTGAGCCATTTTAGTTGACGGCGAAACTGTGAGACGTGATCGTGAGACTGTGAGACTTTTCAGGCAGTTGTGTTTATTACGAAGTTTCATCTGTTTCATCGAACGAATGAAGAAGAGTCCATAAAATTTTACGAGTGTCACTCACTGAGTATAGGTAATGTACGTAGGTACATACTACATACTTTCCTATTTCCGTCAGGTGTTGTTCCGCGACGAATGTGTAAAATTATATTACGTAAATATTATAAATTATACTAATATATGTATAGGCACAGACGACGTGAAAACGATTGCTTGTATTGTATGTTTTTACCCGACTGCGTCAGAAGGAGGGTTATGTTTTTCGAGTGTATGTATGTATGTATGTACTATGTTTGTATGTATGTCCATTTATTTGTGACACTTGTTTTTTTCTTTTGAGTTATTTTGTATGCAGTCGGGGTTTTGTTTTTATAATAATATTTTTCTTTAACATATTATGTTAACTCTGATTAGTATTTATTGTTAAGTAGGACATTAGTAAGAAAGTATGTGTTGACTGTTATTTAATGTTATATTATTATGCTATTTTATATTATTAAATTAAAATATTTAGAGGTTTATGTTTAGAATGGTTTGACGGATAGGTAGCCTAGGAATGTATAAAAAAGTAAACAACATTAGTTTCAAATGTGGCAACGACTGACAAATCTATGTCTGTGTCCCCCTTGTTACATGTTCTCGGAAATACCGAATTCGTTGAATACAAGTTATTTAATTTATTCGACAGTATTATTCCATTCTCATGGCACTTGGTTATAATGTGTCAAGTAATTAGACATTTCCCATCTCCCGAAGACGTTGGTAAGGTAAGGTGTGGCAGCGGAGCAGCGGGGTCGAATACGAGGTTGCACATGGGCGAGCGAGGTGAATGCGCTGCTGAGGCGACGCGGCGACCAAACGCTTTTCGTCGCTATTTCCGCAACAAGTGTTGTTTTGCAGAGAGAGGCCCAAGTGGGCGAGCGCGGCGGGCCGGGCGGCGGGCCGGCGGACGCGCGTCATCGCGATCATCACCGCGCCCCGAAGTCCTCCACCACGCCAGCCAGCTAGGCAGCTAGGCTATTCTGTAAGGATATCTTTGACATCTCGATAGCTGAATCCGCGGTGAGATTTTGAATTTTGGCGTACTTTGCGTTTTGTTAAAATTAAAACCGACGGCAGCGCCAATCAAGCTCGCAATCGAAGTGACAGAACGCACCTGAGTGAGCTTAGGTATCGAATTTGTTTCTTACAGAATAGCTTTGCAGCACCGACACCCGAGACCCCACAATAATGCTTGTCCGGCGAATTCCTACAAGTTATTCTGTTTTTGAGGTAAACAAATGACGTTCCAATAACGACGTAACATCACTGCGCTTCATTTTATCAGTCATCGTCAATCCAATGAACGTTCAACTCGTAATTTCTTATTTTATACTTATACCTAATCTTTCTATAAAGGTGACCGTAAGTACGTAAGCTTGGAGTACCTACTAACATTTACTCATTTTCAAATATAGCTGCCATTGCTATCAAGTCCCCATGCGAGCATCGCGTTATAACAAACATACATATTTAGGGCTAAAACCATAAAAATAAAATACAACTTACCTTAGGTAAACCTGAGCGACGCATCTTGACGGTTATTTTTCACAACTGAGTCAAAGTTATGACAGATAAACGACTGTTTTTATTTTTGAACTTTAAATAAACATTTAGAAAAGGCATGTGTTTAATAAAACTAAGTTAAAAATTATTTTATAATGATCGTATATTTTTATAAAGTTGTATGTATAGTATACTATACATAAAAATTAAATTAAAAATTAAAAAAACCCCCGACACAAACATTTAAAAAGTAAAAAATAATATCTCTAAAAATAATACGTTGCGTTGGGGGACCGCTCCATTTACTTCTAACTTTAACTGTTGAACTCCAACGACATCTATGCATGTCGAGAATGCATAGTACCGCTTATATACCTGGAATCCAAAGGGTTAACAAAAAAATATTGATAAAATATGATAAGTCTTGGGTAAATAGGCATGTGATACTTATGAAAAAAATCGTAGATAATGAGTAGTTAGGAGCGGTCCCCCAACGCGACGTATTATTTTTAGAGATATTATTTTTTACTTTTTAAATGTTTGTGTCGGGGGTTTTTTTAATTTTTAATTTAATTTTTATTTTATACTTTTTATAGGTAAGAATATTCTCGATTAAGTCATAAATATTCTCTTACTGTGCCCTTTCATTTGAGACCCCACACGAGTATATTTGCATACATTCGGCTATTCTTCCCCGCTTTTACCCCCCATAACTTTTAAACGGCTCCACCGATTTTCATAAAACATATTTTAAAATATGCGCCCGTAAGCTCCCTTTAATACAAAAAAACTAAATTGAAATCGCTTCATCCGTTTGGGAGCTATGATGCCACAAAGAGACAGAATGAAAATTCTTCCCCCCTTTCAGCCCCAATAACTTTTAAACGGCTCAACCGATTCTCATCAAACATATCTAAAAACACGCGCCCGTAAGTCCCCTTTAATACAAAGAAAACTAAATTGAAATCGCTTCATCCGTTCGGGAGCTATGATGCCACAGACAGACAGACAGACACACAGACACACACACACACACACAGACACGTCAAACTTATAACACCCCTCTTTTTGCGTCGGGGGTTAAAAATGAACATAAGGGATAAAATACACATGCCTAAATGTTTGTTCTTACACATTTTTACATATTTGCTGTTGTTGCTATAAGAATTAGCGTGTTTTTCTCTTGTTTTTACTAACGTATAGTATACTATACAATGCCGCAGTTGCAGTAATTTAGCTTTCGTTGATGGTGTATAGAATAATATACCTACATTGCTGACTTCACGGGATCAATGATTTTTCGGACTTTGCTGTAAAATTTAAATTGCAAGTATGTATTTCTTATATACTAAACAAATTATATTACAATTTAAAAGGCAGTTGTACTGATATTTGACTGTCTCGTTCATATAGTGCTTGTAGAAAGCAACACGCAAAGTGTTATAGGTTCGATTCCCAGAAAAAATACCACCTACTATTATTATTACTGCATGACCTACCTATATAAATAACATTACATACATTATTTATATTTGTATTATGGTTTGGCTTTACTGTGGTGATGGCTTTTTGCATGGCTTTTTTTTTGCTTTGGTTTTAGACTGCTGTGGGTGAAAGAAGTAGACGCATTTTACCCTTGGTACCTGAAAAGAATGCAGACTCTGACACAAGTGACAGAGATAGTTGCGGTGATGAAGCTGAAATGATTGGAACAGCAGAAAGTTCACCAGCGCCATGGATAAATTCCAGTCTCGAAAGGTTAAACCTCCTACAAATTTCCGATGATGAGATTGGAACGTCGGAGACATAACAAAATGACCAACACCACTAGAAAGCAGGATCGACTAAAAGATTTAAGGTTTGAAATCTACAGCCTACTGAAACGAGGTCGAAACGAAGAGAAAAAAGACTCCTTGGGAGTTTCTTGTTGCTTGTTCTTCCAAGACCACTCACCGTAGGGATTTGTTGAAGCGATGGCGTAGCGTGACGTTCGAAAAGTGTTTGTAAAAACCTACTTCGAAGAAATAAATATTTGAATTTGAATTTCAGTGAAAAATTTAGACGCAATTCCCGAAAAAGCAAGAATAAAAAACCGATATTTGAACGACCATGCAATGATGTCCGCTATGAAAAATATGACCATTTGCCGCAAATTACTGGATATTGATCAAAGGCGCAAGTACCTATTGCAAAGCTGGCCAGGCAAGTACGATGTGCACAAAATGTACGATTCATCTTTGCTATATGAAGAATCAAAACTGTTTTTTGGAGTACCACCGCAAACAATAGGGTCTCTGAATTATTATATTATTACGATTATTTTGTAATAAACATTTTCAAGCAAGATTTATTTTATTAAACATTTTTAATTTCACTAAGACAGTAATTTTTATTTAAAATCATGTTATTTACAATAACCTTTTGGTGTATGTTAAAAACTACCAGTTACATTCCAACTCTCCCTAAATATGGCAATGTATAGCATAATATACATTCCTAAAAATGCGATAATCACTGTACGTGTAGCAATGTATAGAATAGTATACATATTGTTTTTCCAAAATTTTCATACCACGATTTTTTTATTTATTTTTCTGACGTTTTTTTTAACCCAAAGAAACGACCAATATATATATTTTTTGCTTTTCTTAAAAAAAACAATCTTGCCACGATAAGGGTACGGTGACAATGCGTTTGATGTTTAATTTATTGCTCGTTAGGTAGGTACATTTATTGTACGTTATCGTGCATAATAGTGTCAAATTAATCGTGTGGATAAAGTACGTCACCGTATAAGACGTAAATATAAACACGTCAAGCGCGTCGAGCCGTCCTCGGGCGTCGTCATCGTTGCCTTTTCAGGCAGTTGTGTTCAAAGCGTTTCATACGTGACGTTTCTTTACAAGTCACTTAATAGCTGATGATATCGTGAGGGATTTTCCTACCGAAATAATGTTTACGTTTTAATATTTTAGGATTTGCTTTAGATACTGTCTCGCAACTTTTCAGAAAGTCTTTATCAATAACAGGCTAAAATGGTATGTATGTGCGCTATCACAGGTCATTAATTAAAATGCCAATATTGATTAGATTTTAAGTTTAAAGGGGCACTAAATTTAATCTCATATTCAGCGTAGTCAATGGAATAGATTTTTTTTATTTTGTAAGTTTCACTGATTCATAAACAGACTATATTGTAAGTAAGAGACTGTTTATCTAAAACGTGGTATAAAGCTGAGGGTAGAAGATTGCGTTGGTGAAACGGTCGTCGCGTCGGCGTCGTCGGCGGCGCGGCGGTGGTCGGCAGTCGGCAGCGGCGCGGCGCGGCGGCGGCTCTCGAGAGGTTGCAATCCGCACGATACATTCCGAGCGCATTCCGAGGACCGACGCGGAACTCGGCAAAGGGCACTTCACGGCTTCACGCCCGTCCCGACTATAATATTATGAAATTATACTGCGGAGTTGCAAAATAATTGTGCATATATCCTTTGATAGCAAGAGAGCTCGTTAACGTTAAGATAATAATATTGCGTCATTAACTTGTGTAAACTCTCCTTAATGCGCGAGTTGAGCCGCTTTTCACTGAAAACTTTGAGATTTGGGGACGCATTTACCCCACCTAACACCATCCGCGTTCTCGCAATTATTTAATTCCTTACCGTCGCGCCTCGTCATTACTCAGAAAATGGATAGCACGGCTCGACTCCATTCAAGTTCTGTGAATATAATTATAATTTTATTAAATTGTTTTTGCAATCACTACATAGTATAAAACAAAGTCGCTATTTTTGTCCGTCTGTTTGTTTGTTTGTCTGTTTATCTGTTTGTCTGTTTGTCTGTATGCTTAAATCTTTAAAATTACGCAACGGATTTTGATGCGGTTTTTTGTAATAGGTAGAGTGATTCAAGAGGAAGGTTTTTATGTATAATACATGCATATATTCCCACGAGAACGGGATCCACGCGGGTGAAACCGCGGGCGGTCCGCTAGTACTATTTAAAATACAGCGTGACATAGTATTTAAATAACATTAAGAACCTGATTATATGCGGTAAACAACATTATGTTTCGTTTAATTATCTAATCCTATATCACCCAGTCTTTTTATACTTTTAATGTAGGATATTATGTTTCTTAACGAGTGAGCTGCTGCTCTGAACATTGATTTTTTTAGTAATTATTTTGAGACCATAATATTTTTTGTAATTGCCGGTTTCACTTTTTTAGAGGCGACCATCTCAGACCTCAGGGGTAGCAACGCATCTGTGACCGAATTGGAACAAGACTCATACTAATCATTACTAACTGGACAATTACTAATATTAACTTACAGGACTAACTATCACTAACAGTCCCTGTCCTCACACTTATTAACAAACTAACCAACTAATATTCTAACACCATCTACTAACTAGACTAACCACCCTAGTCCCTAAACTGGGTCTTGTTCGAAGTCGGTCACAATTGCCATGGGCGGCAGCGGAAGGGTGGTGCTGCATGCTCGTTTGCTACCTTAATATCATAAAAAAAAATATTTTTGGTGGGGTCTATTCGAGACTACTATCTAGCAGAAGCATCTGAAAGAAATGATTTAAGTACATGCCCTGACGGATCTATCCATAAAACACAAAATAGTACATAACATAGTATCGAAGTTCTATGAAACGGTTAGTACCTACCTATGTAGTTAACGTTTAAACAGCACTTGTGTAATTATTCCAATGAGTTAATACTTCTAATTTATAGAACATTTAATATGGAGTTAACATGAATAGTACTTACATAATTAATTGGACTAGGAAGTACCGAAAAATTGGAGTGACACCTGCTATTGCAGAAATCGTAATTTAAGAGCTCTGGTACTCGACAGTAATGCGCAATAAAAATCTAGTAGGAATACCGCAGGCCGGGGGGCAAGACTCAGGCGGGTGTGCACGACCGGAACTCCCTCACCCATCCCCTTTTATTTGCGGGTCGATGACCGCGCTCCGGCGACCTTGTCGGCTAACTGCTAGCGGATCGAAGATGGCTCCCTGCACAAGTTTGTAGGATGTATGCAGTGCGCCCACTTGCATAGCGGAGTTCCTGCGTTGAATTAATTTAACGAAGAAATCGTTACCGCCGCCGCGTGGTCGGCGGACGGACACGCGATCGGCGGACGGCGGACGGCGGGCGAGCGGCGTGCGGCATGCGGCTTACGGCATGCGGCGCGCGGCATGCGGCAGGCGGCAGCCCGTTAGGGTGCGGTTCCACTGAGGCGGAGCGGAGCAGAGCGGAGCGCGATTCACAGATCACATGGCTTGAAAACCACGCGAGGCACAATGAGACGTGACGGAGCGGAGTGGAGCAGAGCGGAGCTGTGCCGCGATTCACCCATCACATGACTTGAAATCTCCGCTCCGCTTCAATGGAAACAACATTGGCGGAGCGGAGCGGAGCGGAGCGGAGCAGAGCAGAATTGTTTAAAATATCGGTAAGAAAGAAAGAGATGGCAGACGTGAAGCGGAGCGGGGCGGAGCGGAGCGGGGCGGAGAAGAGCGGAGAGGGGCGGAGCAGAGCGGGGTGGCTCACTCACGAGCATATTAAGGGTGCGGTTCCACTGAGGCGGAGCGGAGCGGAGCGGAGCGGAGCTGAGCTGTGAAACGAGGTATGTGTTTCCACTGAAGCGGAGCGGGGCGGGGCGGAGCGGAGCGGGGCGGAGCGGAGCGGGGCGGAGCGGAGCGGAGCGGAGCGGGGCGGAGCGGAGCGGATTTGCTTTGCCTATTCGCCTGAGTGCCCAGTGACACGCGTTCTCTCAGTCAAATCACGCGTCATGATGTCGATAAAAAAAAGCAAAGCAGCTCTTTTGTATCTTTCTCTACTGGTCTAGATTACCTTGTAATAATGTAACCAATGATGTTTTAAATATCTAGATTGAGCGTCGCCCTACAATGAAAACAAAAAAAAGGCAACATTATCAAGCATGTGTGCGTGCAGGCGATGTTTTCGCGTTCATTTATTGTCTATGTGTGCGTAATCTGTGCGTAATGATATAAAAGTTGTGGCCAACAGTTGGCCACAACTTTTTGACACGTTTTCGCGGATTCGATGTTCCATCTAGATATTTAATACATCTTTGAATGTAACGTAGGCAAGTGATAAGAGAGGATTTTCCGAAATTCCTACGGGAGAGGGAACAAATTGTTTTTTTTTTATTAAAAAAAGGAACTATACTTAGCTATAAATACTATGCTTGAATTTTCGCATATAAGTAAGTAGTAGGTACAACGTGTTCTCTCAAAATTATTTTCAGAGTTTATTGATTTTCCCACGGGATATGGAATATGGGATATGGAATAAAGATATTATAGTAGTCTATATAAAGTACATTATCTCCGTAACTGCGACGAATACATTTAGTTTAACAAAATGGTGTAGTAATCTACGCGAGAGAAGCTGCGGGCTAAAAGCTAGTGTTTAATAAATATGCGCGTGAGTGAGCCGCCCCGCTCCGCTCCGCCCCGCTCCGCTCCGCTCCGCTCCGCTCCGCCCCGCTCCGCTCCGCTCCGCCCCGCCCCGCTCCGCTCCGCTCCGCCCCGCCCCGCTCATGACGTCAAGACGCTGACTAAAATCTAATATTATACAAAAATGAACTTCCTGACTGGTTCACTCATCGCCTTACCTATGCTCTTTGAGCTACAGAGCTGAAATTTGCACATAGATTACCGTGTAGGTATGTAACGTAGGCAAGTGTTAAGAGAGGATTTTCCGAAATTCCTACGGGAGAGGGAACAAATTGTTTTTTTTTTATTAAAAAAGGAACTATACTTAGCTATAAATGCTATGCTTGAATTTTCGCATATAAGGTACAACGTGTTCTCTCAAAATTATTTTCGGAGTTTATTGATTTTCCCACGGGATATGGAATATGGGATATGGAATAAAGATATTATAGTAGTCTATATAAAGTACATTATCTCCGTAACTGCGACGAATACATTTCGTTTAACAAAATGGTGTAGTAATCTACGCGAGAGAAGCTGCGGGCTAAAAGCTAGTGTTTAATAAATATGCGCGTGTGAGCCGCCCCGCTCCGCTCCGCCCCGCTCCGCCCCGCCCCGCTCATGACGTCAAGACGCTGACTAAAATCTAATATTATATTATAAAAATTAACTTCCTGACTAGTTCACTCATCATCGCCTTACCTACATAATTGCTCTTTGAGCTACAGAACTGCATAGATTACCGTGTAGGTATGTAACGTAGGCAAGTGATAAGAGAGGATTTTCCGAAATTCCTACGGGAGAGGGAACAAATTGTTTTTTTTTAATTAAAACAAGGAACTATACTTAGCTATAAATACTATGCTTGAATTTTCGCATGCAACTAGTACAACGTGTTCTCTCAAAATTATTTTCAGAGGTTATTGATTTTCCCACGGGATATGGAATAAAGAGGTGATAGGTATAGTAGTGTATATTATAAAGTACATTATGTCCGTAACTGCAACGAATACCTACCATATACATATTTTAACAAAATGGTGTAGTAGGTAATCTACGCGAGCGAAGCTGCGGGCAAAGCTAGTGATTATGAGTGAGCCGCCCCGCTGCGGTCCGCCCCGCTCCGCTCCGCCCCGCTCCGCTCCGCTCCGCGTCTGCCATCTCTTTCTTTCTTACCGATATTTTAAACAATTCTGCTCTGCTCCGCTCCGCTCCGCCCCGCTCCGCCAATGTTGTTTCCACTGAAGCGGAGCGGAGATTTCAAGTCATGTGATTGGTGAATCGCGGCACAGCTCCGCTCCGCTCCGCCTCAGTGGAACCGCACCCTTAATCACTAGCTTTTAGCCCGCAGCTTTGCTCGCGTAGATTACTACACCATTTTGTTAAAATATAATTATGTGTTCGTTGCAGTTACGGACATAATGTACTTTATATGTATAGACTACTATATCTCCTCTTTATTCCATATCCCGTGGGAAAATCAATAACCTTTGAAAATAATTTTGAGAGAACACGTTGTACTAGTTGTATGCGAAAATTCAAGCATAGTATTTATAGCTAAGTATAGTTCCTTTTTTTAATTAAAAAAACAATTTTTTCGCTCTCCCGTAGGAATTTCGGAAAATCCTCTCATCACTTGCCTACGTTACATACACGGTAATCTATGTGCAAATTTCAGCTCTGTAGCTCAGAGCATAGGTAAGGCGATGATGAGTGAACCATTCAGGAAGTTCATTTTTGTATAATATTAGATTTTAGTCAGCGTCTTGACGTCATCATAATCCACTTCACTCCGCCTCGTGGAACCGCAGCTCCGCTCCGCCCCGCTCACTCACGTCTCATTGTGCCTCGCGTGGATTTCAAGCCATATGATTGGTGAATCGCGCACAGCTCCGCTCCGCTCCGCCTCAGTGGAACCGCACCCTTAGTGAGTCACCGGTAACCGCCGCGGTTCCGTTCCGACGTAAACAAGCGGAGGTACACCCTTCGAGGCCGCCGCGCCGCGCGCAAATAAACGCTTCTCTCGTGGATGTATCGCCAACTGTTTTGTTCCACGTGTAATGGCAACTCTTAAATAGATTTACATCGAATTATTTTCGCTTTGCGTAGGATTTCTGATACTGGTTTACATATTTGATTTATTGATTTACACGACATTTGTTATAGAGCGTTTATTTACTCTAATTGTTGGATTTTATAACTTTGGACGTAAGAGTAATGTTAGCAGGTGGAGCAAACACGAAAGAATTATTCGAAGCGTGGGAGAGGTATGATTTTTTCTTCATACATCAACATTGTGATGAGATTGAAATAGATTAATTTGTTTTGCTCTTATCTATATCTATCTATCTATACTTATTTAATAATATAAAGCAGAAAAAAAATCTGTTTATTTGAACGCGCTAATCTCAGAATTTTTTCAATTCGATCGAATATCGAAATCAAAAATTCTGTTTGTGTTGAGTAGTCCATTTATTGAGGAAGGTTATAGGCTATACATATAAAATCACGCAGATCACGCTACGACCAATAGGAGCGCAGAAAAAAGTTTTGCCAAAGCGAAGCAAGCGAAGCGAGGGCGTCTACTACATATACCTAACTTATTGCAGGACAGCGTCTGCCGGGTCAATTAGTCGTATCGTATACAACGTGTCCCAAAATTCCACGATAAGCGGGAACTGGGGGGGTGGACTTACTCATGAATACTTCAGGAAAAATAAGAAAAAAAGTCCAGCGCTTTTTGTTTTCATAAAAAAATAAATTTTCGAAAATTTACACCCTTTGTGTTATTTTGAACTACCACGACCACAATTTTTCAAATATTTCAGATTTGTTTTTGAAGTTATACTTCTTTAGGCGCGTTATGGAAAAATCATGAGAGTGAAATTTTACGATGCGTGCGCATCTGTGACGTGACACAAAAATTAACAGTATGAATTTAGGCGCGTTATGGAACAATCATGAGAGTGAAATTTTTCGATGCGCGCGCACCTGTGACACAAAAATTAACAGTATGAAGTTGCCGGCTAAACCACTCATTGGCCTTTGTCAATGTAACTCTGACGTCTCTTTAGTTTTGCTTTTGCTTTTTATCGAAATTATTTATAACCAGCCAGGTTTGTTTGCACTTGTTTGTGGCACATTGACATGACATAATATGCACAGACTAGCTAAAGATGAATGTTTCGTTATACGGTATGCAACGACTAGTCTTTTTGGTAAAATATTTAATAAAGGTTTTTAACTGCAATATAACAGTAAATAAATTATAACTAAGTATTCAAAGATAGTTTAGGATGACTATTAGTGATTATGCTACCATTCCATCAGTATTTTCTTAAGACGTTGTCACGTTCAACTATCGTCAGTAAACCGACTTTACAGACAACCAATTTTTTTTAGTATAATTAATACTAAATATTATGAAATTATTAACGTTGAATATTTATTTCATGATGCCAAAGAAGTATAACTTCTTACGCGCGTACATAAGTACACGCACCTCCTCTTTTTTTGTATCGGCAACCTAAGAAGTACTACTATTCACCACAATTCTTAAAAATCCCAGAAAGCCTGCAGTTTTTCCACAAAACTCAAACAAACACCAAAATTCCCTTAAAATTTTGCAAGATTTTTACTTTCAGTCTACTTTCACTCATCATGATTGATTCCCATTTGCCTCCGGTGGCAATCGCCGCGGGGGCAACTGGGAATCAATCCTCATCATTGTGTAAAAAAAAGTATTACACTACTGCGGCCAGTTCTTTTTAAAATTGACGCATCTAACCAAGATTACAAAATGATATTAGGTATACTCTAAGAAATGTAGCCACAAAAAAATTCGTACCATTGGGGATAAGATGGAAATTACGCTTTTAACCACATGCATGGTATTTAAATTATTTTTTACTTCAATCGATAAAAATAAAAAATTTGTTCATAAAAATGTTAAAATTTTCTCTATTTTTTGTTAGGCAACCGTGATTTGTTTTTTCTACATTTATCATTATAACATTACGAATGCAGGCCTGCACTCTGTTATCTGTATTTAATCATGAGCAATAATTATTCAAATATAATAAGACTAATTGAAATATGTGAATAACAAATTTGTTGTCAACCTTTAAATCTGATCTGGAAATAGGTAGTTAGTATAAATTTGGTTGTTGAACTGGACCTGTTCATGTTGTTACCATTTGTGTGTAATTCGCAATTTTCTCTCAATAACAAAAATGTAGACAACAAATATTGTTCAAACTTTTGTTTCGCAATCATTAATTACTTTAAACAAACATTCCATATACTCAGGTACGAATAAGTGTAGGTATGCGAATTAAAATACCTACACAATCACTTTACCGAAGAGCAAAACGGAACATTCGTCGAACATGTTAAATAAATAATCTGTTATTGTTTATTGCTTTATGAGACGGTAACCCTAGCAGTATCAAGGAGTAAAGCGTATTTATTGCCCTCGACTATTGCGGAGTAAAGTGAGAACGGAACCTTAAAAATGATTTAGAACCTAATCTATGTATACTTAATACGTGCCGAGAAACGCATAAAATGAAACGTATTCAGCTTCCTGCCCAAATTACCCCTTCCAAGTCGCTAAATAAATTATAGATACTTATTGTTATGTTGTGCTAACTAGACCTTGTAATGTTGCTAAAAGCCAATGTTATTGAATATTTTAATAATAACGATCAAATCTCCGGTAAAATAATGAGTCATCTGACTCATGAGTAACAAAAGAAGCTTCAGAATCAGAACTGACCGCTTCGTAACTATAACTAATATTAAGGTTCCCCAAAACCAAACGGTCAGTGGGTATTAAAGTTTTTGATTAATTCATAGTTTTTTTGTTATTCAATTCGTATTCACGGTTAGAAGCAGGATTTGGTTGGATTATACGCTAATGCCTCGCCGCCATCTGCGCGGCGTTCGTAAATAAATTATATAGTCTCTGCAGAATTTGGTGAGTGGGCTTTCAGGCAAGTCACGCGCTCAGTCGCTTCGTCGCCGCACCACTTTTATTACATTCTCCGAATAAATAAACCCAGCAGTGAGCCTACTATTAGTATTGTCCCTACATCGTCATTCGGCATGTGTAATGGGCCTCGAAAATATTGCCTGCCAAAACAGAACACGTACCAGTGAGTACGTTGGGTTCCTCGCACCTAAGTAGTATCTACATCAGAGATGCCCGTACTTAATGCTGTGAAGATCGACTTGAGAAAAAGTTAAGGGTTTAAAATCGACAGCTTTATTTTTATGTAATTATTTAACCGACTTCAAAAAAGAAGGAGGTTTTCAATTCGACCGTATATATGCTTTTTTTTATGTTTGTTCAGCGATTTTTTCGTCGCTTATGGGCCGATTTTGATAATACTTTTTTTGTTGTAAAGTAGATATGCGCAGTGTGGTCCTTTGATAAGGAGCACCAGGATCTGATGATGGCATCTCGGAGAAATCGAGGGCAACTTTCGAAAATTATAGGGACGACTAGTGTCATTGTTAAGTACATAATTGAAAGCGGTACAATTTCATAAAGGTCTGGAGTCGATCTAATGAAGCCGAAAGACAGTCGAGGGAACTCTTCAACGAATTACTGCAGTTATCTAGTGTTTGGGCTTGATTAATTTGTAGTGACGAGAACTTTACACCTACATGTTGAATTAAGCGCCATCTGGCGAGTAGTTTTTGAGTTATCTCTGCTTATCGAGGTTGGAGTCTGTTATTTTTTTGTAAAAAGCAATAATTATTTATTATCTATTAGTAATATGTCATTATTACTATTTTATTTATATTTATATCATCATTCATTTTTATGTTGTTATGCTCATAAATAAAATAAACATGATGCTCATAATTTATAAATTTTCGAAAATAAAACCTTGTAGGTACTTGCATAACCTCTAAGATGGACCGTCAAACTTCTCGCGATCGACCGTTTGGGCACCACTGATCTACATACTACGTAGTTATGTAGGTACGTTGTGCTTGTACTTGTACCTTGTACCCTATTTGGGTGTAAAAAGACCACGCCCGATTTCTATAGAAGCCTACTTTTAATTCAGCTTTCTATCTGTATGTGAGCTTACTTGTTAATTGCTGTAATTTTTTACTATAACCTAATTGAATATAAATTTAATATTATCAAAGTATCGATAAAGATCAATCCTCAAATCAGCGTGGTTAGAAAAGTTAGAAGAGGGTGTTATTAAAAATTTACGTTTGTCAATTTCATTTCAAAAGTATGCAGGATTGACGCAGGGCTTATTAGTGATAATTAGGTAGTCCTGTTAGTTGTAATAGTAATTGCTAAAAGTAAACGGGATTCACACCTTCCTAACCGTGACACATGCTGTTGAAACAATATTATTATCTACACGGCAGAAATGTTACTTGGTACACCAACCTACCGTGGCGGGCGGTGTTGTTACCCCAGAAGAAATCTATGTATATTTTCGCCACCTATGAAATCTTGGTTGTATTTTCACGTGACAGTTACATTTCTGTACATTTCATCATATCCAAGAAATGTTGGACGGTAATTTGACCTGTTATTAATTGCATTTGTTATTACATTAATTTCATAAAATAGTTTTAACCGTATCATCAGGAAATGCAACCTCTTTATCAACATTATATTATGTACGTAACGCCTCATTCCTGAACAATGAATGGTCAATAAAATAAATAATTATTGTTCCTCTTATCCCACCTGAGTGGGAAGAGTAGAATAAAAATGCACAAGTGGGATGGCCAGGTGGGATAAGCGAAATAGGGACATAAATTTATGTTCCATTTATCCCACCTAGGTGGGAAAAGTGGAAAAAAAATCCACTTTTCACTCCTAGGTGGGATGGCGAGGTGGGATAAACGGAATAGCCGGCCGATTGAGCTCTGCGCCGACCGTTGCGCCTTTTATACGTTTCGTCAATTGTGGAATTTCAACATGCCAGCCACGATGGAGCACGGCTTTGTGCGAAGTTTACCGAACGTTAGAGCAAAGAAGAAATATATATTATATTTTGTCTCGTTCATAGATAGTTACGTTGCCGAAATTATTAATTTCTATTATGTAAAGATTGGTAGAAATTTAGAAATTTTGATTGGTCATTGTAATAATAATAAATTTCATTGGTTATCGATTTTATCCGCCACTAGACCATTCGAGTAGTTAATGGTGGGCCACTCAACCACCATTACAAAAGCATGTACGATTAAGGAATCAACATAGCAGGCTAGCAGTTTTACAGATTGATCCCTATTCTATCTCGAAGACCACATTTAGGCCGATCGCGATCATGTTTTCATTGCCACGCCGGCGCTAACCTTGCTTTACGATCGTGACCTGAACGGTCCGAAAGGAATTTATGCTGCCACCTTTTCCTTTCTTAATTACCAAATTATTACTGCTTATACACATGACAAATTTATGAAGTTCCTACTGCAATATTTATATTACAATATAATATAATATATTATTTGCTGCTGTTGTGAGTGCCGTACCTACGTAATTCACCTTGTAAATTCCTGACTGAGTGATACGGATATAAAGCCTTAGCTAGTATTTATTACTCAGATAACAATCGCGTATTTAGATCTCACAAGTCAACGTATTTATTTATGTGAGGCATTATTCAGTGTCAGTGTATTATAGCATGCATATTATGCTGAGTATTAAAGAGTTAAGGAGGTATCCCAAAATGTCATCCAGCGATATATTTATAAAGGAAAACATGTAAGATTTGCAATTTTGCATTGCAGTCGCGTTTCAGACGCCGTACGCACCGTTCGATGTAGATCGTAGGTACATAGCCAAGGTTCGATACAAACATGATACAGCATCGATTAGTCGCGCTTCGATTCAAAACTGTATCATTAATGTCACGCGTTGCGCTTTCAGTAGAAAAACAAACACGCGCGTTGCTATAGCGCTGTGGGCGAACTCGGCTCTAGGCTCTAGGTATAACCGGCAAACATCGATGTAAAAAAGATCGATGCCGGCAAACGGACAGTCAAGCAACCTGATGGTAGGGTACCCGAGTATTTAGAACTGCCACTCCCTGCTAAAAAGAAACTTTATTTATTACGTATGTTCAATACGTCATAATACATAAATGTTCTCACTCCTCTAATTTCTATCATAAGTCCTTCACCGTCTATGCTGTTAAACTATGGAATTCCTTACCACTCACCATTAGACGCTGTGAAAGTCCCTACCGCTTTAAAAATCTAGTTAAATCGTTTTTTCTCAACCTCACGACACAACCTAATTAATCTTCCTTCCTCTTCACTATGAGTTACCTACACTGTTACACATTATCAGTATTCGTATAATATCCTATTTTTATTTGTATCCTATATTGTTTCCTGTGCATAATATATATATTTCTATATATATATATATATGTATGTATATATTACGTATATATTATATTTATGTAAGTTTATATGCATGTATAGATTTATTATTTTGATATCTCTATATTATATACTTTATTTTTTTTTTTTTAGTCCTCTAATTGTGCACCCTACCGATTTTTGCTTATTTCTTTTTTTCCTACCCAAAGGTTGTCTGGAAGAGATCGCTGCTTAGCGATAAGGCCGCCTTTTGTGAAATTTCTTTCCAGTATATGTATGTTGTAATGTCCTGTTTGTGCACAATAAAGAATATTTGTATTGTATTGTATTGTTCTTCTAAGCAAAATTTACTTAAGGCATTTTCAATTCTCGCCGTTAATCTACAATGAACCTTCACAGAGGCGGAGAGCTGTGATTTGTGTGGGCTGCCATTAAAACGAATTCTATATTGAACGCCAATGTCGTCGCCGATGCTTTTTCGGTCGAGAAAAAATGAAGTAGCGGAAAGAAAGATGGAAAGTGGAAGGAAAGAACTGCGAATCTGCAATCGATATTCCGGACGCTAAACGTTTAAAATGCAACGGGTACAGTCAATCGGGATAACTTTGATTCCTTGGGGTAACTTTGACAGTCCGCTCCCAAGTTTTATTTTTTACGTGAAAAGCATTTGGCGCATAAAATTTATTTATTACATTTTATGTACATAATGAACGTCGTAAACGTAATCTTAAATAAAAAGTAGTTTATAAACAAAGCTAATATAAAAAACTTTCTTTCAAAAACGTGCGAAACTATTCGTGTTTTTTTTCCAACGTTAAACCTTTTAGATATCTCTCAAAACTTTAATGCTATCAAGGTGTGTTATAGTATAATACAATCCTTTACATGTCTACTTTCGATACATAAACAATTTTTATTAATTTTCAATTGCATCTTCGTTAAAATTACAAATAATACCGATAAGTCCGATTTTGAACAAATTCCGGGTAACTTTGACGGTGTCAATGTACCCTGACTTTGTATGCGATTTACCAATTTTCGTGTTAGTCATACATCCAAGGGTCCCCGGGACTTCTGTATTTTCCCAGAAATATGTATGGAATCTTCTAGTATATAATAGTATGTAGTTTTATGTGACACAGTTAATTCTGATGAGTTTAACAGAGTAATTCGAATTGAAATTACCTAAAAAGAGTTTAAATGAAGATAAAACTGTAATTTTATTGTTGTATTGATTGGTTTATGACCCTATTGCATCTGACATTTGTTAAAAACATGAACTAATGTTACTGTAATGCTCTAACATGTTTTAAAGTTTAGATTTCGTCGTTAAATCTCATCGGTGTCAAAGTTACCCATAGAGGGGTGGTAACTTTGACACACAACAAAATTGCAATTTTTTTATATATTTTGTCATTTTTAAAGACTTTTTATTTATTTATTTATTTGCCAAAATACACAATATAATTATTACAGGTGGAGGTCTAAATTAAATACAATGTCTAGTGTATTTTACCATTTCTGGCATGCAAATATTTACAATATTTAAAATAATCAAATTAATATTATCAATTGTAGGTATAACTTATCAAATATCAATATTCAAAATTATTAAATATAAAATTTATCAATTATTTACAACAGCCAAAATTATCAAATTTATTCAAATTATGTCAAAATTGTCAAAATTATTAAATGCAAATTATTGATTATATCAATAGTCAAAATTAATCATATTACACTCAATGTCAAGACAACTAATCCTAACAAATTTTAATCATATTATCACGAATCAATTGCATTACATTTTATACAAAATAATAACAATTTAATAATCGTTAATATTGTAGAAACATTTGTCATTAAGCCATGTTTTTATTTCCATCTTGAACTTGTTGTAGGTATACTCTTTGAATTTGTCTGGAAGTTGATTATATATTTTTATTGCCATCATATAGCTGTTGTTGGACGTTAATGAGAGTTTGCATAAGGGCCTATATAGTTTATGATTATTCAAGGTTCTTACTTTACGAGGATATTCATCAGCTTCCTTTTGAAATAGGTTCTGGTGTTTGTAAACAAATAGACATGTTTCTAGTATGTATAAAGATACAACCGTTAGTATTTTATATTTTTTAAAATATGGCTGACATGATTCTGTTCTCTTTAGACCAAAGATGGCGCGTAAACATCGCTTTTGCATTATTAAAATCTTAGGAATCGCAACCGAATTTCCCCATATCACAATCCCATATCGTAATATGGAGCTCACGTATCCGAAATACGCTGTTATTGCTGCAGATTTTGATACAGTTTGGCTTACTCTCCGCAATGGGTAAATAAAACTATTAATTTTTGAACATAATCCTTCGATGTGTGTCTTCCACTTACATGAATGATCTAGTGTTGTACCTAAGAATCTCGCATTTTGGACTACTTCAATTACTTTTTCTTTTGGTACATAATCTGTAGATTATGTGGCTATCTTTGACTAGTGTAAAATTGTAAGCATTTCGTTTTATTTAATTTACTTTGAGGTTATTCATTTTCAACCAGTCTATTGTTTTATGCAGAGATTCATATATGTCTTTTTCATATGTATTTTTATCTTCACCTTGGATTATGATGGAAGTGTCGTCAGCAAAAAGAATACACTTTTGAGATATTGCATTAGGTAAATCATTTATATAAATTATAAAAAATAGCGGGCCCAGGATACTTCCCTGCGGCATGCGGCACTCCAAAGTCATTTGGTATGAACTGGGATCTATGGGTGGATAATAATTTTTACTTTCTAAGTATTCTAAGGTTTCTACACATTGTTTTTACACATATTTTAATTAGACAATGTGAAAACCAGCCCGAGAGCAGCACTGATTAACTCTTAACTTTTATCTCATAAGCGAAAAAGTAAGAGTTTTTAAAGAAAATACAGCGAAGATGTATCAAAGTTACCCCAATTGACTGTACCTACTGACGATTTTTGTATTTTACGGCGATTTTTCGAAACAGTAGGAGCACCGTTTAACAGTGCTGAATTTTCTTCGTAATGTATGCTAAATCTATAGGGATTTTATGTAAAGCGTTATCAAACGAACAGTTGAACCACAAACCATGATAGATTGTTTGGTCGCTTCATATAAGAAGGCAGTATCTGCTTGCCAGACGAGTTTCGCAAGAAGATAATAATACCTAATACTTTGATGTTTTAAATATTGTGACAACCCTGGCGTATCTACTTCGCTAAACCGGAAGCAATAAACAATAAGGGCCATAAACATGTCAAGCGAACAATAGAACAATAGAACGCGGCCGTCTCGAAAGTACGCGCACGACGCTTCGACCTTACGACAACAGTCTTAAGGTCGAAAGTCGATTGCAAGGAATATACTAGAACCTTATTCAAAAACTGCCGGAATATTCTGGATTGGCATGAATGGTGCGTGAGTGGTATAAAAGGGGCACTCGGTCGACTGGGTGGCATTCTGGATCGGCCGCATCTGCACGAGCCATACGGGTCTACCCACGCATTTGCGACACTTTTTCTGCGACTTACCCGCTTCTCCGCCGAGAATATTTATTCTTGGCAGGAGAACATTCCGTCCGCCCTGGCGGATTGAGGGGAGCATCTGCAGCACTGGAAGCGCCGCGCCGAGCCGTTTTCACGGCTAACGGCGCTCAGACCGTGGGCAGATGCCTCCAAAGAAGCAACCAAACCCAGCACCGCTGCCCGGCGTCGCCGCCTACTTGAAGAAGGCACCGGCGACCGCCGAAGAACCGGATGCCGCGACACCCGGCCCATCAACGGACAGCGGGAGGGGACCCCGGGCGCTCGCTGATGCGAAGCGTCCCGCCCCGATCCCGTCACGGGGAGCAGCCGGACCGTCGCGCATCCCGAAAATAGAACGCCGCCACTCAGTCGCCGAAGTACGAAGCAATGAAGCCCCGCAAGCCGCCTCCCGTGATGACCACACGACACCGGGACCGAGCAGCCGTACCCCCTCGCGATCCTCTAGCCCTGTGCCGGACCCGCCACGCGACCGATCACCCGCGACCGCCTTGGCGCGCGACCACGTGATCGCAGCGAAGCTGTCTGAGCACGGGCTCCTGTCCGCTATTTAAATAACGGGCAGGAAAAGTTTATGAAAATTCATTCCCGCCCGCTAAATAGAAAACACCAACTTTGGATCCCCTTTAAGATCGAACCGAGTCGTCTTTTTCGAATAGGTGGGATGAAAATAAAATTAAAGCCTTCCGCTTGAATTTGGCTATCATAAAAAGAAATATTTCTTATCATCCGGCCAGAGATTAGCGAGTACAAAGGAACAAAAAACTTCTACAGTTTTAATAAGGATAATAAATAATAATATTAATAATTACGCAACAAAAACATAATAATTTAGTGGGCACAAGCACGATGCATGCCTTTGTTTCTCTACACGGTATTAGTACCTACCTAGTCTACTGAAAGCACCGACACACAGCAGATAAACAGACAAATCTCCTATTGTTACTTCTGTGTTTATGCGTATTTATGTTTATCTGAATGCAACTAATGTACCATACTCATTTACTTTAACCTTCAGGTATTATCAGACCGTCAACCGCTGCGGACTGAACATATTCAATTACACGTGTAGGTTTCGTTTATCTGGATATACATAATAGTTTTTCTTGGAACTTGTCCTAGATGCCAGCACCACTGTTCTATTAGTATTAAAGTGAAAGTTACAATAGATTTTGCCTATTTGCCACGTTCTAATGCTTTCACAAAGCGGTTTTGTTATAATACTGCAGGTACAGGTATAGACTTTTTTATTGTAGGTAGGAATTTATTTACAGCTGTTATAAGACAGACTGTATTTACGAGTAGGTACAATATGAAGTGCTTTTGTTTTTTCTATAAAAGTAAATTAAGTATATTAATTAAATATCAAAAAAATTTTTTTAGTCTAATATTGGGCAGCATGAAGTTCGCTTAGAATGACGTGGTTCGTTTCACTTCGATGCATGTACCTATGCACATTCTCTTGGAATTGAAATAAAACTCAGTTATTACAAACAAATGACTCACTTCAAAATCGATGAGTAGGTAGAGATAATTCAAAAATTTTGTGTCAGATGTCGATGGGTCCAGACGACAAGCACTACTTACCTTTCATTACAAAAAATCAAAATCGATTCATCAAGTGCAAAGTTATTAGGTAACACACATTTAAAATATGTAGTCAAATTGAGAAGCTCCTTGTTTTGAACTCGAATAATAACAACATGCACTTTCTTACAGCGAACCTATACAATTATATAAATAAACGGAATATAAAAAATTTGAATTAAGGGTTTGTAAATGTTCAAAAGATTAGTTGTAAGTTGTAACATATGTCAGCTTAGCTACATGAATTAGCATGAAAGTAAAAAGTAAGTGAGACAGCTGTTACAACATTGGGGGTCGGGTCGTAAGTCGTAACGTAACTTGTGACTTGTGACGTCTGAAATGGCTTTCAGGATCTCCTTGGAAGGCGACGTCTGTTCTCTACATAAATACATTTTACGACCGCTTTATCGACATTCAATTATCAAAACGTACAAAACAACACACGTTATGTAGATACGGGAACATGTGTGTTGGCTACACAAACATTAGTATAATAATACTGTTACTCACCCATAGCCCCACATTTCCTGTGTCTTTGGTGACATGGAAAACACAAGACAAGAGCACTCACATGCGTCTAGCTGGGAATGGAAGCCGGGGTCCTTCGAACAGCGTAGCGGACCGACATGACAACCGTTGTGCACTTGTGCTACACATAATTTAATATAAATGAAGGTAATAATAATAATACGTTTTATTGTACACCACCATAGCAAGGACACAACAGAATAAGACATTTGTACATAATGTTATACAACGGGCGGTCCTAGCGCTAAAAAGCGATTTCTTCCAGACAAGCTTAAGGTAGAAATAGAAAATGGAAATAGAGTATAGGGGGCAGGGTGTATCAAACTAAAAAGAAACATATTTACTAATAGGTAATATCTCCTTTTCCCTTCAATTGACTCATCAGTTGAAAAAGTCCCAGTTGTTATCCATTTCGCAGGCCTCCCGGCTTATGATCTGATATATATCTTATATCTCTGATATATATATTATCTGATATATATATCTGATATATATATTATATATGGCTTATATCTCTTAGAATCTTCCTCTTTTAGCCATGACCTGTATTGGTGGACGGCCGTTGACAGTAGCCAACCAGTCTTTCGGGTTATTCCTGTTGGCTCTCATTCCCGTTCTCACCCGTCCCACTAGACCCCGAATTCCGATTTTACAGATAACTTCAAATTAAAGAAAACTTTCACCCGTCAATTTGCTATTAGGTACATTTTTATTCAATTTCATTCATAAGTGCCGTGATTTCTTTAAGCAAAAACATGTTTATTTGATGACTTAATTCAATTGGTTTTATTTACTTAAGTCTTAAGAATTTTAATGCTAATATTTATCTCATATTTAAGAAATATTAAAAATAGAATTTCTGTATTTGGAATGCAAATGATGAAACAACATTAATAACTGACTATAAATAGACGTACGGAATAGTTTCGAGTCCTATGTGGTGTAAAACAAATTAGTCTGCGGTTTTAACCACAATTACTTAATGCCGAGCTACCGAGCCACTTCCTCCGCTCTCATTTCCACAGCCTACTCCTGTTTGTGCGCTATACGTTGGGTATTATTGATTGTTTTTATCGAAACCGCAGCCGGCCGAGACTGCATGCGGATGCAAAAACGTAATTTGCATTTGTCGTAATAAGCGGTATGAATGAACAACAACGGGCGGGCGGGCCATGTGAGGCGTGCGGCTGCGGCGTGCGACGTGCGACCAAGGTCTGCGGCACGGCGTGCCGGCCATTGATATCTCCATTCAGAGAGCGGAAATATAAATCATCGTAGTGAGACGTAACGCTCAGCTAAGCGCCGCTTCGCCGTCGATGGCTACCGTCGCTGCATCGTCTTGTAGTTAAAATAATATTTTCCAACAGCGTTCTTACTGTCCATGCTTGTATTTTATATGGAATTAAGGTAGCAAATGAACATGCAGCACCACCATTCCGCTGTCCCTCAGGAGCGCTTGTTATCGACCTAGGGCCTAGAACAAAACTCGCATATCTAACAGCTGTTTACTCCAGTTAACACTAGTTGGTTAGTTTCTTAGTATGTAAATAAAATTATGGTGGTGGTGGCTTTTTAATAATCCAAAGTAATTTTCGTGTTTTAGTGTAAAAATAATAAAATCTAATGCGCGTTCCAAGCTTCCTTTAAGTTCGGTAACGTCCATTTTCTGTCTGTACATAATAATTATTATATTATACATTACACTACACCCAAGTGACCATTTTTGTTTTTAACTATGTAAAAGTCACCAAAAAGTTGCCGTCATTTTCACAATACAATCGAGGGATTACCCGTAGGCATAGACATACATAATATAGACCGGCCTTGCACGTTCGAATGTGTGTCAAGTTATAACAATCCAATTTTGAATTGAATCGGTTTGTGCGTGAAGTTGGCGCAATGGAAATTTGTTACTATATTTGAAAACGAACAGATTACATAGTGATATCTCGCTTCCGCGTTTGGAAGTTTTAGTCGTGCTGTCTCTGTCACTCTTACATATGTCACGCGCCATTTTACTAAAGTTATTATTTTAGAAATAGTGAAAATAATTTACAATTGAATGTTTACATAATGAAATGTGATTCCTTTGGACTTTATTTGTGTTTCTTGAATTGTTAGAATATTTTTGAAGGCACAGGAAGACATATTTTCTACATTTGCGAACGTAATTAGTGAATTCAATTTTGCGTAAGGAAGATGTGTAAAAAAGGGATTGCCAACTTGGGAGATTTTAATTCCCTCGTTTATTTCTTTTATAATAAAAATAGTACATTATGATACAAGTGCGCGAAGTTGGTCATTACAGTCGAGGCGGTATTGCACAGTCCGAGCCGCAAGGCGAGGGCTGTAATAGAGCCAAGACTGTAATGAACAAAGCACACGCGTATCATACGACGTTTTTCAACACACTTGCAAGGAAAAAAACAATTAGTTAGGTATAAAATACATTTTAATTATTAAAGCAATTATTGAATGTACAAATCAAATCAGCGAATTATAAACGAACAAATGTTTGCACAAAATGGCGCGGAGGTTTATTTTTTCGCGCGCCGTATCTTTGGTTGAATAACTATGCGCGCGCAGGTTAAGTCCAGAGGCACCGAACATCGCCATTCAGCCACAATATATTAAACTAAATAATTATGTATTTCTAATAAGAATTTACGGTAATTAATGATTTAAAATATTGTATTTTTTAAATCCTTTAGATAATCTTATCTTATCAGATTTTGACTAAAACAAGTTTATTTATTTACAAAATAATAAATCTTTTGGTAACAACCTCTTTACGGATATTAAAAAAAAAGTGGAATAAGAAAAACACTAGTGCGGCAATGAAAAGTAAAACGCACTAGTGTGTAATAAACCGCATTCCGGGCGTAAGACTAAAGAAAAAATAGCAACTTTACGAGCAAGTGTGTTGAAAAACAATGTTCCGTAACGGTAGCACGCTGATCGAACCCCCCTCCTACTCCTGTAACGCATGAAAATATTCAAAACGTTGTACAAAAAGATTGCGTTACGTTTTAACTTTTACTCAAACGCTCCCTTACAATGTTAGTGTTATAAATAACTACTGAAAGACTTTACAATATAAAGTGCCGCTTTATTAAAAAATCTCCATTTTGGCGTGTATTCGGATGTGGACCTTGACGAGCATGACCTACACACATTTATTTATTTTATTTATTTATTTATTTATTATTAATTATTTATTATTATTAATTATTATTATTATTAATTATTTTATATATAATATATATAAATAATTATTATATATAATATATATAATAATTATTTATTATTAATAATTATTTTATTTAAAATTTTAAAACTCACGATCATTGCTTTGCAACTACACTATTAACAATTAAATTTATATTTAGAAGAAATTTCACTGATTTATACATCTCTCGAATGTATCGCGATTGTATCATATTATTTTTGTCTATATTTTTGTGTCTGTGTACGCGCACATCTCAGACAATTAAGCGATTTGAGTGCATTTTTAGGGTTCCGTACCCAAAGGGTAAAACGGGACCCTATTACTGAGACTTCGCTGTCCGTCCGTCCGTCCGTCTGTCACCAGGCTGTATCTCATGAACCGTAATAGTTACACAGTTGAAATTTTCACAGATGATGTATTTCTGTTGCCGCTACAACAACAAATACTAAAAAACAGAATAAAATAAATATTTAAGTGGGCCTCAGCGATAGTTTAGTTACCTTTTGGTTCAAGAGATGGCGCTGTGCGTAATATGTGGCTACAATAAAACAAATATTTAAGTGAGACTATCATACAACAGACTAGATTTTTTTTGGCGTTTTTATACATAATGGTACGGAACCCTTCCTGCGCGAGTCCGACTCGCACTTGGCCGGTTTTTTTTTGCTTACTTTGTTTGCTAAGTTACAGTTAAAATATTGTGTTGTTTTATTCCAATCAGGTTGAATAAAAAAGTTAGGTACCACAGTTTAAAGAGTCGCGTCTAACTCGAGGGGTGATTCCATTTGAATAAGTTAAAATATTTGCAAGTCTGTTAAGGTTATATTTACCTGTTTTTTAAGCTATTGTATAGCTTTTATCGCGGGCCGGGGACCGAATGCAGAAATTTCGTAACGAAAATTTATTACACCCTGCACACAGACATAGTTACTATGTCTATGCACCCACACATCGATAAATACCAGAACTTTTAACTGAGTTAACTAACTTTTACTTTATAACGGCTAAACCGATTTGGCTAATTTTAGTCTTGAAATATTCGTGGAAGTTCAGGGAAGGTTGCAGCGATGAGAAAATATGAAAAATTGCGAGGTAAATACTAAAAAAATGAAAATTTTAATTTCCCATACAAATCTTACCTGTCAAACATTTGATTTTCGCCCCGTCGGTTCGGTGTTTTAAGAATAATTACATGTAGATCTGGATTAAATAAGGCGTTGGAATCGACAACATGTATTCATAATAGTCGAATTATCGCGTATTTAGATTTAAAACATACAAAATAATAACATGACATAAAATAATGACACTATATTAATGACTTGAGGGTAATAGAGACAGTGCCATACAGGCAAGGCAAACTGTAAAGCACTGTCTTTGTCACCCACACGTCATTCACGCGCCAAAAGATCGTTGTAGGACTTAAATGTCAAATGTCAATTTTCTTTTTAAAAAGAATTATTTTGTCAACTGAAATAGTTCTTATGCTTTTGTTCAGAATATTTAAATCTTCTTTGCACAAATTAATGCATTATCCGTTTCTAATAAACTTTGATGTAACTTTTGATAACTAGGCAACTAAATGAAAACTGGTACACCACTTTCTTATCCCACTGTAAAACAGTGAATATCTGTACTCGTATAATTTGTGTACAAAGTGTTTTAAATATGAATAAACAAAGTGCATTTATTAATGAAGAAAGTCACGAAAAAATTGTGAAAGAAAATTGAGTTATTACTCTATATACATTCATTTTATTATTATTATCACAAATGCAGTATTATTTTTTGTTTTGTTAATTTATATATAATGCTATGCAATAGCTTTACCGCGGCAGTCTCCGAGTGCCACACGTCTTTTTTGTTGTTTTATTTCCTTCAACCTTCAAGTCTTTTTTCCTTATACGTATACCTTTATACTTAGGATGCGCTCTCAAAATAATCGATGTATAGAAATCGACTACTTATTTTCGAGATTTCAACTTTTTCTCGATATACCTACTGGAATCACTTCCAAAACTTCAAAGTCCTTAAAGTAACCTCGAGTTTTTAGAATACTATACGCCCTGGCTTCGCTTTGGAAAGCTCAAACTAAGACTCCATTTTTCTGAAAATTTAGAGAAGTCTGTCAATATTATTATTTAAATTTTATTTATTTTTACTATTATTTTAAAAGTGCGAGTCGGATTCGCGCATCGAGGGTTCCAAAATTTAAGGTTTTCGGAATTTTCCTTTCTCGGAACCTGTACTATATAAGATAAGACGTTTCTTCGTGCCAAATTTCAATATTCTGTGCTCACGGGAAGTACCGTGTAGGTTTTGATTCCCTTGAGAGTTTCGAAAATTTGCGGAAAGTGACATACGCGGCTGTATCTTTTGATTGCTTTGGCTCTGAAGTTTGATTTTTTCACACCGCCAAGGGACAGCAGATCTGAGTATTTGATATAAATTTCAGCTTGATATCTCCACTCGTCCCTGAGAAAAAGGGTCTTGATTGATGGACGGACGGACAACAAAGTGATCCTATAAAGGTTTTTTTCTTTTCGAGGTAGGGAATCCTAAAAAGGTAGACTTGGTCTTAGACTATTTTCAATCCGAATTCCATCCAAATCGGGTCGGTAGTTGTTTAGCCGTCAAAGCGTCACAGGCAGACAACAGACTTTCGCATTTAAGTATAATATTACTGTGGAAAGTAAGGAAATTATGAAATTCGTCTGATTGGTTTCTTAATGAAATATTAGTTACTACAAAATACAGTGATTATCATTTGATTCCTAATACATTCCACCAATCGGTCCTGGATTAGGGTGGAGTAGAGTACGCATCAGGCCTTCTCAGGTGTAAACAAAATACATTTATGTAAGTTTACTCGTTACGCTATACTTTAGTTTGTTGAAGCCAATTCAAAACACATCAATGTGTTGGATGCTTATATGTGTGTATTACGTACAAATGTTATCTATCAGACGGAAGCTAATGTACCGTAACTTGTATCGATTACATTGCATTGTGTTACATGTCTACGAGGATTAAATTCTTACTACTTGTGATCTAAAACCCATAACTATTTATTCAACAAAATATGAGTAACAATAATTAATTGATTAAAAAATCAAGGTACCCACCTTGAGTTGTACATGTTGAATAGAACAGAAAATATCGTAGAAATAAATGAAAATTTTCATAGGCGTCGTTATTTAACAATTCCTATGTTCCTAGGAAGAAAAATTTCATATTCCTAGGAAGAAAAGGTTATCGATAAATCCTTTTATTGGTCGCTGGGCAACGATTGTTGGTAAACAAGCGATTCCGAATATGGCCCGAGTATAGTTAGTTTACTAATAGCCTCTGCCCGAGTTCAGACAAGCGTCATTGAGAGTACATGTGAGATCTGCGTGGGCTCGTGGTGTCGTTGCGGTCGTTTTTAAATTTAGTGGAAGTGCGCCAATACCGCCAGACACTTGCAGTGAAAGTGCAGTGAGTCACCCACGTCACGATGCCGGGAATAGCGTAACAAACGGTTAATCTGCTTCGCACTTCACTACACAGCGATACGAAAGCTAATTACTCCGTAATCTCCAAATGCATATGTCGTAAGTATTCATCATCATAATCGCAACTCATGAAAGTCCCAGTGTCCCAGTGTGAGATTTATTTCCGATCCTATTCAACTCCATTTTTATGTCAGTTCGAGAAAAATAAGGTAACCTTTATAGAATTGTGAACTGAGTTCCGGATTACATTGTCGGCTCTTTAATTCTTCTGTTACGGGATGGGTATTTGTTTCATGGCGTCGGCACACATTTGCTATTATATCTGGTTATAGGCAGAGATAGAGATATGGAGCGCGCGGAATATACTTATTGGCTCAAGTTTAATGCATTGCTCGGTAATGTAGCGGTTGCTACAATTCTATAACATTGAGAATTACTACGTATTTCCATTAAACATTCGCTGGTGGTCACGTGTATAACATAATCGATGAACGCGATTATTCCGACTTTCCGACGTAGGTACGTGGTACTCAATTGCGTAACGGTTACAATTAGGGATGCCCGATTTTTTGCTTTGAATCGATTTTTTGAATCGTAATGGATCGCAACGATATGAATCGATTCACGATCTGAATCGTATGGCATTGAATCGATCTCATTCGATTTCTGAAGATCGTATCATATTATTTTTTTAAATAGGTAATATAATAGGTACCTAAAGCCACGGAAAGTATGCTAGATTCTACTCGTATATTCCAAACAGCGTTATTTATTTGTTTAGTTAAAAAAATAAAAACCTATTACGGAACATAGGTTCAATTTAACTTCAAAAGAGAAGAAGAGTTTCAATTCGACCATTGTATATGATTTTATGTTTGTTCAGCGATTTTTTCGTTTAGGAGCAAATTAAGATATTTCTTTTTTTTTTGGAAAGAAGATATTCCAAGTGTGGTCCGCTGATAAGGACACCAGGATCTGATGATATCTCAAAGAAATCGAGAGGAATTTTCGAAAATTATAGGGACGACTAGTTCTTTGTTAATGTTTTTATTATGTACTATATTAAAGCACTACAATTTCATGAAGGTCTGCAGTTTATATGATGAAGCCGAAAGAGATTCGAGGGAACTCCTCAACGATTTAAAGCAGTTGTCTTATGTTTGGGCTCGATTAAATTGTAGTGACGAGAACTATACACCTAGATGGGTTGAAGTGGGTGCCATCTGGCGAGTAGTTTTTGAGTTATCTCTTCTTGTTGATGTTGGTCGAATATTTTTTTTGTGAAAAATAATTATTTGTTTAATAGATTCAACTATCTGCGTCTAACATTAATTTTGATTTTACCGGCGGGGCCATGTTATTTTTTTTAATAATAGGTATGTGTTTCTCACAAAATCGTGCACTTCGTATCCCTCCTATCAAAAATAAAATTATGGAATGAATCAACAAATTAAACTTCAGTCATCGAACACTAGTATGTAACATACTTATGGCTTACTTTATGGCTTGGCTTAGGCTGCTTGGCTAAGGTAATGTTCCTTTTTAATCATACGATTTTTTCATACGATTTTCTAGGCATACGATTCGATCCAGGCGAAGATCGCAACCTGTTGAATCGATTCAAAAAATCGGTAGATCGTATTGCCGTGAATCGATCTTACAAAAGATCGATTCAGATCGGGCATCCCTAGTTACAATCATCTGGCTTCTATGTCGTTCACATTGTACTGAGAATACCGCGAAGCAATTGCACAAAATGTGCAGATGCGGCGATGCATGCGCGGCAGGCCGCATCACAATATTAAATACACATATCGCCCTACTACGTTCCACCGACTATGACGCAACCTGTTTACTCGGCGAACATCAGCGAGCGCGCTCAATGACTAATTTTACAAAATTATCGTAAAACGTAAAAGCTCCGCGCATTCCACCATTAATAAACGGTGCGCGCCCTGTACCAAAGAATCCGCGCGCCGCGCCGATCCCTTCGTCGCCTTGAACTCTTCTGTTGCTCCCATAGTTGGAGTTGGACGTTAGTTCCAGCGCTTTGCGATTCAATATAGAGTCGTAACGTTGGAGCCTTGTATTGTTACGCAGCGACGGATGTGCCGTGCCGTGCGTCGTGGTACGGGGCCTGCGTGGTGCGGGGTGCGGGGGCGGCGAGGTTGTAGTAACGACGTAGTAAGCGCGGGGGAGGGGCGCGGGACGCGGAGCTCCGGCGTTCAATATTTTGTTTTGCGTTTTACTACACCGAAGTAAGTACTAATGTACTTGCATATCGATATTCTGATAAAGTTGTCGATATTTGAACTTTCTTTTCTAAATGCCATCAACATGCACTTGAAGGATGGTGATACTTAAAAATCATAGGCAATTTATTTTAAGTAGGTTTGTCGTGATTTTATTGATATATATGTATTGGTTAATTAATATGAGAATTTATTTTATTACTAACTAGCGAACCGCCCTCGCTTCGCTTCGGGACCCGTAAGTATCAACCGCGTAGGTCCCGCTCCCGTAGGAATTTCGGGAAGATAATAAACTATCACCAAAATTAATTCAGGTTAAATTAAATTAAACTTAGAAATAAAGCTTACGACAAAATAATAGCAAAGTAGCAAAGGATCACGCAAGATTAATTCAGATTAAACTTGGAAACGCGGCAATTTTGATATGGCAGTGGGTTCGACCAAATTTGATTACCATAAAAACGGTTCTAGTGTGTTAATCTTAAAAGATAGACATATACTGTCGTGGACATTTTTTTAGATCATTTCAAGAGGAATAATTCTTTCATACATATATTTTTGGTATCTTGAATCGTTTTCGCAACGCATGCAACGAAAGCCCTCGAGAATGAATAATTTTCCCCGTTTTTTCCACATTTTCCATTATTTCTTCGCTCCTAATTGTTGCAGCGTGATGTTATATAGCCTAAAGCCTTCCTCGATAAAAGGTCTATTCAACACAAAAAAAAATTTTCAATTCGAACCAGTAGTTCCTGAGATTAGCGCGTTCAACCAAACAAACAAACAAACAAACTCTTCAGCTTTATAATATTAGTATAGATAAAGGTGGGTGTTTCTGGGGGTTATGTAAATGTTTTTAAGAAATAATAAATTATATAAAGTAAGTCATGCGTACGGTAGGTATAAAGTATAAATTTAATTATATCATCTAGCTAAATGCACACACTTAACTTTATAATACCTAGTGTTTTTCATAGTGTTGTCGATGTAATAACATCTAACAAATCAGATCGATATCGACATAAATAATAAATAGTATTTACGCGACTGTATCAGCAAGGAATACAATAACATTCCACAGTCTATAAATACCCGCTGGGCTGAGTGACCGCGGCCGGGAGGGAGGCGCGGGGCGCGGGGTTGAGGCGGGACTTGCGGAGTTCATTTGCATCAACGCACCCGCTGTTACGTCGTTGCACTGCAGTGTGCATATATTTTTTCATTCCTTGTTCCTTGCCTTGGCGGCATTCGGGCGCATGCACCGTTCCATGTCACTCTTAGGCCTCTTGTACATGGCACGTTTTCTTGACCGTACGGCGTGTTTGTCGTGCCGTAAAAATAACGTGCTAGCATGTACATGGCACGGCAAAGCTATCGGTCGAGACAACGGCCAGGTGCCGCTCCCTTGGGATTGTGCTGCCGCCAAGCTAAGACGTACTGGCTATGGATCCTTATAAAAAATATCGTCGTGTACTATATCTATAGAAAAAACAAAAATGAGGAGAAAAGTGAAAAAATCTAAGCCGCCTGACCGATTTCGATGAATTTTCCTAGGAAGATAGTTGATGACGTATCTCCTTCCCCACTTCCCCGGTTCGCGATATAAACGAATTCCACGCGGGCGAAGCCGCGGGCAAAAGCTAGTTATATTATAAAACTACAAAGTTCTAGTTGCATCTATTTCTTAGTTATTTATGTAACTTGTCTTTCACGGCTCATAATAGTATTGTTACATGTCAGGAGTAATGGGTTCGAGAAAATGCCAAAATGTACCACAAAGACTTTATTGTACTCGTAGATACACAATTCCACACTGTACACAGTACGCACCAAAACACTATGCACGTAGGTACTCGTAAACACACTCGTCGAACACTGTATCGCCCGTAGAAATCACTTCACTTCTCACTGAATGTCCTGCCGGCGTCCAAGTGCCCCATTTTATACCACTCGCCCACCATTCGTGCCTTTCTAGATTGTTCCCGCAGTTTTTGGAATAATGGTCTAGTACAACGGTAGGCAACAGGCGGACCGCGGTCCATTTACGGACCGCGGAAGGTTGAACCGCGGACCGCCAAATATTGTAAGGGAAGTACAAAGAAAACAAAAAGTAAATAGTTTATCTAGAGTCTAGAGTCTAGACGATACAATTTTTTGACCAGGAGACCATCAACTTTCTTAAGATCCTTAAGGACCTTGGGCTTGGAATATGAACATGCATGAGACATCGTTTTTTAGATCGAGGATATTGTTACTACATTGTGCATATTCCGTTTTTGCGGAAAATGATGGGAATAATGAAATATACTTAGTCGTCTTACGCACCGCGCACACAATAGTATAGGCTTGAAATTATGATGTTTTAATGATATGATATAACTAGATTTTTAAATATGAAATGGATGTATTAAAATATGCAAGATTATTTGAGGGTATTGAACAAGCTGTTCGCTCCAGGCCCAAATTTGATGTTCTCCTTTGCCAGCACGGTTGCCCGTCAACTACGAGCTCATTGGCATCGAGCATAATCTTCGCCGTTGGATGGGACAATTAGGACCAATCCCACGGTCCGATAGGTCACTGAATTTAAAACCTTGGATTTTATTTGGGTTGTATTAAAAACAAAATTAAAGCAAAAGGCATAATTAACAAAGGGAATCTAAGGGGGGGTAATTTAATAACCTGCAGCTTAAATTAAATTGCAATGATTTTGGTCATTTTTGTGCTTACAAACACATTAATACATAGGTACCACTTTAGGTTCAAATTAACTAACACACCTCGACACTAAAATACCATTAACTTGTAAATTTTCTTCTTAAAGTAGCCAGTGTTTAACGGTTTTAAAATCTCCATTTACCAAGCAAGTTTTTAAGATTATCTGCACTATTAGTTGACTAGGTATTTATTTCCACGAGCCACCGTCAAAGTTGAATCAAAGAAAATCGAAAACATAAAAAGTCCTAAATAGACCCGAATTTCTAGGAAACACGTAATAATTTGAACTTAATCATAGCTTGGGATTGTAGACTAACTGGGAGTACGTGAAAAAAAATTTATTATAATATGTGCTCATTTGTGTAGTCAGCAAGTAAAAGTAGGGTATGATAGCTCGATTTTTGAAAAATCAAACAAAGGTCGAAATCTCGAAAATGGTGACACTTTTACTAAAACGATTTTTTGACATCAGGTCTCTTTCCAAGCTATCATCTATTTCAGTTTGTCGTACAGCTTACGGGACACCCTGTATATGTGAAATATTATATATCTCTGTATATATGATTAATTTTTTGGACCTCGTTAAAATTTTCGCACTGTATTCGGACCCCACCTAAAAGTACTTGCCGACCTCTGGTCTAGTATATTCCTTGCAATCGACTTTCGACCTTAAGACTATTGCCGTAAGGTCGAAGCGTCGCCGCGTTGTGCGCGTACTTTCGAGACGGCCGCGTTCCATTGTTTGCCTGACATGTTTATGGCCCCTATTGTTTATTGTTTTCGGTGTAGCGAAGTAGATGCGCCAGGGTTGTCACAGTATGTTTATGTTTTTTTGGTGTGTATACCTCTACCCCTTCTATTTGTTTATGTATTTCTTTCCTAAATCTTAGGTTGCCTGGAAGAAATCGCTATATAGTGATAAGGCCGCCTTTTGTGTTATATTTTGTTTGTAACATTGTTCTATGTGTCCATGTATTCTGGTATACAAACAATAAAGAGTATAAAAAAAGACGTGTGGCACTCGGAGACTGCCGCGGTAAAGCTATTGCATAGCATTTTTTATCAACTTATGCAATTACAATTACATATTTATTTTATTTATTATAATTATCACAAATCAATTCTTATATAGTGCTGTTATTAATATTCGTCTTTATTCCTCATAACATCATTAATCCCTTTGATTATATACACGGTTAATCCATATTCTACCACAATGTTTCTCTTGCTCGGACATCCACATAAATTTTTTCTGACACATAATGCCATTATATTATTTGAAATCTTCCTTTTAATGGAAAGAGCTTTCAGTTTCGGCCTAAATACCTCGCTTCTGCAGATCTCTTATCACCACCTCCTGCTGATCTTGCTCCTCACACTTGTTTTAGTAGAGGCATAAAATTCCTCCATTATAATAGGTCATTAATTAAAACAGACACAAATGGAGTTATCTTCAGCTCCCTCCAATGTATTGCTGCGTCCCGTAGAAAAGTCTATTTCGAAAATAAGTGTAAAGACTGCTATAAGTTTTTAACCTATTTGATGAATCTTCGTTTCGTTATTTCCCTTGTGGCTGTATTTTGTTTTTCATTTCAATGTGATTTTCTAAAAATATATAATCGTTAAAATATTTCTAGGGATTATTTTGAGGATTTGACAATTTTATAAGCTTAAAACTAAAAAAAGGAACCAGTTTGATAACAGAAAATTGTAACGTCATAATGGGCGGACATCTCACGGGGCGATTTGACATAATATGATGAAGAGTAAAGCAAACTATACAAAATATATTTCTGAACGCACGCAATACAACAACCAAATGTCATTATAGTGTCATTATTTTATGTCATGTATGTCTATATGTCTATGTTATTTTGCATGTTTTAAATCTAAATACGCGATAATTCGACTATTATGAATACATGTTGTCGATTCCAACGCCTTATTTAATCCAGATCTACATGTAATTATTCTTAAAATACCGAACCGACGGGGCGAAAATCAAATGTTTGACAGGTAAGATTTGTATGGGAAATTAAAATTTTCATTTTTAGTATTTTCCTCGCAATTTTTCCATATTTTCTCATCGCTGCAACCTTCCCTGAACTTCCACGAATATTTCAAGACTAAAATTAGCCAAATCGGTTTAGCCGTTATAAAGTAAAAGTTAGTTAACTCAGTTAAAAGTTCTGGTATTTATCGATAGATGTCACGAGTGGGGGGTGTTAGGTTTTTTTTTCGTTACGGAATTTCTGCATTCGGTCTCCGCGCTCAAGGCCCGCGATAGAAGCTATGCAATAGCTTAAAAAGACAGAAATCGGTTAAAAACAGTAAGTAGCCGGTCACTAAAACGTGACAAAGTCCGGCGTCGTCGACACACTCACGAAGACTGCCATACAACACTGATGAAAATCACGCCGTGCGTAGACGCGTCACGCCGAGGGGGTCGCGTGGTGCATACGGCGGCGGCGCCGTGCCGTCATGCAGCCGCGACTGTCAACAAGCTCTCATAGTAAGGCGTCGGGCACACGGCACCGCGCACCGCCGCGGTAGGCGGTGGCGATAAAGCGGATTTCGAGGCGGTGGTCCGCGCGGTAAGGCGGTTTACGCGCCTGTCCGCGCGGATGGGTTTAACGCGGCTTTGACCAGTTTGATCACAGACACTCGCAAGAATGGATGCAGAAGTGGTGGCAGCAATCTGGCTGTTATGGCGTAGAAAGAAAAAAAAGAAGATATTGGGTTCATCCATTTTTACGAAGCAGAACTATTAATGGGGCATTCATGTTGTTCTATAAAAGTTTGAGACAACATAAAGATAAATTTTGTAATTATACGCGAATGTCCACTCATTCATTTGATTGTTTGTTAGCAAAGACATCAAAAATAATTTCTGGAGTAAATACGAACATGCGTCCTTGTATTTCCCCGGAAGAAAAGCTTCTTGTGATTTTTTAAACTTACCAAGTTCTTTTTTTTCTTTGTCGGAATTTTGCCCTGGCTCCAAATATAAGTTAACAATCTCTTCCCATTGCTTCATTTTAAGGAGTCTATCACTATATTGTGGGCTTTTCATGTCCCAGATAGCATTGCGATTTTCAATCTTCGAAATAAACTTTTCGACATCGAAATCCATTTTTGACCGACTTCATTCAATTGCAACACGCCCTGCACCAACGATGGTCCGCGCGGTGATGCGGTGGCTCGTGTGTTAGGTGCCGCACCTCCGCGCGGACGTCAGCGCGGAGGGGCGGTGGCGGTGAGAGCACCGCTCGACCGCGCGATCAGTCGATGTACGTGTGTTAGGCATCAACGGATTTCATAGACCCCAATACAACTTGACAACCGCTTCACCGCCTACCGCGGCGGTGCGCGGTGCCGTGTGCCCGACGCCTAATCCATACAACACTGACAACCGCGCCTACACACGGCGAATTAACCGTAGATTTTTACGCCGAAAAAACGTGTGTGTACAAGAGGCCTTATGATGCAATGTTTATTGTGTTTACGATATGCAGCAGTCTGCAGCACATTTTAACGATACGATTTTGTCACGTGCACTCTGTTTACGCGCGTTGATTGAAAATAATCCCCTGGACTCCCTTCGTCATCGTTAATGATTACGGACGATATCTGATACCATGAGAGCTGAGTGTTGTAAAATTTTATGCGTATAGTCCGTTTTTTTAGAATAGAGTTAACTACAAAACAAATATGGCCGATAATTGTCAAAGTCACAGTAGTCAATAAGACACTGACATTACACATGTACAGTAAAACCAACTTAACCTTGAAATGAAGAGAGGCGCTGTCGGAAGCATTGGACCAATCAACGAGAGGTAGTAACTGACTGATGAATGGCCACAACGTACTTATGAATGACTTTTTAACATGGCGGCGTTAGTTCCATTTGCCATTTCAGAGATAAGTTGGTGGCAATTATCGAAAAAAATGTCAAACATGTCAAGTTCTTGTTGAAATGCATGTTGAAATTATTCATCTGTGAAAAGTGAAGTTGATGGATTTGTACAATGTATGAAATTTATTCATTATTATTGTAATTTAAAATCAGTTTTTGGTGTAAAGCACAGTGCGATATACCGAGTGAACCGATTGAATTGTTTGTAAGTTGTTTCACGCGTGTAACATTGTGGAAATTTGATGTTTCGGAAACTCAGTGATTTGTTTTGTAGTTAACTCTATTCTAAAAAAACGGACTGTAGAGGTACTTACGCCTACGCAGGTAAATAAGTTATTGTTTATAAGTCAGCAAAAATAGTGTAACACTGAATTAGGATAATCCAAATAAAGGTCACTTAAAATGTCCAATTTTGGATGGTACTTACTTTCTAAAATTGGTGAATAGGAACTTTATTTAAATAATCTGCTCTTCAAAAAACATTATCTTGGTCAGAATCTACTCGTATCTTTGCCGGTGGTCCGTGGTAGGGTGAGTGTCACTCATTATGTTTCGAATATAAATCAATTTGCTACCCACTTTTAGTACCTGCTGTTTGGAATACTGGAATTTGAGAATCAACGTTAGTAGGGAAAGTTACAAAAAATAAAAAGCTAAAATAGTCCATTGAAAAGTTACATTTGGGGTTGCGTTTTTTAGAGGACGCAATTTTATTTTTTTGATGTGTAGGGGGGGTAAGTGTAAAGCTAAAACCAAGTTTGTGGGGTCGCCACCCTTGTCCCACGGCCGCCATCTTGAAAATAGGGGTTGAAACGGTTTTTATGATATATCTCTTAAACTATTTATTTGATAAAAAAAATTTGTTAACATTTTTTGTTGCAAATTAAATTCTCTACAACTTTGGTCCAGTAACTTTTTATCGTAGAACTATAAATAAAAAAGTTATAAGCGAAAATCTTCAGAAATTCGAGAAAAAAAATTATATTTTTCGATATAACTTTTTTTTTATCATTCTGCGAAAAAATTATATCAGACCATTTTTGTAGATCGTTTTTTGAGGAACAACTTTTATTCGCATCATTTTTTCATTAAGTTAATAGCTAAGGTTTTACAGCGCTCCGAAGTGAGTACTATTGTTTAGTACTCTTAACTATACCTATATTATATGTGTGTACTAATAATATTATGTCATCAGTTATTGTTTTTTTTTTGTTATTATAACTTTTTTAATTACAAATTTAGCAATATTATTAATAATTAATTATTGACTCTTTTCCCCACCACCCACGAGGTAGTCTAGAGGCGCGTTTTTTTTACGTGGTATCCCCCAATAGGCATAATCCACGGTAATTTTCTAAATTAGAACTACTTCGTCCTCAGTCGTTTCGATGGACCAGGCTGCGGCTCAGCATCTGATTGGCTTTCTGAATCAAATACCAGTGGGAGAACTGGAGAAGGAAGGGGTGTTAATGTCGGCGGTTCATCATCAAAGTCATTTTCATTTATTAATTCTGAGAGTTCCATTACGTTGCTGCAAGTCTCTCCAGAACAATGGAAGCACACTGCACACACACTCACACTCCATCAGATTTAAAATTATTTTAAAAATCAATAATTGTTAAATCCTGTTATGGAGTGAGAAAGAGTCAATAATTAATTATTAATAATATTACTAAAGGGGTTTGGGTAAAATTGGCGTCATTTTGAACTTCTGCGGCCATCAATAAAATTTATATATAATAAAAGATCAGAATAAAACGATTAAAAGTTATTATGGGCACATTGCTCCAAACCATATCGGAGCTCGAAAAATCGAAAAAGTTATCACATTTAACTGCACTATTTTAGATTTCTCTATCATTATTTTTCGCAATCATAATAAAGAATAAACATTCCAAATCGTTTAGAATTGGTTGTTTACATTATACCCGACTGGAGGAGGGTTATGTTTTTCGAGTCCGATCTCAGCTCGATATTACTTAGCACAAAAAAGATGAAAGATAATTATATATTTAATATAGTACTATGAAGTGATATTAGAATTATTGGTGGCCGCTCAAAAAAAAAATGACGCCACTGGTCCATACAAAGTTACTCAAACCCCTTTGTAATTAAAAAAGTTATAATAACAAAATAAAAAAACAATAACTGATGACATATTATTAGTACACACATATAATATAGGTATAGTTAAGAGTACTAAACAATAGTACTCACTTCGGAGCGCTGTAAAACCTTAGCTATTAACTTAATGAAAAAATGATGCAAATAAAAGTTGTTCCTCAAAAAACGATCTACAAAAATGGTCTGATATTATTTTTTCGTAAAATGATAAAAAAAAAGTTATATCGAAAAATATAAATTTTTTTCTCGAATTTCTGAAGATTTTCGCTTATAACTTTTTTATTTATAGTTCTACGATAAAAAGTTACTGGACCAAAGTTGTAGAGAATTTAATTTGCAACAAAAAATGTTAACAAATTTTTTTTATCAAATAAATAGTTTAAGAGATATATCATAAAAACCGTTTCAACCCCTATTTTCAAGATGGCGGCCGTGGGACAAGGGTGGCGACCCCACAAACTTGGTTTTAGCTTTACACTTACCCCCCCTACACATCAATAAAATAAAATTGCGTCCTCTAAAAAACGCAAGGTTAGGCCTAAAAAATGTAACATTTCAATGGACTAAAAAAGATTTGTCTAAATCATGTGGTTATATCAGTTCATGTGTCTTATTTATTATATCTGCCATAATTCATTTCGATTATAATTTATCAATTTCTGCTCGAGCAATCACAAAACATCAAATTCTTTTTAAATACATATTTGCTAAATCATTATGAGGAAAAACAAAGTTTCTACTATGTAATAAATCTCCAGAATTACGATAAATGCCGAAGGACGGCGGAAGACATCACCTACAGTGGTAGTGACAGGCCGGAGTAGCGGACACGCAGACAGCTCCGTACGGTATACGGACAGGACAGGACGTCACGTTTACTCATTTCCTCCGTGAGATCCGCTCCTACAGGCCTTATACCTTTGACAGCCGGACGTACGAATAATGTGTTATCCTTATTGTTTCCTACATTTTTTCGATGGTTAAACACGAACAATAATATTATTACTCGTAGGTGTATAATTATGTACCTTTGACAGCCGGACGTACAAATCATGCGTTAATCTTATTGATTGTGATGTTTAGACATAAACAATAATAATTATTATGGAAGGAGGATATTTATTATGTCCATAGTTTTCCGAGATAAATTAACATGTATTCATATCATATACTATACTACATTAGAAGGATATATGTATAAATAAAGGGAATTACGTATTGTTTAGAATGAATATCTGTATGTCTGCTCGGGCGTAACCTGAAAACCGCTAAACTTAAGATTACATACTTATTAGGAGGAACTGCGGACTAAGGAAGTTTTTATCTTGGAAACGGGATAAATTCTCGCGGGATAAGAGATAAAATTAAGCAGAAATGGAGGTTCTGTGAACTTCTGTGGTAATTGCTTTAACAGCAATTGTGTTCCGGATAGAAAGGTGTGAAACCGGTTACACTTTTTTAAAGTCGACAATTTCAGTCCTCAAAGGTAGCAACTCATCTCTGACCGAATTAGAACCAGACTTACAAATTGAGTCTTGTTGTAGGTCAGTCACTGTTGTGATGGGTGAGAGAGAAGGATGGAGCCGTGGCTCTTTTGCTACCTAATCTTCATAATAATATTCAAATTTACAGGAAAAACTAAATCGAATTATGGTGTGTGTTGGTGCACTCACCTACTTACAGGCACGGATTTGCGGAGCGTAACAAGAGTTGTTTACTAATTTCATTTTATTTAAATTACTTTCGTACTTCGCACCTATGGCTGACACAGAATTATCTAATGCAAAAACAAAATTCGCAAGCTATAATCAAATATATTTTTTTATAATGTAAGAAATAAAAGTTCTTTGAACGTGAATTTATTAATCTCAAGAGTATATGAATATAATTTTTTGATTGCATAAGGAACACACGTGGGTCACCTCACATGCTGAAAAACAAAGTACCACCTCCACCTGTGTCAACGGTGTCGACCGTAATCCACTGTTATTTTGTTTAACTTTAATTTATTGTAATCAATATTTTATTTCGCAATTGAATTAATGAATTAAACGTTTATAGGTTTTGGGATTAGGTACATCCAAGTTGTACGTGATTAATGAAATCAAAAGTTCAGAAGTTACGAATCTTCGATGCTTTGAATTGTGGCCAGACTCGCAGAGACGACATACATTTAACTTATATTTATTAGGTACATCGGGGGAGAAATAGTAAAATAGATGAAGTCAACGATTCTTTTACGTATCTATATTCTAACTAACATGAGATTTCCCACTATTTTGCATCCATTGTTGAAATACAAATGTCATTTAATTATCTTGTTTACATCAGCGTTGGTTTATAGACTACTAGAGAACCGCCCGCGCTTCGCTTCGGGACCCGTAGGTAACAGCCGCGTAGGTCTCGCTCCCGTAGGAATTTAGGCTAAAAAGTAGCCTACTACTCGCTCTCTTCACTCCACCCTGTCTGAGGTGTGTGGAGCCCTCGGGACAGTTAGTTCCCCTTTGGGGGTGTCTCTCGCGGCCCGTTAAAACGGGCCGGTCCTCGGGTTGGGCCCTAAGGCCCTTGGTTGTCCATCTGTTGTTAACCAATAGGTCAAGTCCGGTGAGTGGTGGCCTTTTTACAGGCCACAGAGTCTTAAACGGGATGGAGTTCATCTTCGCGCCGCCCAGGCGATCGAGGCCCTACCAGGTGAATCCCGCTGGTGGGAAGCCCAGCAGGAGCCGATCAGCGCCGGGCGACGACTTACGAAGCCCCAGTATCAGTCAGTGCTAGGCCCGTCCCGCGCAACCAGCAAGTCGCGCGGGAAGGCCCAGCGGTCCGGTGGACGGGTGTGGAGCGGCACCAGGTCCTGCAGATGCGGGACCCCGACGCGTCGACACGCCCGAACATGTTGCGTGCCAATCTCTCGATGAAGTCGTCCAGGCTCTCGACTCGAAGGTGAGATCTGGATGACTGTGTTCCTCACGTACCTCAGCGCACCATTCAGCCGGCGGAGCGCAATCGCCTGAACCGCGCGCATCCTCTTGCGCTGCGGTTCGCTGGCGAACGCGTACCACGCCGGTGCCGCGTACGTGAGGCGGGATCTGATGTAGATCTTGTAGACCCCGAGCTTCAGTCCGAGAGGGAGGGCGAGGAGAGCACTGGTTTCTGCCATCGCGCTCCTGGAATTCGCGACGGCTTTCGTAACCTCGTGGCTTCATCGAGAGTCTTCCGTCGATTTTGCCCGCAGGTATTTGGCCTGTGGGACCCATTGTATATCTTGTCCGTGAAGCTCCAGAGTAGGGTCCCACTTATTGAGGTATCCTATGTTCACGGCCTGCGTCTTCCCGACATTCACCGACAGTCTCCACGCGGCGAGCCATTCGGGGAGGGCATCAAGCGCACGCTTTATCTTGACGATGGCGTGGGTTCTTTTCAGCGACGTGGTGATGTACGCCACGTCATCGGCATACAGGGCAAGCGACGCCCCCCCTGCCGCCGGGAAGTCGTCGGTGTAGCAAGCGTAGCAGACCGTGGACAGGCAACTCCCTTGCGGGACGCCGGCTGCGATTGGACGCTCGGTGGATTCGGCGTCTTCAATCACTACTCTGAAGCTTCTATTTTCGAGGAAACTGGAGATCACCTTAACGGCACGCCGGGGCGCCGACGACTGCGAGATCTTGTAGAGCAAGCCGTCGTGCCAAACACGGTCGAACGCCTTTTCCATGTCGAGGAATACTGCACACACGCGTTCTCTCTTATTCAGAGCCGCGGTAACGGTGTAACAGCACCCTCGACAACTGAAGAGTCGTATTGTGTTCCGGCCGGAACCCAAATTGCTCCGGTCTGGGGACAATATGCGGCGCTAGGTGTCGCAGCAGGAGCTTTTCGAACACCTTGGATAGGGTGGGAAGCAGGGTGATTGGCCTATAGCTCTCCGGCTTCAGCCTGTTCTTCCCCTGCTTGGGCAGCATTATGACCCTCCCCGACTTCCAGGCCTGCGGGAAGGTCCCGGTGCGAAGGATCCCGTTAAAAAGGCGCGTGGCTGCTCCGATCGTCCTCTGAGGGAGATGCCGCAACGCTCTGTTCGTGATCCCCGTCAGCACCGGGGGCCTTGTTGGGAGGGAGCTTCTTGATGGTGCGCTGCACCAAGCCGGGAGAGATGACGATTGGGTCTTCTTCGGGAGCTATAGGCAGTGCAAAGTTCCAGGTGTTCCTCCCAGCTCTCAGTCGCGTGTGCATCTAACTCGGCCTTGAGTTGGGCTGCGGTCCGGTTGACTCCTGCCAGCGTTTCTGCAGGCTGCTGAGGGCTGCTGATAGGGGAGAGGTGGAAGTTTCCCCGGAGCTTTCTGCTCTCTGCTTGCAGCTTGCAGTGCATTCTGCTCGCTGACAGTGAGCTCAACCGCTAACTGGTCAACGTCCGCATCCGTGCGGACAGGCTGAGTTGGGGTGGTGATCTCCAGTTGCTTCTCGAAGGTTGTCCAGTCCATAAGGCGACGGGGCCTTGGCAAGACTCTACTGGGTTCCTTCGCCAGGAATAACAGGACAGGAACATGGTCGGACCCCATACTGTCCTGTAGCGTCTCCAATCGTGGCTGGCAATGGAGGCCTTGGTACACCGCTATGTCCAGAACGTCCGATGATTGTCCCGCGTAATCTGGGAAGTGCGTCGGGGAATCCGAACCACAGACGGTATAGCCGTGCTGTTCAGCGGCATCAAAAAGTAGCCTTCCACTTCTGTTGGCAGCTACGTTATTCCACCCTGGATGCTTGCAGTTCCAGTCGCCCGCGCCCACCACCGGTGTCGGTGAGTCCAGCAACTTGCGGACATCAGCCAACAGGATAGTGCCAGCAGGGGGGCGGTACACTGAATACAGCCGGAGCGGGGAGTTCTCGAGGCAGAGCTAAAGTAGCCTATTACATTTGCCTATGACTTAAGTAAATTACATGTAGTATTTGATAGCGTGATTCAGAACTTGCAAATGAACTTTAATAACGCCATCTATTGACAACTCCGAAAATAAATATCTAGCAACTAACAAAACATCGATCTTCCCATGGGAATGGGATGTTTTTCCGCGGTAAAAAGTAGCCTACGTCACTCTCCACCCTCCTAGCTATCGCCACACACATAAACCTTACCATATAATAGCTTTGTTGCGACGTGAAAGCGTCACAAACAAACAAACAAACAAACAAACAAACAAACACACTTTCACATTTATAATATTAGTAAGGATGCAAGTGCATTAAATAAATTTAATATTCTATCGGGTCAGCTGTAACTGTTTCGTAATTTTTCTCCGACCCAGATCCGGATTACAACTAGACTGGTACAGGTCTTGGTGTACTCAGAACTCGGAATGCGAACTACGCACGAAGTACGCAATTACCACGACCTTACGCCGTGCGTCGCCGTTGTTTGTTTTATGGTTTGATTACTTTGATTGGCGGATTATACGATTCGCGCGTGTTACAGGTACCTACTGTGAACGTAGTAGTCATTACAACGAGTGAATGGTACGATACGAGCGGAGTTGGCTTCAATTGAAACAAGCCGCGATCGCGATGATTTATTGTTGAAGGAAGTAAATTCTTGTGACTGTTTATTACAGACGCATTCTTCAATGCGTTCTTGGCGGGGACATTTCCGTGCTAATTGTAGTCTGAAATCGTGATAAGGTTGAACATCTTGGTTTATTATTATGTTTTTCTGCGAAATAAAATCTTTAAGTGACAGCATACTATACCTACATACAAAGAATGTGCATAGGTACTTGTACCGTTCGTTGTACGATACTTTTGGTGTCAATTAGGTACAGGGTAGCTGCATACTGTTACGTGTCAGGAGTACTGGGTTCGAGAAAATGCCAAAATGTACCACAAAGACTTTATTGTACTCGTAGATACACAATTTCACACTGTACACAGTACACACCACAACACTATGCACGTAGGTACTCGTAAACACACTCGTCGAACACTGTATCGCCCGTAGAAATCACTTCACTTCTCACTGGTATCGCTCGTAGGTATCGCTGGTATCTTCCTGGTTTCGCTTCCGAAACTAGAATGTCCGCGGTTGACCGAGTGCCCCTTTTTATACCACTCGCCTACTATTAACGCCAATCTAGAACATTCCCGCTAATTCCGGACCTGATTCGAATAAGATTCGAGTATGTTCCTTGCAACCGACTTTCGCCCTTATGACTATTGCCGTAATGGCGAAGCATCGTGCGCGTAGTTTCGAGACAGCCGCGCTCTATTGTTCTTATTGTTAGCTCGACATGTTTATGGCCCCTATTGTTTATTGTTTCCGAAGTAGATGCGCCAGGGTTGTCACAATAATACAATTTCGGCACTGACATATAAGGCCCGCAAGTTGATATTGCGATGGAACCTTGTCACAATAACAGCTGCGTGACGTCATCCGTCGCAAAAAGAACAGATAGCAAAAAATTTTTTAATAAAAAGTAAATAAGCTAGGGTTATGGGTTTATTTGTAATGGGTTTATTTCAGGAGCACGACTGTTAATTAATTTCTTACTCATTTTAACGGGTAACAGGTAACAAAACTAAACAACAAAACTCAAAAATAAAACAGGATAACAAAAACAAAAAGCTATAGGTAACAAGTACTCGATGCGCGTAAGCCACGTAAGCGCGGGCTTTCCTTGCGAACGGTACTGACGGTGCGCGTCGACTACGTCACCCTGACGTCACCAAGATGGCCGCCAATCGCAATATCAACTTGCGGGGCTTATTACATGCTTATTTATACTAACCTATCATAATGGAAAGAAATTAGTGTGCCGTTCATAATTGAATAGGCTACTATTTCGCAGGATGTCATCTATACACATCAAAAGTGTCTAGGGATCAAGCATTTTTATGCGGATTTCTTGAGATTGAGATGTGGCTTTGTAATAAATTTATGATTTTATAAATTTATATGGATCCTTTTTGGTGCATTTCATAATTTGAATCAGGAACTGTCAATCAAATTCGAGTAAAAGATGAAAATCAGCTGTCAATATTTTCCCTATAAAAACATACAACGCATTGAAGACATTATTAGTGCTACTGTTTCCCTACTACTGATTAAAACCAACGTTATTATGGAGCGGCGACGTCATTTAAGCAGGGAAGAAATGCTCAGAGCCGTGGGAATGATAGAAGCTGGTTCCCGGCAACGTACTGTGGCTTTAGCTCTGAATACAAGTCAGAGTGTTATCAGTCGACTTTGGACACGTTACCGAAGCACTGGTACCGTGGCTGAGCGCCATGGAGGACGGTATCGCTGCACCACACGGAGACAAGACCGATACATTCAAATCTTAACTCGAAGAGCTCCAACAATAACCGCCATGATGTTAGCCGTGAGGCTTCATCACTCTTCAGGGAACTTAATTAGCGACCAAACAGTCAGAAACCGCTTGCATGAAGTGAACCTTCATTCCCGAAGACCGCTACGGGTACCACCTATAGCAATGCACAATCGTAGGATTCGATATCAATGGGCTCTTGAACACAGAAATTGGGCAGAAGAACAATGGCGTTTCGTGTGCTTTTCTGATGAGTCTCGTTTTGGTATGAGACCGGATACAAGACGTATACGACACTGGAGAACCCCTGGACGCCAACAGCGATTAAAATCCTGCCAGGAAGTCCATCCTTATAGTGGTGGAACCATCATGGTATGGGCGGGTATTTGGATCGGCGGAAGAACTGAGTTGATTTGGATCAGAGGCAACCTCAACGCTCAAATTTATGCTGAGACGATTGTATCAGACGTCATCGTTCCTCTACAAGTGCAAATCGGTCCCTTATTTCAGTTAATGCATGATAATGCACGACCGCACACCGCAAGAGTTGTAAGACAGACTCTCGCCGCAGCTAACATCAATGTCCTGCCCTGGCCTGCTCAGTCGCCAGACTTGAACCCGATTGAGCATGCATGGGATATGCTACAGAGAAGAGCTCTGCCGAATATGGAGGGTATCCAGTGGCAAGAAGATCTTTTTTTGTTGTTGCAACGAACATGGGCGGCCATTCCACAGCGTGATTTGGATGAACTCATTTTGAGTATGCCAAACCGATGTTCTTGTGTTGTTAGTGTTCGCGGTAGAAACACGGATTATTAATTGTTTAAGTTACCCAATAAAATTTTAAAGAAAACTGTTATTTCAGTCTTTTTTTCGAACTTTAATGTTAGTGGTTCAAATGTCAAAAATCCCTTTATTAGGAAAATGGCAAATTTCTTTATTAATGCAAAGGTGACTTGGTTTATCGTTACTGTGACAAACGAAAACACTTTATTTGATGAATCCTTAAAGAAAATTTTAATTAATATCAATCAGGAAAAGTTATTGCAAAAATATATGTTGATTCCTAGACACTTTTGATGTGTGTATATGTCTAGAGGTAGTTTTATAGACTTACGTCTTAAAGATATAGTGTATAACAAGTCAAAAGCTGAGTACCTAGTTGTGTTTAATGTAACAAAGAAAAATAACATTGTTAAACAATGATAATATTGTCTGTCATTAAAAATCGATAGTTTTCAAAAATGACGTTGGTATAGCAATCCAATACAAAACCGGGTGACGAAAATTTTTGAAAAACATGCAAACTTTTCTTTTGTTAACTTATTTAGGTACTTATTATAAGTATTACTTTTGCTGTTATCTTAAGCAATAAGTAACCGGAAGGCAGAGGTAGCTACAACGTGACTCGTGTAGCCGTTTAAGAGTGCTTCACATGTGGTCCCCTCGGGAATTGCTCGGCGGGAGATCATCAGCGAGTGGCTATTACGCGAAAACGATAACAAATTAATGACACCTAATTACACCGACTCTTACAATGACGTGAAATGGCGCGCCATAGTTAATTAGCGACTAGAATAATAAATTTATCCATTGCGTAGGTTAAGCGGCAAACAATGCGATGTATGAAACTTCTGAAAAAAAAACTTCCTTTACCAATGAAATAAACTTAAATAGCTAGCTAGGTGTGGAGTGTGGAGTGAATTTGTATTTATATGCTTAAAATTGCCGAAAGGGTGCTAGATTTTAGTAAGATCTGAAAAATCAAGTTTTATTTAGAAATTCTACAAAACATCATTTACATATTGTAGAGTTTCTGAATTGCCTAAACCAAATGTTCTATTTACATTGAGGTTTGAGGTACCTTAAATTATAATTTATTAGATAGTTTTAGTTTCCACTGTGATTATCATCCGTCGTAGTTACCCTAATAACAATTGTTATGTTTTGTTCCAGTTTGCCCGTCGATCGACATCCGGAACAATCCGGAAATAATGATCAACAAGCTGCGCGGCTGCCAGGTGATCGAGGGCTACCTCAGCATCGTGCTGATGGAGCGCATCACCGAGCCCTCGCTCAACATCAGCTTCCCCGAGCTCCGGGAGGTCACTGACTATATTCTCATATACCGGTAGGTTTGGGGAAATTGTACTTTATGTTTAGATAGTTAAGGTGCGGAATGGATCTTGTCTTCATTGGTTTGCTAATTGTTTCCCGCGTTGCCTAGTTGGTGTATTGTTGTACCCTTGGTAACAGCCTTGTCCAGGGAATCTCAAGCGATATCCACTTAAAATCTACGCAAAGATCCATTGATCCCTTATTTTATGTCCACTTTAATCGTTAATGTCACCTACATTTTGGACAAAGTGGATTTTAGAGCCTAAATCTAACGGAAGTTAGGGCGTATTCAAATTCAAATAGAACGCTTGTTACCGGCGCCGATCTGCCAGTAGGTTTGGGTAAAAAATACCGATATAAATCAGCGATATTAATCAGCGTTCTTTTTGAATGCGCGTTTATTTAATAAAAAGTAGTTTTGATTTAGGGCATATTTTATACGTGGCCTATGGCTTTGGGTCTTTTTCCCTCAACTTAATTTAGGTGTTATGCAAGGTCCTTAACTCCTTATGATTTCTTGTCAGAAGTATCCAGCTAATAGATAATACATTATGTATGCACCTCACCTATTATTACAACCCGTAGTAGATATTGTTTTTTCATGTCATTTCATCGAATATTGATTATGTAACATTATAGATGTTAACTCCTTAGACGCATAAGATACCTATATACCTAGGTGTGGTGTGGTGTGAAGCCTACAACATACTCTATCACGCTGCTCCAATGCGGATTGGTACAGGGTATCTCGGCTTGACGATTGCTTTCCAACTATAACAAAAGGGGCAAACAGCTCTACGTGTCCTCCGAAGCACAAAGCCGCCTCGGTCATGAGCGCTTCAAAAAGCATTGAACTTAAGAATTTAGCCAAATATCTTATTGTTGGACTAATAAAAGGTTTGTTTCAGGTTTGTTAAAGGCGTGCGTAATTTGGGCGACCTTTTTCCGAATCTTGCTGTGATAAGGGGAATGCATCTATTGAAGGACTTCGCGCTCGTCATATTTGACAATGCAGGCATTGAGGTCGGTTGTTTTCAATTACAATTACTTTTGCTTATTGTAATAATATACCTGTTTATACATAATTATATAAAGTAACTAACTTGTACATTAAATACACTCGATTGACCTTCCACTGTGACAGTTATTAGCGAAAGATAATTGTGCGATGAGAATGTCATCTTATGGTCTCAATGGTTGTTAAAAATAGGGTTTTTCTTCTATTTACGTATTGTTCTTTATTTACTGTTAAGTTCATCAATACAATAAATATCTATCTACTATCTATCCACATTACCTAACCAGTAGTTATAATTATACTGCATGTCAATTAAAATCTTTCTCTGTTTATAAAAATATTAACTGATTTGTTTAAAAAACACGGTAAGTCGTAACAATATCATTGACTTATGAAACATCTTACATAAGAGGTACATACCTATTATTTTTCTGTTTTATATTATAACGCATAATCTCAGACACATAATATGTAATTATTTTTTATGATAATAATTTCATAAAACAAATTAAGTTTGAAGTTTGCCTACTTCCAATTACACTAGTAAAAAGCTTGCATTTTATGATTAACTCTTGAAAGCAAACTCAATTCGATAACACTTACAGTTACAAAGTTAGTAAGTAAGCAAGCAAGGTAGATAAATAGATTACCTAGTTTATGTTATGTTTTCTGTTATTTATGAGTTTATTATCTGCATTATTATTATATATTAACTTGTAATTATAAGCCGTTTAAATTAATTTAATTGCAATTATACATGTATTTATCAATTAACTTATTTGAAAGTGATTTACAAGTTATCTAGTTGTTTACATGTAATGTCAATTATTATTATAGGCCACTAGACTTGCAGCTTAATGGATCTCAATTAAATATTATATATGTTATCATAGGAATGTAAAGAATGAGGAATGCGGTTATTAATAGATCATAAATAGAATCGGTGTTATCTAATACATATCAGTGATTTAATTTTGTTATAACTACGAGTAGTTTATTTTATACGACTTCGTTTATTTCTCGTAAGTGATTGTAAATCTTGAGGGAAATATTAATAAATAAGTATCTTATAGCATAAGTTGTTGTATTGAGTAATTCAAGCATGGGCGTATGCAGTTCCTGATACAGGAGGGGGTGGGGGGCAAGGGTCCTGAGTTTCTGATACGGGAGGGGCAATCCAGATTTTCGTGATATTTTTTCGAACAATACAACAACCGTAGGCACATTATCCAAGGTCCTGTGGGGGGTAGCTGCCCCTCCTCCCTGCCGCTATTTGTATACGCTCTTGAGTAGGTACAAAATATGCTTGATAAATTTTTAAATGGGTTGAAATAACAATTAATATTCGGTGTAACAAATCTTTTTATATGTATAAGTAGGCAGGTAGATACTTAATAAGCCCAGTCCAAACACTAACACAATCTCGACTAACCAACAAAGCAACATAATTGTGGTAATTATCTTTGGCGTAATTGTATTTGTTTTCCGCCTTTCAAATAACTTTGTTGACTAATTTCAGAATTTGATTTAATTTTATAAATTATCTACGCCTAAATAAACACAAAAATATAAAAGTAGGAAATAATGAATAAATTTTAATTTACATACCTAAGTAACGCTGAACAATACTTGCGACTTGTAAAGTCTATAGAAAAATCTTTTGATATTGTTTCAAAGATGGCATCTGGCAGTAACTGCCACTGACACTTTACTGGTTTATGACGTCATGCACTTTGGTACTCGTTTTTGGTCATGAACGTCATGTAAAACATTAAGCATAAATTTTATGTAATTTACTGTGATAAGATAAAATCCTAATATTTTAGGTATTTGATTTGAATACTTATTACCAATAATCAGTAAAACATATATTTTTATTGTCATTATTACCTACAATTACTGTCAATATGCCTATTGTTGGTACTTGATTTGTATTCTTTAGTTTTAAAAAGTACGTTACAATTTTTAGTTATGCTTCCACAGTCGCTGGGGCTTCGGTCCTTGACGAGGATAGAGCGAGGGGCAGTCCGCATACAGAACAACGACCACTTGTGTTACGTCAACACGATCGACTGGAGCCGCATCAATGCCGAGGGAGTGGACAATAACATTATCGGGGTAAGGGGATACGATCACACTTTACTTACAACACTACACACTACACATCTTTACACACTCATAGGATTCCGTGTCGTGGGTGCCATGGACAATTCGGGTCCTCCACACCACTCAAACAACAGAATAATACAATAATGTAATTAGTCCATGTCTGTATATTGAAGCTATTTAAAAATAAATACATAAATGATAAAAAATCACCCATCACGTTTGGCTCAATAGAATTGAAATGTGAGAATCACTTCAAAATATGACACCGGGCCTATCACCCCGTTCGCAATGCGATTTTATTTTTTGTCTTCTTGGCGAGGCTACTCCAGGGCCGCTTCACCCCTCCGCGTGAAGCTGTGTAGGCCATTAGGGTCAACAGCAACAGCTGTCCATTCGAAAAAAAGATTATCGGGACAAACGCGCACATGGTCATCGCTGCGGGAAACTACTTTCTAAGTTTCTACGGCCTTGAGAAACAGTTACGTCCCGGCTCAGTAGAGTCGTTTTCGATATACAACTATGGACGAACGGCAATACATTCCGAAAAGTGGTTGAGATTGTCATGCGTAGTAGAACATCCGTTGACTTACACGTCATTCCGCAAAACCGGTTTTGAATGTGAACCGTGGGACTTTTTGTTTAATTACGTTTTAAGACAACATACCTAATATTTGTGTCTTATACATATCTGTATCAGTACATAATAAATTAATAACTTACAATTAAAAAACAAGTAGTTAATTAACGCTAACGCACTCTCTTCCCACGCAAGTCATACCTGCCACTCAAGTCCCTGTGTCGCGGTCGCGGGTGGCATGGACAGGACCAAACATTCTACACAGTATACATATACTTAAACCCATGAACCATGAAGGAACGTTTATCTGTAACATAAATAACCCCGGCCGGGAATCAAACCTGCTATGACTCGCTTTGCAGGCAGAACCACTACCGATGAGGCGATATGGTTGTCAATTCAAAATAGTTACAATTTCCATGCTAGATATTAAAATATTACCACAAAATCACTATTGAATTCGTTTTACACTTCCAATTAATCTGGTTCTGGGTCTTTCTAGACACACCGACCACATACCGACCCGGGTGACCTAGACTGACCTATACCTTTTACATTTACTGACGCACTGTTGCGTACATCGATGCGACGTATGTGTAATTTTAGATATCGATATTTTCGATTATCCGAGATGATCCTATCGATTAATGGAAAATGTTTTGTTTCAGTCGAACTACGATCCGAGGCTGTGTGGGTTGTGTCGGAACGCCCAGAGTAGGATGGAGGATCACGTTCCCAGTCGGAATGACGAGGGGCAGTGTCCGGCCGACTCCTCCGGTCGGCTGCTCTGCTGGGACGACAACCATTGTCAGAAACGTAAGAAATTCATAAATGACTAGAGAACCGCCCGCGCTTCGCTTCGGGACCCGTAGGTCACAGCCGCGTAGGTCCCGCTCCCGTAGGAATTTAGGCTAAAAAGTAGCCTACTACTCGCTCTCTTCACTCCACCCTGTCTGAGGTGTGTGGAGCCCTCGGGTCACTTAATTCCCCTTTGGGGGTGTCTCTCGCGGCCCGTTAAAACGGGCCGGTCCTTGGGTTGGGCCCTAAGGCCCTTGGTTGTCCATCTGTGGTTAACCAATAGGTCAAGTCCGGTGAGTGGCGGCCTTTTTACAGGCCACAGAGTTTTAAACGGGATGGGGTTCATCTTCGCGCCGCCCAGGCGATCGAGGCCCTACCGGGTGAAACCCGCAAGTTGGAAACCCAGCAGGAGCCCATCAGCGCCGGGCGATGACTTACGAAGCCCCAGTATCAGTCAGTGCTAGGCCCGTCCCGCGCAACCAGCAAGTCGCGCGGGAAGGCACAGCGGTCCGGTGGACGGGCGTGGCGCGGCGCCAGGTCCTGCAGATGCGGGAACCGCGACGCGTCGACACGCCCGAACATGTTGCGTGCCAATCTCTCGATGAAGTCGTCCAGGCTCTCGACTCGAAGGTCCCTCTGGATGACGGCGATCCTCACGTACCTCGGCGCACCAATCAGCCTGCGGAGCGCAATCGCCTGAACCGCGCGCATCCTCTTGCGCTGCGGTTCGCTGGCGAGCGCGTACCACGCCAGTGCCGCATACGTGAGGCGGGATCTGATGTAGGTCTTGTAGACCCCGAGCTTCAGTCCGAGAGGGAGGCTCGAGGAGAGCACTGGTTTCTGCCATCGCGCTCCTGGAATTCGCGACGGCTTTCGTAACCTGTGGCTTCATCGAGAGTCTTCCGTCGATTTTGCCCGCAGGTATTTGGCCTGTGGGGCCCATTGGATATCTTGTCCGTGAAGCTCCAGAGTAGGGTCCCGCTTGTTGAGGTATCCTCCTATGTTCTCGGCCTGCGTCTTCCCGACATTCACCGACAGTCTCCACGCGGCGAGCCATTCGGGGAGGGCATCAAATGCACGCTGCATCTTGACGATGGCGTGGGTTCTATTCAGCGACGTGGTGATGTACGCCACGTCATCGGCATACAGGGCAAGCGACGCCCCCCCTGCCGCCGGGATGTCGTCGGTGTAGCAGGCGTAGCAGACCGGGGACAGGCAACTCCCTTGCGGGATGCCGGCTGCGATCGGACGCTCGGTGGATTCGGCGTCTTCAACCACTACTCTGAAGCTTCTATTTTCGAGGAAACTGGAGATCACCTTAACGGCACGCCGGGGCGCCAACGACTGCGAGATCTTGTAGAGCAAGCCGTCGTGCCAAACACGGTCGAACGCCTTTTCCATTTCGAGGAATACTGCACACACACGTTCTCTCTTATTCAGAGCCGCGGTAACGGTGTAACAGCACCCTTGACAACTGATGAGTCGTACTGTGTTCCGGCCGGAACCCGAATTGCTCCGGTCTGGGGACAATATGCGGCGCTAGGTGTCACAGCAGGAGCTTTTCGAACACCTTGGATAGGTTGGGAAGCAGGGTGATTGGCCTATAGCTCTCCGGCTTCAGCCTGTTCTTCCCATGCTTGGGCAGCATTATGACCCTCCCCGACTTCCAGGCCTGCGGGAAGGTCCCGGTGCGAAGGATCCCGTTAAACAGGCGCGCGGCTGCTCCGATCGTCCTCTGAGGGAGGTGCCGCAGCGCTCTGTTCGTGATCCCGTCAGCACCGGGGGCCTTGTTGGGAGGGAGCTTCTTGATGGTGCGCTGCACCAAGCCGGGAGAGATGACGATTGGGTCTTCTTCGGGAGCTATAGGCACAGGCAGTGCAAAGTACCCTTCCAGGTGTTGGTCGACTGCCGCGACATGTTCCACCTTATCCGTCGGGTTCGGCCGGAACTGGCGTTCGAGATGTTCGGCGAAGATTTCCGCACGATCTTTCGCCCGCGCCCGGTATCTAACCGTGCCGTCCTCATGCAACAGCGGTCTTACTGGAGCTGGGGTACTCGTGAAGGTGCGACATATGCGGTGTAGTGCCGCCCAGTCGTCGCACTCTTCGTCCAGCTGTTCCTCCCAGCTCTCAGTCGCGTGTACATCTAACTCGGCCTTGAGTCGGGCTGCGGTCCGGTTGAGCTGGTTCTTCAGCTGCGGACACCCGGACTCCTGCCAGCGTTTCTGCAGGCTGCTGAGGTGATAGGGGAGAGGTGGAAGTTTCCCCGGAGCCTTCTGCTCTCTGCTTGCAGCCTGCAGGGCATTCTGCTCGCTGACAGTGAGCTCAACCGCTAACTGGTCAACGTCCGCATCCGTGCGGACAGGCTGAGTTGGCGTGGTGATATCCAGTTGCTTCTCGAAGGTTGTCCAGTCCATAAGGCGACGGGGCCTTGGCAAGACTCTGCTGGGTTCCTTCGCCAGGACTAACAGGACAGGAGCATGGTCGGACCCCATGCTGTCCTGTAGCGTCTCCAATCGTGGCTGGCAATGGAGGCCTTGGTACACCGCTATGTCCAGAACGTCCGACGAGTGTCCCGCGTAATCTGGGAAGTGCGTCGGGGAATCCGGACCACAGACGGTATAGCCGTGCTGTTCAGCGGCATCAAAAAGTAGCCTTCCACTTCTGTTGGCAGCTAGGCTATTCCACCCCGGATGCTTGCAGTTCCAGTCGCCCGCGCCCACCACCGGTGTCGGCGAGTCCAGCAACTTGCGGACATCAGCCAACAGGATAGTGCCAGCGGACGGGCGGTACACTGAATACAGCCGGAGCGGGGAGTTCTCGAGGCAGAGCTAAAGTAGCCTATTACATTTGCCTATGACTTAAGTAAATTACATGTAGTATTTGATAGCGTGATTCAGAACTTGCAAATGAATTTTACTAACGCCATCTATTAACAACTCCGAAAATAAATATCCAGCAACTAACAAAACATCGATCTTCCCATGGGAATGGGATGTTTTTCCGCGGTAAAAAGTAGCCTACGTCACTCTCCACCCTCCTAACTATCCCCACACACATAAACCTTACCATATAATAGCTTTGTTGCGGCGTGAAAGTGGAACAAACAAACAAACAAACAAATACACTTTCACATTATATTAGTAAGGATCTACATATTATAAGTAACGTTTGTAGCAAATTGATTGGATCCAGATATTCCCGTCCGGTTACAATATGACTTTGACTTGAAGTCAAGAATGCGCTTTAGGTACTCGTATCACTCACGACTACGTTGCTGATTAGTGATTACCATCAAATGGATTGTGGACGAGCATAAACTTATACAAGAAAAAAAGTTAGGTACGTAGTGTAAAGTAGTAGGTATAATATTACTAAAGTATTATTCTATCATTAACTGATCATGGAAGATAAATTATAACAACTTGTTAATATTTATTAGATTATTCGAGAAGGTAGAAATGGAACGATAAATATACAGTTTGGAATGCGGATACATGAGGATTGAAAAGTGACTGAATTTATCTTAATGAAACTTTAGTGAATCGAATTAAAAGTCGGACTATACTAACTTGTGATTAATCTTTCGGTAACATTAATATTTTTTAAATTACTCTAGATCTTAGATATTTTAAAAATTTCGCTCGTTAGACACCGGTTTGATTGAAAACAAACGATAACATACCTAGATAGATTAAATTAGATTTTATTTCTAAGGAATGTACTGCAATAAGTTTCACATTAATAAAGCGGCTATTATCACAGTCAAACGAATTCTCTTTGATAATGTCACGGACATGTCTAGACGGGGTAATCTGATGGCGAGCGTAGGGAGAGGCGCAGTTCAATATAATTAATAGTTCTGGCGAAGTTCAACCGTACTACAAACTACCCTCGTTTTGTTTAGGGAGACCTAACACTTTGTTGTACTCTCGAAAAATGTTTCATCTATTTAATTTGTTAACCGGTTTGTTAAATCGGTAAAACAGTTTCCTAGATTAGCAGCAGCAAAGTCAATGAATGCCCCTTTGGGTGCCGACCGGGAATCTATGGGTATTGTTGATTGAAGACTAAAAGTCGATGAAAAAGTCGCGAATTGACGTAACGTAACCTTTTTATTTATTTATTTTTCTTACGAGGGGGAAATCTTCCAAAGCTACCCAAAGGTTATGTGGAATTTATACCCATCAAACTCCCTCAAAGGTCTGCACGCAAACGTTGACGTATCAGGATCTCCAAAGGAACACATCAGAACGGACGTGGCCATAATGTAGTTTCTTTCAGGGCTGATGTCACTCGCCTCACGATGTCGCGCCATCTCTCCCTATTGGCTATCAGTCTGGTGCACTCATGTACAGTGTTAGATGATCAACGATTCTAAATTAGAATATGTCGTATCGCAGAGTGTCCGGCGGCGTGCGGCGGCGGCGCGTGCACGGCGAACGGCACGTGCTGCCACGCGCACTGCCTGGGCGGCTGCGACGGGCCCGGGCCCGCGCACTGCCACGTCTGCGCCAACTTCTCGCTCAAGTACGGCGCCGAGCGGACCTGCACCGACCGCTGCCCCAGCAACACCTATGAGGTACTACGATAAACGACGCTACTCTGATTGTTGCGTAGGTTAAGTTTCTCCCCGTAAACGAGGAGACATATATTATGTGCTGATTGGTGGAATGATTAGTGTCAGAAGTTAAAAATCTCCTCCATGGTCCAATTACTGCTTTCGACGACTTGCGTAAATGAGGGGACTTAACAGCATTCCGACACGCTGGTGTTGGTGAAGGTTAGTGGTCAATGCAAGTGTCGGAAGTCAAAAGCCTCCAAAAAGCCGACTTAAGGTGCTCTCCAAAGAATAAAAATGTTCAAAATTTTTACTACTAGCGGTCACCCATCCACGTGTAAGTAATGACTTTTTGTCAGCACAATATTTCCTAATTTAACTTATCAGTACGGTGTGTTGACAAATACAAAGAATTCTAATTACGCAGACTCATCATTATATGTGTGTTGATAAAATGTGACGCCTTGTAAAGCGATATATTAACTGTTTTAGTACGTTATGTATTTCGTTTTAAAGGAAGCAATTACGACGTGTTTGCGCATTTTGTAAACTTTAGTGATGGTAGACATTTGAGGGAAATGTGTGTAGTTTGTCATCGTAATCGACACCAAAATTTTTAATGGGGCGAATTACATTACCTATGCGGCTGTTTTATTTCCAGAAATCGAATAGCTCAAAGGGACTAGAGGCCGAATTCGATGATCATTAGTAATTTATTATAATTTTGTTGATATAAAGGGTTTTAGTTTATTCACGCCAAACTTCATGGCCTTTCGGAAGTCCGCTCAGGTTGTGCCTAACAAGTGTGATGGAAACATGAGTTATACCATCTTATCTTCCCCCGCGGATTAACCTTTATGGCTATACCCAAATATTATTTATAAAAAATGACATACAATGACAGCGGAATACAATTGCACCAAAGGATCCATCAAGTTTGTCGTGAACGGAGCGAGTAACAAAAGTAGTAGTAGCGGGCGATAGCCTAGTGGTAAAGAATTCGGTCTCCTATTCGGAGTGTCCGGGTTCGAATCCCAGGGCAGGCACCTCTGACTTTTCGGAGTGTGTTTTAAACATTTCAATGTCACTTGCTACAAACGGTGAAGAAAAACATCGTGAGGAAACTTGCATGCCGGATAGTTCACAAAAACTCAAAGGTGTGTGAAGTCCGCCAATCCGCACTTGAACAGCGTGGTGGACTATGGCGTTAACTTTCTCCTTCTGAGAAGAGACCCGTGCTCGATAGTGGGCCATGATGGGTAGAAATGATGAACAAAAGTAGTATAGCAGGATATAACTAGGTGGGAAATGATGTGTTGTTTCGGGATGCAAGTTGGCGAAGCGCTGCGTATCGGAAGAGGAGTGCCGGTCCATGCCGCCGCCGCAGCTGCCCGGGCCGGCCGAGAAGTACCAGTTCGCGCCCAAGATCAAGGCTTACAAGATCCTCGACGGAAAGAAATGCGTCTACACGTGTCCCAGTGGGTATACCGAGGTATGTTGGGTTTTTGCGCGCGAGTTACGTGGTAATATTGACGTTCTTTATTTTTAGAATAATAAAAATTATTTTTTGTTTTATTTTTATTTCACATAATTATGTAGGTAACTAAGTAACTAGTATGATTTACACATTATTTTCGTAATTTGTTCGTGGTAATTAAGTAATAATTTTAAACCAACATTTTAGGAAATAATCGAAAGAATAATTTGACTTTTAATTTGATGTACTCTAAGTAAAATGACGTAAGCTATGCAAATTTTCAAAATAATGTTACCAGTTTTTGCTATTTAAACTATTTCCAGATTTTTTGTTAAACGATAATTTATTTATTTATTTATTTATTTGAGATAACAACAGCCATACAATTTATCTTACACAAATGCTTTATGTTATTCTATGAATTAGGCCAATTAAAGTTATCTACGTTTAATATAAAACAATTATGTAATGTACCAAGCTATATCATACCTCTGTTCGATATAAACAAGACTAAAATAAATTCTAGGATGGTAAAACCAGTTAGCTAATTAATTAATTACATATTGGCATTCTAAGGCATATAACTAAACTAGCTTTTGCGCGCGGCTTCGCCCGCGTGGAATTCGTTTATATCGCGAACCGGGGAAGTGGGGAAGGGGGTACGTCATCAACTATCTTCCTGGGAAAATTCATCGAAATCGGTCTGGCGGTTTAGATTTTTCATACAAACTTTCATCCCCTATTTCAAGCCTTTAGGGATTGATTTTTGAAAAAAAAGTAGCCATGCCTATGTGTGACTCTGGGCCTTCAACTATTTTCATTCCGAATTTCATCCAAATCGGACCGTTGGTTTAGCCTTGAAAACGTCACAGACAGACAGACAGACAGACAGACAGACTTTCGCATTTATAATATTAGTATGGATTTAACTATAAACTGAGTAATACAGATTTAATAAACGAGAGAAAAACATGTTTAGTATCAACGAAGGGATCTGTGTTGTTGAACATTTTATTGAATGTTTTAAGCAATCTTGAGATCGCGGCATTTTTTCCATACAAGGTGCAGTGAGTGGGAACAGCGAATAGTGGTGTGTGGCGAGTGCGGCGCGTTGGCACCTGCAGAGATACCAGCTCAACAAGCTCAGGGCAGTCCAGGCGACCTTGTACCACGTCATACAATAGGCCCATATCTAACATTGTGCGTCTTTCTTCAAGTGATAACAGTCCATAATGACGACAATTAGTAATTAGTAATATAATATAATATGACTTATCGTTCACGACATTGTTTTATGACATAAAATTATGTGTATTTAGTATTTACGTTAAAAACTATGTGAAAAACCAGGAAATTTAACAAATTTTTATATATTCCGCGCCTTTTAAGGTTTCGGTTATTTAGTGAAGAATACGACATAGAGGGGCATTTAGGAGGGTGTGATAAATAGGTTTTTTGAGTATGGGTGATTATTGAGTATGATACAGGTAGATATAGGGAATGCAATCTCGTTCTCGCGAGATCTCGGCCCTTTTTTGCGAGACTCGGTCGAAAAATGGGCGAGATCTCGCGAGATTAACGAGATTGTTTACAAGCATTAAAACATTGTGTTGTAATTGCGACAGAGCGCGAATTGACATGGAGCCAGGGTGAACACCTCTAAAATAAACTAAAGTAAACAAAAACCGGCCAAGTGCGAGTTGGACTCGCGCACGAAAGGTTCCGTACCATTATGTATAAAACGCCAAAAAAATCTGGCCTTTTGTATGAGAACCTCACTTAAATATTTACTGAGTTTTTGTAACCATTATTAGCCACAAGCTTCGCCATCTCTTGGACCGACTGGTAACTAAAAGCATGGACTACATATTAGCCACAAGCAATGCCATCTCGTGGACCGACTGGTAACTAAAAGCATGGACTACATATTAGCCACAAGCAATGCCATCTCGTGGACCGACTGGTAACTAAAAGCATGGGCTACATATTAGCCACAAGTAACGCCATCTCTTCGACCGTAAGGTAACTAATATCGCTGAGGCGTCGAAAATATTATTTATTAACTTAAATGTTTATTTTATTCTGTTTTTTAGTATTTGTTGTTGTAGCGGCAACAGAAATACATCATCTGTGAAAATTTCAGCTGTGTAACTATTACGGTTCATGAGATACAGCCTGGTGACAGACGGACGGACGGACGGACGGACAGCGAAGTCTCAGTAATAGGGTCCCGTTTTACCCTTTGGGTACGGAATCCTAAAAATGCCTAATGGTAGACAAGAAATTCCACAAATAATGCCTTCAGGGAATTGGAGCAAATAAAATCAAATACATTATGTACGTTAAGTTACTATCAAAATTATTCTTGATAATAGCGTATGAGGTAAACTGAACAAGAATTCAACTTGATTGGTATACATATATATTGTTAGTTACTCTGTATCTTCTAATAGATCCCTCAGTGGGTAAGTTTCTTTAATTTATAATAATCTCTCAGTCTAATAGAGTCAACTCAACTTTGTTAATGAATTTGTTACTTTTGTTTTAACATATTGTTGTTTTGTTATAAAAAAATGATTTATATATATTTTTTAAAGCTAGAAGAGAAAAAGGATTGTTTATTTTATTTCCAATTTGATAAAGATTATGAAAAAATTGACGGATGCGTCTAACATCTATCAAATGTATAAAATACCTAAAACTTTATTGAAAAAAATCGTAAAAATTAATTTATATTTCAAAATATCTTGAATTTTCATTACTTTTTCCAAATTTATTTAAATATAATGATTATTTGCAAAAACAAACACCCAAAACTGCCAATCTCGCGATTGATATTTATAAACTCGCGAGATCTCGCCTGAGCCCCAATCTCGCGAGATTGCATTCCCTAGGTAGATAATTAAGTCGGTTTTTTAATAAAATAGGCATTATTCAAAAGACACAAAAAGGAATTTACTTTTAAAGTAGTGACTTACGCGTATTGCAAACAATTTGAGATTTGAAATGATTCTTACTTTTATTTATTGTCGGCATACTGATACATTTATACTCCACAATTTCTCATGCAATTACTGGTCTGCGATAAAGGAAATTTTGTCCAATTAAGCCACTCCTCTGTGTCTCGGCAGGCTGCCAAACAGTACAGAGTCAACGCCCTTTATACAGTCCCATTTCATCAGATAAGGTCAATCGTTAAGACGTTTTCGAGTAATACAAGTTGTTGATTGTAACATTAGCAATTCTACTTAGTATCTTTTACAGATGTTGTATTGAACGTTAATGTCGGTTGGGTGCGTTGCAATTGATAATTAAGAAATTGTTGATTTCTTACTTTAATTACAAAATTGGCGTCACTGGACGTTTGGTTTTCTAGAAACTCGGCAATAGCTGTCTTTTATTACAATGTATTTTAAGATACTTCAAAGTACCTCACTATTGCATTAATTATTAATGAATTCTTATATATTTTTTTTTCTAATCTTCGGGTTTTCGAATACACCAATAAGGCTACAGCCAACGCATGAAGTAAATCGAACGGCTGATAGCTCCTAACAAGAGGCACATTATACCTAAAATGTTCTTGATTAAAAAATAGGATTCATTTTGCTAATAAGGTTGTGCCCTAGTCAACAGTAAAAAAGTAACTTAAGTTAATGAGCTTTATCGGCCAAGACTACATCGCCACTTCTGTAATAAACTTTTACCAAACGTTGTACAGCAATATATCATTATTAAAAAGGGATACAAGGAACTCGTACGTTATTAATTGTACAGTAAGTTCATTTTTCAACACACTTGCTCGTAAAGTTGATATTTTTTCTTTAGTCTTACGCCCGGAATGCGGTTTATTACACACTAGTGCGTTTTACTTTTCATTACCGCACTAGTGCGGTAATGTAAAGTTTTTCTTATACCACTTTTTTTTTAATATCCGTAAAGAGGTTGTTACCAAAAGATTTGTTATTTTGTAAATAAATAAACTTGTTGTACTTAGTCAAAATCTGATAAGATAAGATTATACTTCATCTAATTATCTATTAAAGCATTTAAAAAAAAACAATATTTTAAATCATTCATTACCGTAAATTCTTATTAGAAATACATAATTATTTAATTTAATATATTGTGGCTGAATGTTCGGTGCCTTGGACTTAACCTGCGCGCGCATAGTTATTCAACCAAAGATACGGCGCGCGAAAAAATAAACCGCGCCATTTTGTGCAAACATTTGTTCGTTTATAATTTGCTGATTTGTGACTGAAAAATGTCGATACCTAATTGTTTTTTTCCTCGCAAGTGTGTTGAAAAACGTCGTATGATACGCGTGTGCTTTGTTCATGACAGTCTTGGCTCTATTAAAGCCCTCGCCTTGCGGCTCGGGCTCAATACCGCCTCGACTGTAATGACCAACTTCGCACACTTGTATCATAATGTACTATTAACTCGGCTGATATGAACATAGCTACGGGTGGCTGTGCAGATGTCGATTTTAAGGCCAAAATGGTGATAGGAGGCGGGGAGTGGGGGCGGTAGGATAGTTGGCCAATACGAAGTAGCGCATCACAAAACACTGTCATGGCCGCCCTGTTTTGATTGGTCAGTTAGTGTACCTGCGTAAACATTTCGGAAAACGTTCACATCAGCCGAATATAAATGAACTTGCTGTATCTCGTGTGATAGGTATAATACATAGATGTATGTTTGCGTATTACTATTAATACATAATTGAAAAAATATAAACAGGAAGGCGACGCGAAGAACTCCATCTGCAAGCCGTGCCCGTCGTCGGTGTGCGTGCGCGAGTGCGGCAGCGTGAAGATCGACTCGGTGGCCGCCGCCGAGCTGTACCGCGGCTGCACGCGCATCAAGGGGGACCTCGAGATCTCGCTGCGCTCCCAAGGAGGTCAGCCTCACCGCTTAACACAACTTTATTACCTACGATTACGGTTCAGTTTAGATTGTAGACAAAATTCACTTACGACGTTTTACATTCTCGCTGTCATTCTGCAATGAACTCGGGGAGGAAAGCTGGAATTTGTGTGGGATGCAATTAAACGAATTCCATATCGAACATACTCCATGTTGAAACTGCTTAAGGTGCGATTCCGCTATAAGGGCCACGTGACAGATTTCAGCGACAAACAGCATGGTAATTAATTGTTGGGATGCGGATTCATCTGCACGTGTCGTACATGCAATCGCATCTGCGTTCTGTGGAATGCCACCTTTCAGTTCTGCACGTTATTAAAACTCAAATTTAATTTCACTCCGACTTAAATCATCGATAACAAAAACCACACTGCTTTGAGAAGTAGAAAAGCACTTTCTTCTCAGAAAGTTGTTGAGGAAGGATCGACGATAGATTTAGATTTAAAATAATTCGCGATGAACTAGGCTGAGGTAGGTATGAACTGAGTTCGTGTTCGAATCATTGATGGTTCGAATCATAGACATACATAATATAGACCTGCCTTGCACGTTCGAAAGTGTGTCAAGTTGTAACAATCCAATTTTGAATTGAATCGGTTTGTGCGTGAAGTTGGCGCAATGGAATTTTGTTACTATATTTGAAAACGAACAGATTACATAGTGATATCTCGCTTCCGCATTTGGAAGTTTTAGTCGTGCTATCTCTGTCACTCTTACATATGTCACGCGCCATTTTACTAAAGTTATTATTTTAGAAATAGTGAAAATAATTTACAATTCAATGTTTACATAATGAAATGTGATTCCTTTGGACTTTATTCGTGTTTCTTGAATTGTTAGAATATTTTTGAAGGCACAGGAAGCCATATTTTCTACATTTGCGGACGTAATTACTGAAATCAATTTTGCGTAAGTGACGTACACAACTCGCTGCTGCCTACAATAGACTGACTTGATCAATCACTCAATCACACAACCTAATGTTGACCACTCGTCGTGCGCCATATGTATGTTACGGTCACATCTTTAGTTTCTACATCCATGGTTCGAATGCTTCAGTTTAGTAAAAGCTAAATTAAAGCTTTCGCTAAACATGAAACGAATTCAAGTTGAAGTCTGAGTCAGCGCGTCAAAATAGACACTGGTCAGAATATTGAGGTGTGGTGGATAAGTTGTAAACAAACAACCGCTAGGTTATGGTCTCGCGTTGCGTTTATACTCCGACTTTTAATTCGATTCAGTAAAATGACGTATGCTTATGTCACTTTTCAAAATAATGTTGCTAGCTTTTGAATAATAGTGATTACTCACACGATTAACGAACGATGTTTTGACGATTTGATTTTATCGATTCGATTATGTGTGTTAATAAAATAATCAGAAAACAATACGGAAAGGTTATTAATTTAAAGTTATATAGTATACAAAAATATTAAACACCGGTGCATGCATGCTTTTAAAGCAAAATTAAAAATTTAGAAAAAATATTATATTTAGAAAAAATATTATACCTAATAATTATATTTTTATGTATTGATCCTGTAATAACTTCATGTAGTATTTTAGCGATTTGCCTAATTATGCGAAACGGTTATAATCCGATTAATATTTTTATCAAATCGAATCACTATTTTTGTGATAATAAAAAACGGTAACACTGGAAATGTCATTTTACTGAATCGAATTAAAAGTCGGAGTATAGCATTCCCACTCTGGCTGACGTCATACACAAATCGGCAATCTCGCTCACTGCTCACGTTACGTTTAACCTTTTTGCATAACGTTCGTTCTGGCGTATGTATGGGTGGGACCCTTCAACACTACGTCGCTTTTATATTATTAGTAGTAAATCCGCCCTCGCTTCGCTTCGGGAAACCCGTCCCTTCAAAAATCTATAAATTTTAACAAATTATGTTATTCCGATGTCTAAGCTATATTACTGCAAAGTTTCATGAAAATCCGTTCAGTAGTTTTTGCGTGAAAGAGCAACAAACACACACACACACTCACATACATCCTTACAAACTTTCGCATTTATAATATTATAGTAGGAAGTAGGATAGTAGGATTTACAGTGAATTGCCTAGGCTAATTTTTTTACTTTAACTTTACTTTACAATGGAGTGAACTAGCTCACTAGTGAACACGCTCACGCTTCACTTCCAAAAATTTATTCTTTCTGATTACAAATGATCTTAGGTATATGGTACTGATATCCCAACGCCAAAATATTGACAGCAGACTTCGTTTAATTTAAAATTACATGACATGTAACAGACCACTACTATTGCTGTACTAGAACTGTACTAGCATACATTACGCTCGAGGATTTCAGCTCTAGGGTCACACATACCTAAGCTACTTTTTTTTCAAATATCCCTAGTCCCAAAAAGTTTGAAATAGGGGATGAAAGTTTGTATAAAATATCTAAAGTGTTGGACCGATTTCGATGAATTCAGGAGGTTAGTTGATGACGTAGAGTCAAACATAGGCTACCTATTTTCTATAAAAACCATCCCCTATGGGGCTAAATAAGAGGAAATATTTAAGTTTCCCGAAGCGAAGCGAGCGCGTTCACTTGTTTTTAATAAAATCTGATTGCAAGTGCAATAATAGTACATTAAGTAGGTAAGTTTAATTGCCCGCTCGTGTATTTAATACAAGTGAATGCACGGCTTCTCTGAATTGTCCTATCCTATAATGATGTTTACGGCACGACGTGATCGGCGCCGGCGCTGACGACGTCACTACACGATTTTAATCAGTGTCAAACTGTCAACACACGTGACAAACGCGTGACATGTAAAGTTGGTCAGCGACCCTTAGCTTGGCCCAACATTTATATCACTTTTATAAAATACTAGCGGCCCGCCCGCGGTTTCACCCGCGTGGATCCCGTTCTCGTGGGAATATATGCATGTATTATACATAAAAACCTTCCTCTTGAATCACTCTACCCCTATTACAAAAAACCGCATCAAAATCCGTTGCGTAATTTTAAAGATTTAAGCATACAGACAAACAGACAGACAAAAATAGCGACTTTGTTTTATACTATGTATTGATTTACATAGACAATTTAACTTTTTTAGAAACATTATGGTAAAATACGATATGAATAAAATATTAACATTGAACTGGAGAAGTTTTGCAAGTTATTTGACTTTCGGGAAATTTCCTTTTATTGAATCGTGCGGATGATTGAGCTCATTGTAGTTTTGTAAAAAAAGTAAGATTTGCACAGCTGAGAGGTTTTAGATTATTCTTGAAGGTGCATAAAATCTGCTAATCTGCATTTGGTTATTGGAGTATGGACCTAAAACATTCTGTCTTTTGCTGTGACATTGCCCGAGGTCTGACCTGCATCAAGACATGAATAAATAGCGACATGTATTCTGTTGTTATATTTACAGAATGATCTCATCATTTTCTTCTGACAATCATCAATAAGGAAGTATTTATATAGTTCTTGAAACAACCGTTTTTATGGAGTAAATTTTACCTTTGTCGAAGTCATATTAGTCAAGACTGTCAAGAGATTGTTCCGTTGTATTTCCATGAATTGCGATGTTTAAATCTTTAGAAATGCTAATAGGTATATCGTTTAACCAATGCGTTTAACTGAATTCATTTTCTTTTGTTGAAATACTTAATATTGAGAAATAACTTTTTAAACGATATTATTTACACAACATTGCAACCAAAAACGGTGTATTTTGCTGTGACTCAATGACATCATCAACCGATAAGAGTGTAGTAAAATTTAATCATCTTATCACTTGTTCGTACTATTATTTTTCATATAATATGGAGTATTATGGAGTAAGTATATGTTACTTCCGTTTCGTACACTAACCTAATGTTCATAGTTCATACATACTTATTTCCATTTTGTGAATGTTAGGTTTGATATATCAGACAGATCAGATTATATTGGATAGCGAACCTTATTTTATCCTTTTTAATAAACTGTTTATACGACTTGCTTCTTTTTAGGAGACATAGACACGATAAAGGCAAATATGTCCTTTGCTCACAAATTGTCTAGAGATCCGCATACAGCAATAAGACTTTAATTAAACGCGTTCAGGACAAAGAGTATCTTATTGTTTTAGTGTTGTACTTATTATTAACGTAGTAACAGTATCGTATATTGGTATTGTTATATTGACGTTTGTGATGAACAGGCAACACGATGGCCATCCTGGAGGCGTCGCTGGGCGAGATCCGCGAGATCGACGGCTGCCTGAAGGTGACGCGCTCGTACCCGCTCGTGTCGCTCATGTTCCTCAAGAACCTCGAGCGCATCAGCGGCAAGCGCGACGACAACAAGTGAGTCTGTAATGTCGGCGGATGTTTATGTTTATAATGTTTTCGTTAGGTTAGTGTATAACTGTATAAGGTGTAGCTTTAATGTGTGGTAGTGGCCAAGGGATCCGTTCTAAATGTGGTGTTCTGGGTTCAGGAGAGCAGGTGGTTGGGTAGGTAGCCGCTCTGGAAGCCCCAGAGACTTACTCGGCTTTTGATAACGTGAACATAAAGTAAAAAAATATCACTTGGTCATCTTCAACCCTGATAATAGGTACTTTTAAATATTGGTGATCATGCTGTGATATTTTTATTGAGTAAATAATTTTTTATCACTTTGAAACTCATGTTAACAAGGTATAAAAAGTATTTGATACATTAAAATGCAACTTTGATAAAATTAGATGAGGTAAGTAATCTGTATTTTTTGACAAAGGAAACAATGACATTACCTATCGTTTTACTTTTCAGAACACAAAGCGTGTACATTTTCAACAATCCTAACCTTGAAATGCTGTGGGACTGGTCGATAAAGCTGAAGACCCTGGTGATCGAGACCGGCAAACTGTTCATACACTTCAACCCGAAGCTATGCTACAACCAGATCTTGCCACTGAAGGACATTACGCGGGAGTCCAACTTTACTGAAATAGAGGTGTCGCAAGATAACAACGGTGACCAAGCATCGTGTGAGTATTCAACACAATTTTGTTTCTAATAAAGTGGTCTCAAAGACTCAATGGCTGCTACTTAGATTTTGAAATATTTAATGTGCATAATAGTAAAAAATATATAAAAGTTTGATAATTTGAGAGTAATTCGATCCTATATTCACGCACTTTCATTATTAAATGTAATGAAATGTAATGTAATGTAATGTAATGTAGGATTACATTAATATCTAAATTAATTTCCTGTTGAAATTAACTGTACATGCCGAGTTAGGTGTTCTGGGTTTGATTCTCAGCTGGGGAGGATATTGATATGGTCACTTAAATGAAAATGTATCCTGACTTCGTATCGTAAAATACACTACCATGCGTCCCCTTTAGCGATCTTGTAGATAAACTTTAAGTTTCTCTACATCTTTATTTTATTAACCTTTTCACAGCCACAGTACAAAACAAACAACTGTGCAACAAACGCCACAAAGACTTATTGTAAACAACACACTGCAAGAATAGGGATGTGACCATAAGCATACGATGTAAATATAAATATAAGATTGATAACTTTATCTTTCAGATAGGCTTGTTTTATTTTAAAATAACTTATATCGTCACAAAAAATTGTCGAATTGACAAAATTTTAATTCAAATACCTTAAAAATTAGACCCAAATATTACCTACCAGAGTTCGTACTCGATTGAAAATGTTATAGCAGTGGCGCATCTCTAGTTCCCTTATGACGTCACGCGTTGTCGGGATAAGCCGACATTGGCGTTCCGAAACCACAGAATTTAACTAATATTAGTGCTGAGAAAAGTGAATTGCGTACTTTATCGATATTTATTTATTTATTGAATTATTGAAATTATTCCTTATACTTTAGAATCTTTAGATATTAAAACATTTTTGTAAACACTTAAAATTTAATGAACTATTAGAATAGTTCCTACCTTTTTATCATATACACCTATTTACTGTTGGTGGAGTAGGATATGTATATTTAAAAAAAATAGGCACTTATTTTGTAAAAGTACTCAAAAACAGCGTAATTTATATACTTATTTTATTTTTCTATTGGGTATATTATATTTAGGTAAGTACACATAAAAGGGCAGTGCTATAGGAAATAAAAAACCGGCTTTGTTAAATAAAAAAAATGTAATAAAAAATATGCATTTGTTTTTTGTTAGCGCGTATCTGACGTTACGGTTTGTCGTGTAATACCGACGACGGCTCGCAGTGCACTGCAATGCGCTGATAACACGATTGCATTTAGTGTGGGGTAAAATAGCAATATTGCCATTGTCGATAATGTTTATTTATCTAGCTGCTGTCTGTATTTTATGAATTATTCCTAATAAAAGTTTGTTGTTTTTATTTAAATATATGTCAAACCTTTCAGAGTTGTTAATAATTTGGCAATTATTTCTAAAAATCATAGAAGCGATGAAATATTTAAATAAAATCTTACGTGCATGTTCTACATCACTAGCTGTCGGCATAACACGACAATGGCGCTACCGGCGTAGACTTTGTGATCAGTTTGCGATCATCGTTACTTTGTTTTATTTTTTATCTCATATAAATGACGAATGGGGAAAGTGTTGTAACCAATATACTAAATAAACATTGGTTGACAAGGTATAGGCGATAAAAATATAGCGAAAAATACTGCAATTGTTTTATTTTTGCATAACGTTTGTGTCGGCATTACCCGACATTGGCGTTTGAACGTCCAAAACAATTTGTCGGGTATAGCCGACTGTGGCTGTGAAAGGGTTAAATTACTTAATAACGTTTTCCCACTGTTATTTAATAATAAAGTGAGATAGTATTGTATTGTATTATATTGTATTGTAGTGTATTGTATTTTATGGATTTGTATTGTGCCAGGTATCCAAGACACGCTACACCTGAGCGTGCAGACGTACCACCGCACGGTGGTGCTGCTGACGTGGAACAAGTACTGCCTGACGGACTCCCGCAAGCTGCTGGGCTACTCCGTCTACTACCTGCCCACCGAGACCAACGTCACGCTCTACGGCCAGCGGGACGCCTGCTCCGACAAGTTAGTGTTGTGTACTGGGTGTTCTATTGATTATTTTACTAGTCAATACATTTAAAACTTTTGTTACTGAGTAAGTGACTGACAGAAAAAGCACAGCCGAAATTACTGGGGGACTCCGTGGGTAAACCTACGAAACCTGAAAGAAAAAGAAATTTGGCTTTGTATATTCTTTAGGAAGTGTAGGGGCCAGAACACTATGCGAGAAAATTTGGAAATTCCTCCCGTAAAGGGACAAAAAAGGGGGTAAATTGAAACATTCTGTTTCTTCAATGGGTTCATGATTAAAAGTTCCACAACTAACGCTAATAAGCACTCTAGAAAGTGCTTTTGGAAATTAACCCCTCCCCTTTACAGTTTAAAGGCACTGAAAGCTAGCTATAATAGTACATACCAGGGTAGCATATTAACCAAAGATCCACCTTCGCAGCTGGAACGTGATCGACATCCCGGACGACCAGCTGCAGAACCACACGCAGCCGGCGGAGCAGTCCACCAAGTACCTGTCGAACCCGTGCCGGCACGTGCACGCCGCCTACTACGCGCTGGGCAAGCTCACGCCGTACACCCGCTACGCCGCGTACGTCAAGACATACACCACGCTGCAGGATAAAAAGGGCGCCCAGAGCTCCATTATATACTTCCGGACGCAGCCTGCCGGTTAGTTGCTGTTATATCTGTAATGATTAGCGTTGTTACGCGTAGTTTTTAATCGGCTTAAAAAATTGGAGTGTCTCAATTTGACTGTATTTTCTATAAATTTGTTTATATGTGTATTAATAACTTTAATTTTTTACTTTTTAGTCCGTTTACCGATTTTGATATCTTTTTTTATATTCGAAGGCTGTTTGTTTGTCATAATAATATGGTTACATTTAATTTAGAGTGAGACCTGACGAGTAGTTTTTGAATTAACCCTGCTAATTTGCTTACGTTGATGTCGAGTCTGTCGAATATACATCTTATTGGCATATGACAACGTGGTCAAATGATTTTAAATTTAAATATTATGTGTACCTATCGGTACAAAACTGTATTGTATCATATTGTACTGTATTGTACCGTATTGTCTGCGCAGCGCCGAGCCCGCCGCTGTCGGTCACGGTGGAGGGAGTCACGGAGCACACGGCGACAGTGCGCTGGGCGCCGCCCGCCATGCCCAACGGGACCATCATCTCGTACCGCGTCGAGCTGCAGGCCAACGCGTACAACCGCCCCAACATACTCAGCACCAACGTCAACTACTGCGGGAATCGTGAGTGTTTTAGCTTTTTTGCTTATGGTCGATTTGCGAGTTGATGAATGTCAGGGCAGTGAGGTTATTGGCTCTCCGGTATTGCAACCAAAACGAAAAAACGTTAATGATCGTTTACATATTGTGATTCAAACCAAATTTGTGTTCTGTGATTTTAAAACTCAATTGACAGTTAAAATAATCGTTGATTCGATTCCCGTTCTTTCTTGATTGTTTAAATTGAAATATCATCTGCACAAGAAACTTGTGAACAAGAAACCGTGGTGGCGACATTGCATACACGTCACACGATGACGTCAATCTAGATCAACGTTAAATCACGGTATCGAAGGTTTCTACATCACCCGCATATATACCTACAACGCCCGGAGAGCATTCACTCGGGGCCTCGACCGCCCCCCAGGCATCTCGTCTCGTCTAGAGGGTTGATATCTTCGCATGCCTTTATAATTATGTTAACGTTAGTTCTAAAAGCGCGTAAGTACTCGGTATGTTAAAAACTAAACGCGTTCCTATTACCTATAACAATAAGGTCTATTATTTTTCAGCGAACGCGCTGGTGAACATGATAGCGGTGCGCGGCGAGGAGCCGGAGCGCGGCGCGGGCGCGGGCGCGGGCGGCACGGGCGACGTGCGCAACAGCTCGTGCGCGTGCCGCCACGAGCCCGTGCCGCGCTTCTCCGTGCGCGCCGAGGAGGAGCGCCAGGACAGCATCAATTTCGAGAACGATCTGCAGAACTTGGTTAGTATGATGCGACGCTACTGTTACGTGTTACGTATGTGTACGCTTTGTAGCCGGTAGTGTAGCGACGAGGGGTGGCGATCTTGATGGTCCTTACGATAGGTATAAAGGCCTAGTGTGCCACGCTTGGCCCAAAAAGTGTGCCATTGTGCGACTCTTGGCTAGATACGAGGGCCGTTAGCTGTTTGCACGCTCATAATGAACATTCACAAGCTCGTAATTAACATTCGCGCGCCCGTAACGAACGTTCGCTCGCTCGTAATGAACGTTTGCAAGTTCATTATGAACGTTCGTAATGAATTTGCATCAACCCTGAATAGAATCTGGGACCACGCTCTCAACATGCTGGGTCACAAATTGTACTGTAGCAGTACCTTTATTTACTGTAACTATTTTTTCAGGTGTACATCAGAAACAAAGCCGAGAAATCTCACAAAGGCAAAGTTCGTCGATCGGTGGACAACAACATGAAGAGTACTCTCGTTATTCTGAGCGACAACATGAAGAAACCCTCGCCGAATGACACCAACGTCAACATTACTGATGGCGGTAAGTCTATCTACTTAAAACTATTGCTATTATTAAAGAAATATCCATTAATAATATAATTAAAGAATATCGAACGAAATCTATCCAGTTTTGTTAATAGATTACACAAAAGTTTTTTTTTTAATTTTAAATAGACAACTAGGAATGAACATAATCTAAGTAAATAAACTCAGTCAATTTGAATAAAATAACGGCATTCTTTATGATACATCAACAACGTATTATATTTCATAACAACGATTTAACGCGGAGCGTCATCCCGGAGCGGGGCATCCGCATGCGTGAGCGTCCATACAACTTTACTGCCCATTTTAGTGTCGGACGGGGCGCACGCACCGTATTGTACTAATCGTCTACGCAACCCGTTGCGCAACCCGCAGAAGACTGAAAACTGCGTATGATCCGCAGCGTGAAATTTCACGCATGCGGGCCAATCCCGCGTGCGTGAGCAAATTCGCGTGACACTAAAAGCGCCCTAACTGTGCAGTGTACGTGAAATCGCTGTACTACAACCTGGATGCGAGCGCGCGCTCGCTGGCGGTGGAGGGCATGCGGCACTTCACGTGGTACACGGTGAACGTGTGGGCGTGCCGCGGGCGGCAGGACGGCGAGTCCACCGGCGAGTATCTCGCGTCCTGGTGCTCCGACCGCGCCTACTACACCTTCCGGACGCTCGAGAAAGGTTCCATTTTTAATTTGTTTTTTTTTTATTATTCCCGACGCATAAAAAGGGTGTTTTAAGTTTGACTTGTGTGCGTGTGTGTGTTTGTTTGTTTGTGGCACGAGAGCTCCTGAATGAATGAAGTGATTTGAGTGCGGTTTTGTAATCTATCTTGTACTCCTTGTATCTAGTCCCGGTCAGTAATGGTTCAGTAGTCTTCAGCCAGCAGTGACTCCAAAGACCCCAACGATGCTTTGCAGTCCAATAGCGAACAGTGATGGCACACACACAAGACAAGCCAGATTCCGAATAGTTGAACTGTTTTTCCATTCAGTTTGTGGTACGGCAATACAAGTACAAAATTTGTTTGTTGTACTATAGGGTAAATCCTACCGTCCCTCAACACGGAATCCTAGTGAGGGAGCTACTGGTGGATATGTTATGTAATTTGGTTTGAATAATAAATTTAACGGCGCTATGGTCAGAGCGGTCGATATAATTTGGGTTATACGTGGCTGTAGGTCAGAAATAATAGTCAGTACACCGAGTTTAAAGGTCTATTACAACACTTCAATACAGTTTTATAACAAATAATGAACTATTTCCAAAATTAATTCAGATTACATTAAATTAAACTTAGAAATAAAGCTTACGACAAAATAATAGCAAAGTAGCAAAGGATCAGCAAGATTACTTCGGATTAAACATGGAAACGCGGCAAGTTTGGTATGGCAGTGGGTTCTACACGTCTACTCGGTCTAAGCGCTCAATTCCGAAAAAAGCCCCCCCTCATAACAGCTCTGGTTCTTTATAATGTCATCTCTAACCCCCACTCCATGCCAACCATGCCCAAAAAATAACTGTTTGACGTTTCCACAAATAGTTAAAGCGATTCTCCACAGATGGCGTTGAAAGATCAGCGCAGGACTTTACTGCACTCCGACAAGTATTTTCAGCGATTCTCCACAGATGGCGTTGAAAGACCAGCGCAGGACTTGAGTGCGCTCCGACAAATTTATGTAATTTTGATTGTTTATCTCCAGTGAACGCGGACGTGGTGCGGAACGTGGAGGCGCGCGTGCTGCCGTCCAACAAGACGCTGCCCGAGGTGAACGTGACGTGGCAGCCGCCCGACGACCCCAACGGCTTCGTGCTCGGCTACTACGTGCAGTACTCGCGCGTCGAGAAACACGGCCGCTCCGAGGTGAGATCGTGTGTTTGGTTATGGAATTTGTCGTTCAATAAGGTGTTTAGGCTTTTAGCTGACTTGAATGTTATAAAGCTGAAGAGTTTGTTTGTTTGAACGGGTTAATCTCAGGAACTATTAGTGCGAATTGAAAAAATATTTTTGTGGTGGATAAGTCCATTTATTGTGGAAGGATGCGGTCATGCTTCGACCAATAGGAGCGAGCTACGATGAAACATATTTTAAAAAGTATTTTAGTTTCCCGAAATGAAGCGAGGGCCTTCTGTAATTTATGTAATCCACCAGATTGATTGGTGTCCGAGCTACTTGATAACAATAGTGTTCTTTCAGGACCTAGGCCCGCAGCGGTGCGTGCCGGCGGGCGAGTACGAGGGCAACGGGCGCACGTACCTGCTGCGCAACCTGGCGCCCGGCAACTACAGCCTCACCATCACGCCGCTCACGCTCGTCGGCGCCGGCAACGTCTCCGCCGACGTCTACGTCTTCATACCGGTATGATACTTTTGACGATTTTGACATTATAAGGTGTCGTGGAATTCGTCAGAAATGCTGTAGTATAATGCCACCAACTTATCTGTTCAGTAGAAAAAAATGGAACTAAAAAAAGACAACGTCAATTTTGAAATATCATGTCCGCTGTCAATTTTTTGAAGTGCGAGTGCTCTATGTGTTTTAATTCAATTTTAATTGCAAAAAGTGATTAAAAATGCCTGACCCTCTTAGAAGTCATTGCACGATTAGTTATTTTAAAAGTTTTAGATTTCATGAGGGAAGAAAATCGCCTGCTAACTCCGAAAATAACGTTTAAAAAAGTGGCAGAACGCTTCGCCGTTGCTACAGGTTAGTGTTGCTATTGCAAGTTAATTAATAGTCCTGGTAAATAATTCAGTTATTTTATGTTCCTCACTTATCTTTGCATAATCGATTAAATTGTCACTGAATATATTTGGTATCTAATTTTTTTATACTTCATATATATTATGTCTTTGTTACAGGAGTTAGTGAACGATTTGTTTACAAGCTAATGAATGAAAAGAAAAAAGCTGAAGAAATTTCTCTGGCGCATCGGCATCATTTTCCACGGGGATTTCTCGTGTGGAACCCCCTCAAATTCAGAGATCACCATGACAATTATTTTTTAAAATATATAAAAATATTAACAATTATAGTCAATAACAATGGATCTTTTATTTCTCTTGTCCTGAAATTTAAATTTTTATATGAAAAAGTAAAATTTGACTGTGTTGGCCTACGTAATTCTTTTATTTTTGGATGTTTCCGTTTTTTTAAGTTATGTGCGTTTTAAGCATTTAAATGTCACTTGCTATAACGGTAAAGGAAAACATTGCCAAACCGCACTTGTTCAGCATGGTGAACTATGGTCTTTACCTTCTCAATATGAGAAGAGACTCAATATGTGCTTAATAGTGGGCCCTGATGGATTGAGATAATGTTAACATCCTATGTTACTGCTGTCATTGCATGGTAGTTTAAGTTAGTAGCCACAGCCCAAATAGTGTGTCTATATTCGTCGGAAAGGCTTTGTCATCATTTACCATCGAATTATGTGCAACATCTGGTAAAAATCATAGGTCTCAAAGTTGTTGAGCTCCCTTGACAGTCGCCAAATTTTAATATATGGTAACATTGACGCTGCACTAGCGACATCCGTTTACTGAACAGATAAGTTGGTGGCACTATAATAAAGGTTTCATACATTTTCAAAATGGCGCCCGGAAATGAAAATATGAAAGATTTTTTTCCTACTCCATTATACAAATATAATCTTTCTTAATAAAACCTTTGCTGAAGACACGTGTAGATATTTAATTAAAAGTTTTACGGAGGTAATAAAGAACAGACACATCTCAATCTTCCCGTGTCTGAAGTACCATATAAGGTCGTAATTTTAAAATCTCTGCGACTAAATATGTATGTATGTACAGGAGCGAAACGCCGGCGGCTATGGGTGGGTGTGGGGCGTGGCGGGCGGGTGCGCGGCGCTGCTGGCGGCGGCGGCGGCGGCCGGCTGGTACGCGCGCCGCGCGCTGCTGCCGCCGCACGACAACAAGCTGTTCGCGAGCGTCAACCCGGAGTACGTGTCGTCCGTGTACGTGCCCGACGAGTGGGAGGTGCCGCGCGCGAACATCGAGTTTGTGCGCGAGCTTGGCCAGGGATCGTTTGGGATGGTGAGTGTTCTTGTTAAGGTTATGTTCGGTTTCAAGTGTTTGAAAGTGAATGGGTGTGTGTTTCGTATTTAGTTTTGTTTGTTTACTGGTAGTACCCGTGATTTTTAGGGAAGATAAATTTTTACAGAAATGAAATTGTACACCATTTTGAAATACGCATTTTATTTAGTCAGTTGTAACAGAAATTCTCTGTGCTTGGGGAACTGATGTCGGCTGATGGGGTCTTTCTAAATTAATTTTGCTTTTTCATTTCACACTGTGAAGTTTCACTTTATCTATATGTAGGGTGCATATGCGTGGAGTATGCACAAATTCTTCATTAATGTTATTTATTTCAGGTGTACGAAGGTATCGCTAAGAACATTGAAAAAGGCAAGCCGGAAATTCGGTGCGCTGTGAAAACTGTCAATGAACATGCCACTGACAGGTAAGCACATTAAAAGTACACAAAATCACAATGCCTAGGGGTGAAGGAGGAAGGCTGTATTCATTTTATGTTATCATCTTATGATGAAACCGTCTATCTTGTTGTTTAGTGTAGTGTGTTTGTCTTGTTGATGTTTAGATGAGACTATGATATGAGTTTTCTCTTATTGAAGGTCGCTGAACTTTGTACCAAGTACTTGAATCCCTACTGTATTGTGATAGAGGGTTTTACGCTTTCACTATGTCAAACTAACCTAACCTCGACCGTACAGGGAGCGCATCGAGTTCCTCAACGAAGCATCAGTGATGAAGGCGTTCGACACGTTCCACGTGGTGCGGCTGCTGGGCGTGGTGTCGCGCGGGCAGCCCACGCTGGTGGTGATGGAGCTGATGGAGTGCGGCGACCTCAAGACGTACCTGCGCTCGCACCGGCCCGACGCGGACGGCTCCGGGCCGAAACGGGACGGGCCGCCGCCCGAGCCGCCCACGCTGCAGAGTATATTGCAGGTATTGCTGACTTACCATTCTTCATAACTCTTTTAAAGCTTCATTCAGAAGATACAGACATTGAGCGTGGGGCAGACAGAATAATATTCTTTTATAAACTTTATAATTATAGATGTAATCACATTTAGCGCACGCTAGTGAAGCGTGTCCGCGCAGACACGTGCCGGCACCAGCCAGCATTTTCAACAATAATGTTTTGTCTGTGTCGGTGCGTGTCTGCGTGCTTGTGCGTGTGTGTGGCAATCGCGAGGCTAGTTTGAATGTCATCGCCGACACGGATAGACGACGTTTCGTTTGATTATTTTATAGTTTGCCTGATGGCGTCTGTTCAATGTTCATGCCGGGTGCGCCGTTAGTTGTTTGTTAAATGTGAACCTATTGTCTGAGCAGTATCTGCCACGTTACGTGCTGGACACGCTACTTGCTGGTAGATGTAAACGAAGCTTAATGCTTTATTGGTTGTTTGAAGAGTACCGGGAATGATTGTCAGTGAGATAGGATTTGAATGATGATTTGTTTGTGTTTTTGGTCTGGTTGATGGCTTAGTACATTGCGTATAGCACTCATTATACAAGGAGAGTTTGGGCATGACTGTTTAGCGTTTACTTGTCCAAAACGATAAGATTTATAATTGTGTCTGAAATACATTTTGTTTAACATTTCAAAACATTTTGTTCAGAAAAAGAACAATTAAAGTTTGTGGGCTACAAGTATTATGTATTTGTTCACAGATGGCAATAGAAATAGCCGACGGCATGGCCTATTTGTCGGCTAAAAAGTTCGTGCACCGCGACCTCGCGGCGCGCAACTGTATGGTCGCCGGGGACCTCACCGTGAAGGTGGGCGACTTCGGCATGACCAGGGACATTTATGAGACTGATTACTATAGGAAAGGCACTAAGGGCCTACTGCCCGTGCGATGGATGAGCCCCGAAAGTTTAAAGGATGGGGTGAGTTTACACTTTTTGTATTTTTTCTTCCAATACTTTATTTTTCACAACCTTTTCGTTCTATTAAGATACATAATTCATGTTGTTGTTTAGTGTGCTAGCAGCAGTTAACCGTCGATTGTCTTTCAGGTGTTTTCCAGCAATAGCGACGTGTGGAGTTATGGCGTCGTGTTGTGGGAGATGGCGACGTTAGCCATGCAGCCGTACCAGGTGGGATATTTACTTTGAAATAAGTGTTTAAATGGTTTTAATACCGCAGCAGCATGTTAAATATTGAATAGTCTCTTTGTTGTACAATAGTACCAAATAAAAACAAAAATAAAGCAAAATGTTAACGAGTTAAACAAAAGCACGATCTTTGGCTTTTTTATTAAGTGTAAAGTATTACAGAGTCGTGCAAGTATTTTTTTAATTGCAAGTGCCAACGAAGACTTTGATGGTAGAGCACATCAACTTAGTACTACAACACATACCTCTATAGAGCTACATTGAATTCGTTACAAACGTCGTACCTGGTTACATTCGTTACAACCGTCATCTGTCGTCAGGGCCTGTCAAACGAGCAAGTGGTCCGCTACGTGGTGGAGGGCGGGGTGATGGAGCGGCCGGAGCACTGCCCGGACCAGCTGTACGAGCTGATGCGCGCGTGCTGGGCGCACCGGCCGCACGCGCGCCCGTCCTTCCTGCGGCTGGCCGCCGACCTGGCGCCCACCGCGCTGCCGCGCTTCAGACACAGGTCCTTCTTCCACTCGCCGCTCGGACAGGAGATGTATGCGCTGCAACGGGCTGCTATGGGTCAGTACCAAATTTTCTTTGTGATATCCTCTGCTTTCTCTTCTGCTGTCTCTATTTTTTCTTCCCTAACTTCTCTTAACTTTTTCGCTCTAAGGGTGTTACCAGACTTATCAATCGATATCGATCGATGCTGGAATAAACTAGGCGACGTCGATTGATCGATTGGTCTTAGTAAAAACTATCGATCGACGTCGACTAATCGATTCCACCATCGATACCCTCGATCGATTGGTCTGGTAACACCCTTACTTTTCTTTCTCTTTATTTTTTCTCTCTTATTCACCTCTTCCTTAACTCCTCTGCCTTCTCTGCCTCCGCGCTCTAGATTTTAAGACCATTAGGGTGTCTTTCCACCAAAGATGTGCTATGCTACGTTGCTAAAGATGCGTTTGAGATCTACCAATTACATACAATGGCGCGCCTAGAAACTCCCTAAGGGCTGAATATGATTGGTGGATGACAGACGCATCCATAACGACGTAGCATAGCACATCTCTGGTGGAAAGGCACCCTTACTCTCTTACTATCTATTACTCTATCTTCTCTTATTTCTTTACTTATCTAAGTAACATACTTGAATCGCGTGTCTCATTTTTAGGATTAATAATTACTCGAAGGCATAACTTACACTGTGTTTCCCGTTGGGCTACACAGATATACGCAGCGAAAGTAGCTAAGTACGTAGCTTTTTGTTTCAACGTTACTCAAGGAATGTTATGCTTTTCTTAGAATTTGTGATCGATCTTATTACTGACAACATAAAGAGTAGAATACAAATTCGAGCGAGTCGTCGAATTAGTAATTATTAAACGCAACAAACACAAGTAACAAGTATATTATAGGTATAATAAAACAGTATAAACACAACTTTTCCATTTGTTTATGGAATGCATGGCGAAGAATAAATGCGGAGCTACACATTTGCGAAATAACGACCGTTATGTGAAATCTTATGAATAATAAACAAAACCGGCAAGTGCGAGTCGGATTCCCGCACGAAGGGTTCCGTACCGTTATGTATAAAACGCCAAAAAAATCTGGTCTGTCGTATGAAAGCCTCACTTAAATATTTAATTTTTTTATTGTAGCCACATATTACGCACAACGCCATCTCTTGGACCGAAAGGTAACTAAGCTATCGCTGAGGCGTCTAAAGTATGGGATCCCACTTAAAAATTATTTTATTCTGTTTTTTAGTATTTGTTGTTGTAGCGGCAACAGAAATACATCATCTGTGAAAATTTCAACTGTGTAACTATTACGGTTCATAAGATACAGCCTGGTGACAGACGGACGGACGGACGGACATCGAAGTCTCAGCAATAGGGTCCCGTTTTACTCTTTGGGTACGGAACCCTAAAAATGGACTTACCATTCACAATAATAATTGACATTTAATTTGGTTCATAAATTAAAGATATCTACAAATTTTAAGCCTATTTACTTTCGTGTCTTTTTTTTACTTTATAGTCAAGTTAAGGAAATAAAGCATACGGCAAAGTTGTTTGATAATTTCGCGTACAATACATAGTTAATGAAATAAGTACTTCTCACAAAACTTTACACGTTCAATCGATAAACTACTCCACAGAATTGAACGCGGGTTAACACTTTTAGATAACATGTCGCAAGGAAATGTTAAAAACCAGATTATTCGATAAAATTGACGATTTTCTTGAATTTGGTTACTGACAATAGTACTTAAAATATGAAAGTCAAAATGTAGTTAAAACCGGGCAGAGTAAAGGAAAGTAAACTTAGATAATTGGCTATTAAAGTCGAAGGATCCCCGGTGTGTGGGTTTCCTATGTATATATATTTTAATTTCACCAAGCCTAAGTTATTTAAATACGCTCTAGATTTTAACATTTTAGGTTAATCAATGACTTTACCGAATTCATGGTAATTTTTAACTACTATGCACAGATTAGCGGTTATATATTAAACATGATAGTTTCAAACCTGATTATTGTAGTATGCAAAGCGAGAATATGACTGTAAAGTAGACAGTAGCCAGTCATTGAGTAGTACTACATGTTTTGGTGCATTTCAGTAAATGATAACAGCAATGTCGCCGTCCACTCGAGTTGTGTTTGTGTTGACGTGTTACGTGTAACGTGTGTCGTGTAACGAGAACTTTGTTTGTTTGCACGCTCGTGATCAGACGTCTGCGAGCAGACGCCGCTGTCGTAACCGTAAGTAACGGTACTCTATGCATGTTGTAATTCCTACTACGAAGCACTTTTGTTATCATTTTCTGAGTGACCGAGAACGTGTAGTGTAGTGGTTCGTTGGTAGCACTTTGTTTACGAAATTAATCTTTGTATAGGCTTTCCTTAGCTTTATGTCTTCAGTTCGCTGAAGTGAACGACGATATAATATGTGCTTATTAAAACTATTCTGTTGGAGAGAACTTACTTTGTAGACGCTTTTGTTTCAACATTTTAAATATTTTTTGTTTAATAGAAGTGCGTTTGCTTTATTATTTTCTTGAAGACATGCTTTGATTATATCCTTATTCTTAATGAAACAATTATGTTAAGAAGAAGCTTGTATGTGATTAGGCCTTGTATAGTGCTTATAAGTGTTGAACGTATTTTGTTAGTGTACACATAATAAGGGACGATACTTTAACCATTATACATGGTTTAGGGTGCCTTTCCACCAGAGATGTGCTATGCTACGTTGCTAAGGATGCGTTTGACATCCACCAATCACATACATTGGCCCTCCTAGCAACCGTCTTACGAATGAATATGATTGGTGGATGGCAAACGCATCCTTAGCAACGTAGCATAGCACATCTCTGGTGAAAATTCAGCCTTATCCATGTATAATTATGCTTTTCGGCACTTTACCGTTCGATTATTTCCATTTATGTAATATACCTACATTTAAAAATACCATTTTTATGGTTCTTCTACAAATACAATTGGGGTTTTTATAATATTACATCTTTATGATACATAGCAAAATGTAATCCTACTAATATTATAAATGCGAAAGTTTGTAAGGATGTATGTGAGTGAGTGAGTGTGTGTGTGTGTTTGTTGCTCTTTCACGCAAAAACTACTGAACGGATTTTCATGAAACTTTGCCGTAATATAGCTTAGACATCGGAATAACATAATTTGTTAAAATTTATAGAGATTTTTGAAGGGACTGGTTCCCCGAAGCGAAGCGAGGGCGGATTTACTAGTGTTATATAGTTCAGTCATAATATCTGTCAGTATTAGTACAGAAAAAATGATTTTTATTTAAACTTCCCACCAAACAAGTACCACAATAAATGTAAATATATTGAATTCACATCATTTTCTCCAGTGTAATATAAGATTTTGTACTTCTGCAGTAATGTAAATAGGAATTATACTAATTATTGTAAAGAAAAAAAAAAACATAACTATGTCAAAATGTACTCCCTATGAACTTGGTATGTATGCATCATGCTTCTGCCACTGCTACGGAATACTTTTAAGTTAAATAAAGTTTGTTTATCTGTACGAGGCTTACATATTAATACATAATGTAACTATGCCTTAGACCTTAATAGTGTATTCGTAAATATTTTAGGCGGTTACGATTGAATAAAAACGATTACTTACACCAGTGCAAATGCTAATTTTCTTTCTTTAAATTTTTTCTAGAATTGCCTTCGTGAAACCTTATTTCGCTTGTAAGAGTGTTGATTAGGGTGAGAGATATTGACAGTTTTAAAGGTCACATGTCGGGTGGACAGTAAGCCAGTATATTAAGTACTTCTATTTCAATGCCAAATGCAATCAATATTTGACTAGAAGTGAATAAAAGGAAAAGTCTCACTGATTAAAATGATTCAAGTGTCCCGAATAATTGATGAAATATAATGTCGTTCTGTCCACAGAGGAGGAGCAGGAGCTGCAGGAGGCGAACGTGGGCGCCGTGGCCACCGGCTCGGGCTCCAACCTGTTCGGCGTGTCGGGCCGCCTGGCGTCGTGGGTGCGCGAGCTGTCCTCGCTGCGCTCGCGCGACGACGACGACGCCGCCGCGCAGCCGCTGCAGCCGCCCGCGCCGCCCGCCCTGTCCGCCGCGCCGCCCGCCCAGCCGCGCAAGGGCCCGCCCAACGGCGTGCTGCGCGACCGCGCCGCCTCCACGCGCTGCTAGCGCCGGCCGCGCCCGCCGGCGACCGCCCCTCGCCGTAAATCTCCATGCTACTAACTCACCGCCCGGCCCGCCCGCCGGCCGCGCTCCTCGCGACTCCTGCCCGGCTCCTCGATTGAAGTATTACTGTCGTTCCGAGCGTAATAGAATGTAAGATTAAATCGAAACGATCATGTCACCCGTGCCGACGAAGCTCGAAACCTCCTTCCGGATCGACGCCCAGGCCGCGGAGCCCTCCCGGGCCGAGGCCCGGGGAACGGAATGCGAATATATATTTTTAAGCGTAACCAGGTATGCCATGACACGAGTTATCCGTTTCCCGTAAAATGCGTTAGTAATATTGAGATCTATGCACATTATCTACCTCAGGTCGACGCGCTCCGCGCGTGCGGCTCTTCGAATCCTAGTGTTAAGCGTAGCTAGTGAAATGTTCGCCGCGTTTTTTTATTTATTTTATACGTAACGTTGACTGTTGTTGGGGTGGCGGCGCGCGGGCGGCGCGGTCACCGGGCCGGGGCCGCCCGCGCGCCGCGCCGCGTATTTGTAAATATTTCGTAAGGCGTGCTGTACGCCAAGTCGGGTCGGCGTAGCTATGTGTAGAGGAACGTAAAAAAACAATTATCCACTAGAATCGTAACGATCGCCAGTCCCCATTGCTTCTGTTAGTGGCGCTAATCATATAATGCTGAATGATTACCCTAAGGCAGGAGTTAGAACTAAAAACCGAATAAGTGAGCAGTGTAACATAATTAGGCATGGCAGTGTAACATAATTAGGCATGGCAGTTTGATTGGGTTAGGCGACCCGACTACGTATATCAGTCCTATACTATACAATGATCGACCGCGGGCGGCGCGTCGCCGGCGCGGCCGCTCGCCGATCGATCGATATGCATACTTATTTAACCGTAAGTAAAATTTCTTGAATATTCTCTGCATTTATCGTACTAATTTATTGCACACTGAGTGTGCTCCTTGCAGAGGCGAAGTTTTGTATAATAAACGTGTTATTTAGTTAATTGTCGTTGACGATGTCGACGCGGCGTCGTCCCGCGGGACAGTGCAGCTATAGAGTCGACGAGACTCGCCGTGAATCCTATATAGTTTACCTCAGTAATATAGTTGTATCGATGTCATTTATGACTCAGCCTATTATTTGTTAAGTTTACCATTAAGATGTAAAGTGTGTATAGAATCATTAATATAAGACGGTGTACAAATTATTTTTATTTTTCTTACCGGCAAGCTCCTACGTCAGACAGCATGTTTTAGACTAGTGATTGATAAGTCGTTCGAATTGCATTTAAGCTGAACGGTTTAATGCAACGAGATACCGGTTTGCCCGCGGCTGTCGCCAGCGGAGCGGGGATATACTGATTGATACGTTGATCGTGGGCGCCCAGTGGCTTCGAGATTACAATTATAATTCAAGCATTTTTTAAATTACGACTCGCACTTGGTACGAAATTTATAAGTAACGATTATATTACAACATTAAGGCTGTCTAATAAAATCGATATAATAATTATGTATAACAAGCAAAAGATGAATTTAATTTATTCCTAAATTTAATGTTAACTGATCCCAGTCTTTTTGTTTTACAAATAAATTGTTACCTCTTATTTATTTAATTAATAACTGATCTAAACAATTAATTAAATAGTTAACAATTTTATAATGTTGAATGCGTAAAAACTATTTATCAGTATATCTCTGTGTATTGTTTTGCGTCTTTTTATAATACTCATTGTTCAGTTGAAGGGTACATGTTGTGTACCGTGCCGCGTGTTGTATTACTGTATACTGGGGTATACACTGGCCGCAGCGCTAGGGTTAACGTGAAACTATCTTCATTTTCCTACTGTCTCTATTAAACTGTATCGGGTGTAATTTGGCGGAAATCCATTATTATTAGTGTTAAACTACTTTACAATAATCCACGGAAACGTTTAGTGGAATACATGTTGTACATACCTGTAGGTAAGTCTCGGAAATCTACTCTTCGGGAATTCGTATACGTGGTGACGTATACTTTTTTTGGTTGGGGATTACAGCAAAATAGTTTAACACAAAGAATTTTCTATTTTGACATATAAAATTGAACATTACTGCCACATTGATATGGTATTATTTACCAATAAATAATTTTAATGCTATTCCGGATGAATCGCAATTGAATAAAAATAATGAAATTAAATAATGTTACGTGTGATGATAATGATTTATTGATATTGTCTAGTATACAATACTTGTACTCCATAGCTGTGCCTAGCTTATTCAGAGGCCAATGCCTGGGAACAAGCAACAAGCCACTGATATCCTGTTACACTAATGTCTATTGTATAAATGCACGGGACGTTCCGTTTGATCTATGTTAAGTGTCTAATTCAATAACAGATTAATATTATATCATGTAGTGAGATTAGTAAGGATTTAAATTGTGATTCAAAAAGTACTTATTTTTTCCAAGGAGCAAAATATAATGATAACAACCCGGTCAGTGTGTTTATATCATAGGAATTGGTGTCTTCTATGCATTATATTTCACTGTAAATTTTAATAATCTAGTTAATGACAAAAATAATACTAACAAATAATACGCCATTGTTATTAGTAATTCAATACAGAAGGTTATAAACCTGCCGAACCCTGCATTATACTTGCATGTAATGCTTTAAATATGATTATAATAATTATACATATTCTGCATTGTGTATTTTTACAAGTTAGGTGTTGTAAATTATTGAGAATGTAGCAATTTTTACACAGTTCAAAATTTATTTTTTTACAAACTGCATATCGATATTGTACCAACCATTAATGATTTTTATCAACGCATCAACGGTGAAGTTTTTGTAACTAAGCATAAAATATAAATGAGCTTAGGGCCGTCCCACCCGACCGGTTATTGTGAACATCGGGAACATTTAAAGATATTAGAGCAAAAAGTTTCCCTGATATCCTATGCACTCTAATAAATTCTTTCACCAAAATATATAATCGCAGACCATTTATTTGTAATTTGTAAATAATGAATCTTGGGTCACAGGAGTGTTACATAATCACAGTGTTACTTAAGATTATCTTTTGTTGTAACAAAAGTATAAGCTATCAAAGAAAAATACCACTTTGAGTCCATAGGTAGACAAGGATTACACTGAGCCGGTCGTGTGCGCGGCCTGCCGCTGAAAACTGTCCACGCGTTACCTTTTGAAATATAGCATTTGCTGTTGTTATTCTGTTGTTACTTTGGAATAGACTAAGTATAAAAATATACACAATATCGTAGTTGTAAAAGCATGTACGTAACTTCATTTGCTTTTAATTCAAGCACTCCGTTAGTTTTTCGCCAAAATAATATACCAGGTATTGTAAGTTTAAGGTAAAAAATAAAGCATTTTTTACGAAATTAGTACAGGCGATAACAACACTATATTTTTTTTTGTTTGCACGTAATTATAAACATGTGGACTTTGATATTTTTATATTACGAAGAATGTAAGAATCAATTGAGTAGTTATCCCAATATTTAATAAAATGTACATTAGTGACATTACATGAACTACCATTAACAGTGTAGACTAATAACCAAAGGAGTCCAACTGTCCAATATACAACAATCCTGGGCACCGCGTCCCGCGGGCAGCCGCGCCCGGCCTCCCGTGGCATCGCGTCTGCGGGCTGAACACGTACAGTTTTAACTGTTCGTAACAAAACTGTACGTACAGTACTGTTAACTCTTTTATAATTTAGTCCACACACTATCAGTTTTATATCAGATAAACGTGTTTACGTTAAAGCTTTAACGGACTACGTTTATTCCGCGGTAAAAATGACCGACTACTCAGATTTATGCTACAAACATTCGATTCCAACTGTACGAGTGTGGATTAATGGGGCGTTTCTCAATGGTCATACTGCCGTGTGTCATACCAGTATGACCAGTAAGAATAGTTTATATCGGTGGTCGTCCTACCCATTAACTTTCATCATCTCATGTAGTGTTAATGGGTAGTATAACCAAAAACTATTCTTACTGGTCATACTGGTATGACATGCCAGCATAACCACCGAAAACGCTCGATTAATGTAATTATGAGCTTTGAGTTTAACATTATAGTGTTGAGTTTAGCCTGCATGCATAAAGATGTAACTGAACAGTTAAAACTGTACCTACTCGTATGTCTGGAGTCCGCGTTACTTGTCTTGTTGAGTTATTAGGGTTTAACGAGTGCCTTCAGAAATCCAGCCTTCAGTGGAATGCAGGATTGTTGATTGTATGAGGAACATAGCATCAATGCAACTTCGGTATACTTAGGTACTTTTTTATACGCAAGTTTGGTTTAAATCTTGGGATATGGTACGATACTGATAATAAACTGATAATAATAATAATAAACTGTCCATACAAATATTAGAAATATAGTATAATATGTAATTCGTTTTGGTTGGCATTGTAATGTAAATTGATATTTTGTATTTTAATTATGTAAGCGCGCGTGACGTTTAGACTCATATTGATAACATTTAATTTAATTTGTCGAGTTGACCCAAAACAGATTAATGGTGAATACGAATTGTAAATACACATAATTTCTATGTGCCTCATTGTAAGAGCCCAAGGCACGGTTTAGTTTAAATTTTTCAATGGCAAAATGTTTTTCCAAAGTTTAGTCCAAATATTTCTTTTAATATTAGCGATTGCAAAGTGCCTTTTGCTCAAGTCACTAAAATTTTACAATTTCATAAAAATTGTATTCGTCAATTTAGAGCAGCTGTTCTGAATGTATACCGTCAAATATCTCGAAGTACAAGTATCCTCAGCGGACGTGTACGCACAGTTTGTCGACGAACGAGCCGAAGCACTCCACCCTCACGCCCTGTGTTCCGTTCAACTAATTATGTACATCTCGTAATACAATAAAAATATATTAAACTCGCTGGAATGAGGCAGGTGAGAGTGGAGTGCCGGCGATGTCTCGCACAACGTTGCCTCACACAGCGTTCCCTGCGGGCATAACTTATTTATTTATCTATGCTACTTACGATTTTAATTTCATCAGTATTTACATTTAATTGTGATTTCCACGTAGGCAGTTACATTACCTCATATTATCCATAAATTATTGACTGATTAAAATTGATTAAATAATTTCCAAATGATGTGTTCCTCGTGTGATTTGAGTGTTTATGTACATAAATAGTGTCGGGGTAGCGTTGTGCTATATGCTCAATTTAGATACAATTTCACCAAACAATTGAGATAGTGTATAATTTTTATATTTAATTTAATGAGAAGTACCTTATAATTTTAATATTTATATTAATAAAACGTTACGAAAATAAACAATATTTTTCTTTGTATATCAATGAATCGAGACATCTGGAGACGGTTAACATAAACGTGTGCAGTAGTTTTTGTATTTTCGTTTTAAGTTGGTTTTGATGATTTAAAAGCAAACCCAAAAATATGTTTTGCCAAGTAACATTAAATTCACTAACAATTTCTGAATTGTCATGTAATTCCGATCTCAATAGAGTACATCGCATAATATTAGTCCGTACGTTTCACAGAGTTCGTCCCATGCGTGCGCACCACGGATCGCGTTTTACTGGTTGGTTGAGTAGTGGTTACTCAACAAGTTAATCTTTGTAGACACAAAAGTATAACATTCATAATTAAAACTTAAAGGTAAGTATAACCCGAGACGAAAGATGTATATTACAGGGTACAGGAAAATGCTATATTTCTAGTGTTAATATGTAGTATGACCACTGAGACAAACAAGTCTCACTGGTCATACCAGTATGACAACCCAGTATGACCACCGAGAATCACCCTATTTATTCACCTAAGTAAATATGATTCTCAGCCGGGAATTGAACCCAAAACCCTTTAGCAAACAAGGTCCAATGTTACTAAGTTAGAGAGATAGAAAGAAGAAAATATAAATATAAAAAATATAAAAAAACTAGAGAACCGCCCGCGCTTCGCTTCGGGACCCGTAGGTAACAGCCGCGTAGGTCTCGCTCCCGTAGGAATTTAGGCTAAAAAGTAGCCTACTACTCGCTCTCTTCACTCCACCCTGTCTGAGGTGTGTGGAGCCCTCGGGACAGTTAGTTCCCCTTTGGGGGTGTCTCTCGCGGCCCGTTAAAACGGGCCGGTCCTCGGGTTGGGCCCTAAGGCCCTTGGTTGTCCATCTGTTGTTAACCAATAGGTCAAGTCCGGTGAGTGGTGGCCTTTTTACAGGCCACAGAGTCTTAAACGGGATGGAGTTCATCTTCGCGCCGCCCAGGCGATCGAGGCCCTACCAGGTGAATCCCGCTGGTGGGAAGCCCAGCAGGAGTCGATCAGCGCCGGGCGACGACTTACGAAGCCCCAGTATCAGTCAGTGCTAGGCCCGTCCCGCGCAACCAGCAAGTCGCGCGGGAAGGCCCAGCGGTCCGGTGGACGGGTGTGGAGCGGCACCAGGTCCTGCAGATGCGGGACCCCGACGCGTCGACACGCCCGAACATGTTGCGTGCCAATCTCTCGATGAAGTCGTCCAGGCTCTCGACTCGAAGGTGAGATCTGGATGACTGTGTTCCTCACGTACCTCAGCGCACCATTCAGCCGGCGGAGCGCAATCGCCTGAACCGCGCGCATCCTCTTGCGCTGCGGTTCGCTGGCGAACGCGTACCACGCCGGTGCCGCGTACGTGAGGCGGGATCTGATGTAGATCTTGTAGACCCCGAGCTTCAGTCCGAGAGGGAGGGCGAGGAGAGCACTGGTTTCTGCCATCGCGCTCCTGGAATTCGCGACGGCTTTCGTAACCTCGTGGCTTCATCGAGAGTCTTCCGTCGATTTTGCCCGCAGGTATTTGGCCTGTGGGACCCATTGTATATCTTGTCCGTGAAGCTCCAGAGTAGGGTCCCACTTATTGAGGTATCCTATGTTCACGGCCTGCGTCTTCCCGACATTCACCGACAGTCTCCACGCGGCGAGCCATTCGGGGAGGGCATCAAGCGCACGCTTTATCTTGACGATGGCGTGGGTTCTTTTCAGCGACGTGGTGATGTACGCCACGTCATCGGCATACAGGGCAAGCGACGCCCCCCCTGCCGCCGGGATGTCGTCGGTGTAGCAAGCGTAGCAGACCGTGGACAGGCAACTCCCTTGCGGGACGCCGGCTGCGATTGGACGCTCGGTGGATTCGGCGTCTTCAATCACTACTCTGAAGCTTCTATTTTCGAGGAAACTGGAGATCACCTTAACGGCACGCCGGGGCGCCGACGACTGCGAGATCTTGTAGAGCAAGCCGTCGTGCCAAACACGGTCGAACGCCTTTTCCATGTCGAGGAATACTGCACACACGCGTTCTCTCTTATTCAGAGCCGCGGTAACGGTGTAACAGCACCCTCGACAACTGAAGAGTCGTATTGTGTTCCGGCCGGAACCCAAATTGCTCCGGTCTGGGGACAATATGCGGCGCTAGGTGTCGCAGCAGGAGCTTTTCGAACACCTTGGATAGGGTGGGAAGCAGGGTGATTGGCCTATAGCTCTCCGGCTTCAGCCTGTTCTTCCCCTGCTTGGGCAGCATTATGACCCTCCCCGACTTCCAGGCCTGCGGGAAGGTCCCGGTGCGAAGGATCCCGTTAAAAAGGCGCGTGGCTGCTCCGATCGTCCTCTGAGGGAGATGCCGCAACGCTCTGTTCGTGATCCCCGTCAGCACCGGGGGCCTTGTTGGGAGGGAGCTTCTTGATGGTGCGCTGCACCAAGCCGGGAGAGATGACGATTGGGTCTTCTTCGGGAGCTATAGGCAGTGCAAAGTTCCAGGTGTTCCTCCCAGCTCTCAGTCGCGTGTGCATCTAACTCGGCCTTGAGTTGGGCTGCGGTCCGGTTGACTCCTGCCAGCGTTTCTGCAGGCTGCTGAGGGCTGCTGATAGGGGAGAGGTGGAAGTTTCCCCGGAGCTTTCTGCTCTCTGCTTGCAGCTTGCAGTGCATTCTGCTCGCTGACAGTGAGCTCAACCGCTAACTGGTCAACGTCCGCATCCGTGCGGACAGGCTGAGTTGGGGTGGTGATCTCCAGTTGCTTCTCGAAGGTTGTCCAGTCCATAAGGCGACGGGGCCTTGGCAAGACTCTGCTGGGTTCCTTCGCCAGGAATAACAGGACAGGAACATGGTCGGACCCCATACTGTCCTGTAGCGTCTCCAATCGTGGCTGGCAATGGAGGCCTTGGTACACCGCTATGTCCAGAACGTCCGATGATTGTCCCGCGTAATCTGGGAAGTGCGTCGGGGAATCCGAACCACAGACGGTATAGCCGTGCTGTTCAGCGGCATCAAAAAGTAGCCTTCCACTTCTGTTGGCAGCTACGTTATTCCACCCTGGATGCTTGCAGTTCCAGTCGCCCGCGCCCACCACCGGTGTCGGTGAGTCCAGCAACTTGCGGACATCAGCCAACAGGATAGTGCCAGCAGGGGGGCGGTACACTGAATACAGCCGGAGCGGGGAGTTCTCGAGGCAGAGCTAAAGTAGCCTATTACATTTGCCTATGACTTAAGTAAATTACATGTAGTATTTGATAGCGTGATTCAGAACTTGCAAATGAACTTTAATAACGCCATCTATTGACAACTCCGAAAATAAATATCTAGCAACTAACAAAACATCGATCTTCCCATGGGAATGGGATGTTTTTCCGCGGTAAAAAGTAGCCTACGTCACTCTCCACCCTCCTAGCTATCGCCACACACATAAACCTTACCATATAATAGCTTTGTTGCGACGTGAAAGCGTCACAAACAAACAAACAAACAAACAAACAAACAAACAAACAAACAAACACACTTTCACATTTATAATATTAGTAAGGATTAAATGAAATGTTTTCAAAATGCAAGTTTACTCAAAAAATTAAAAATAACAAATCGATAAACGGATATAGAATTAAAAATTATTGAATTTTCAATGCAGAAACAAAAATCGGTCCAGTCTCAGATTTTATTAGAATCACTTATGTTTAACAACCTTCCGTCTTCTTGCCTTCTTCACATCTAACTTCAGAGGTTGTCGTGGTATACGACCAGGTACGATACATTCGCAGGGTTTGTCTCTAGAAAACCGTCTTAACAGGCAGTACATTTTGAAACAACCCCTTTCATCATTATGTTTTATCTTCTCCAAATCGTTTATGTAGCAGTTGGGCAGTTCATGTTCAAGTGCTCCGATAATCATGACTTCTTTGTAAGTCCACGACGGCCATCGCTCTATCGGTATTTGGTCATTGTCACCTCTTGGTAAAGGATTTATTTTTTGTATGTACACTCTACAAGTAAAAGCACCCATGTAGGGTGTCAACACTTCTATGTATTTTTCGTAATATATTTTTCTGTTAACCCCTTCTTGCCTTTAAAAAGTAAATAGGAAAAGTTTTAAATTAATAAATAACGTCACTTTAAAACAGAATAAAGGAAATATATTTTATTTATACATACTCGTCAAGATCTGCCATATTTTTCGAGTCTAGGCGCCATATGACACCCCATACATGGGCATTCGCAGTAGCCACTAAAGTTGCCGCAGGGCCACCCCAAAATTTCGAGTATTTTATGAAATCTAATCTGTAATTCTTAACATGTTGAAAACTGGGTTATTAAGTTTTTACCTGTATAGTAGTCTGTTGCAGTCATAGTAGGGGTGTAGTCAATGTGGGTACACATCGGTTGTTATCTTGACGGTAGACATATTTGTAATGTTGTAAGACTTAACTACTGTTATCTTACAGCTACTGTTTAGATTCGAGGCTAAACACTAGAGTAATTGTTTATTTACCAGGTAGTGTAAGAAATCATAAAACCTAATCTGGGTGGATCGGATAGCTTCTATGGTGTTGATCATTGCTTAATATGGTTTGCCCTTATTTAGAAACAAAAGTATAAACTCACATCTAAGCGTGCAATTGAAACAAATTCAGCAGTTGGATTATTCATGTGAATACGAAATGACCACAAGTTACTGCCATATGCAAAATACAAGAAAGTATTTGGTTTCCTTATTTCTGATTTAATCATAGTTGGGACCATAGAGATAGGAATATACTTAGATAGAGACGCCCTAATCCTAAACGTCATATAAAATTAGCTGGCAATAGTGTGGCAGGCCGGCCATTTTCTCTACCGTTCAAATACATGTCATCTCGTGTCAAACATTACAGTAGTGACGTGAAATATGTTTATTTAGTATCGATTAAAATATGGTCAAGTGCGAATCGCATGAATACCTTTTTGTAGTCATAATAAGTAAGAACGAATTAAAAGTTTGTATATCATTAATATACAATGTGTCTGGTCACCGGTGTCGGAGACTTAAGGGTGATAAAATATGGTATTTTTTATCGACAAATCCCTATCCAAATTTTCTCTTATCCCCTCCATGATAAAATGGCAGCCATTTTGTTTAGAGAGATTATTACACAGCAGAAGTTATTGTGTTTGTAACAATTTAATTTTTAATTCTTCCTAAAGACATTTCTACAAAACCCAAATTGTTACATCCAAAATTCAGTCAGTTTTTAAAGAAATTAAAAAAAGACGAACGACATGTATTTTTGCTGTTGTAACGTAAGTCATTAAACTAAATATCGATACTGTTTCCGTACACGTAGTGCGCACAACACTAGTAGAAGCAGCCATGTTTTCTTTCACTAAAATTTTGACAGGCATTGTCAGGCTCGCTATTTTTGCTTTAGTGTCTAATCCATAGTCCTTATAGATCAATGGTTGGGACAAACAGATATTGTTAAGGATGTTTAATATTAAATTGAAATATCATTGACACTATTTGTCAGAACAATGCATAGAATAGATAGAATCTGAATGAAAGAAAAGTAATATAATATAATGTCTATGTATTTATAAAATCTGTACAGATATTAGGAATGCCACATCAATTATAATTATTTTACAACTTTAATTTTTCAATCATTTTTGGGGAAGCTTCCTGTCCATTGTGAGGAATTTTCTTTAATTCTTCAATATATTCCTTGGGTAAATTACATTCAATAGCACCTTGTATTATACAACTCAAGTATGTAATTGAAGGCCGTCTTTCTGGAGGTATCTGTTCATCAGCTCTTCTCACTTCTGGGTTAACTGTTTGCTGGTAAGTGCGACATTCAACCTTTGTGCCATCAGTGGTGAGTATATTAACTGTCTTAGGGAAGTACCAGTTTGTTTCTACACCTTCTTGTCTGTAAATAAAATGATTTTGAGTTATTTTAAAACCAAGAAAGACAAAAGTTGTTGCTTTATTTGTTATTAACAATGTAAAAGATTTAACTATTTTAACTTTTTAGCCATATTGGAGCAACTTAAGTCATTCATCCTGCACCTCATTTGAATCTTATAAAGTTAAGTTATATATATAAGCTAAGCTTAGTTTCTGGGGTCCTAGATGTTAGGGGCCCAGGGCATTTGGAATGCTTACATGAGGACACAAGTCCAACACACTGCAATTTCTTTGAGACATTTGGCAGGCAACAACACATTGGTGATGCATTATATGCTACTTATGACCACAAGTGATACACATACACACACACATAATATGACTGTTGTATTTGTCAACTTAGTTAACTGGACTGTTTTATATATTTTTTAAATAAGGTTAATTAATTGGTGTAGTTGATTATTAATGTAAATACATTAAAATAGAATAAGTTTTACTTGTCCAATGCAGGCATATCTGAATTATGCAAAGTCCATATAGCACCCCACACATGCACATTCACAGTTGGTACTATTGTCGCTGATGTCCCCCTCCAGTGATCAGAATACTTCATAAAGTCTAGCTGATGATCCTTTAAATAATATATTTACAATTTAATACTTATCATGGCACTAAAAATGGGATTTACAATAAATTAAAGCACTTTGTTTCTTCCATCTGTTCTGAAAAATCAACTAAGTGAAGCAAACATAGATTTGTTTTAAATTTCCATTAGGTATAGTTAGTGACAATGAGCTATTTGAGCTTTTTAATCTCGAAATAATAATAGAGCTTTGTTGGTTTTGATAAATAATGTAACCCAGAGCCCACCCAGGCCTTTTTTACCTAGTCTGACTTTGTCTTTCAGTGTTGATTGTAATTATTGGTAACATGACATGACACTCATTATGATAAAGTTCTAAAACTTTAAAACGTGGGTTGGCTTGGCCGCAAGGCCCTCCATCAATAAGATAAGCGTGATGTCTAGCTGCTTCTTTGTATTACTTACATCTAGTTTTCCGATCCCCAAAAACTCTGCCGAGGGATTGTTAATGTGTATTCTTCTTTTTAGTAAATTGCTACCGTAAGCAAAGTATAAAAATGTATCTTTTACAGGCTTCATTCTAAATTGTATATTATAGAAATAAAGATTGTAGTTTAGGTGAATGAAATCTTGGGAAGTTTTTCCACAGAACACTATTACTCCTAGCGGAGAGTTTTTCACAATCAGACTATTTTCTTTTTCATTTTCACCTATATATAAAATGATAATGATAACAACAAATAAATGTCATTGTTAGGTCATTGTCAATTATTGTGCTTACATGTTATAATGCCACCAACTTATCTGTTCAGTAAAAAAAATGGAACTAAAAAAAGACAACGTCAATTTTGAAATTTTATGTCCGCTGTCAAGTCTTCGAAGTGCGTGTGCTCTATGTGTTTTAATTCGATTTTAATTGCAAAAAGTGATTAAAAATGCCTGAGCCTCTTAGAAGTGATGCAACATTAGTTATTTTAAAAGTTTTAGATTGTACGAGGGAAGAAAATCGCCTGCTAACTCCGAAAATAACGTTTGAATAAGTGGCAGAATACGTCGCAATTGCAACATGTTAGTGTTGCTATTGCAAGTTAATTAATTGTCCGATAAAATTCAAATAAATATTTCAGTTACTTTATATTCCTCGCTTATGTTTGCATAATCGATTAAAGTGTCACTGAATTTATTAGGTATCCAATTTTTTTATACTTCATATAATATTATATCTTTGTTACAGGAGTTAGTGAACAATTTGTTTACAAGCTAATGAGTGTAAAAAAAAGCTGAAGAAATTTCTCTGGCGTATCGCCATCATTTTCTACAGGGATTTCTCGTGTTGAACCCCTCAAACTTAGAAATCACGATGACAATTATTTTAATAAAATATATAAAAATATAAATAATTATAGTCAATAACAATGGACTTTTTATTTCTCTTCTCCTAAAATTTAATTATTATAAATTTTAATTTTTATATAAAGAAGTAAAATTTGAATGTGTTGGCCTTTTTTTTTTTTTTTTTTTTTTTTTTTTTTTTTTTTTTTTTTTTTTTTTTTGTTAACGAGGGGGAAACCTTCAAAAGGTACCCTGTGCCGTGGGAGCGACACAGGGTTATGTGGGGTTCTTACTCACTAAAACCCCCCCGGTGGCCGTCTTCGACGCTATGTGGAGGACTCCGGGATCTCCAACGGAACGCAACCGGAGCCCTCCGAGCGCAGTGCCTTTCGGCTCCTCCAGCGCGAGTAGAAATCCGCGCGGCACCTTTTGTTTAGAAGAATGAATGTGTTGGCCTACGTAATTCTTTTATTTTTGGATGTTTCCGTTTTTTTAAGTTATGTGCGTTTTAAGCATTTAAATGTCACTTGCTATAACGGTAAAGGAAAACATTGCCAAACCGCACTTGTTCAGCACGGTGAACTATGGTCTTAACCTTCTCAATATGAGAAGAGACCTATGCTTAATAGTGGGCCCTGATGGATTGAGATAATGTTAACATCCTATGTTACTGCTGTCATTGCATGGTAGTTTAAGTTAGTAGCCACAGCCCAAGTTGTGTACTTATATTCGTCGGAAAGGCTTTGTCATCATTTACCATCGAATTATGTGCAACATCTGGTAAAAATCATAGGTCTCAAAGTTGTTGAGCTCCCTTGACAGTCGCCAAATTTTATTATATGGTAACATTGAACGCTGCACTAGCGACATCCGTTTACTGAACAGATAAGTTGGTGGCACTATACATGCTTACATAGGTACCGTAAAACGGGGTGAATAGAGATTGCGGGTTGAATAGAGACAAAACTGAAAACGTAATTCAATGCGTGATATTCAAAAGGAAACGTTACTAAAGGGTATATTTTGTTTTTTAATTTGTAGTAGAATATCTACTTTTGTAAATGGACACCAAACGAAAATGAAATTAACAACAAATGGTCATAATTACGCATTGAAGACAGGTAGTCAAACAGTGCTGTTTTTTTGCTCTCAAAACTTGAACGATATCTCAAAAAGTTGCAGTGTTTACGTGATAAAAGTTTATTAAACACATAAAGTAACTCATAATAGACGTGATAATTACAAACAATAAATTTTTCCGAGTCGAAGTATTTTTTATTATCTTTTGGGGTTAAAAGGAACGGATTGTGGGCGAATAGGAAAGTCCTAGGTATGAATAAAAACTCCAACCGTTTCAATAGGGAATAATTCGGTTTTAAAAGAAACGGTGAAGTTCGAATGAGGACAGGGTTGGCACTTTATGTAAATATTTAAATTTAATATGAAAAAAAATGAATCTTTATTTACCTACATTAAAAGTTAGAAGTTGATTAAGTACGTTCTTTTTAAACCCAGTTCTAATAAAAAACCCTCTTCTGTTAGCAACATGCGTGACGAGCTATCCGAACACAACTAGGACTGCGCAGTCCAGTTTGCGCGAGCTTACCTGCACGTGTGGCCACTACTAGGTATTCCGTCTTTTTGTACCGTCATGACTCTCATATAATTGGGTACTTTCGATGGTGAAAAATAAACTATGAAATTTGATAAATATTAAAATTTATGCCGAAATATACTTTAATATTTTGATTTTGAGTCATAAAAGCACATAATTATTTTAATAAACAATATTAAAATTCGAAATTTTTAATCGGTATGTCACGTGACCTAAAACACGAGAGGAATTGGTGTGACGTCATGATGGCAAACCTATTCCTCCAAGAACCAAACTGTCAGTTCAGTTTCGTACTAAACAACTTGAATGAATGCCGGTCTTACATACAGTGCCACAAACTTATTTGACCCGGTAAGGGTGGCGCTACTGTCTTGGTATTTTTCTGACAACAGTATAACATTTGCATTAGTTCCAATTTTGGCCACCGGGTCAGTTAAGTTTGTAGTTGCCATTATTACGTCATCAAAATGGCTGGCAAGTGCTGACAGCGTTTTTCCGGAAATAAAAAAAGAATTAATATTTAATTTAATTTTAAGGCGAGAAAGCGTGTTTATTTTGCCGAAATATATTTTTTGTTGCTTTTTACACTCTTTATAGAAAAGCCAACTCTATTACTCAGATTCAAGATGTGTTTTTGCATTAAAGTTTGTGTAATTTAGGGTATTTTGGCTTTAAAGATATGCGACCAATTAAAACTTCTTTACTAATTGTGGAGTAAATGACGACCATTTGTATGTGTGCGTTTGGCGACACCGGTTTCAGTAATAATTTTGGCGTATCACACTTCCATAGGGTTGCCAACCGTCCTGTTTTCCCAGGACATGTCCTGGTTTTTGTAGTGTCCTGGGACGTCCTGAATAGTTTTTAAGCAGCGTCCTGGGTTTTTAAATTCCTACTCTAAAAGACGACAGCTTAAACGCCTTGTGGCTAACATATTTCAAGCAATGTATTTCTGAGGAGCAGTACGCAGAACTGCAGAAAGTGGCTGAATATCGTCGCCTCAATGCTTGTTTGTCCTATCTACCAAATTTTTCGAAAATTAACTTTAAATGCAGTTTTAAGACAGATTGCTAACTTTTTCTCTTAAAATAACAAAAAATGTCATTTAAATTTTATTTGTGACACGACATCGTAATGAAAATTTCGTGCTTATTTGTACTATTTCCAGATTTTGTTTTAAATCCCACATCGTAAGAAGAGACTTTGAGTGCTTGAGTGTTCTATCTCCACTCAATCGACCAATCACAGCCCGCGGCGCAATATTCTCCGCCATTTTATTTGATTTGTCACTTTGGCGGTAGACACCGAAGAATCCATAAAATAATCGTAAAACTATATAAATTATAGTGTTTTTGGTGTTTAGATAATTCTAGACATTAATAAAAGATGTCTAGAACATTAAATTTAATAAAAGTGAACATGAGCAGACGCAGCCGCAAATTGAACAATAAGTATTTTTTAGTTTCAACTTGATCTCGTTATGAATTTGCAATAGGGTGTTGCTTTTTACCAATCAATGTTAGTAGCTGCAATCATCAAAACTATTTAAATTATAGATATGAAGTGTGACCAATTTTATGATTATTTGTTAACTCAACCACAGCTACTGAAGGAAATTGGGGTTGAAAAGTACAGTAAAAATTAATAACTTATAACATAATATAGGCTACTGTTTATCCCGGAATTCCCGCGGGATCAAGATTCACGCGGGAAAAACCCCTATGCATGAAAGCGCCGGCTAAAACTTTTATGGAACTTTGACTAGGTGATAGAGGAGGTTCTGGAGCAACACATAGGCTACTTATTATCACGGAATTCCAGCAGAATTAGGATTCACGTGGGAAAAACTCTTATGCGCGAAGCCAAGTGATGGGCTTAGATTTTTATGAGACTTTCACTGGGCGATACCGGAAGTTGTAAAGTAACATATATGCTACTTTTTATCCCGGAGTTCCCGCGGCATCATGATTCACGCAGGAAAAACTCCTATGCGCAAAGTTGCGGGCTTAGATTTTTATGGGATTTTCTCTGCGAGATAGAACAAGTTCTGGGATAACACATAGGCTACTAATTATCCCGGAATTCCAGCGGGATCAGGATTCACGCGGGAAAAATTCCTATACGAGAAGGCGCGGGCTTAAATTTTAATGGGACTCACTTGGAGACAGAGGAAGTTGTGAAGTAACATAATTATAGGCTACTTTGTATCCCGGAATTCCCACGGGATCAGGATTCACTCGGGAAAAACTCTTATGCGCGAAATAGTGGGCTTAGATTTTAATGGGACTTTCAATGGAAGATAGAGGAAGTTATAGAGCAATGTACGGGCTACTTTTTACCCTGGAATTCCCGCAGCGCAAAATCGCTTATGTGGGAACGAGGTCGCGGGTTCAGATGTTTATGGGACTTTCAGTGGGAGATAGAGGAGGTTATGGCGCATTGTATAGGCTACTTTTTGTTTCTGACTTCTCGCGGGATCGAGATTTATGCGGGAAAAACTTTGTGACACACTTGAGTTCCACGCGAGCGGAGCCGCGGGCACAGCTAGTTTATAATATAAGAATTTATTCGATAATATAAATAACCTAAGTTTAAAAAATTTGTTAAAAACTAAAGTGTTTGTTTTATATTTTAATAACTAGTTTTCAACTCGTATAATTTTATTAAAATACGTTTATTAAAACATATTATGATTATTTTAATTACTTGTATTTCATTTCACCTATTTTTATTTGATATTAATTTAGCTATTGCAAATCTATTACTGCGTCCTGTTTTCAAACTGAATTGTCCTGGTTTCTCCGACTGCAAATCCTGGTTTTTTAAATTTGAGGTTGGCAACCCTACACTTCCACTATTTTTTGCTGTTCCGTGGGTTGAAGCATTTTGGCCATTTTGATAAGCTACAAGCTCACTTTTTGTATGAGAACCATAGGCAACATTAGACCATGAACAGTAGACCATGAATGTTTTGTATGGAGAATGTCAATTTGTCAATCAATGTGTGCAGCATGTCTATGTAGTTGTCTGGCACCCTTTTTTCTCCCATACCTATGTTAGGTCTGCTTATTTTTTTTTATAAGTCTGTGATAATTTAGTATTCTGGTCAGTCACAGATTGTGTATGTTTTAATAAAGCATCCGTTCTTCAGATTTTCCTTTCCATTAAAATATGATTTTAGATGGTTATGAACGTGCTGTGCAGAGTAAAGACAGCACATAAAAATTGCGCACAATAGCAGATAAATGTGACTTTTGAACGCACGCCACACCTCAATATCAACCAGGTAGTTGTATTAAAAATTTCACGGCGGAGTAATTAACATTATTAATGCAATGCCATGGTACCTTGCCGTGAGGCCTACCTTTCTTGTGACCACCTTTTTGCTTGAGTTAGCCGTTCAACAACTCATTGTATTTCGACGTGTGCTTGAGAGGCAATACCTTCTTTAATGTTGGGTAGACAACGTATAGGTGAAACTTTTACTGTAGTAACTTGACTAATGACGATATAACGGTGTCGGCTTCTACGTGTATTAGCTATAAGAGCGGTGTAAATTGTCGTCCAAATAAAATAAAATAAGTTTATAGGAACAATTTATTTTCTGTCATTATACTTATATTATTTATATTTATAGGGGTCTGTACCCAACGGGTTCCTACGGGACCCTAATACTAAGATATTTAATCTGTATGTTTATCCTTCCGTCACAGAGTACTACACAAGAGAGAGATGATACTATCGTAATAGGTAGAAACGTGATATTTTTATCAGCAACCATGACATCAAATAAAAGTGAAATAAGGCGAGACCCCATACAAAAACCAGGTGTTAAATTTAAAGTGTCGCCATATACTTGAAATTTTCACAAAACGTGTAATACTATAGAGGCCACCACCATAACAATAAATGTAACAAATAAAAGAGATCCTTGGCCGATTCTCCTGTATAGTCAAAAACATACTTGTTTATTTTTTATAAGTATTGCACGGTGGTAAGGAACCCTTTCTGTGCGGGTTCGACTCGCACTTGGCCGGTTTTTCACTTTGTACTTATAGTACAAAAATGTCTTGCACTTATTAATAATCCTCGTTTTTGAACACTTTTCCACTACCATGTTTCCCAATGCAATATTGCACTGTAGCATATATTTTCATTAATCTTCGCTCTACAGCTCTGTAGTGTTCCTCTGTCGCCAGCCTGTTACCTTGGAGGGCTGACAATAATTTAATAGTTTCGCTTAAACTCCCGCCAGAGAGCAATTCTAAATTTTGCCAAGTTGTTATAGAAACCCTGAAAGTAAAATTACGATTTAAACATTTCCTTGAAAATCATGGTGTCGTAACGCGAGGTAAACCGGTCTTTTAATAGTCATGTTACGTGTCAGGAGTATGGGGTTCGAGAAAATGCCAAAATGTACCACAAAGACTTTATTGTACTCGTAGATACACAAATTACACAACGTACGCAGTACACACTAAAACACTCTGCACGTAGGTACTCGTAAACACACTCGTCGAACACTGTATCGCACGTAGAAATCACTTCACTTCGCACTGGTATCGCTCGTAGGTATCGCTGGTATCTTCCTGGTTTCGCTTCCGAAACTAGAATGTCCGCGGTTGACCGATCGCCCCTTTTTATACCACTCACGCACCATTCACGCCAATCCAGAACTTTCTCGCTAATTCCGGACGGACCCGATTCGTATAAAATTCGAGTATGTTCCTTGCAACCGACGTTCGCCCTTATGACTATTGCCGTAAGGCGAAGCGTCGTGCGCGTAGTTTCGAGATTGCCGCGCTCCTATTGTTTCTATTGTTTGCGCGACATGTTTATGGCCCCTATTGTTTATTGTTTAGCGAGGCAGATACGCCAGGGCTGTCACAGTCACTACTTCCTATCAATCATAATAAATGTTCGTTTGTCGACAAAAAATCTAACCGTTGATACTTACACACAACACTGGTACAGGGGAGCTAAAATGTCCAGTTCATCAACCAAGGGATTCCCGAGACCTTTTCCATTGTCTAGCAACACTATCTTATCTTTATACACTTCATATCTATGACGATCCCCATTTTGAATGAGAAAATCGAATATGGCCACATCTACTAAATTGAGTATCCTTTTGTTGCTTAGTGTGCCGCTGACTTTTCTGAAATAGACGGGTTATTGCTTGAACATAAACGAACAAACAAATCATATGGAGGAACATACAACATCCACACAAATATCCTTTTCTTTGGAACATTTAAACTTAAAATAAATTCTCACTGATTGAGCAGCGACGTGCAGCCGTTTTTCTCCGTGCTCAATATTGCCAGGAATCGGAAAACGGCTGCGCGGCGTATATATCTATGAGTCGTAATTGAACCTTAGCCTTAACATTTATTTGTGTACTAGAGAACCGTAGGTAACAGCCGCGTAGGTCCCGCTCGCGTAGGATTCTCGGGATAAAAAGTAGCCTATAATATAGCCTATAACATATTATGTTATACTGGAACATCTTATATATAAAATTCTCGTCTTATACAGGGTGTCCGGCTTCGGTCTGCACAAACTTATAGGGCGTGTAGTATGAGTTATTTTATGAATAAAATTCTTCTACATACTAGGTCTAAACCCGACTCCCCTCGATCTACAGCCATTTTAATTTTTTAATATTTTTTTTGGACCATGCACAGTAAAAGTACTATAACTTAAAAAGTTTAGGTCCAATCTTCTTCGAAACTAAATTAGTTTTTACTCACTGGTAGGGGTCATCGATTTAACAGCTAAAATAATTCAAAAACTGGCTTCTACATATTAAAATAATAAATTAAATGTAGAATTTGTGATAAAAACGACATAGGTTTTTTAATTTTTTAAGATTTTTCAGAAAATAGCCCCGGGCATGATTATTTTTTATTAACTCATCTATCAGATGTTAAGTTTACCTAAACAACGACACCAAAAACGCAATTCTGAGACAACGGGTAACCGAGAAATCGTTGTTTGAACACAGCGCTCTCTGAGGTGATTTATGACCGAGCTCTGAATTTCATGCGGAATCAGGTAGAAAAATGACATTTTGGGTATTGTTGAGGTAAGAAAGGGACAAAATAGTAATTTTAAAATTCCGCATGAAATTAATTAGGTGGCAGGGCCTAGAGCTCACCCGGGGAAGTACCACCGCCCGCCACGGTACTTAGTACCATTCCTACCGTGTAATAATTGTTTTAAGAACAATTGTGGTCCGGATAGGAAGGTGTGGAGCCGGTTACACTTTTTAGAGGCGACCATCTCAGACCTCAGGGGTAGCAACGCATCTGTGACCGAATTAGAACAAGACTCATACTAACAATAACTAACTGGACTATTACTAACATTAACTAACAGGACTAATTATCACTAACATACCCTGTCCTCGCACTTATTAACAAACTAACCAACTAATATTCTAACACCGTCTACTAACTAGACTAACCATCCTAGTCCCTTTGAGTCTAGTTCTAGGTCGGTCACAGTTGTTATGGGCGGCAGCGGAGGGGTGGTGCTGCATGTTCGTTTGCTATCTTAATTCCATAAAAAAAAATATATGGCATAACAACGTTTGCGGGGTCAGCTAGTAAGTTATAACATTTGCCTTTGACTTAAGTAAATTAACGATACACGTAATTTTGATAGCGTGCAGAACTTGCAAATGAATTTTACTAACGCCATCTATTAACAGCATCCGGAACTAAATATCTAGCAACTATCAAAACATCGATCTTCCTGTGGGAATGAGATGTTTTTCCGCGGTAAAAAGTAGCCTACGTCACTCTCCACCCTCCCAACTATCTCTACACATAAACTATATCAAATAGCCATGTTGCGAAGTGAAAGAGACACAAACAAACAAACAAACACACTTTCACATTTATAATATTATTAGTATTAGTATGGATTTTTCTGATTATATTGTAGAGATACGATTCAGTACTATATTTTACGTGTTGTTAGCTTGCTTCAACTTGTTTGACACTACTTAGGAATGTACGTACAATAATATGGTACCTACAATGTACCTAACACTGAAAGACTCAAGGTAATTTAGCCTGTAGTAGTAACGCTGTGATGTAATGTGATTTGAAATAGTATTGTGGGTCCAAAAAATAATGTACCTATGTAGGTAATTTGAGATCATGTAAGACTATAGGAATCTAATGTGTTTTGTTCGTCATCTTAAGGTACTTACTTACAAAAATCATTGTCTATTTCCCATTCCATTTTCTTGAGGCTATACGACCGTCTCCACGGAGACTTGGCAATTTGGAACTGTTTATTCAAGAACAATATGGCCGCACCTTCTATCTCGCCGTTCTTGTCAGGACAAATGGTATCATTCGTGTTACAATAAAGGCATTTCCCGTATATGCAGAGTGATCCACTCTCTGTAAAAAATATGTTATTGCTTTACTTATATTTATTGTATAGATTCCATAAATAAGCGTGACATTTTATATTATATTATAGATGTATTACCATAGTTTTAGTACTTAAATGAATGACTATAAATTAGATTTTTTCTACTACAAGAATCAGAACTTCAAAATAATAAGATGGAGTATAGCGGTCTCTGCAAAACGAATGAAGAGCGAACGGTAGTTGAACCCCTTAAAATTATTTTTGAAAAAATCCGTTCATCTCCCTAGACCTCGTAGCTGGGTAAGCTCATGCCTGGAGTCGCTAATGTTCACACGGTGACCGCTCACCGTCAGGTATACTTACCATCAGATCTGTTCTATCAATTTTCAAAATACAATACTTTATTGAAGCATATTACCACTCTTAATCATCGTTTTCTTCAACCCCAGTGTAGCGGAAGGAATGATGTCTTTGTCGAAGTGTATCCGCCTGATGGCCGAGGGCGCTATCCACTTGTAGTTGAGCACCATGGCCAGGTAGAACGCAAACACTTCCGAGTTGTGCCGGTCGAAGCCGGCGTATATATTACCATTGATCACGTGCTCCAATTGATACCTTTTAGGCTTGAAGTACAATTTCTTGTTGCCCTGCAATATAAGCAATAGAACATTTTACAACACACACAATAGACCAAAAAAAGAAAAAAAGTTAAATGAATACTGACAGCAGTAATTATACCTAATTATGCGAAACCACACATAGAAACTCATTAAAAATCGGCGTTGTTTAATGAGGAGTCTGCTTTAAAAATAACGCAACTTTTCACAATAAAATATCATGGGATTATCAAATTTACATGGGACTAGACTACAAGTACCACTTTTCGAACAAAAAAGAATTATCAAAATCAGTTCATCCGGTAATTTCTGAGATAACAGCCGAATTGAAAATCTCTTCCTTTTTTCGGTCGGTTATTAACATTAATATTATAACATAAATTTAAGTATGTAATATAAATAGTTTTCAACAAACATTATTAACAATTAGTGTGCTGAAATCCGTTATTATAGAATTAGCATTTTGCAACACTCCATGACCAAGTTTTATAGTTAAGTATGTACCAAGTAAATAACACATGCATTGTTCCCCCCTTTTGCCTAGAAGACTAGGTACATATTTGGTTTCCAAAAATTTGGTTATTCTTCTTAACAAAAACAGTGTAAGTTTTTTAAATACCAACGAATAGGACTAAAAGTCGATTGAACTGAGTTAAGTACGTGTGAAAAACAGAGGGCTTAATTATCTCTGGAGGCTTCATTGTACTAGAGAATTTTAGTCCTTTAGTGTATCAGATGGTTGATAACTCGTTAGCCGATAAACAGTATGCCGCTCCGCGGGGTGAAGTCTAAATAGTTTCTGAGTGGGTGCACAGGGCGACAGACGAGAACAGTTCTGCAACTTCTGCAAGTATGGCCAAATCTATTAACTGGGTTCATATATGTAGATTACATTTCTGCTCCGAGCGATGTTAATACGGAATTTCTTTCCACTTGTCAGCTCAATTCTCCTGTTCATGTTGTTTTCTAAGAAGAAGACACGAATGGGATTTTATCAGTGGAGAACAAGCTATCTAGGTCTTCAGAAGTTCAATTAGACAACATTTAGGTGATGCGACGGTAGTTGGTATTTCTTCAGGTTTTCAGAAGCGTCGATACAAGTATTCTGCATTGTCTAGTGAACTTACATGATCGATCGATTTGGATTTACATCACATGTCCCTGCTTTTCTACCCATTATCATATCGCTACACATTAACATAAATAAGATCATATCACGTAATTTAATTTACACTAGAATAGCATTAATATGAAAGGTAATCAGTAGGTACCTACTGCTGATTGTTGATGATAATAGTCAACAAAATAGATTCGCATAGGCCAGTGTTGCGAAAAAGAAGCATTAAAACTTATTCCGCAAATGCTTACGATTATTTTCAAGTTATTGAGTAGCATAAAGAAACTTAAACGCAAAAACACAAAAGCAAGATTAGTTGCAATATATCATTAATACATCATTAGAATTTTAATACAAACAACTTCAGTAGTTATGCGAGATTAAGTAGCCAGAACATATTCAGTTCTGATAAGTCTTTTTGTCTTCTCTTACCTTAACATAATCTCTTCTGACCAAAGTGGATAGTGTAATTTATCTAAGCAAAAAAATATCATTAAAGACTTAAGAATACTATCAATGCAGAAAGAAATCAATTGACGATCCGTATGGCGCAATGGCTATTATTTGAAACAGCCGTTCAAAAGGGCTTGGGCTTAACTCCTAGCAAAGGGTTATTTTATTTAAAGGATTTATTTAAAGGATAATGCTCAAGAAAGTATGGACTAAAAACCCGGAGTCGATTAAATCGATTAATGTTTGGCAAGGTAGAATAAACATACTAAGTAGATCAAGAATCCAATAATTTCTTTTGATGAAACAGCCGCCAGGTTATTAAAAAATCGTATCTCATTGACTATAGTTTTATAATCTCGATATTGTAAATTTAGAACGGTTTTACCAACGATATTGTGACGAATTGTGCATAATATTAAGAGTAAAGTACATTATACATATCTGATGATTATTATACTAATAAAATGTAAAGCGGAAGAGTTTGTATGTTTGAACGCGGTAATTTCAAGAATTACTGGTCCGATTTGAAAAAATTCTTTTGTGTTGATTAGTCCATTTATTGAGGAAGGCTTATAGGTGGAGTAAAAAGTTTCCAGATGCGAAGCAAGGGCATAGCATGTTGTTATATAGCTTATAGCCTTCCTCAATAAATGGGCTATTCAACATTAGCGCGTTCAAACAAACAAAGAAACTCTTCTGCTTTATATTATTAGTATAAATAGATAGATAGGTACAATATTATATATTCTCCATCTCTTTCACGAGTGAGCAACAACAAAATAACAAAACCATGAACCAGTAATTAAACGTGCTCCTTTACCTACAGAATTGTTGGATGCTTCTGACCTGATTAGTTATAGTTTTATGCGAAACGAGGGGCGTATTTGCGACCTCTTAGTTATGGTCTACTTTGCTTTTCATGAATTATTTTAATCGACACTGGGTTATTTTTCAGCATCCTCTTTTTGTTCTCGGTCTGGATTTGGGTTCTTGTTTTTGTGTTGTTCATGGCATCCACCGTCCACGCCACATTAGTTTTACTTGAACTTAAGTTGGAAATTAACTGTAAAGATTTAATTTATCCTACACTTTTGTTCATGGAATGTTGCAAATTACATAGTTTATGTAATTTTAAATTTAAAACAAAATTAAAATATTTCAAGATGTATCATTCATCTACGTGCACTTTGTACATACTCGTAAATATCCAGCTATCATGGCGAATAATAGAAAATCACATTCAATCTGGGACCATTCAATGAGTTGTTCTGCCCCATTAAAGTACAGTACCCGGCAAGAAATAATGCACATCGATATTCAGAAAGAGACCCTCGGTTAGTTACGGCTTTGTAGAGCGTTGTCTCTCTCGCACATTGCACTAATTTTGCAATATCTATTAAGAGCTGCTGATAAAGCACCCTATCAAGTACTTATAGTAATAATAATTTGATGTTCCATTGGAGGTTTTAACAACTCTTTATATTTATTTATGAGTGAACGCGACCGTCTTCTACCGAATTCGAAAGAAAAGTGACAAATCAGCGGTAAGGAATGTGTAGTAAGGACAACGCTCTACAAAGCCGAAACTAACCGATTATCTCTTTCTGAATACCAATGTGCATTATTATTTCTTGCCGGGTACTGTAAGCCACATGGTTGCAGGCAGTTATTTCTTAATTTAGCCGGGAGCTATCTACGAAATTTGTTGCTTTTAAGTACATAAGTAGGTACTGTCAAGTTATTTATTCCCCAGTAACATGTTAAAATTAACTATATAATGACAAGTTTCATCTTCCAGAGAACAAGTAAATCATAATACTTTAATCAGTTATGGTAAAATGTATGTAAAGAGCAATTTAGAGTGCAACTCGGTTGTGTGGGCATCAAATGAAGTCAAGTATAAAGTGATGCTGGAACGCATCCAAAATAAGTTCACGCGTCACTTATATCGCAAACCTTACGGAGTTTACCCAGGATACCCGCTGCTGTATCCTACTTTGTTCGTTCTCGGCATGGTGGGATACAGCAAATTAGAAACCAGGAGGGAAATTTTCCTTGCCGAGTACCTTTTTAAAGTGTTGCGGGGAAAAATACATAATCCAACTATCCTAGAACGCCTGCAGCTGTGCGTACCGGATAACTATGCGTCGCGCCGACGCCAGCCGCGGTTGCTAGCCTTACCGCGCGCGCGCACCAACTTGTTGCGCGAGGCTCCGCTCATCACGCGCGCATTGCTCGAACTCTCAACGCGGTATCCATGTCGTGGCCACATCGTTGATTTGCTCACATCATAAAATGATCGACCATATCATGAAATGGTTGCATTTCATGATATGATCAACTGTCTATTGGCCACATCATGATGTGGTTTGAGCAGATCAATGATAAGAAAACGTTTCTCGATATGGCCAACTAAACGCGCGGCTTTTTCATGAAATGGTCAAGATTATTTTGATCATATCGTAAAGTAGTTACATTAATTACCGGCAGAGGCGCTGCAAGCGCTTTGTTTATGTGTAAAAATGGCGGCCGTTGGCGTAAATGTTGTTTCTCTTGTCAATTCGGCCTAGAGTAAAAGAGTAGCAACAATTATTGCTAATTGCAGAATACAATTCACGTCAATTGTTAAAAACGAGTAATATTGAACCGAAGCATAAAAATTGAGTTGATTTTGGATATAAAACAAAGAATAATCATTTCCATTACTACTCAGTCAAATTCTTCAAGGTATAGGTAGGTCGAATTGGTTACAGAACCGAATTAGCCTACCCCTACTCCACGTGGTCTTGTATGCCCTACCCCTAGAGTGTTTTTTAGAACCCGGAGGCGCGGAGGGAGGGCTGCCCCCGCCCGCTGTAACAAAACACAGACACCCGGGCGAGCCGGAGCGGCTGAGGCTGGTCGCCAAAGGCGACCAGCAAGCCGAAGCTGCGCAGGCGAGCGTGGGTGTCTGTGCTTTGTTACGCAAGGGCGAAGGGGCTGCACCTTCCGCAGCGCCGGAGACGTCACGGTTCGAAATTATGCCCTATATTCCGCGTTTTTACGATCCGGCCAAACGTTGATGACCAAATCGTGAAATGTAGACGATTTTACGATCTGGCCAAACTGAGTTGACCATTTCATGAAATGTGACCATTTCATGATAATATGGTCGATAATTTCATGATGTGAGCAAATCTACGATATGGGCACGACATCCACACGGATTGATTTGTTCAGTTGCTCTCTGATCGAGTCACAAAGGTCGTAACATAATTATGTTTGTAGTATGCTATAAATTATAATTGACTGAATTTATTTTACTTTATTTTATTCCTGTTTTTATGTTATTTTTAATTATTATATTATGGATGTGATTACATATTATTATTACTATTTTTTTAATATACAATTTTTCAATTAATTAATTATATGACGGTTATTATTTGATTAAGTTTTACGTTGGATTATAATTGTTAATTTTAATTTTATATTTTTTAACATTTTATTATTTGACATTTTGTTTTAATTATTATTAGGAATTTGACATATTGTACCTACTTATTATCTCTTATTATTGGAATTTATTGTATTATTAAATTTATAAAGTTTAATTTTTATAAAGCCTATCTAACGCATTAGGGACTTAACCTGTAATGTTGATGTAAGGGTGTTACGATAATAAATAAATAAATGTTTACCTGTAAGCCGAGTAGTAGTTTTAATTGGGTCCCTCTAGGAGCATTGTCCACAAGAGATATCTGTGCAGATTTTATTGCCTGCAGTATCTGACCGGGGGCGCCATTTTCATGAGGAAACAGCGATATTTCACTTGACCACTAGAAGAAAAAGAACAATATTCTATATAATTATCATAATCGATTTGTTCTTACTTATCAATTTGGTCTGACAACAATTCCATGTTATGGTAAGTGGCAATGAAGTCTCAGATTTTGGACGGACTAATAAAATGAACGCCGCGTCGTGCATATCAATGAAATTGTTTCGAAAATACCTGCGAGTGTGGATACACTTATCTCAATTATCAGGTTGCCAATAGCCCAAATGTTACAACAGTATCTAATACGAAGTTCGTAGTACGAACGTCGTCAAATATTAGCTTCTTCAATAAAAAGCTGTTTCGATATGAAGTACCACCAGACCCTCGCAAGGATCCAAAGCTTCTTTATTTATGAGTTCTTCTTGTGTTCGAGAAAACTTCTACTCCTAACAAATCAAGATCAGTGTATTCTACGTGGACAATCTGAAAATAGGCGCAAAGGGCACCTCTTAGGTGTGAACAGAGACATCTGTATTTTTGTGCCGTCTCATAAGATGGTCCCATTCGGACTCTGCTCGTAATGTGAGAATCATCAATTTTACCATGGCCTCTCTTTTTTCATACCTTCTAGCTCGAACATTCGGCATGTATCTTTCCACTACAGGGATTCTGCATACCAAAGGTATCAGGCATGAAAAGATTAACAAGCATAAGGATTAGTAGAGCGTAACAGAGAGTACACCTATTTGGAACACTTGCGTTTGTTGCCATTGATTATAATGAACAACTATCTATCGACAACATCTTGGAAAAAACCTTCACTCAGGAATTTTTCAGCTTATCAGTTTTTGGTGCCTTCCATAATGTTGGTCTCTAAAGAGATCTTTTTTACTAGATATATCATGGGACGCGAATTGAATATATATATCAAAGTGTGGAGGTAGGTTGAGGAGGAGGTAATTGAAATTGAGGGCAATTATTAGGATCGACATGGCTACTTTTTTTTGGGCGCAGGCTGCATGTATATTTTGCAAGCTTTCAAAGATTTGGGTCAATGTCAGTTGTTATGAAACAGAGGTGATACAAAAATACTAAGAGGATAGCTACTTACTACTACTACTGTCTACAGTAGGTTGTGCAGAAAAGTAATGCAATAGTTTAAATAATTAATAAATAAATGATTAATAAATACATTATGTTATTCAAATACTTACAGTTTCAGTTTCTTGCCAAATAGCACTTGTATCAGCAGCATTACTTGAATTAAACGAATTTATGAGCTTCTTCTGTATTGGTATAAACTTTTGATTCCTCACTTTGTACTGTGCTGGCAAATAGTTGAGGTAGTCGTATATGTCTTTGAATACACTTGAAGTAAGGTCAAGTTTAAGGCTGGGTACGTTAAACGTAGAAGGTCTATTAGCTTTAGTATTGAGGGTGTAAAAGAAATAAATATTGAGACCTACAAGGAGAAGGAGAAAGAGAGAAAATCCGAAGGCATAATTCATAGACATGTTCTTTATTACCCAGTGTCTCAATAACCTCATGCTCAAACCTTCAGATTCACCTTCACTTTGCGTCGCACCGGGGTAATTTATTTTAGAACATCTCTCGTAATAAACAACATTGAGTGGTAACTAATTTAGCTAAAAAATTAAATGCTTGTGTCTAGCACACACATTCACAGTCACATTCTACGAGTTCACTTTCTACTTTAAAAGGATCATGTTCTCACATTATAACCATAAGTTTCGAATATTATGACCGATTTAATCGTCCTTTTATTTCATCTCTATTTAACATTTTAAACTTTACTGTTGCTGAACACAAGTGACATTTCAATATCAAAAACAAAACAAGGAAATGAAAATAAAAATAAATTGTTGTGTCAACATGTCAAAATGCCATTGTCAGTCTGATTAATACTGACAATCTGCAATGTCACTGTCAAAGACCTCAATAGTCGCTGTCAGGGCGGCACAGGCTGTGAATATCTAATACCATAGAGTATAGAATAACCACAGAGAATAATGAGCAGCATCTCTGCCAATGCCAAATTATAGTGGCGAGCATTAAAACAATGACACTCTAGAAAAGTTTAGAAAACTTAACGTTTTGGTTAGTTTATTATTATGTGTATCCAATAAATTTTTTATTCTTAACTTATAATCAGTTTATGATATTTACAGTATTTTATGGTACATACATTCTTAAAAATATAAACAAAATAAAAATGTATACTATGTCATAGTATCTCAATGGTTTTGGTGGCGTAATAGAATCGATATGTTGGCGCGAAAAAAATTAAGGTTGTGTTTAAGCTTAAGTAAATATTTGGCGAGAAAACAGACATAATAACCCGATTTTAGTAGGTAGGTAAGTACCTACCTATTCAGTTTCTTTCCAAGCTAAGTTAACTTACTTTTTTGATGGATTAGTTAAGTTAGCAAGCTTGCTATCTGGCTGGTGGTTTTTGACCTACTTATCTATACGTATCGATGTTGAAGTTAGTTATTTTTCTGAATTAATAACTGTTAAACAACGGTTTATATTAAGGGTATTAAAACTTACTTGCTAAAACTTGCACATCTCAAGCCAACTGATGCAAGCGATGCAACAATAGTCCTAGGAACTTCATTCGGTTCAGCTCCACAGAACCCCCGGTGTGTGCAAGTGTAGCCAAGTTTGTATCGTTTGTTTACCAAGACGCTGCACGCGACTGTTTGCCCTCGATACTAACGCGATTACGCCCAATCAGCAGCGTCGCCGCCCTAATTGGGCGCCCCCATGCGAGGGCGGCGCTTTTTTAACAGTTTGCGCAAACACTGCCTGGCTTTAGGGTTACTGTTGATGTGAAGAATACCGGGCACAAATAAAAATCAGGATTTCATTCTCTAACTTAAGTTTTATAAATTGAATTCAATACAAACTTTTATATGCCGTAGTAAGTTGGTATTTAAAATCTTTTCGTTTTCTTTTCAACTTATAATGCGTCTGCGGTGCCCTTGAAATCAAGAAAGTCCAACTATCAGGAATTTGGTAACTTTACCAATTTTAGTTGCCTATAATGAAGTATAATTGACGTAAATGCACTTTTTAGAGGCGATCTTAGTCCTCACCACCACAGCACCACATTTACAAAGAACAAACGAACGAGATTCTTTTTAACAATAATTCCTAGATGGACTAATACTAACAATAATAAACAGGACTAAGTCACCAACAGTTCCTGCCCCTGTCCGCATACTTAGGTACCTAGTAACAAACCAATGTTATAATAGGTACTGCATGATGACCCGACAATCTTAGTCCATATTTAAGTCTTGTTCTAGGGCTAGGCGTTTGCTCCCAAAAATGTACAAGAATAAATTGTAATTTCTCAGTTCCAATCCAACTCATTTGCAAAATCTTATTGGTGGTGTGTAAAAAAGTTAAAAGTGAACATGTGCTTGAGTCACTTTCCAAATTCTTATTTGAAATCACATTTGTGTAGGTACTCCCCCGAATTTGTCGCGAAATCACAATAGATACGAGGTGACAGGAATTATTATGGTTATCGATAACACCTATTATTAATACACATAATATGTAATAAAAGAGAACACTTACTACCACAGCTTACTCTACTAGCTTGTTGACTATAACTTTTTAAAAATTACGTGTGAGAAATTATTGTGAGATTTGGCATATTTAGGTACAGTTTGTAGGTACCAACGCATGACTAGACGTAGACACAGATCACAGATAGGTCCTACATCAAGTTGTACGGAGTATGTATGATTTCATTATTCGGAAGCAGTGGGTTGTCCGTCGGTACGCCATCAATCAGCGGCAAATGTTGAAACAATACCGCCGGGCCCGGGGCGCCGCGCCGCCCGAGCCGCCCGACACCCTGATTTATGGCCAGGGCCCGCATCTGCATGTTCACTGAAAACTGGGATAACTTAAATATAAAATAGGAATGAAAGTAATATGTGAGTAGGTATTAAATAATACGTATTTTTTTAATATCTGCGTACTGAGGTGGTGGATTCTTGTGTAATAATTTTAAAATCTATAAAAAGTTTAAAGCAGAGATGTAGTTGCGTGCAAAAAAATCTATAATTGTGGTACTGACGCTAACGCTACCATCACATGGGCGTAAGGTGAAAAATTCTTATTCACTGAGCATTACTTTTCTGGCAAACAATAGGTTTTGTAGAAACGAGCCATTTTGATTAAGATGTATATAGAGATTGTAGAGTTTGTGAAGTTAGTTCGAATAGAGTTAGGAATTTAACCCTACATTAGATCTGGTAACTTTTTGACAATACAAGCCGTATTGTCTCCTCTTGGCAACATTTTTAAATAAAATTGTTTTTGATGGGATAAAATAATATTCTTCATTCATTATAATATCATAACTATACCTAGGTATGCTCCCATTTCGCATTATATCCGGTAAAATCTTGAAGGCATGATTTTGATATCCCAATACTCAATAGAATGTAAACCATGGTTCCCCTATAGCTTACAGGGTGACTACCGAAGTTATGTAATTGTATCAGTGATCAGTGATTACCGCGGAGTTAGTGTGGGTTCATTGCGTGTTAGAATAGTGATGTATCTGTCTCCACGCTAATTAATCATTTGTTTTAATTTAGTGCTATGACACGAATGGTTTTTTTATAATTTTTAAATCTAAGTATACAAAACTAGTTGCTAAATAATACATTTAAGTAGGTATCTAGGTAGGTACTAAGCAAACTTACAGTTTATTATATTATAACATAAATTTAACCAGTCGAATCTGATGGGAACTTTGAGGAAAACATTGTTTTCGATGATTAGGGATAAAAAATACATAAGTCAAAAGTCGCGAAATGGATCAAAGTTAAAAAAAAACTCCATAAACTTAATACTGTGATACGATTGTATTAAATATGTATATTATTTATGATACTAGTAATTCATGTTACATACAGCTATAAACAGCGTTAAATATTAACACTAAATTGCACATAGATACCTAAGTACTATCCGAGAGGAATTTCATACATCTTTAACTTTTATTTACAAGACAGATACTAACGAAGACTTGAAAATTAAGCTTTATTATGTGTTCAATATTTAAACATTTAGTAATAAATTTAGAATTTATAATGTTGATAGAAGGAAGTTGTCTCTCTTTCGAATAACCTTAAACTTATCACAGTTTATTTATTTACAGCTAATGTTTAGTTATCTTTGGTCAAATATCTTATAAGTACGATAAATGTCGTAATTTAAAACACCGTCACTCATAGCATCCGTTGAAAATTCACTCTTAAAGTTAACAGAACAGTCGATTTGCACTGGAGTCACATGTGACAACGTGACTACACTTCGGTCGCATTCGATACGGAATTTTATTTGCATCCCACACAAATGCCAGCTTTCCGCTCCTGCGATTAGGGTACATTGCAGATTGACGGCGAGAATGTAAAATGCCGTTAGTTACGCTCACAAGGTAAATTGAACTGTGAGCACAGGAGTTAAGTTACTTTTTAGCGGGGAGCGGCAATTCCGTATTCGCAGCGACTCAGGTATAGTGGTTATGTGTCGGCGGGAGCGGGAGCGGGAGCGGGCGCGGGCGCGGGCGCTGAGGGCGGAGGCGAGGCGCGCGCGGCCGCCAGCGCCGCGGCGTGCCGGCGCGCCTTCAGCCGCAGGTCGGCGATGGAGGAGGAGCGGCAGCGCGCCGCCAGCGCCGCCAGCCCCGCGTACGGCGGGCACAGCGCCGCTGCCGCCGCCGCCGCTGCTGCGCTCGCGTACTGCACAGCCAACATCAAGATCATGTTTTTTAGCTTCAAGCTATTAACGACCCACTACTGAGCACAGGTTTCTTCTCATAAATGAAAAGGCCTAGAGCCAACTGCGTGCTGGTGTGCAAAACAGTATTGCACGCAGGTACTCATACAGACAGCAGCGACCTTAATAGCGATACTGTGGGGCCCTGGAAGAGTGTGACGATCCTCACGCTGCTCCAGTGCGGATTAGCAGAGGAGTTAGTGGATAATGTTTGGTCGTTTTGTCGATTTGGACTCGTCGGTATCTTACTTGTGTGACCTGATTGAGCAATTAGCGGATCTACAATGTTTACGCTGCAAGACTTCTCAAAAATTTTACACGAGTCCCTTCATATGTACTGATGCGCTCAAACTACCTACCTACTTAGGTAGATTAAACACAAATACTTAAATGACAATTAGTTATTTTAGTTTTAAAAAGTTAACCTGATGTGCAGCAGCAGAGAGCAGCGCAGAGTCAAACGGCGCAAAGGCAGCGGAGGGCGGGTGTGGTGCGAGTGGCGGCAGGGGCTGCGGCGGCCGCGGGACGCCCGCTACCGCCGGCACTGCGGCCACGCCCGACAGCCGCGGCACCGACACGTACGGCGCCACACGGCAGGGCTCCAGTGGTGTCCCACCGCCACCTACGAGAAGACCTGTGCAGGTGGACAAATTTTAAATGACTGTGAACCTGTTTGTATGCGTTTGTTGCCCGTGGATCTACTCTGGAGTCCTAACAGTACGACCCCAAGCCGTGTAACCAAGTAGCAAGACCAAGGAATAGAATCAGGGGCAGCAAACCTATGTATATTGCTGATTAGCTGCTAACTGACAGCTTTATAGTAAGCCACCATTTGCCAAACACTTCTACAATTTGCAACGTAGCAGAGTATCGATCGATGCTGATGATGTTAAACTTTGACTAAAACCAATGTTATTGGCTGCTCAAATTACCAGGGTACAACATTGCAATGTGAGTAGGTAAGTACTAAGGTACTCTAAGGTCGTCTTATAAAATTTTGTTAACTAGCTATTGTTCTCGCCTTCGCTTGCGTAGAAGTCGGAAATAGTTTTAAATTATCCCAAGGCAACGTTTTATTACAATAAAAGTGTAATCATGATGAGTATTATCACTTACTAAAGATTGATTCTCCGTAGAGAGTTTCATCCCCATTTTCATCCCCATAATTCATGTTATGATTTTGTACTTAATTTATGAGTAGGTAATGTTGATACCGGTTACCCATAGTCATCATCAGTTCATCTTTAAAACCGAAGACATCAGTAACACGTCAGCCAAGAAAATCTGTCGTGTTGTTAATAAGTAAGGTCTTCTTTGAAAACTTTAAAACCACAAAACCATTATGAAGTACACCCCACCCCCCAGCTGACACTGTACCTCGATCCAATCGATTGACAGAGACAAACGAGCTATTACTCTCCTTGTAAATCCGTTTAGATCCGTTCCCGAACTCCACTTAATTAAATTGATATTTAAGTAAGCATCATTTGCTCGTAAATTAACTGAGATTCGTTGTTTATAGTCCACCCGGCGGGAGAAGAACGCAATTAATAAATTAGCGCGGATCTTCCCGACTTAAGGTGTTCCCGGCACCCGTTTCTTATACAGGATTCCTTCATTTGATTACTTGGAAATTGAGATTTCCCCTTTGATAACTCGTTAAAGGAAAATAGACGGGAGACATCACAAGATTTTTTATTGTGCATAAAGGACGACAGACATCATAAGTTTTTTTTCTTGTGTACAATTATTAACTAATTTTAGTTATACTACATGTTAGTAACATTTTTATATTATTTGAAAAATAAGAGGAGTTACTATATTTTCATTGAGTTTAATTTTATTATTATTAGGTACACAGATAATCACAAAAGCTGTAAAGTAATTAGGAGCTCTATGGGAACTTTCACACACTCTACGCCCATGTTCCTCATGATACTTATTTGGCCGAGTAAGGATAAAGAGAATCAAATCATAAAAGTTATTAATGAATGCTATTCTTAAATAAAAATCATAAACAGGCAAGCAAGTAGGTAACTAATGTAATGGCGCCTCAATTCCTAGGTACCTTACCGGAGAATCATTGGCTGTGTATACGTGCACTACCGACTTTACAACGGTGAGTGCTTCGATTTGGATTTCGCCCTTTCAACATCACACCACCCGCCGAGGATTGAAGTTCCATCCACGCCGTTTGGATCCGTGGAGAAAAAAAAATCTTTACCTTTTTAATTCCGTTAGGCGATGAGTTTCAATGAAATATGAAAGAATCTTCCATTAATTCTCTTAAAGAATGGTTATGCAAAATTGAATCATATCTGACCAAGGAATCACGTTGTAAAGGATTTTAATTAATGATATAATATTGGTTAAGGGGATTTGTATACGTCTAGTCCAAAAATCCCCTTCGGCTATGCGAAGGTGATTTGTGGACAAAATTTCCACAAATCCCCTTCGAAGGGGATCTTGGAAGGGGATTTGTGGTATTCCACATATAGCCGATGAAACATGCGTGCTCGGCAATGAAAAAAGGATCCACGGCAATGAAATAACTGTGCCACGGGAATGAACACATCCACGGAAATGAAAATCCATATTAAACATAATATTTTATCTGAGTATTATTCTTACATACAATAGATATATACGCCTGTCTCCGAGAGGGAAAGACATACCCGGACTGTTTCTCTTCATTTGATCGTATCAATTCCTCCCATATTATACCACAAACAATGGATTGGTTCCACCCAGAGTTTGTGTATGGGAGTACCTAAGATTTTGATAGATATTTAAAAAAAATGGGAGTAGAATAAAGAGAGAAAGACTGTAGCACTGAGGTCTTTAATTAGCGTTGCAAGTGTAACTCAACAGTCTTTATTTACTTATTCTACTCTCATTCATTTTTTATAATATCTCCTTGCCCAAATTTCATTCTCATACAAGTGGTGGAATCAACATCTTATGAATAGCAGTTTTGATTCCTTTTAGACCAATTTTTGCTACTCATTATAAAATACACGGCCTCCTTGATTCTCAATTTTTACTATACTCCTAATATTCTTCTCTATTAGTCCTAAAATCTGCAAATGGATTAAATTGGAGCTCCGTTTGTCCTAATCTTGTAATTCAAATAGTTTTAATCTAAACTAGTGATATTTACAAAAACAAAAAATTCGACTGTATAAATTGGTACACTTTTAAATAATTTGTGTGAAAACAGTGTTAGACGTTATATGATATATATTTTTTTGAAATGGCCTTTTCACGATCTTTCATTTGATACCCATATTGCTAAGGTAAAAACAAACCTATCCCTTTTTTACATTTGCGGGCGCCATTTTGAAAATGTAACTAGCCAATTATGCTACCACTATTATGACAAATTCAACGACACGTTATTGTCAAAAGCCGTTCAGCCGTTTGAGCTGTAGAGCGTGCCAAAGAAAAGAACATAATATATCATAATTATACAAACATTTATTGATACATACAACACGTACATACAAACACTTTAAAAACATTGCCCTCCTTCTGATGCAGTCGGGTAAAAAGGGAATGTCCGATTTTGAGAGTCAAAAACAACCTGTGCACGGCGATGAAAACAAGCAACGGAAATGAAACACAAGGACACGGCAATGAAACTCAAGTGTATTACAAGGCACGGCAATGAATTTTTTTTCATTGTCGTGTCTTTTTTTTCATTTCCATAGCAAATTTTGACCACGGAAACCACGGAAATGAAAGCATGGCGATGAAAACCAAGGCTTAAATATAAAATAACAAAAAATCTATTAGTTATTCGAAGTAATAAACACTTCATAATTAAACATAACAGAAATGGCATTCTATCGAATGATCAATCAAGAGGTCAAACTCATTCAAATAGAAGTTATATCCACGGCGATGAAAGAAAAAATGTCCACCAACAGAAAAATGGAATACTTATATTTTATAGCGCGGAAACTAAGGCACTTAGGCATGTCCTTCCGCGTCGAGCACTTAGATGGCACTAATATGCAACGTTTAGTACACAAGGGGCGGGACGCAAGTCGTTAGATAAAACAATATTCTTCAAAATGTTTAGGCCATGGCGATGAAAGGTGGTTCTGGGACAAGTACATTTTTATTAGCCATTCGTTGTATTGTTTAGATATTTGCATACATGTATTACATAACAATACTTTAACTATTCACGTATCAAATAAAACTAAATTTAAATATAAATAATCAATAGATTTTTATCAATGAGGCTTAATACACATCTAGGTGACATGTGGACAGCCACGGCAATGAAAGATTTCGAGGTTCAACATTTTTTTTAAGAGTACCTATTATACCTATTAAGAAAATATTTAGTGCCACACATAGATGACCAATTCACCTAACCAGAAAAAAATATTTGAACATTACAACTATGTTTTTTAGTATCGATTTCATCGATGCCACGCAATTTTTGGTCGCGGGAAATTCACCCAAAAGAGTTCTCCTTTAGAACTGGCATTGCATCGGCGACTCCCTTACCATCTACCACTTACCATCAGATGTTTAACGGCAGCCTACCTGGCATTAAAAAAAACTTTAAAAAGTTTAATAGGGGTGCAATTCAGGTATTAAGGATTACGAACTTTATCATTCTGCTCTAGATAGAGTTGTCAGAATACTAAATTCGGTACAAAAAAATTGCGAGTTAGTTAGTAGTTTATTATATAGGTACCTACTGATAAATAAATTAAATGGATTTGACAGTATCATGGTGGTCACTTAGCATCAGATGGCTTGTCTACTGATTTGTAGATTATTAACGTATGAAAGCGTCTGAAAACTTCGTAACTGGACTACTAAGGTTATTAATTCACGAGTACATTTGCAGACAACGGGTTTCGATGAAGTTAGGTTTAATATGTGCAGCGGGCGGGCGCGGGCGAGCGGCGCGGGGCGGGGCGGCCGCGCGTCTCTCTGTAAATCAGCACGCTCCGGCTCCCGTCGCCCGTCGGCATTATCAAAATGGATGCTCCCTGCGTGTATGAGTTATTTCCATATTTGACACCGAATTACTTTCGAGAAGTGTCGACATAAATACGAGCGGGCGCACGTCCAGCGCCCCCACCGCTCGAGAGCTCGCCCTTCGCCCCGGCGCGGGCGGCCGCCGTGCATTTATTTGATTAACTCTGAGTTGTTTAATTTAATCGAATTAGAAGGTAAGCAGGCGCGGGGAGCCTCGCTCTCGCTTATTTTAAAGCGTTCGGAACATCTTTACAGCGGTTTCTGCGCAATAAAACATCGCCACCCTCGCAGTGTGCGGAATAACTTTACAATTTCATGAACAGGGGAACAATTAGGTGTATTCTTTTTTTAAATTTCACAGCGGCTCCGCGGCCGTTACAATTCTTATAACGGGTGCCGGCTCGGGCGCCGGAGATTCATTTCTTCGTTAAAAATGAATTCTTAATTGCATCGAGATTCAGTGCCGTCGCTTTAGGATTTATTCTGCAAGTCTAACGTAAAACGAAATTTTTATTTTAACCACTCATAAAAAGAACAATTGTTTTTGAGCGTTTTTAAATGACTTAATTTATGTAAACTCTATTTGGCGGTAGTGACTATGCTTTAATTGATATTTAACTTGGTAAACCTACTTAGCCCCTATAAGGGATGTATAAATATTCTTAGTGCATTGGCATAACACTGAAGGAAGAAAAGCACAAAGTTTCATGTTTTTTGGTCTTCTGAATTCAGACCATGTGTAAACGAATAACTAGGTACCTACCTAAGTACCTACGAGATATTAAGTATAATAACAGATACATCATAGGTCAAAATGCAGTATAATAATAGATATGGTATATTACAAATCTATTCATCTATAAGCGTGACTATCAGAATAAGCGGTCGCATAAATGCATAACTAGATTTGGAATCTCGACGGTTGCTCAAAGGGGCCAAAGCGGCAAAACATAGCAAATAACCGTTTCATTTCACTTTACATGATTGTTCTCGTGTTAGCGCGGGGTGCGGGCGGGTGCGGGGCGCAGGGCGCGGGACACATAAGTTAATAAGACATTTAGCAGGGGATGGCGGGATTGCGTCCGAATGACTCCCGCGGGGAATCATTTTATTCGATTCCGAGAGCGGCTTTTTTCCGCTTTACGCTCCGTTTAGCGGTTGCTCGATGCTCTGCAATCACGGGTAGTGTTACGCGGGCACGTCGCGGCCGCGTGTCGTCTTCGGTTTGCTAAAGTGACGTTATGAGCAGAGACAGCAGTTGCCACAAACAGGATGATATGGCATTAGTATTGACATATTTTTCTCGCTGTGTGTTACTGGGAGAGTAGGAATGTAGAGCAAGGAACGGCTTATCGTAATATTCGTAATTGATGTTACTCATACGAGGATATTTTAGTTATGATGAATATTTTCAATTCACATTGGATATTTTCATAAATATTCAATGAACTGACTTCCCTGTCTTTTACCAATTATATTTACCTAATCTAAGTACCTTTATTTTTATCCTACATCATGACCTTATTAGTTAAGTATTAAACTTTAACTTTTTTTACAACTTTAAGCTTAACTTTCTTATGAAACCAAAGAAACTATTATAACCCAAAATGAATAAACACGTTTCATACCTAAACTGAAACTCAAAATAAGAGTTACAGGAAACTTACTTCCATTGGTTATAGGTTACCTACTCTCGTGGTCAGTTATGTTTATTGCATTTTTACGGGTGTGATGGTACGGCGGTAATCTGAATCGAGGAGGTCGGGCATTCGCTAAGTGCGTTGTGCAATTCCCTGGATTTATCACCACACGTGTACCGTGTATCGCTTTCCGTTTTTTGCGAATCTCGCGCGGATTGCCGCCTCGGCTCGCCATTTTAATTATTCATCCGCGTGAGTTATGGTCGAATTAAAAAACTGTTAGAGTCGGACCGGCGCCGGCGGGAGTTGTAATCGAGTTAGACGGAGTGATGGAGAATACATAATAGCCCTAGCTGTGCCGACTGAAGTAGATAAATTTGTAGACGGTACGAGAAAAAAATGAACAAGTACAAAATATAACCAGAGTATTTTTCCATCTGTATACAAACATACTCGTTGACCAACTCTTTAAACCCAGACAAAATATGTGAACCACCTTGTTTAATATAGTGATAAGATGATAAAGGTGACAATGATATAGGTTACTGACTATGATACTGTAGTACGTAATACCTACCCACGAAGACTGATCTCAGATGAGAAAATAGTTACTCACAGTATTTTTAATAAATAACATAATATTTGTAATAATTAGTCAATCACTTGAATTTGGATGAGATGTCATGCCAGTGGCCGAGTCAAAACCACCGGTCTGGTGTAATGTGTAGTGTAATTCTGTAATTTACGGTACTAAATGTGCCACAAAGAACCTTTTGTTGGGGGACGAACACACTTGTTACCTACGTTTATCCTGCAAATTGAGTTAAAATTTCCAACTCCACGATGTCACCGAACTATTTAGATATGTTATGAAATAATCTCAATAACGATAACTTATTACGTTACAACCATATTTCTCTAATTTATTGTTAGACCACTCGTAAATGGTTTTGCAAAGATTTCAACACACTCGTCAATTAACGTGATACATTTAGTCAAGAAAGTATCAGGAATGGATGATTTGTTTATGGTTCTAAATTCAAATTTTCGTTTTTTTTGTTGTTGTTAGATTGGCACAACTGTTTTCCATTTTGGCGCGGAGTTTGAGTTGCATCTGTCATTTATATTAATTAAGGTAAAGGGCCACAACTTCGTGCTAGTACATTACTTCGTTAGTTTTGCTTCAGGCGCAAAAAATAAGCTACGTACATAATATACATTAAAATTATACATCAGAATAAAATATCTATCTCCTAACCTGTCTAAAAAACCAAGTTCCAACATTCTACCTACTAAACTCAATGAAATAAAACGCTTGCAAGTCTCATCGGCCACAAACGTCGGTGAGAGGTGAATATGCTTCCCTATACCGTAAGGCAGGCGCTCAAAGTTCTTAAGCTCATAGAGAAGAAACGGTAAGTCCATTCAAATAAAAACTTAAACAGTGATTTTATATGTCCCTTAACAATTGATTTGACTCATGAAAAAGTTCCATGCAGCTTGAAATGCTTTTAAAATAGCAATAAACTGACTGACGAAATAGCGGTCATTTTATATTTCGGGTGTCTCCTGTTTCGTGACATTCACGAATTAGGGGTTTTATAGATACATTTTCGTTGTTCGTGTTCATATATTATAATTGAAAAAATTGAAATATAAATGAAAAAAACGAATAAGGTATTTAATTTCAGTACTTGTGAGCTAAATTCGGTATATGTTTTGTTTACTAGGAAATCCATAATACGAGCTTAAAGATGACCCAATTCTACAATTTTGAACTAAATTCGCATAGGTACTAGCAGCATAATTTCGTTTGTTATTCGATTTGTTTTGTCAATATTCGTATATTTTATTATATAAATAGTGTACTGAATAGTCAATTTATATAATCTAGAAAGAATCTCATTACTTGAGTGTGGTAATTTCGAAAAATCAATAACACGAAACAAAGGACTTATCTTTTGTTCCTTGTCCGTTAGTTCGTTACAAATAATTTTAAAGTACTTCCAGTCACTTTAGCATAATATTTTTTTTTTTTATTTAATCATCACTTTAACAATTTATAAACAATTTGGTATTGATTAGCAATAGGAAACCACAGAGGTTTAATTTAATTTATATGAGATGCTATCATTAAACAACCTCGGATGAAAAATACCTAAAAAGCTGATTTTTCGTATAGGTGTTTTTGTATAGGTATAAATTTTGGCAGTCATGTTAGATCTCGGAAGTCTTATAAAAGACGCACAGGACCTAATAGTAACTCAACATCAAATGTGAAAAAGTCTGCTTTTGCGATTATATTGGTTTCTTTTTTGTAGAAATAAGGTAGCAATCGAGCAGGCAGCACCACCTACCTATACTTCTATACTAATAATATAAAGCGGAAGAGTTTTTTTGTTTGAACGCGCTAATCTCAGGAACAACTGGTCCAATTTAAAAAATTGTTTTTGTTTTGAATAGTCCAATTATTAAGAAAGGCTATAGGATATATAACATCACGCCACTACCGAAAGGAGCGGAGCAACAAGTTTCCCGAAGCGAGGGAGTCTACTTAATAATATTTTCTAAGCGTGATGTTATTATAGCCTTCCTCAATCAATACACTACTCAACACAAAAATATTTTTTGAATTCGAACCAAGTACTTCTTGACATTACCTAGCGCATTAAAACAACCCTTCCCCTTTATATTATTACAAGCGGATGTCGTCCTGCAACATACATAATATATTATATTATTAAGTAGACGCCCTCGTTTCGCTTTCGGAGACTTGTTTCTCCGCTCCTTTTGGTCTTAGCGTAATGTTATGTAAGTATTAACCTTCCTCAAAACAAAAAGAATATTTCACATCGGACCAGTAGTTCCTGAGATTAGCGTGTTCAAACGAACGAACAAACAAACTCTTACGCTTTATATTATTAGTATAGATATAGTATAGACATTAAGTATCAAAATATAGTATTTAAATATATATATTTTTAGAAATTACCAAAAAAACTTTAAAAAAGTCGGCGGAGGCTTAACATACCGAAATATGGGACACTTACCTTACAGTGTTGTTGTATTGCGAATTTCATAATGGACAAAAACATCGAACAAAGAGTTTGTCTTAAATTTTGCATCGCCAAAGGAATTTCGTGTTCAGAGTCACTGAAAATGTTACAGAAGGCTTATTCGACTTTATCAAAAACACGTGCTTGTGAGTGGTACAAAGCGTTCAAAAGCGGTCGAGATGTGATGAAAGATTTGCCTCGCACTGGTAGGCCATCAACGTCTGCAACTGAAGGTAACATTGTAAAAGTGAAGGAGATAGTGACTGAAAATCCTCATTCAACTTTGAGAGAGATAGCCGCCAAACTTTCTGTGTCTCACGAATCGATCCGGACCATTTTAAATAATCACTTGGGTATGAAACATGTTTCCGCTCGGCTAGTCCCAAAAGACCTGAATTTTCTCCAAAAACTCAATCGCATGAGAGTCGCTGAGGACATGCTAGAACGAGTCAATTCTGACCCAACATTCATAAAACGCATTGTTACTGGTGACGAGACGTGGGTTTACGAGTTTGACATGCAAACTAGTCAACAAGCTTCGGAGTGGCGCCTTCCAACTGAACCGAAACCGAAAAAACCACGCCAAATTCGATCAAAAGTCAAAGTCATGTTGACTATTTTCTTTGACTATCGCGGTGTTGTGCACTCGGTATTCTTGCCTTAAGGTCAAACGGTAAATAAAGAATATTATTTGAGCGTTATGCGGCGTTTAAGAGAGCAAATTCGACGAAAAAGGCCAGATTTGTGGAAAGAAAATTCTTGGATTTTGCACCACGATAATGCGCCTTCGCACAAGGCCATCATTGTGAACGAATTTTTGTCCAAACACTCAACAAATACTATCGAGCAACCACCATATTCACCAGATATGGCTCCAGCCGACTTCTTTCTATTTCCTAAACTTAAACTTACCACTTCGTGGCACCCGTTTTCAATCGGTAGAAGACATAAAGGAGAATTCGCGGCGAGAACTAAACTCAATTCCGGAAACAACGTTTAAAAATGTTTTGATGAGTGGATTATTAGCATACTTTGAAGGTGATAAAATAAATTTGGATGAATAACAAACGTTTTGTGTGTTATTGATCTTTTCCCGGTACTTTCTTGACAGAGTAGTATATGTATGAAAATATTGAAACTATTTTTAAGTAGTAAACAGACTGGGTTTTTCCCGTTGGCTCCCATTCCCGTTCTCACCCGTCTCACTAGACCCCGAAAACGATTAATTTGATTTATAGTTTGTGAGTACTTTTGCCTTCTTTTTTCAACATGTACAGTCGATATAAAAAGTTCTTTAAAGTAAGATAATGTTTTTAGCAGGGCAGTATAGTTACCGTCGTATCAGCCGTGATACAGAGTCCCCGGGCTACAGGGGCCCACAACGAGTGTAAGCAAAAATTTGTAAAATGTTATCCACAATGTCACTTACTCGTAGTTCCCGGGAAAAAAACATAAATACTAATAATATCTTCTTTATTAACCCAAAAGAACCTAAAACAATGATCTTTTAGATTTTTTGTCTATTTGTATGTGACTTAATTACTTTTATTGTAGTTAATTTAGCAAATTATTAAGAAGGTATATGAAAATAAGACTGATTTTGCATTTAAATTTTTATTACATGTTTTTATACCACTTATTTGTGTATTAAATTTAATTGCCTTTATTGTTAACTACTTTTATTTTACTCCCAATTGTTTTAGTAAATAACGACACACAAATAGCCTCATTCTCTAGGATTCCGTCTCGTTGCTTCCATGGGCAATATGATACCCAGACCAAGAACCAGACCAAATCCAGATTACTTAGAAGGGCAATTCAAGTTATCCAATCAAGTCCGGCATGGTTAAATTTTTACTTTAAGACTTTTTCTTATAACTGTATTTTTAAGCGATGTTTAATTTTATTTGACGTTATCAGTAAAATCGGAATTCGGGGTATAGTGGGACGGGTGAGAATGGGAATGGGAGCCAACGGGAAAAACCTAGCAGACTACTCTAATTCTACGCTCATCGTACATTCGTTGGAGAAGATTTCCTTTCGCAACGTTCACCAAACTTTGTGGACGTAGCAATTTCAGCCATTTCCACGAGCTATATCGGTAACTAGTTTGTTTTCGAATTGAATCACAACGATACATCTCGGGTATCTTTATAGCGTGCTCTGTGACTTTGAGCTTGTGTAGGTACAAGGTGTAGGTAAGTAGGTACCCATATGGGTTAAACGTGGCACTGATGGCATTTATTTACATTTATAATTTTTAACTTATATTTATACTCACTTTTGAAATATGTATGTTATATCCTTCCCATCTTCGATTCCAAGACTCATGGAGCTGGTTGCTTAACTCTCTTTCATTTTAATCACAAGTTATATTGGTTGATGTACCCAGTGTAGGCATTTGAGTCGCCGAAGATATGAAATTGCCCCTCCCCGCTAATAACAACTTTATTACGTGTGCTCACAGTTAAAACCTTTTAAGCTAAATTTACTTAAGGCATTTTTAAGTCTCACCGTCAATCTACATTGAACGTTTTTTACAGGGATCGAATGCTTGTATTTGTATTAGCTGCCATTAAAATAAATTCCATATCGACTGCGAACGAAGTATAGAGAGCCGATTAATGAGTGAAGTGGTAGACGGTAGTTTATATTAGCCCAAAAAGCTGCGGCAGCGCATTAGTGAGTGAGAGGGAACGACATGACTACTTGATTATCATCTGATAATATAAAATATCTGAATATAACTGTTTCTTACCTTTGTGCATCTGGCTTTCGTGCTTGCGGCACTTCGCTCGACGATTTTGGAACCAGACCTGAAAGCACAATGCAATTAGTTTGGGAAATAAGGTCCTAAATTTAATAGACGTCCTATAAGAATGAGGCACGTCCGATCAGATAGTAATAAAACCAATTAAAATGTAAACAATAATTATAGAATAATGTGACAGCCCTGGCGTACCTCGCTAAACAATAAACAATAGGGGCCATAAATATGCCAGGCGAAACAATAGAACAACGGCCGTCTCGAAAGTACGCACGCGCACGACGCTTCGACCATTACGGCAATAGTCATACGGGCGAAAGTCGGTTGCAAGGAACGTTCTCGAATCTTGTTCGGAGCGGGTCCGCGGAATTAGCGAGAAAGTTCTGGATTGGCGTGAATGGTGCGTGAGGGGTATAAAAAGGAGCGATCGGCCAACCGCAGACATTCTAGTTTCGGAAGCGAAACCAGGAAGATACCAGCGATACCTACGAGCGATACCAGTGAGAAGTGGAGTGAGTTCTACGAGCGATACAGTGTTCGACGAGTGTGTTTACAAGTACCTACGTGTATAGTGTTGTGGTGTGTACTGTGTACAGTGTTTAATTGTGTATCTACGAGTACAATAAAGTCTTTGTGGTACATTTTGGCACTTTCTCGAACCCCATACTCCTGACACGTAACAATTGGTGACAGAAGCGGAATGCCTGTAGTACCGCAAAGTGAAGACGGGATTCGCACGCGACGGCAAACGGCATTGGATGCCGCACGGATGGAGTCGCCTGGGCGTGACCGCACGGAAACGGAGACCACAGCTGAACGTACGACTACATCAGCTGCATCAGCGACGACACCGGGCGCATTTGATATGGCCTCCTTATTAACCGTCTTACAACGCCTGGAAAGTAAACTGGAGAGCAAACTGGAAAGCCAGCGCGAAGCCATGGAGAGCCAGCGCGAAGCCATACAGCGGAGCCAGCGCGAAGCAATGGAGAGCCTGCGCGAAGACATGAGGAGCCAGCGCAAAACCATGGAGGCAATCGACACAAAGCTGGATGGTTTCCAGGGAGATTTGAACGTCGTGAAGGAGGACCTAGAAATGGTAAAAGTGCGTACATCCGAGCACGACCAAGCCCTCAAAAGCCATGACGCGTCAATCAACAGCCTCAGTGCGTCAGTGAACTCCCACGAAACTAGGCTCGTGGATTTGGACAACAAGCTACAAAAAATAAAAATTATGAGCACGGCAGCAACCAGTTCATCTCCTGGGGCCCCAAAATTTAAGGTTCCAAGTTTCGACGGCACGACCTCGTGGACAGCGTTCAGGCACCAGTTCGAGGTAGTTGCAAATGGGAATGGCTGGGAAGACGAGCACTCGTTGGCGGCACTTACCTTAGCTCTTCGACGGGAGGCACTGCTGGTCCTTGAGAACCTGCCCGCCGAGCGACGCACCTTGGAGTCGCTATTTAAGGCCCTGGAAGCTCGATACGGGGAAAAGCATCTCGAGCACGTGTACCGCGCACAACTTAAAGACCGAGTACAGAAGTCGAGCGAAGGACTGCAGCAATGGGCTACGGAGATCGAGCGCCTCGTACGCCGAGCCTATGCGTCGAGTTCCACACCTGTCGAAGACAAAGTATTAGAGGCCTTCGTCAGCGGCATAAGGGATCCCGAAGTGAGAGCAACGGTGCGCTTGGGTCATCACGCAACCTTGGAAGCAGCTTTAGCGCACGCCCTTGAAGTAGAAGCGGTACGAAGTGACTATAAAGGTTATAAGGTGCGCGAAGTGGTGGCAGCGATTCAACCTCGTACTGGGCCTATCTGCTACGGATGCGGTGAACGAGGTCATATAAGGATTAACTGCCGGACTCGGAAGCAACCGAAATCGGTGTCGACCGCTACCCAAGTCGACACCCAGGAGCCGTTAAACTAAGAGGCGCCAGCGCCGCGGGGCGGGCACTGGCTGGACTTCGTCGAGCCCCTACTGTTTTGGTATCACAAGCTTGTGACGGGAACAGCCTCGTAACTACTGGAGAAATAAATGGCATACCCTGTCGCTTTACGATTGACACGGGAGCATCGAAATCCATCGTTCGACCGGAACTACTCAAGAGGACTATCATGTGGGAAAATGGACGACCATCATGCAATCTGCAGACAGCGACAGGCCAGCCAGTGACCGTCCTAGGAGTTACGGAAGCAAGACTGAAACTCGGAAGTGACATTTACACGCAGTCTGTTTTAGTAGCGAATATAACTGACGACTGCATTATCGGACTGGACTTTCTACGGGCACATCACTGTATAGTTGACATAGCGAAAGGAGTGTTAAGCTTCCCGGATCAAGAAGTCTTCTTGGACGGTTCATGTTCAGGAGCAGTGTACTGTTTAAGGACAGTGAAGCTGGCACCCAGATCGGAAACCTTGGTCAAGGTTAGGTTTCCCGAAAAGATACAGCTGGACCGATGTGTCGTAGTGGAAGACTATGGAGATCATCCCAGTTGGATCACGGCAAGGACACTGCTCATGACCAAACGCGACGCTAAGTTAAAGGTCATCAATCTTAGCAGCGTGCCGATACATCTCGGAAAGAATACAGTCATTGGCCGATGTGAAGCCGTGGATAGCTTGAGGAAGGTCCAAGAAAACTCAGACAAACCTGGATCAACGGATCACATGACATCTTTGCTGGAGGCGACCAGGAGTAATTTGAGCTCTGAAGAATATACTCAGGCAGCAAAGTTGTTGATGGACTACAAGGACATCTTTACCAGAGGAGATAGCGACCTTGGAAGAACAAATCTTGTCACTCACCCAATAGATACCGGAAATACTTCACCGATCAAGCAAAGACCGAGACGAGTACCGTTGGCAAAGGAACACGAAGTTGCAGAAATGATCGAGGACATGGTACGCAGCAAGGTGATCGAGCCGTCAACTAGCCCTTGGTGTTCACCTGTGGTACTCGTGAAGAAGAAGGATGGCAGTACTAGATTCTGTGTCGACTACAGGATGCTTAACACAGTTACCAAGAAGGACAGCTACCCTCTGCCTCGGATTGACGACACGTTGGATATGCTTGGTGGCATGAAGTGGTTTTCGACGGTCGACCTGAAGAGTGGTTACTGGCAGGTCGAAGTACGGCCAGAAGACAAGGAGAAGACTGCCTTTAACACCGGAACCGGAAATGGCTTGTGGCAGTTTCGGGTAATGCCTTTTGGGCTATGTAACGCTCCTGCCACTTTTGAGCGTCTCATGGAGCGAGTGTTGGTGGGACTTTTGGGGGACGCTTGTCTGGTGTACCTCGATGACGTCATAGTCATGGGACGAAACTTCGCGGAACACAAGCGGAATCTGGAGAAGGTATTCAGACGATTCCGGGAGTCCAACCTAAAGCTCAATCCAAAGAAATGTGACTTCTTCAAGAAGGAAGTATCATTCTTGGGACACATCATATCGGACGAAGGTGTTCAGACTGATCCGGACAAGATAAGAGCTGTTCAAGAATGGCCGACACCAAAGAACAAGACCGATGTGAGAGCGTTCTTGGGACTATGCGCCTATTATCGTCGGTTTGTGAAGAACTTTTCAGAGATAGCCAAGCCATTACACCGTCTCACGGAGGACAAGAGAATCTTCAGTTGGGATTCCGATTGCGAAGATGCGTTTGTTCGCTTAAAGGAACATCTGTGCTCGGCTCCGATTCTTGGCTATCCCAGAAGGGAAGGGAGATTCATAGTGGACACGGACGCTAGCAATACTGGCATCGGAGGAGTGTTATCCCAAGACCAGGACGGCCAGCAGGTGGTCATTGCGTACTTCAGCAAGACCCTTTCGAAACCGGAAAGGAATTATTGTGTGACTCGGCGAGAATTACTGGCTGTGGTGAAGACCCTTCAGCACTTCAACAAGTATTTGCTGGGACGCGAGTTCACAATAAGGACGGACCACGCCGCTCTGAGGTGGCTTCTGCAATTCAAGAACCCGGAAGGCCAGGTTGCAAGATGGATCGAACAACTTCAAGAGTTCAACTTCGTAATAGAGCATCGTAACGGAAGAGCTCACTCGAATGCCGACGCCCTATCACGACGCCCATGCTCCGAAGAATGTCGACATTGCATTAAGCATGAGGCTAAAGAAGAGGTCAGGGTGATAAGGATGCAGGACCTAGACGAGTCTTGGGGAACGGAGCAAGTAAGCCAAGCTCAGAAGGAAGACAAAGACCTCAGCCTGATCATGGAATGGAAAGCCAAAGGACAGAGGCCCCTGTGGAGCGATGTGTCAGCCTCGAGCGCAACGACTAAGGCATACTGGGCTCAGTGGGACAGCCTTATATTAGAGAATGGCGTGCTTTACCGGAGCTGGGAATCACTCAACGGAAAGGAAAAAACCCTGCAAATGGTTATTCCCAGGAGTAAAGTGGCTGATTTGCTGAAGCTGGTACATGATGGCGCTTCTGGTGGGCACCTCGGCATCAAGAAGACCCTGGTAAAGATACGGGAACGCTTTTATTGGGTGCGGTGTCGAGAGGACGTTGAAGATTGGTGCAGAAAGTGTACAGTGTGCGCTTCAGTAAAAGGGCCCCGCACTAGATCCAAAGGGAAACTACAGCTGTATAACGTCGGAGCCCCTTGGGAAAGAATCGCCATAGACGTTGCTGGCCCATTCCCTCAGACTGAAGACGGGAATAGATTCATCATCGTGGTTCAAGACTACTTCAGCAAATGGCCGGAAGCGTTTGCAACCCCGAATCAAGAGGCGAAAACCGTGGCCAAGAAACTTGTCCAGGAGGTAGTATGCCGCTTTGGTGTACCATTGGAGTTACACAGCGACCAAGGCAGGAACTTCGAGTCGACGTTATTCCAGGAGATGTGTGATCTTTTGGGAATAAATAAGACACGTACCACACCGGCGCATCCTCAATCTGACGGCATGGTGGAGAGATTCAACCAAACGTTGGAAAATCACTTGGCCAAGGTCGTCGAGGAACATCAGCGAGACTGGGATCGGTACATTCCTCTGTTCCTGATGTCATATCGGTCTGCCATACACGAGTCCACGGGATTCACACCCGCTAGAGTAAACTTCGGAAGAGAAATGCGTCTGCCGTTGGATTTGCTGACCGGTACACCGCCAGATGCCCCGAAATCAACCGTTGAATACATCTCGGACTTACGGACCCAATTGGACGAGACACATGATTTTGTGAGGGAGCAGTGTTTGAAGACAAGCGAAAAAATGAAAACCCGGTACGATCGCGATGCCCGGAAACATGGTTTCAAGGAGGGAGATTCCGTATGGTTGCACAATCCACTGCGGAAGAAAGGGAAGTCTCCGAAGCTACAAGCACGATGGGAAGGCCCTTACACAGTTGTCACGAGGATTAATGACGTGACCTACCGAATCAGACAGGGGGACAGAAGAAAACCGAAGATCGTGCATGTGGACAGATTGGCACCATTTCATGGATCGAATAATGCTCGGGACGAGCATGACTAAGAGGGGGGCAATGTGACAGCCCTGGCGTACCTCGCTAAACAATAAACAATAGGGGCCATAAATATGCCAGGCGAAACAATAGAACAACGGCCGTCTCGAAAGTACGCACGCGCACGACGCTTCGACCATTACGGCAATAGTCATACGGGCGAAAGTCGGTTGCAAGGAACGTTCTCGAATCTTGTTCGGAGCGGGTCCGCGGAATTAGCGAGAAAGTTCTGGATTGGCGTGAATGGTGCGTGAGGGGTATAAAAAGGAGCGATCGGCCAACCGCAGACATTCTAGTTTCGGAAGCGAAACCAGGAAGATACCAGCGATACCTACGAGCGATACCAGTGAGAAGTGGAGTGAGTTCTACGAGCGATACAGTGTTCGACGAGTGTGTTTACAAGTACCTACGTGTATAGTGTTGTGGTGTGTACTGTGTACAGTGTTTAATTGTGTATCTACGAGTACAATAAAGTCTTTGTGGTACATTTTGGCACTTTCTCGAACCCCATACTCCTGACACGTAACAATAATATTGATCCATAACAAAAACCTCTCAAATACTGGGCTTTTTCAATGATATTTTCTTTAGAGGATTTCATTCCTTTAAGAACTCTAATAGAACAATACTCGAATAAGGATTACGATGATTATTTATTGCAGTAAGCGTATGGTGTTAGAATATTATATACTTGGTTTAGTTTGTTAATAGGTGTGAAGATTTGGATAGAGACTGTCAGTGGTTATTACTCCTGTTTGTAAAAGTCGCGGTCAAGTTTGGTTATACTTATAGATGCGTTGCCTACTCTGGAGGACTCTAAAATAGTAAGAAGGTATAACCGGCTCGCCAGTTTATAGCCCGAACACAATTACTATTAAAACCGTGGCGGGCGGTGGTACTACTCCACGTAAAGACTAGCCTTTTTATATCTACAAAAACCTGGAAAGGTAAGTTCAATAAAATCTTTTCGAATACTGTTAGCCCTTTAAAAATCGAGGTGTTTTACATGCACACACAAAAACATTCAGACCTATATCTTGTCTTTATACCATCTTGAGAATTGTCAGAATAAGCATTTTGCAATCACTATGCTAAATGACGTTGTACTGATTTATTTTTATTGCAATAATTTCAACCTGTTTTGGTTTTAAGATTTAGGAATACCTTAAGTTAATTTAAATGATTGAATGCAATAAGCTTGGTATCCAAACAGATGTGTCAATGTTTTAACCGTTTGCTACGACATATGCTACGCCGTAGCAGCGGACCGACTAACATTATAATAAAATTACTCCCTTAATTCTTTAAAAATAAGTCTCAATAGTGCAATTGTGTTTTTTTTATTTCCTCAAATTACTATAGTTTCTGTTTTTACGGAAATTAGATCTAAAAAGATACCCAATGTACTTTATTTCACAGTATTGCATACTCTACATCCATAACAAAATCATAAAAAACTTAAGAAACTAGTTTTTAATATAAAATTTTAATTTAATTTTTTAATTTTATTACTTATCTAACTTGAAACAATTAAAAAATAATACGAATAGATTAATAGCACGAAATACATTTAAAAACCGCCTGAACGGGACCAAACTCATCAACGATTTGTTATATTCAAATTAAAATTTTTATATTTGTTAACAATCTTGATATTGACCAAATAATTTGAATTTATATTGCTTAGTGGCACATAGGCCTTTATCTATGAGCCTGATTCTCACTTAACCGGTGCTGTTAAAATTTCCAGTGTCTATCTATTTTCGCTTAAGATATAGAACCCAGTGACACACAGACACACATCAGAGGCATTGGGTCCGTGTGCCGTGCTTTAATCTTGGAATATGGAACCCTAATAAAATAACCATAAAATAAAGACAAAGGTTCAAAAGACAAAGGATAGATCTGTGAAAAGGTTATTCTTTTCACATATCTATCTATAAATATTTGCTGGCGTGACGGACTAAAGACCGATCCTTTTGATAACGTATCATTTTATTACACACGTAGTAAAACTAGTAAACCCGCCCTCGCTTCACTCAAGAAATATAATCCGTTAGTTTACATGTAGTTTGTAGTGTAGTGTACGCTCGAAAATTTAAGCGTGATTGATTAAACTGACATATTTTTTTGTGATTTGATTACAGTGCGTTAAACGAACAAATAAACAAACAATCATTGTTTTGGGTTCTATGCCATTAATAAAGGTCGCCGTAACTATTTTTCTCTAAAGTTACAAGTTTTGAACTTTAAATTTTCAATAGAAAATAGAGAGCGTTTTGGTCGCTTTCTGGAACACGCCCATAGTCACCTATAAAAACAAGCTTTTTTCAATATTCAAAAATCACTCATTGCGGGGAGCATACTCTCCAAGTAACATACATACCTATCAAATTTCAACTTCTTACCATAGACATACATATATAGACCTGCCTTGCACTGTATTCCAATACTCCGCGGGCGCCTTATGTATGTTACCGCCAAATCTTGAGTTTCTACATCCATGCTTCTTGCGTTATATATATAGTTACGGCTCTAAATTTTCATTAGTCACCTAAGTAATGCAACAGTTTTATATTATACTTACTTAGGAGTAGAAAAATATTTTTAAATATTGTCTGTCCAGCCAGGTCATTTTCACACAAAAAGGTATTTAGTAAATCTGCATTGAAGTACTTAGCAATAATTAAATCAGCGACAGTGCTTTGTGTTGCGCAATATACATGCAAAGCAGGCACGGCAAACAGCGCCTGCCGACTGCCGACCGATCGCTAACTAGGGGCGAATTCATTAACTCTGATTACATTAGACAATTCGACTAAATAACAAGTAAACACGTAAACACTCACGTTGATATTAAACATTTGTGCCTATTGTACGCAATTAGTGCTAATTCTAAATTATATCAAGAAATATTATATAGAAAATGAAATAGAACCTAATATGCAATTGCGGTTGCCGTTGAGGTGGATATATATGACGTTTCTAATTTTGTTTGGTTTGTATGCGTTTATGAAATATGTTGTCAAAGGACTTTCATTATTAATCAATAAACAGCGAGTTGGAATTCTCTAGGTCTTACTTTTTTGGTGTCTACGCTAGTGCGACGCTTTTCTCGTAATGGCAATAAAATATGAAGGAGTACCTACTTTATAGATACTAAACGACCTTCATAGTAAAAGACACTTATTTAAGACTAAATTATTTAAACAGTATATATTTAACCTACTCAATGTTATACTTTCATAAAAATTTTCGTTAATAAATTCAATGTCTCTACCTATTTTGCATTTTCACAATCATCCAGAGTAAACTGAGACAATAAATATTATAGTATTTTAAAGAAATAATTTTTGTATTGCAAGTACAAGTAAAGTAATAGGTACCTACTTTACTAGTGATGTAAATATGACGTTATTCATCGTCGCTCCTTAACACCTTTCACTGACAGGCGCACTTTATTCATGTGGGCGCACCATCAAAGTTACAATCATAAACATAAAGATAAATACCTAAATATCCCATCCAATTGTAATCACTACACAATCGGTAGCTAAACTAAAGTGTGACCGTTTCAATAAAGAGGCAGTTTCACTTGACACTAGTGAAGACGTACTGTTGGGGCCAAGATTGAGCTTTTACGTATTTATTGCAGCGCGACCCCTCCGGTGGACAGTTGCCGTGACGCCATTTAACGCCGATCTAGCTAATCGCGATATATAGCCGATAAACGCGGCCCTGTGCGCTCGCAGCTAATTACCTGCATTAGTAATGAAGGGTCGGAACACTCATACGAGATAAGTGACTTGAATTGAAATGTGTACAGGCCAGCTGTAGGACTTTGAGCGTGATTTTGGTTAGTTCGTTGAAATAGAGTTGTTATTTTTTTATATATTTTTTTCTATTTTTTTGTATAAAAATGTAAAAAGTAGGTACCTAACTTTGACTCTATCGCTCTCGATGGTTTTTAACTTTCATTTTAACTTACTCTTACCCTACAACTGTAGTTTTTTTGTTTCTACGGTAAATTCTTCAGCTTACTTTGTACTATACCTACAGTTCGCATTTATTTTTTATTTATTTATTTCATTCACGTAATAAAGACCTAGCATTTAATAAATAATTCAAGTTGATTTTTTGTGCATTTTGTAATACAAAGTCAGATCTCAATAAATACACTTCCTATTAACTACATAATCAGGAAAAAGTTTTTAAACAGAAGTTAAGTAAGTATGGCATTCGCGACACTCGATTTGATTACATAACGCTTTTAATTGTGATAGAGGCAAACTCTCTGGCCTCTTCAGTTATAATTACCTGCATTAGTAATGAGGTGGAGTTACCGGGCGGTTCGCAGGGGTACGAGGCACAACCCCTAATTAATACCGCACATGATAATTTGTAGCGTGATATGAGGTATATTCGACTTTTCGTTGTCATTTTAATCACCCTTCGCTTCGCGATAAATATTAGTCGTTATTCTCAGTACGTTGGTACTTATATCCTACTAATATTATAAATGCGAAAGTTTGTAAGGATGTATGTGAGTGTGTGTGTGGGTTTGTTACTCTTTCACGCAAAAACTACTGAACGGATTTTCATGAAATTTTGCAGTGATATACCTTAGACATTAGAATAACATAATTTGTTAAAATTTATAGAGATTTTTGAAGGGACTGGTTTCCCGAAGCGAAGCGAGGGCGGATTTACTAGTCGTTTAATAAGATATAAATATGAATACGAAGTAAGCAATATAAGCAATATTACTAGGACTTATTAAAAGTGGGGTTCAAAGTGCTCCTCCTCCTTTAACCTTCAAGACTTGAACAAAGAATCTAATCTTCAACACATACCTAACGCTTAGCACTAATCTATAACGAAAAAGAATCCCCGTGCCAAATTGAAAAAAAAACACATTCGAAAAAAGAACTTCCATTTTTGAAACCGATTCAAATCACATACCTGCACCCGCGCCTCGCTGAGACCCAATCGCTGGCTGAGCTCCTCGCGCATGAAGGCGTCGGGGTAGTGGGTCTCGTCGAACAGCCGCTCCAGCTCGCCGAGCTGCTCCAGCGTGAAGTTGGTGCGCGAGCGTCGCTGCTTGCCGCTGTTGCCGCTCGCCCCGCCGTTCGATTTGTCTGATAGATCTGGTGGAGGACGCTTTAGTTATTGTCTGCGTTATATTTAAGACCAGTGGCGTAACTACAGGGTGGCAAGTCGGCAAAAAGTCCGATGAATTTGCCACAGTCCTCGAGCGGTATATTTACCCCATTGTTTAAGACATGCACTTTCCATGTTCCTCACAGTTATCTATACAGATTTAGCTTCATCTAATGTGATTAGTGTAAAACGTACATAATAATATATCATCATCATCTCAAACCGTCGTGGTTCACTATTGAACGCGGGTTTCTTGACAGAATGAGAATGAAGGCCATAGTCCACCACACTGGCCAAGTGCGGTTTGACAGACTTCACGCACCTTTGAAAGAGTTACAAGTGCGTGACCTGGGATTTAAACCCGCTCCCCCAAGTAGGAGGCCGAATTCTTAACTACTAGGCTACCACCGCATCACATCATATTTGCTTACTTAATTAAAATCGTTGAACCATGGTTTACCATGAACATTCAATACTTGTGGACACCGTCTATACACTTGTAAAAAAAGGTCAATAAAAGAGATTTAAAAAATATTATGTAGGACACCTACCTATCTACAATTTGTTAAAGTCTCTAGTTTCAGAACATGAATGTCAATGGAAGCTGTTTTCGGGAGAAGGCTAGTTATTAGGGAAGATTCTTATAATTCTTATTTTCTTAAATAAATAAAAAAAGACGTGTGGCACTCGGAGACTGCCGCGGTAAAGCTATTGCATATCATTATATATAAATTAACAAAACAAAATACCGACACCGATCCGAGCACAGGCGAGCCCGAGAACGAGACTGCGAGAAACCGATCACATTCACGCTTCTCGGGTGTTCTCGGGGGTTCTCGGCGTGAGTTTGTAGCCGCTATTAAGAATACGTACATCATAACGTCACATTATAGGTGCAAGACATTTTAATCTTTATTAGAAACGGATAAGTAATGCATTAATTTGTGCAAAGAAGATTTAAATATTCTGAACAAAAGCATAAGAACTATTTCATTTGACAAAATAATTCTTTTTAAAAAGAAAATTGACATTTGACATTTAAGTCCTACAACGATCTTTTGGCGCGTGAATGACGTGTGGGTGACAGAGACAGTGCCTTACAGTTTGCCTTGCCTGTATGGCACTGTCTCTATCACCCTCAAGTCATTAATATAGTGTCATTATTTTATGTCATGTTATTATTTTGTATGTTTTAAACCTAAATACGCGATAATTCGACTATTATGAATACATGTTGTCGATTCCAACGCCTTATTTAATCCAGATCTACATGTAATTATTCTTAAAACACCGAACCGACGGGGCGAAAATCAAATGTTTGACAGGTAAGATTTGTATGGGAAATTAAAATTTATATTTTTAGTATTTTGCTCGCAATTTTTCATATTTTCTCATCGCTGCAACCTTCCCTGAACTTCCACGAATATTTCAAGACTAAAATTAGCCAAATCGGTTTAGCCGTTATAAAGTAAAAGTTAGTTAATTCAGTTAAAAGTTCTGGTATTTATCGATGTGTGGGTGTATAGACATAGTAACTATGTCTGTGTGTAGGGTGTAATAAATTTTCGTTACGAAATTTTTGAATTCGGTCCCCGCGCTCAAGGCCCGCGATAAAAGCTATACAATAGCTTAAAAATGGGAACAAATACTTTGAGAAGCCATTATTTACCTCTACCCAATGTTGTTATATAGTAATAATTAAGTGTCTCTACCTCTCTACCATTGCTCAGCAAGGTGCACCACATTCAGGTGAGCTTACCTTACATAAATGAATAAATTCTTTTACACACTTTAAATACCTCTGCCTGTCAATCTAATTGATTGCAAGCTAACATCCGAGAACAAAGAAAGGTTAAAAGGTATCACACTTGGTAGCACACTACAAACTACGAACATTGAGTTAAATACACCTTGCATATTTATGAATATATTCACACCTTCAAGAACACCCAAAAATCAATTTTATAATTGATTGCAAGATCATCATCATCATCATCAAGAGAGCGATGAACGATATGCTGGAGCGTGACGAGCCAGCGATCCTGAGCGAGCGAGCGGGCGTGACGAACGAGGAGACGATACGCTTAAGTGTGTCGTTTAAAGCAATTTAGCAAATTGGGAAGCGCTCGTTTTTATACAGCAATTATGTAAATGGAGGGATTATCCAACTGTGGGCGTCGCTGCGGGCCACACCCTCTCCCCTTTCGTCCCGGGGGCATTCCAGCTCCTTAAACGTCTAAGACCTGAGAACAGTGATTAATTGTCGAACGCTGCACAAAATACTCTCGTTAAACTCTCCGTGATTTATTTGATTGAAAACTGTTTTGTCGGATTTTCTTCTAAAGCTCGTTCGTTCGGTTTAAGTCGTTTCATTATTTGCGTTTTCATTATTAGAGATAATTTTATTTCGGGTTTCAATTTAAACCATTCAGTTTGTAAGTACATTGGTAAAGTCACGTCACAATTTTTATTACACAGATAATAATTATTTAAATTCCCTAGACAAAAGTGACCTTCAGATAGGGATGTTTATCAGTACTAGCCGACCACGATAATTAGGCGCATGTCAGTTAAGACGTCATTGGAACTAGGGATGGGAATACGTAGTACATTCTGCAGTAGTACCAAAAGTACCATGGTGAATGTTTAATGGAGGTACAATTTTTTTTATGGAATTAAGATAGCAAACGAGCATGCAGCACCACCTTCCGCTGCCGCCCATAACAACTGTGACCGACCCAGAACTAGACTCAATGAATCTCGTTCTAATTTGGTCACACATGCGTTGCTACCCCTGAGGACTGAGATGGTCGCCTCTAAAAAGTGTAACCGGCACCACACCTTCCTATCCGGAACACAATTGTTCTTAAAACAATTATTACACGGTAGGAATGGTAAAAAGTACCGTGGCAGGCGGTGGTACTTCCCCGGGTGAGCTCTAGGCCCTACCACCTGTACTTGGTCAGTTACTGTACCTGCGCAAACATCTCGGAAAAAGAAGTTCACATCAACTTAGTCAAAATGACCTTAATGTACAATTGTACACGACTGCGCCTCACTAGGGGATGCGCGGGGCTAGAGCGGGGTGGAGGGCCCGCGTGACTGCTATCTGTCATGCGCCTAATTATTGTGGTCAGGTAGTATACCTATTATTATAATGCCACCAACTTATCTGTTCAGTAGAAAAAAATGGAACTAAAAAAAGACAACGTCAATTTTGAAATATCATATCCGCTGTCAATTTTTTGAAGTGCGAGTGCTCTATGTGTTTTAATTCAATTTTAATTGCAAAAAGTGATTAAAAATGCCTGAGCCTCTTAGAAGTCATTGCACGATTAGTTATTTTAAAAGTTTTAGATTTCACGAGGGAAGAAAATCGCCTGCTAACTCCGAAAATAACGTTTAAAAAAGTGGCAGAACGCTTCGCCGTTGCTACAGGTTAGTGTTGCTATTGCAAGTTAATTAATAGTCCTGTTAAATAATTCAGTTATTTTATGTTCCTCACTTATCTTTGCATAATCAATTAAATTGTCACTGAATATATTTGGTATCTAATTTTTTTATACTTCATATAATATTATGTCTTTGTTACAGGAGTTAGTGAACGATTTGTTTACAAGCTAATGAGTGAAAAGAAAAAAGCTGAAGAAATTTCTCTGGCGCATCGGCATCATTTCCCACAGGGATTTCTCGTGTGGAACCCCCTCAAATTCAGAGATCACCATGACAATTATTTTTATAAAATATATAAAAATATTAACAATTATAGTCAATAACAATGGATCTTTTATTTCTCTTGTCCTGAAATTTAAATTTTATATGAAAAAGTAAACTTTGACTGTGTTGGCCTACGTAATTCATTTATTTTTGGATGTTTCCGTTTTTTTAAATGTGCGTTTTAAGCATTTAAATGTCACTTGCTATAACGGTAAAGGAAAACATTGCCAAACCGCACTTGTTCAGCATGGTGAACTATGGTCTTTACCTTCTCAATATGAGAAGAGACATGTGCTTAATAGTGGGCCCTGATGGATTGAGATAATGTTAACATCCTATGTTACTGCTGTCATTGCATGGTAGTTTAAGTTAGTAGCCACAGCCCAAATTGTGTGTCTATATTCGTCGGAAAGGCTTTGTCATCATTTACCATCGAATTATGTGCAACATCTGGTAAAAATCATAGGTCTCAAAGTTGTTGAGCTCCCTTGACAGTCGCCAAATTTTAATATATGGTAACATTGACGCTGCACTAGCGACATCCGTTTACTGAACAGATAAGTTGGTGGCACTTTACATTATTTGAAAGTTAACACCTCATATAGGTACTTTACGTAAAACATTACATAAATACTTATAATGATTTTTGGTTGGCACTGTTGGCAGCTATACTTAGAGGCGATGATTGGCAACTGGCTCGTCGTTTCTTGTGCGTACTGCGACGAAGGATTGGAATTATCTCTATGATTGGAATCATAGAGATATTACACTAGAGTGGGTGAGCCATACGGCTGCCCATACATTGCAATCGCCCCTGGTTAGAAAGAGAAACAACGATGACCGTAATTACCTATCTCTCTCCGATCCCGCTGAGCCAGAAAGAGAAAGGTGTTTACTAAAGATTTCGTCTCTTTATCCGAGGTACGCTCTGAAGCCTCGCCAGAAAGAGAAAAGTGATTACTAAAGATTTCGTCTCTTTTTATCCGAGGTACGCTCTGAAGCCTGGCTTCTGCCCTCTAGTGTAATATCTCTATGATTGGAATAGTCTGCCCGCGTCTTGTTTCCGTCTGTGTATAATGTGGGAGTTTTCAAGAGAAGAGTGAATAGGCTTTTTATAAGTAAATACGCTCAACATCTTGGACTTCATCGTCACTGACCATCAGGTGGGATTGTTGTCATATGTACAGTACTAACTTATATTACGTAAAATAAAGCAATAACTTATTATTAGGGGTAACGAGTAATATAACTTTTATGTTTTAAGGCGACAAACGAGCCAACGAGACACCTGATGGGAAGATATCACCGTCGCTCATGGACATCAGTAGCACCAAAGGTAGCTGAACTAGTGGTCATAGCATGAAACTTTGTGCAAGGTTTAAAGGTTTATCTGCTAAACGAGGGAAATTTCAACACTGTTTTACACCGATAGGTAACTTGACCGGAAAAAATGATTTTTGCCTTATGTGGTCATTTATACATAGCATCGATTTTAGTGATAGGTAGTAACTATCAATAACATAGTATCTCTACATTCTCTACTCCAGCAATCCAATTCCTTCTTTTTACCACCCGATACACTATCAGTTTCCATCCTTATGTTGTTAAAAATCTTCGCGGTCCGTGATGGGCCTGGCCTCGTCATTCGGACCGCGAAGATTTTTTTTAATATAATGCACACTCGCAGTGTTATTGGTGGTTGTTTGATCGCTCGAACTAAAAACCGCTGGATGTAATTGGGCTGCCACCGGTTTCCCTGCCGACGTGCCTATGCTAACTGCTGATACTTATTTTTCAGCATACTTCATAACTACCGTGTAACTCCGAACTTCGAAGGTTTCGATAGCTTGATTAGGTAGGTACTTGGGCGTCCCGTCTTCGTGCTATATGTGTGTCAATCAAGTTAGGATCTGATGATGGAATCCCAGAGAAGTAGGTTTTTTTTTTGTTGTAATCATTAACCAATATTTCGATTTTCTCTAATTACCTGTCCATAAATTAAATTACATTAATTACCTACTAGCGCTCATAGCCCGGCGGCTGAAGCGCTCATAGCCCGGCGGCTTGCGTCGATCCTAAGCGATCGACAAAGTTAAGCAACAGCGGGCGCGGTCGGTAGTCGGATGGGTGACCGCTAGTATAGTATATATTGGACCATAGATAAGTGTATAATTTGCATGTAAAGATGAACACAAGCAATGAACTTTTTTTTTTATGGAATTAAGGTAGCAAATGAGCATGCAGCACCACCCTTCCGCTGCCGCCCATGGCAATTGTGACCGACTTAGAACAAGACCCAATTTAGGGACTAGGGTGGTTAGTCTAGTTAGTAGATGGTGTTAGAATATTAGTTGGTTAGTTTGTTAATAAGTTTAGTGTGAGGACAGGGACTGTTAGTGATAGTTAGTCCTGTTACTTAATATTAGTAATTGTCCAGTTAGTAATGATTAGTATGAGTCTTGTTCCAATTCAGTCACAGATGCGTTGCTACCCCTGAGGTCTGAGATGGTCGCCTCTAAAAAAGTGAAACCGGCTCCACACCTTCCTATCCGGAACACAATTGCTCTTAAAAACAATTATTATAACGGTAGAAATGGTACTGAGTACCTTGGCGGGCGGTGGTACTACCCCGGGCGAACTCTAGGCTCTACCACCTGATCCCATAATTATGAAAGTTACACGGTCTAGAAGAAAACTGACTTTCTTAATAGCGCAGTACTAGACGTTCCTTCTAGTGAACTACTTACTACTACTAGTGAAGTACTTTAAGATGGTATGCTTTGTACTAAGCTATTAGAAAAAATATTTTGATGTAAACTTATAGCATTATGACACAAACCTCAGTGGTTTATATAGTGCTATTTATTCAATGGTTGTAACTTTTGTTAAATGATAAATAAATAAAAAAAATCTGTGGACTTATTTAAAAACCCTACGTAGGAATGGCACTGGATACCCTAATGTGTTAACGCTCGGTGACAGGCTTTTCAGTAATGATATTGATGCTTGTTCAGGTTTCAATATCTTCTTTGAAAGTGTTTTTCAAAAGCCAGCTTCAACATATAACCTTCCTTTGTTGACTGACTCGTCAGATTCCATCCATAGCATAATTTTTAAGGAAAATAGTACCCATAAATTATTGAGTTCAGTTGACATTAATAAAGGGCCAGGTAGTGATAATATCCCATCATTATTTGTCAAAAATTGTGCTTCTTCCTTGAAAATACCATTAACAATTATTTTTAATTTATCAGTAAATATATTTGGTTCTTTTCCAAATATTTGGAAAGAGGCTATAATTGTACCAATACATAAAAGTGGATCACGTAGCCGCATTGAAAATTATCGTCCTATCTCGAAATTAAATATTTTTAGCAAAATCTTTGATAAATTAGTTTATCAGGCAATAAGTCCCATAATTTTTAAATCAATTCCAGACCAACAACATGGATTTATGAAAAAGCGTTCAACTGTCACTAATTTGTCAGTATTTTCCAATTACGTGTTTCGTTCTATCGATGGTGGCGCACAAGTCGATGTCATATATACCGACATTGAAAAGGCGTTTGATCGAGTGGACCATGTGATCCTCCTTCATAAATTAAATTCTCTAGGAATACGAGGTGACTTGCATAGATGGATAACTTCATATATTTCTAACCGACGCCAGGCAGTTGTCTTGGGAAGTGCACGAAGTGATTATGTTGCTGTAGCTTCTGGAGTCCCCCAAGGATCAATACTGGGACCTTTACTTTACAATGCCTACCTTTACGATATCGGAACTATTTTATCTCATTCGAAATACATCATGTTTGCAGACGACACAAAAATTTACCTTAAAATCAATGATATTAGCGACTGATCAAAAATTCAATATGATTTAAATTATTTATTTTTATTTGAGAAATAGAATATCTGTAAATACTTCTAAATGCCTTCAGGTTACATTTACTCGCAAAGTACAGCCTATTACTTATAATTATCATATTAATAAAATACCAATTAAAAGGGTTACCTCCGTGCGTGATTTACGTGTAATGTTGGACGCAAAATTAACGTTTGCCGATCATATAGATATGATAGTGTATAAGGCTTACAAACAACTTGGATTTATTAAGCGCGTCTGCCAGTCTTTTACTAACATAGCTTGTATCAAGGTATTATACTTTTGCTATGTAAGAAGTGTTTTGGAATATGCTTGTAGCATCTGGTCTCCACAGTATAAGGTCTACGTTAACAGGTTAGAATCGATCCAAAAAAAGTTTGTAAACTTTCTATGCTTCAAGGACCATAAAGACTTTAATTCCTATAATGATGCATGTAAATACTTTGGTTTTGACCTATTAGAGCAAAGACGTAACCAGTATGACATCGTACTACTTCACAACTTACTATCTGGAAACATAGACTGCAGCGAACTCCTGGCCTGCATCGAACTACAAGTCCCACCCATCCTACCGTACAAGACACACACGTTTGCTCCATGTCCCTCAAGTAAAAACAAGATACGCAGAGAATTCGCTTATCTGTCGCTCGGCCCGTAACTACAACGATCATTATTCAAGCTTAGACATTTTTAACTTAACACCCAGGCAACTAAAAAAGGAAATAAAACAATTGCACCAAAAATTTTAAATACATTTCATGTAAGTAGGCACACACACACACACGCACACACACATACACATACACCACACACGCACTCATAAATAAACACACACATACACTTGCACGAACTCAAAATAATTTATATAACTAGTATTAGACTATTATTAATTTAAAATTTGTAATAGCTGTTCATTATTATGTGGAAATTATGTTACTTGCTGCTACGGAACCCTTCATGGGTGAGTCCGACTCGCACTTGGCCAATTTTTTCGTACTGATAACAGAACTAGTGGGAATTTTTTTTCCCAGTAGTCCTGTTAACAGGACTACTCAACAGGATAAGTGGGAATAAACGGAAATTTTTTGTGTGATCCGTTTTTTGGCCATAGTAAGTAAGTATATATCGTCGGCTTAATAATCAAAGTTCGTAACTCCACAAAAATGCGAAAATGGACTTTTGATGCCATCTAGTGTGAAATTTTGTCAGCTATCGAATGGAATAAGTCTTATTTCCTTACAAAAAACACAAAATGTTCTATTGGCAAATTATAAAACTACGTAAGTCCACGCCGCCATTTTTTGCTGCGCAAAGTTCGTATCTCCATAAACAGTGCGGCTTTGCAAACGTTAGGAGGAGGACGCGCGCACTTCTTAACAAAAAAGTAAGTAAATCCTTGATTATTGTGTTATTATTAATTTCTTTCATTGTGTTGATTATTAAGAACGTTATTTATGCTTGATTAAATTAGAAATACCAACCAACATTTGATTAATAAGACTTAAAAGATTTTGCTGGAGTTACGATGTTTTATTTTGTGTTTGTAACCTATATTATGCTGAATGTGTATGGAGTTACGAGGTTTTATTTTACATTTAATTTTCAATAACATTTTTAATTTTTATTTCAGATAATTTCGTTTAACTGCTCAACATGTTTAAAAATGCTCGTATAATAAAGATGCTTCAAAACATTGATTATGACGAAAGAAAAGAGTTCACAACGCAGAAACACCCAGAGATTAAGACTGGTTAACGAGATTAACGAACCAACTTACGTGGGTTAACTTTGACGACTTGGTGAGTCTATGCGGTAGTGCCAACAGTTTATTGGCGTGTCGGGTGTGGTGGGAGTGACCATGGCCCTTCTTTTCAAACGATTCGATGTTAATTCTCACATAGACTGCTATTTGTAAAATAACGATGGAAGGTAATGTGAGAATTACCAATTTTTTGAAAAGCGGTTTTGCGGAGGTGTCACGACCCCCTTGTGCCAGCGACCTCACAGCGCGTTTTTGCATGCGGAAGGCACGCTGCCAGTCAGAAGAGAGACTCTACAGCTTCGCGCCATATTGCAGCACAGAGTGCACCGTCGCAAAGTAGCACGCGCGGGCCACCTCTGCGGATACAACCCGGCACACACGATTGAGCGTGAAGCAGGCACTACCAAGTTTTGCACATACCTTTTGAACGTGGGATTTCCATGTAAGAGCACTGTCGATTTCAAAGCCCAGAAAGGTTGATTCGTGTGTTCCCTTAATCGTCGAAATCGTCGACAGATTGAGGTGAATGTAATGCGTTTTGTTTATATTTAAGGAGAGGCCATTTATTGTAAACCATTCGGCAAGACGGGCCGCTGTACTATTTACCCTCTCCTCGAGCAGGTCCAGTTTAGGTGCTATGACTATTGCTGCGACATCGACTGCGTACATTTTTATGTGTACATACGCACCGATTACTGCGACTGGCAGGTCGTTCAGAAGGAGAGAAAATAGTATGTTGGACACCGACGAACCCTGCGCAACTCCCATAGCAGTTGATAGCGGGTCAGTTTGTTTTTCCGTTCCCTGCATCCACTACTTGGATCCTGTCACGCATTAGATTCGTCAGTATATCGAGCGACGCACCGTCGATGCCATAATATCTCAGCTTGGCTGCAAGTACTTCATGGTCGGCAACATCAAATGCCTTCGATAAGTCACAGCATAGAACAACAATCTGTTGATTCTGTTCGCGCGCGTCCATTACACGTCTGATGACCTGACGGACCATAGACGTAGTAGATCGTCTTGCGTGGTACGCGTATTGTTCATCTGTCAGCACCTTATTTGATGTAAGAAATGCCGTGAGTCTAGCACTCAGACCGTTTTCGAAGACCTTTGCTATTATAGACACCGGTGTGTAGCTGTCTATCGCATTCCGGTTTCCCTTCCCTTTAAAGATAGGACACACTGCTCACCTTTAGTGGTCCAGGATATGACCCTTCAGACAGGCACATGTTGAATAGTTCGGTTAACACTGGAGCTAGTGGAATGATCGCCATTCTTAAGAGCTCCATCGACAAGCCGTATGTGTCTTTAGATGGCTTTGGAGGTATTTGCACGGTAACCATACGATACACTTCATGCGCAGTAAATGGTCTAAGTACAAAGCAGTGACCCGCGGGTAGCCGCTAGGGTAGCCAGCGCACATTTAATGTTCGCTTTAGGGGCTCCACATGCAACCGCTGCGCTGAGAAAACCTAAATTCATTGCATCAACAGCTTCCTTGGGCGTGTCGAATTTTTATTGATTGCAAATAAATAAAGTTTATATTTTTGCAATATCTTATGTTTTATTTACCTAAATAAAGTATTATCTATGTAGGAAAATGATATGTCCACAATGAAACAGAGCAAATTTAATTATGTAGGCATGAACATAAAAAATCCTAATTCCCCTTTTATTATGTAGCGCTCAAAACAGTTACTTAGAAAAGTTCGTAAATCCATTTTCACCTGAGTAATTTCATTTTATTTAATATTTAATTGTAAAAATAGATTTCCTACTCAGTTTTAAATAAATGTACATTATTACATTAATAATTTTTCTAACAAAAAATTAAAATAAACAGTTTTTACTTGCTCCTGTAAAGTTTGCCCTGATGGAGATACGACTTTTGATTATTAAGCCGACGATATATTGTATTCTTTAGCATTAAGTACAACCTGTAACGCTGTTGGATCACCTAATAAATAAATAAAAATAAAATAAACTAATGATGTTATTAATACAGATTAAAGGTTAATCTACTTTGCAACAATCCGCGAACAAATTCGTATGTATGATGGTGTATACTTTCATGCAAGTAGCACCTCCCTCCCTCCCACATAGGAACATGCAACAAACAAATAATGTATACACCAACACACATACCTCCACCACGTGTTTCGCCCCAAAACAGGGCATCATCAGGTTAAGTAGACTCTACGATGGTCAGTCGCAAAGTCGATGTTATTAATGTTATTATAGTAGAAAGTGTATAATGTAGGTGCCTCTGAAAACAACTATTATCGTGGGATCTGCTGCGTTAATAAATTAATACCCCTAACGTATTTTTCTGAAATGTATTTTATGTTTTAATGTTTAGTTTTATTTCTTATAATTTAAGATGATTATTTTAAAGATTTGATTACTTTAGTAGTTGTAGGTAGATGCATAGGGGAAATACGTACTAAATAGCAGGGTGTAAGGTTTTTTAATCATATTTATTTTACGTCATTATAATCAGTAAGTATCATTGGTTTTGACTCATCTTAGATTCATTGATTACCAGGAGGTAGGTAACACATTATTTTCATTAAAGAGGTACTATTAATCAAATATTTATTAAGAAAAATTTTAATAGTCACGAAGATCATATTGTTCCAACACTACGGACAAATAAGAACACAATTTTTGTCTTTGGGACATCAGCACATGAAGCACGAGCCCAAAGAGAACCAATCGCGGCATTACCTATCACGTAAACAAAATATGATAAATGTTAATTTACAGAGCCTTGGTACCTAACAGTAATAATAGACCAGAACATGATAGAAATGTGTAATTTTGCCCATGTGTAAGCAAAGGCCAATAGGTAAACCATCATAATTTCATTAAACAACCATTAATTGCAATAAAGTTAACTAAAATCAAACTCTCATAGTTAATCGATTTTATCGAGTTAATATTTATAAGATAAGAGCATAAATACCTAAGTATATGGAATACCTAAATGATTTCAGTTTGAGTTTAAAATTAAGTTTTTTATGCTCAGCAAACAAAAGTAAAGTAAAGATCATTCAGGTTTTAATAATAACGCTACACACTCTTTGCTCCACACTAGGATTCCCTGTGTCGTGGGTGCCATGGACAACACACAAGACAAGGACACACCCAGACCAAGAACGAAATTTAAACTCGTCGTTCAAATTTACGCCTCGATGGGAATCGAACCTAGGACCGTCGGAACAACGATCCAGCGTGTTAACCATTGCGGCATCCGGGTCGTCATAAATACACGGTGTTTAGGTAATTAAAAACGCAAGCATCCGTACAGGGTTTCCTAGTCGTATCTCTGGTGGTGGTGTACGATGAAATTTTCACCTGCGTGTGTTTTCTCCAAAACAATTAAGAAGTGTTTTAACACCATTTAAGTATAGGACAGCAAAACGATCTGTACATTATAAACAAGAACAGCCCCTGTAACTCTTTCTATGTCAGGGTTGTCTACAAAAATCCTTGAACGCTGGAGTAGGTATGTATGTACGTCAAATACTCGCTCGCAATAGTTTTGGTACCTATGCAAATATAGGTAACTGGACGTCGTATAAGAAGTCGGTGACAAGATTCGTAAGGTAAACGAAACTGACAATATGTTTAAACTTAAAAGAACCATTGGTCACCAGGCGTCACATATTTTCGAACAACATAATTCAGGGTGGGACTTTTATTATAGTGGAACCTGGTATTCTGTTCAAAGTTAAACTGACCCACTGGCTGTCAACGAGAGCGTCTCACTGACACTAGCTCATTCATTTGATAAACTATATCTACTCTCATTGATTTGATGTATATTTTTATCATTAAGTAAAAAATATAGAAGGTACCTTCTCGTTACATTTACAATGAATATGATCAACACAGTAATTGTAACCACCGACCTTGTTTTTGGTCGTCATCGTCGTCAGTCTCCCGCTTGCAGTGCCTGACGGGGACGGGAGACACCAGCCAGTTCCGCGGCCGTTTGGCCGGCGGAGCCTTGTCCTCGAGCGCTGTGATGTCTACTTCCTCGTCCGCGTCCTCGGAGTCGCCGGGCTCCGGCGGCGGCGCGGGCGCTTCGCCACCCTCCAGCGACTTGCTGACGAAGTCCGCCAGCCGCTCCATAACCATTACTGCCTCGACCGCACGGACCCGCGCGCGGCCATCGCTCGCCACGCTCTACGGAACACACACTGCAGCGAAGGCGGTTCGTACGCCCACACTTGGACATCCAAATCCCGCGTACAATAAACTAGGCTTTATTTTGACCACTAGAAGGACAATTTTCCATTGTATCGTGGGCTAGGGCGTCTCACAAACTCCGCCCAGGACTCGCGCATGCGCCCTACTTACCTGGCCCGCCGACGGAACACTGAAGCATCCGACGGCGAATAATACACGCCTACATTATCGTTATATTGAAAATGAATTTTTAATATGATCCTTTTAGAATTCGTGTGTGTCAATGTAAATCTTTACGACAATCTTACGACATATTGGAGGTTATCTTAGTTTAAGGCGACACAGTGTTGGTGAATATTTTTAGTGATATTCTGGTGTAGGTACATTGTTTGAAAGAATTAAGACAGTGAAACAGATAAAAGTGTTTATTAAATAATATCAGCCCCTAATACAAGCGTATAAAATATTCCTAAAGATCTTAACAAAACTATGATTCTATCTAAAATAAATAAATTACACAATAATTACTCATTTTAAAAATCATCACAAGTTGCTTTAAGACATTTTATTTAAAAAAATCTTATGCCCGAATTGTCCTACAGTGTTTCTGTGTTAGGAAAATAAGTACTACGCGGATAATTAAAACTAACTACATTAGCAGTAAAAGAAGTTGCGTCCGTCAAGTCCCTAGCTAACAATTTAACATATAAATACTTACGTGACAATACAGCATCATATAAAATTATCTTATTTTAATAACCAGTTGTACCAGGAATATGATTGCATAAGACAAAATAATCCTGTTCAAATGTAATCCACGCAACTCAACTCTCGTAGATCTCGTAGCACGAGCTACGCCAGAATTGCGTCAGCTCGCATTCGCTTCGGAGAGCGTTTTTGCGAGCCAACGTTATCAAATATCAGTGTTATCATGAGAGCAAAATTGATTATTAAGCCTTTACTGTAATAAAAAGGGTAGTTTTAAATTTTTTGCATAATTCGTTTTTATGAGTTATTACAATAAGTGTACTAACTACAACTCATAATACCGTAACGACAGAGACCAAGGATGTAGTTAAACGATGGATATGAGGATACTAAAACCGAATTAGAACTTAATAGATATCCCTAGTTCCCTTGACGGTTAACAAGTATCATAATTATCCTATCCACAGAGAACGAGGATTTCGGGTAGTATGCTGGAAGCAGTGACACCGAAGGCGACTCAAAACTTGTCGGTCAGATTACCCATTCAAGACTGAGGACGTAGTTAAATGATTGAGCCCATGACACAGAAACCTAGTCGAAACGTATGCTTGAAATTGCTCAACACCAAGGATGTAGTTAAATGATGAAAGCGGTGACACCAAAGCCAAGTCAAAAGTTATCGGTTAGATTACTTACTCAGGAGTGAGGATGTAGTTAAATGATGGAAGCGGTAACACCGAAGCCTAGTCGGAACTTGTCCTTGGAATTGCTCACATGATGGAAGCGGTAACACGGAAGCTCAGCTGGAAGTTGTCCTTGGAATTTATCAACACCAAGGATATAGTTAAATGATGGAAGCGGTAACACCAAACCCCAGTCGGAACTTGTCGTTGGGATGGTTGAGCAGCGCGGAGAGCGCGCAGGCGAGGTGCGCGCGGCGGCCGCCCAGCGCGCGCTGCAGCGTGGCGCCCACCAGCCCGTCCGAGTCCACCGAGCCGCGCACCGTCCACCGGTCTGTGCGCCACTCGTATGCTAGTGTGGCTACTGCGCGGCGGATCGCGAAACCAACCTGGTTTGGATACCGGTGATTACATCGTTTGCTATGCACATCGCGAAAGGTTAAATATTTGTTTAGTGTTAAAATATTCCAATTACCTATTTGTTCTGATGTGTAAGTGCCGTTCATTCTCTATTGTAAAAAGTCACTGAACATGCAGCAGCGTATTCTACTCAGCAGGTCATCATATTCCCATGAGAGCAGTCGTGAAATGTTTGAAGTTTATGACGCCCCAAACAAAAAGTGTTTCCGCCTACCGACTTAGCGACCTACCCTAGTTGGGCGATATGCATCGGTGTTTCATAAAATGATAAAACCTCTACCCCAAAGGTATAACTATAAAGTCTATAAGTCATCCACTTAGCTAATATTTCTATTCTGAAAGAGATCCCGTCTAGTCATAAGGTCATCATTGCTTATAAATAAGTTAGAATTGCACCTAGTTTTGTAAAAAGTGTGCAATTGAGTTTTTTAATAAGTACTTATTATACGTAAAAATTACGTATACCATCGCGGACTTAAAAGCAAACAGGTACTCATAACCTGAAATTAATGTTACTGACACAAATCAACTTCGTTACACGGACTATATTCACAGCAAGACCGAAATCAATAAAACATTTCAAAATCGTGAGTACCCGTTTGTTATTAAAATAAAGACTAAGTATTCTGTGTTGTCTTGCATTAAATATTTACCTCAAGCATAGCAGCAACAGTGAGGAAAGGCTTGATGGCCCTCGCATAACACAAGTCAAGGCCACGGTTGCCGAGCGTGGCGCTGACGGAGTGCTGGTCGGTGGCCCAGCGGCCCGCGCCCGACGCTGAGCTCAGCTCCGGCGCGTGCCCGCGTGCCACCACCTCCGCGCCCAGGGATAGCCGCTCTGTGATCGCCTGCAAGTGGTAATGGCCTAATTAAGCCTTTAACTTCGGAGCACGGAGAGTCCGGGATCGAAGTACACGCACTTCTGACTTTTCACAGCCTTTTAGGCTGCCTGTCCACAGGAGCGAGGCAGCAGAGCGGAGAAACGGAGAAATATTAACCTAAAATAGTTTCAGGAATGCATATACATATAATATATTGCGATATTAGATACCTATACCTACTAATCCTGCTGTTTTTTATTTAATATATTTCATATTTCATTAATACACAATGTACGATGAAAACATACCTGTAAATAATGTAAGGCAATAAATTCTCGATTCACAGCAATAACAGATGCGGTAAAATTATTGAAGTAAGCGTCAAAAATGCTTTCGAAGCTGTGGAACTCGGCGTCAGCTATTTGCGCCACTATCGTAGCTCGCGTGCCCTGCGTAGGTCCCACGCGCATCTCACAGCTCATTTGTCCACCGGGCGCTGCTTCCATCACGAAGTATGGAAGTGCTACCGGCTTGCTTTTGTCCACGTACGAGAGCAAAACTTTATATCCTCCCGGAGACACTGAGCTGAACGACAACGAGTGACCCATAACCCAGTTGCTGCTCGAGCTTTGCTTCACTGAGATACACGCGCCCTCGAAACATTGCGGCAGTCTGTACCGGGCAGCGTTGTGTATGTACCGCAGCAGGCCAGGGTTCGCAGCACTCGCGGGCAGCGACTCCGGGTCTTTGTCACGTTCACTCATACGACCGATGCGGGATCCCGAAACCCCAGCGCCAGTTTTTCCGCGATCACCTGCCGTTGACTTTGAACTATCTGGACAGGTACACGGGTTCTTAATAACAGGTGTCGGAGCGTCCCCGCCCGCATTTTTATCCGCGGGGCAAGGATCGATCGCTGGACTCGCATCTTTTCGAGGAGAATTCGATTGTGAACATGGATTGGACTTTGCGTGTATTGTCTCGAAAAAAGCTACTTTTAGCAAGTTTGAAAAAGGACTTGGCGTATAGAATGTGGTTGAACCATCTTTAGTGTTCATTATTATTTTTTGCGGTTGCTTGCTTTACAAAATAATCGGTGGAACTTGTGAGAATATTAAATCAATAATGTCAAAAGATTGACATCATCAATCAATCGCGAATTTATGATTTTTAAAATTAGAATTTAATCACTTAAAAGCCCCCATAATTATAGCTTAACCTGATCTCGCCGACCCACGATTTGGGATGATGTCTGATTTGTGCTTACATTTTAGTACCTCGATTATTAGGTATTATTTCAATCTATTTAATCTTAGTAAGCTCCAATAACTCTCGGCTCCTTACAAAAGCTGCGTGATGGACCCTATGCCCTGGTGATATGGGAACACCGAGGCAGGCGATTGTTCGATTGTTTGCAAAGACGAGGTAGAAAATCCTACTAATATTATAAACGCGAATGTTTGTAAGTATTGATATTTTTTACTCTTTCACGTAAAAACTACTGAATGGATTTCAATGACATTTTATTACATACCTATAGTTTATACCCACATCAGAATAACACATACTTATAGGCTACTTTTTATCCCGAGATTCTTACAAGAGCGGGACCTAGTCGGCTGATACCTAGACCTAGGGGACCCGAAGCGAAGAAGGGGGGTTCACTAGTCACGATTAAGTATAATCGAAATGTAGCCGAAGCGCTCAATATCCAGATTGTATTGATGTAATTCGATATTTTAACACCACTATCTAAGTCTAAGTCAAGAACACATTTTGTTCAGAATATCATGTAAATATTAAACAGCAACGTTATAGATATTGCAGAGAAAGTCTACATTTCTTCGCGGCTCGTCAAATATCATGTCATTTGTGAACATGCCATGAGATCAACAAGATGAAATGCGCGCCTCTGGATTCAGTTGAACATTGGGTTGGTAGTACGGTACCTACAAAAAGCGGGTTGACAGAGCAGCAAACATGTCAACTTTCCCCATCACCTGGGAGCCTGGGGGCTTAGTACGAGTTTTATGTGACGTAACGAGCTCGCTACGTACCTAAATGCGAGTTAACTAAAATTTATATGGGATCGAAGTAGAGCCATTTATTTACGTCCTCTCGGTGACTACTTTGATCCCATACAAATTTTAGGTACCTAACTCGCATTTACGTAGCGAGCTCGTTATGTCACATAAAACTCGTACTAAGCCCCCTACAGTAGGTATATTGTCGTAACCATGAACTATATTTGCTTCATTTTCTTTTCTTTCTTTTCTTCAAACCAAAGGCCGTAACGTAACCCTAACCCTTTGATGTTTTAAATGTCTAGATGGAACATCGAATCCACGCAAACGTGTCAAAAAATTGTGGCCAACTGTTGGCCACAATTTTTATCATAACGCACACATAGACAATAAACGAAGGTGAAAAACATCGCCTGCACTTGATAATGTTGCCTTGTTTTTTTGTTTTCATTGTAGGGCGACGCTCAACTCCTTTATCTCTTCTGTGCTCAATCTAGATATTTAAAACATCAAAGCCCTAACCATAGGCCGTAACTGACTTCGGATTTGCTCCGAGAAGTTTCTTATAGTGCGTTTCACCTAAGAGTTCCCTTCGCTGAGGTTCGCTATATTGTTGGCAGCCCTGTCTGTCAAAACGCAAACAATCAAGATCCGAAACTTAATTTTTCCGATTATTTGTTATTTTCGAGTTTTAATCATCCCTAGAACACTGAAAAGTGGTGAAAGAGAGTTGGTGTTAAAATAAAAAGCTTTTGTGAACGTGAAAAACGCAACAAGGAACCACTAATTCCGCTGGAATGTGTTCGACGCTGTGTTGCCGCCATGACAGGTTGGTTATTGATAATTTCCCCAAATGGTTGACAGCGATTACTATATTTTATTACTCAGCATAAGTTAATTATAAAATACCACTGTCATTATGTTACAATTAAGATAACGATGGTACCCACAGTAGATAGGTATTATTATTTTGCAAGAAGGTGCTGCTACCCCTACTAGGCTATTTATTTGTACATGAGGTTATTTGCTTTCCTTTTAAGGTATTTCGGAAAAGACGGTTTAAAAAATTACTCGTGAAGGTGAGGTGTCAGCCAGTACGTCAACCAAAATTTCTACTCCGGGCAAAAAACGTCATCGAAAAAAAGAAGTAAAATTGGATGACTCTGAACGTTGTGTATTACGTACGGCATAAAAAACACGAATTCTATGCCGTGAGGAAAGAATTACCTACTCTTGGTAAATTGGTAAATGAGATGCGAAATGATATAGATTTTAAGGGAAGCCGCACTACTTTATGGAGAAGAATGAAAGAGATGGGTTTTTATTTTAAAAAATGTATATCAAAAATAAAAAAAATTAATGGAGAGATGACATTGTAGCTTGGCGATATCGATATCTTAAAGAATTGAGAGATAATCGTCATGATGGCCAACGTCCAGTTGTATATTTGGACGAGTCTTTTATACACTCCACATATTGTACACAAAAATGTTGGCAAAGTGAAACTGAAGAAGGTGTTTTAATCTCGGACTCAAAGAATAAAAGCGCTACAATATAACGACACTCACGTGTTTTATTAGAAATGACCTTTTCATAATATTAATATCGTATAATTATGTACTGTATTTTTTCAATATTGCGTTGGTGGATATATACTCGGCCGAAAAAAACATATTTTGTAACGTTAATATTTATAGCTTCGGAAGAACACTAAGTCATCTTTATTTTCTCCCTAGTTAAAGGGAATATTTTTTTGTTTTAATTTGGCAACACTCATTTCATCGCCACCAACATTATAGCGAGGGGAACTCTTACGTGAAACGCACTGTACAGTGCGTTTCACCTAAGAGTTCCCTTGGCTAGTTTTACTATATTGTTGGCAGCCCTGTCTGTCAAAACGCAAACAATCGAGATCCGAATCTTAGAGCTCCGCTTTATTTTTCCCATTATTGGTTGTTTTCGAGGTTTAATCATGCCTAAAACACTGAAAAGTGGTGAAAGAGAGTTGGTGTTAAAAGTAAAAAGCTTTTGTGAACGTGAAAAACGCAAGAAAGAACCACTAATTCCGCTGGAATGTGTTCGACGTCGTGTTGCCGCCATAACAGGTAGGTTATTGATAATTTCCCCAAATGGTTGAACAGCGATTACTATATTTTATTTTATTACTCAGCATAACTTAATTATAAAATACCACTGTCATTATGTTACAATTAAGATAACGATGGTAACCACAGTAGATAGGTATTATTATTTTGCAAGAAGGCGCTACTACCCCTACTAGGCTATTTATTTGTACATGAGGTTATTTCTTTTGTATATTAAACTAATTAATAAATTTTCCTTTTAAGGTATTTCGGAAAAGACAGTTTCAAAAATTACTCGTGAAGGTGAGGAAGCAGCCAGTACGTCAACCAAAATTTCTACTCCGGGCAAAAAACGTCATCGAGAAAAAGAAGTAAAATTGGATGACTTTGAACGTTGTGTATTACGGCATAAAATACACGAATTCTATGCCGTGAGGAAAGAATTACCTACTCTTGGTAAATTGTTAAATGAGATGCGAAATGATATAGATTTTAAGGGAAGCCGCACTACTTTATGGAGAAGAATGAAAGAGATGGGCTTTTATTTTAAAAAATGTAAATCAAAAAGAAAACTTTTGATGGAGAGATATGACATTGTAGCTTGGCGATATCGATATCTTAAAGAATTGAGAGATAATCGTCATTATGGCCAACGTCCAGTTGTATATTTGGACGAGACTTATATACACTCCACATATTGTACACAAAAATGTTGGCAAAGTGAAAATGAAGAAGGTGTTTTAGCCTCGGACTCAAAGGGACCACGATGGGTTATAGTACACGCTGGTGGAGAAATGGGATTTATACCCAATGCTCTGTTGATTTTTAAATCACAGTCGCAATCGGGTGACTACCATGACGACATGAACAGAGAGAATTTTACGAAATGGCTTCGAGAGAAACTTTTGCCGAATCTGCCTCCGCAGTCTATTGTTGTCATGGACAATGCACCTTACCATAACGTGACAATTAACAAAGCGCCTACGATGTCCAGTACAAAAGCATGTATGCAACACTGGATAGAAAGTAAAGGCCTTGCGTATTTGCCGACAATGTTAAAAGCTCAGTTGTATGAAATTACTAGCTTATGCCCGCAGCTTCGCCCGCCTGGAATTCGTTTAAACTTCACCCCCTATTTCACTCCTTTAGGGGATGAATTTTGAAAAATCCTTTCTTAGCGTATGTCTACATCGTAGTGGCTATCTGCATGCCAAATTTCAGCCCGATCCGTTCAGTGGTTTGGGCTGTGCGTTGATAGATCACTATATAAGTCAGTCAGTCACCTTTGAGTTTTATAGATATAGATATATTTAGATAGCTATCTTTACTGTGTACAAAAGTGGTCGAAACATTTAGATTACTTAGGTATAACTCTACAAAAAGTGCCTGAGCTAGTTCTCTAAAGTTACTTCGTTACGCCCGCGTGGAATTCGTTTAAACTTCACCCCCCCCCCCCCCCCTCTATTTAACCCCTCTAGGAGATGAATATTGAAAAATCTTTTCTTAGCAAATGTCTACATCATGGTGGCTATCTGCATGCCAATTTTCAGCCCGATCCGTCCAGTGGTTTGGGCTGTGCGTTCAGTTCAATCAGTCGAAAATCACAAACTTTCATCCCTTATTTTATCCCCGTAGAGGTTGAATTGATCAAAATCCTTTCTTAGCGGATGTCTACGTCATAACATCTACCTGCATGCCAAGTTTCAGCTCGATCCGTCCAGTGGTTTGGGCTGTACGTTCAGTTCAATCAGTCGAAAATCATAAACTTTCATCCCCTATTTTATCCCCTTGGGGGTAGAGTTGATCAAAATCCTTTCTTAGCGGTTGTCTACGTCATAATATCTACCTGCATGCCAAATTTCAGCCCGATCCGTCCAGTGGTTTGGGCTGTGCGTTCAGTTCAATCAGTCGAAAATCACAAACTTTCATCCCTTATTTTATCCCCTTAGGGGTTGAATTGATCAAAATCCTTTCTTAGCAGATGTCTACGTCATAACATCTACCTGCATGCCAAGTTTCAGCTCGATCCGTCCAGTGGTTTGGGCTGTACGTTCAGTTCAATCAGTCGAAAATCATAAACTTTCATCCCCTATTTTATCCCCTTGGGGGTAGAATTGATCAAAATCCTTTCTTAGCGGTTGTCTACGTCATAATATCTACCTGCATGCCAAATTTCAGCCCGATCCGTTCAGTGGTTTGGGCTGTGCGTTGATAGATCACTATATAAGTCAGTCAGTCAGTCAGTCAGTCACCTTTGAGTTTTATATATATAGATAGATAAAAGAACATAAAGAACCACCAAAGTATGAGGTCGACTTAATATTAGAAGAACATGGCCATAAGGTAGTTAGGCTTCCGCCTTATCACTGTGATGACTTAAACCCAATCGAGCTCATTTGGAGTCTCGTTAAAAGAAGGATAGCTGAAAAAAATGTTGGTCAGGATGCCAAAAATATCGTAAAATTAACCGAAGAAGCAATTGCTAGTATTGCTTTAGAAGAGTGGCAAGCAGAATGCAGACACGTTAAAAATATTGAAGAGAAATATTATAATAATGACATTGCGGTAGATGAGGAAATGGACCGATTCATAATTGAAGTAGGAGACAGCAGCGACACTACTGATGAGAGTGAATACTATTCAGATAATAGTAATATTTCGGGTGTGGGTCTTATATTAGTGCATTGTAGTAGTGGTATTAGACAATAAGTATGACACCAGAGAGATATCAGAATAAAAGCGCTACAATATAACTTTTTTTTTTTAATAATAACGCTTCACACTCAAAGCCCCACACTAGGATTCCCTGTGTCGTGGGTGCCTTGGACAACACACAAGACAAGGACACACACCCAGACCGAGAACGGAAATTTAAACTCATCATTCAAATTGCCGCCTCGCTGGGAATCGAACCCAGGACCCTCGGAACAGCGATCGGCGTGTTAACCATTGCGCCATTCGGGTCGTCACTTTGGTCCAACCAAGAGTTCTACGACACTCACGTATTTTATTAGAAATGACCTTTTCATAATATCAATCCTACTTCCTACTCCTACTAATATTATAAATGCGAAAGTTTGTAAGGATGTATGTGAGTGAATGTGTGTGTGTTTGTTGCTCTTTCACGCAAAAACTACTGAACGGATTTTCATGAAACTTTGCAGTAATATAGCTTAGACATTGGAATAACATAATTTGTTAAAATTTATAGAGATTTTTGAAGGGACTGGTTCCCCGAAGCGAAGCGAGGGCGGATTTACTAGTATCGTATAATTATGTACTGTATTTTTTCAATATTGCGTTGGTGGATGTATACTCAGCCGAAAAAAAATATATTTTGTAACGTTAATATTTATAGCTTCGGAAGAACACAATAAGTCATCTTTATTTTCTCCCTAGTTAAAGGGAATATTTTTTTGTTTTAATTTGGCAACACTCATTTCATCGCTACCAACATTTTAGCGAGGGGAACTCTTACGTGAAACGCACTGTACCATAAATATTATAATATTACAGAGTAATGAAACCACTAAGCACAAAGTGGCACAAATATTGACAATAGTTTGACGTGGAAATTGATTGACAATCTGTGTTGACAAGTTGACAGTCACAGATGGTATTGACGTTGACAGTGTTGACATGACAATCGTGAAAGTCATACAAAAATTGGAAATTACAAGCTGATCTGACTCATTTTGTTATTTCGTAGATTTAGTAGTTAAATAAAAAATATATAAAGAGTAGTACAATCAGTGATATTTAATTAACCCCATAAAAATGACGAGTAAACTCAGTTTCAAGTTCTTCGAAAGGTTTCGGAACCTTAAATCTGATGCGATGCCAAGAGCCCCGCGACCACAGGCGACCGAATACTTTGAGGAAAGTCCCGAGGCGGAGGCGCACAATGAAAACGTAGATTTTACAGATCCGCCAGAAGAAGTTTTCGAAGAAGATGAGAAGAGAAGAAAGAAAAAGAAATCACCAAAGAAGGGTTTCTTCGGTAAGAGCTTCTCGGAAGATAAGGATCGAGACAAAGATAGGCGAAATAGCGAGGGCAGCTCGGGAAGTAGTAAAGTTAATACACAAGGTAAGTTGTAGTCCATTATTCTCGTTTTATTTATGTTGCACTAAATAATATATATAATATTATTTACTTAAATTGATTTGAATCTATCAGAAAAGTGGTCATGACTGCCATTTCTCAATTTGCAAAAGGCATTAATGAGTAAATATGAAAATAAATGGAAGCATTAACATTTCATATCCTTAGTTAATCCTACTAATATCCTACTAATATTATAAATGCGAAAGTTTGTAAGGATGTGAGTGAGTGTGTGTGTGTGTGTTTGTTGCTCTTTCACGTAAAAACTACTGAACGGATTTTCATGAAACTTTGCAGTAATATAGCTTAGACATCGGAATAACATAATTTGTTAAAATTTATAGTGATTTTTGAAGGGACTGGTTCCCTGAAGCGAAGCGAGGGCGGGATTACTAGTATGTTAATAAATTGAAGATGTTTTTTATAGCCACTGGAAATGTGATCAACATAGTGAACTCCAAAGACATTCATTGGGGTGATGAATATGTGTACCATGTAAACCAGTACAATAACCAACTTGGGAAGGAAAACTCCAACAACGCAGAGGATGAACCCATTACAAAATCCAATTTAATAGTTCTTTTAATGGAAGCAGATATTAAGGTACATTTTGTTTGAATAATTTTGTTAATATAATAGTTCTAGACATAAATATCACAAAATCTAGAAATCCACAGTACAAGATACCATCCTAGTATAAAATTATTCAGCAGGTTAGAAATGAAAATGATAAGCTTGCTTTCAATGATTTTGTATTTCGAAGTAGATTTATCATGTATGTATTGTACTCCATATTTGTGTTTTTACCATGTCAATTAAATAATACTCTAGTCTAGAAAACAATTTTATGATGTGCTTTTCCTAGAATTTTTGATAAGGAAATCTCTCAAGTAGCAATTATTATCATTGTAACTTTGTAATTTAATGTGATGATTGGGTGATAAAATATTTGCTTACATACAATATTTGTAAAGAATTTAAGCATTTTATCATTTACTTTTTTATATTTTCAGCCCGATCATGATTACATGGACTATGTATCAAAAAATCTTGGCAAAAACTGGTACAGCGTGTATAAAAAATTGGGTTTCACACAAGGAAGAATCGAAACTGCCGAGATTGATATGGCGAGGATTGGGGTTGCAGAGGTATGTTTTCAAGACTTTGTACTTTTTTGTAATGTTTTTACCTCCAACCCTGTATAAATGTTGCTAAGCTACTTTACCTATGCTTGTTCACTTTTCTATCATTATCAGCTATTTAGATAAAAGATTATCATAAGTGTAGAATGTAACAAATTATTACCAAATTTTATATAATTGATGATAACAGTCCAGGAGCAGGAGTAGAGACCAGGAGTAGGATGTGTTTGATTGTAAAATAAAAATTATTATGATACTTTTTTCATGGGTGTACCATAAGCATTGCTTGGCTCAGCAATGGTAATAATTCATTGAACCAAGCAATGCTTTACCCATAGCTTTTAAATTATTCTTACACTTTGACATTAAAAAATGTGTGGAGTTGGTTACACTATTTTTGAGGCAAGCATTTCTGTCTGGGCAGCAAGACAGTCATGCTTGTGAACGAAATAGAACAAGACTCTGTTCTAACAATTACTAATTACTAACAAATCTATTATGTACAACTGTGCACAGGATTAACTATCACTTAAATTCCATGCCTAAGTCCTCATATCTACATTACCTACTAACAAACTAACCACCTAACTTTCTAACACCCTCTGGTAACTGACTAAACATTCTTGACAACCCAAATAGTTGACACTCAAAAGTGCTCTTCCAAGGGTCCTGGGTTTGATTCCCAAAAAGGTATTTCTGAATGAAAATTAAGCACAGCTGCATTACAACAATGCATCAACAGCCCAGCTAAAAAATCTATTATGATCTTTATGAATTGGTTATTAAGGTTTAATTTCATTAGTTAATCGTTACAGTTGTAATAATAAATATTGTTATCATAGTAAAGATATAATAATTGCGTTTTTAGGCACGCTACAAGCTTCTACTGGAGTGGGTGAGGAATGACGATGATGGTACCCTGGGCAAACTAGCAAACATACTGTGGGAGGACGGAGAAAGGGAAGTTGTGAAGGAACTAGCTGCTATGTACCACAAGAGTAAATAGTAGCAGAACACATATACAGTGTGATTGATCAAAATAATGTCTACAGTTCTATAGCAAAGTACATTCTAAGTGGTTAATGCAATAAGGTGTAAAGTAATTTGTGATTTGTACGGGCTTTAAGTTGTTGGATTAGTTTGAACTTGGTGATGTAACTGTGAGATTATCAATTCATTCCATTATAATGCATTTGTTGGGAAAGAACTGACATTTTAATAAGGCCCAGGCCATAAGCATTTATCCTGTTGACAAGATAATTGTGCCAGAATCAGAGTAGGTATTGGATGGTGGTAAGATTTTTTTACAGGCTGTAACCAAAGTGATCATTAAACAAATTGTGAGGCTTAAATCCAATAAAATTTAGTACTTATATAGGTACTTACTTTGATACAAAATAATTATACTACATTCACAATTGCAGTAGATACCTATTTAATTGTATATTAAAAGCAGTTATAATTTACACAATAATAACTTTGTGAATAATCTGACGATTTACAATATTTTATTCTATATTATTATTTTATGGACTATGACAATATACTATTTCCATTTAGTTATTGTTTACGATTTGGATGTACTATAAATTTGGAAAATATTTGTACAAAGCAAATTGACTAGGTATTAGCAATAAGATTTTAAAATGGACACTTTTTAATAATGTGGGCGTAAGGGCGCCTTTCCACCAGAGTTACGCAAAGTTACATTGCTAAGGATGTGTTTGGCATCCACCAATCACATTCATTGACCCGCCAAGAGGGGGCCAGGGGTGGGGGTTTTACTAGGTGCTTAGTTGGCTAGCTAGTAGCTTAACTTAGCTCTGTTGGAAAGACATCCTTACAGTTAAGGTAAAAATGTAAATGACTCATTATCATAGGTCAGTGTAGACAAAATTGTGTAGATGGCGGTAGGAACTGCTCTAATCTCTGGTCGGGGCGCCATAGTCGCCCACAACATTTGACAGTTGTTACAGAAATAATCACAAATAGTGTACGAAAAAGTGCCAGCATATTTAATTAGTATTTTGCAGTTTAATTAACTGTAAGTAACATTGAAGTCTGTTTTATTTTTTTTATTTTGGTATTACATCATCATATTTTTTGAAACATTGGGAGCAATCAATGAATGAGAGATACAAGATATTGGACCTTTTTGATGATGTAAATACAAATAAAAATATTATAAACAAAGATCAGCGTAGTTATTAATAAAAGGGGGCCTTAATTGCGATATGTAAGATGTCTAAAGTAATGCCAACTAGCAGCGATACAAACGGTCGTTTACCTGGAAAACGAGTGAGGAGTTTACAATGTACTATCTATCTCTTTCCATCTTGTGTATTTGTCGTACTGTCTCGTTCTCGCGGCAAAATTATGGCAAGGTCGAGATGGGTTCGTAAGCATTTGGTCGACCATTTGAGTAATATTATAATAATAATTATTTATTCGGTTTCGGAACGAAGCCTTAAAAAATGTTTAATTTTTACCCTCATTTCCTTATACATTATTATTATTCTCGTTATTTAATGTAAATCTACAACATAATTCAAATTTAATAAAAATAACATGAAACAAATTAGACTGAACTGAATGAGATACCTCCCTGCTATGCCTATCATTTTAGTATTATTATTCTCACATCAACTCATTTTCTTTTTGTTAATTGTTAGCTTTTTAGAATAACAATTATTACACATAATAACTCAATTTGGTAGGTATTATTTAAAATATATTGTGTAAACAAAATTATACTACAATGAATTTAAAATCAAAAAGTTTCAAAAGGTTGCATACCCCTGCTTTGCCTAATGACCTTGCATTGGTTTTGTTTACATTTTGTATCGCTTCTCGTTGGCCTTACTTTAGTAAGTTGTACGACATACAAAAGGGGATGGAGGCATGGGTATGGATTTTGTTCAGTTACATTTAAAATAGGTGTTTGATTATACAAACAAAGCTACCTCTAACTTATGTTTATTGAACAACTTTTGAGACGCCCTGTATATTAATATACACTGCTAGTGTTTTTGTAACATGTATTGAATTAAGTACATAAAATTTTATACGGTTTTGAAATTTCTTTTTTCTTTATATACTTAATTGTAAATTGTATTGTATGTTTTAAGATCTCTTTTGTATAATCTTTTTATTATTGGATAGTCTAGTCATAATGCAAAACTATATTTTTGGTGCTTCTAAACGCACGGTAAAACTTTTTGAAGTAAATAAAAAATAAATATATTCATACATTTCCGCTCATGTTTCAATACCTACTATTAATTTATAATGATAACTCCATAAACTTATTTTAATGCATCCTCTGGAAATACAATATTACAATGAGCCTTTGCCATATATGAAGAAAGCAAAATGAGAACTGATAAACGATTCTAATTACAAATAGTACCTATGTATGTTGTTTTTGGTCATATATTAATAACATTCTTCTTGTTACCCCACCCTTACCTCTATACGCCCATGGCTATACTTGCTGCATTCATAATACATACGCATGTATGCCATAACATCTGATTTAACTGAAAATTTAAGTAGATATTTAAGTGTTATCATTTTAAATACAGGCAATATACACGAATAGTGATTGACAGGATGGGCATCTTATTAACTATTTTTTATGAAAAATGCTTAAATGCCTGGACCCAACAATAACCTTGTTACTTTACAGTAACGTGATTCTACATTAAAAAAAGGTTCTTCATACTAGGTAATAATAACAATAGGTTTCTGTTAATCGAATAAACTAGACAAACGAAAATTAAAAAATCGAGGAGTGTTGTTGTTTTCACTTTAATTACCTAGTAAGTATTACTTGTAACTTGTACCTACATAATGAAAATGTCTTATTTTGAACGAATATTATACATTCTCAATTAACAGCTGTTATTGTACCTAAATATAGCTTCGCATCGGTATTTTATCATCCACGAAACAAGTTTATATTTCTCCAAAGAGACAATTAGGAGGTTATATCTTATCTGACACAACAGTCACAGTTTGTTCGTCGCAGTTAATACCCACGTGTTGTTTTAACAATGTCTGCTCTAAACAGTGAAAGTTTGAATATTGTGAAACTCGATGTTAAAGACGTGAGATTTCCAACTTCCTTGGAAGGACATGGTTCGGATGCTTTGGTAAGATGTTTATAACATAAAATTCATTTTGATGACCTTGACCATGACCTTTAAAACATAAAGAGATAAATTAGGTATTCATCAGAATATTTAAGTACATACTACAGAGTTATCGTTAATGCTCATGAGGGTGACGAGGGAGGGGAGGGGGCAAAACCCTCTTCCCCTCCCCTGGAATCCAGGTGACGTATCTACGTTGTTGAGAACAGTTCTATATTTGTAACATATTATGTGTAACTACCTAACTTATAAAATTGGTACTGCGCAACCCACACAAATTTAATAAAAATCCCTTTATAATTTGGAGAAGTCTTCATGCGACCCATCGCGGGGCCTACGGATAGCATATAACACTGCTACCGCCTGAAACCACCAAGGGTGTTTCTTTTCCATAACGTTAGTTGCGATCATTGGTAGGTGAGAACCGCATTATTCTGTCGTCCCAATGGTCCTTAGAAACACGGAGTTCATTACAACCATTTTCCGATTTATTTCTTTTTACCTACGTCTTTATATGTAAACAGATATTCTTGACATATCATTACCTATGTATTCTTTTAATTAAGTAAATATTTACATTCAAGACTGATAATATTGACATTAAGATATTGTTACCCACAAATTCTGCAGAAGAGAGTACCTCTTGAGTTTATTCTTCAAGACAAGAAAACTAATGTCACTATGTGGAATAATTTAATTAATATCTGCCTATGTGCAAAACCCATTTACACCCCCCCCTCCCCCTCAATACGAATTTCATACAGGTTTATGTTAATGTCGCCCCGCGCCGGGGTCCATTGAATCGGGTGCTCACGATGTTTGTTTTATACGCCGAAATTTCGACCCGTTTGTCTGAAATGTGATCACAGTGAATTCCCTGGCTGGCTAGTCGTGAATGAGGACTCATTTTTCAAGTAACTAATGGAAAAAATTCAAGCATTTTTTAACTTCACAGCACACCGACCCAAACTATTCCTGTGCGTATGTTACGACTACCACAGCGAGTGGCAAGCAGGGGTTTGGTCTGACCTTCACGTGCGGGCGCGGCACCGAGATCATAGTGCTCATCGTCAGGTCCCTCAAGAGGTTCGTCGTGGGCAAGAATGCTGCTGATATTTTCTCTGACTTCGCTGGATTTTGGCGTACGATTACGAACGACTCGCAGATGAGATGGGTACGTCGTACGTACCTACCTATGTATTTTTGACGTACCTAAGTAATTCAAGCCAGTTTGATCTGGATAATCTTGACTAGCTGTGACTTGTGTAGGTAGTATTATATTATCTACTTAAAAATAATGTTCAGAGTGAATGCTATCTTACTAAAGTTAACTACGGTGAGTAACTACCGCCCTGATACAAATTCAACCGTCATTTAACTTGCAATTGTATGTAGGTACTGTATAGGTGCTCTGTATATCCAGCGAACAATAAAGCCTTACTTTTACGACTCGCTGGCTGTGTCATATGAAAAGAGACATAGTCAAAATGTACCTACTCTGAACAGAAACGTTGTTTTACAGATCGGCCCAGAGAAAGGTGCAATACATTTAGCGGTGGCAGCGATATTGAACTCTTTATGGGATCTTTGGGCGCGATTGGAAAACAAACCTTTGTGGAAACTACTAGTTGATATGGAGCCTAAGGTATCTATGTAATTTTATACCTTTATGTATGTAGGTACCTTTATGTAGGTACCTTTATGTAGGTCATATAGTTCGGAGGACCGACAACCGTTGGGGAACAAAGGTCCTCGAATGGAGACCACGTCTCGGAAAAAGGAGCATAGGACGCCCCCCGACCAGGTGGACTGACGACCTGATGAAGACGGCGGGCATCCGCTGGATTCAACGGGCTCAGGACCGGTTAGGGTGGCGCCAGTTAGGGGAGGCCTACGTCCAACAGTGGACATCAAAAGGCTGATGGATGGATGGATGTAGGTACCTAAGTACCTTGCTGTAGGTATCTCGTAAGACAATCATTTTCTGTTGTTTCCAATAGGTATTATATCATTTTATCTTCTACCTTCCTATTAATATTCTCTAGCTAAGTTAGTAAATAAAGTAATTACTTACTAAAAATACTCTGACGTATTTAACTGACAGTAAATAATAAGACTTGCTAGCTTGTAGGAATCACCAATTTCCTAGTTTGTACAGCTCATTCTTACGAGTTTACAAGAAAAAAATGAACGTACTCACCGACAAGATGAAATACAGAAGGTATACAGTGCCACAAACTTATCTGACCCGGTGCCCAAAGTTGGAACTAATGCAAATGTTAAACTGTTGTCAGGCAAAGACAAAGACAGTAGCGCCCCTCTTACTGGGTCACATAAGTTTGTGGCACTGTACTTACGTTTATACCTACGTCCGCTTATCATACTTATACTTAGTACAAAAAAAAGTTAAGAAACAGACAAAAGCGCAGGGCGACCTTATTTATACTATTTTTTTTATGGAATTAAGATAGCAAACGAGCATGCAGCACCACCCTTCCGCTGCCGCCCATAACAACTGTGACCGACCTAGAACTAGACTCAAAGGGACTAGGATGGTCTGGATGGTTAGTCCAGTTAGTAGATGGTGTTAGAATATTAGATGGTTAGTTTGTTAATAAGCGTGAGCACAGGGACTGTTAGTGAGAATTAGTCCTGTTAGTTAATGTTAGTAATAGTCCAGTTAGTTATTGTTAGTATGAGTCTCGTTCTAATTCGGTCACAGGTTACAGATGCGTTGCTACCCCTGAGGACTGAGATGGTCGCCTCTAAAAAAGTGTAACCGGCTCCACACCTTCCTATCCGGAACACAATTTGTTCTTAAAACAATTATTACACGGTAGGAATGGTACTAAGCACCGTGGCGGGCGGTGGTACTTCCCCGGGTGAGCTCTAGGCCCTTACCACCTGTGTGTATAGTGAAGTTTTGACGTGACAACGTCTTATAATTCGATAGAGCCGGCTGCACGCACGAAAAAACATGACTCATGCGGCGTTACCTCGCTCTGAGGCGTTCCATGTAAGGCTTGAAGTGCAAGCGAGAGCGCGGAACGAGCGACAAAGAAGCACAATCGGCCTTTGAGTTCGGCAGCGTTCGACATCCGTCTCTCTCCTACTTGAGTGAGCGATGCGTCTGCGTGGACAGCTGCTATACTATAGTACATTTACATGTTTTGATCGAGTATCAAGTGCAGTGAAAAGTGAATGTGGTGTCAATTGTTTATAGCAACGATAATTACAGCGATAAAGGTAATGATTCTTTCGATATTTTCTTTTGAAAAATGCTACCATTCCATCAGTATTTTCTTAAGACGTTGTCACGTTCAACTATCGTCAGTAAACCGACTTTACAGACAACCATTTTTTAATTGGAATATTGCACGCAGGCAAAACCAAAATGTATTGTCATTACCAAAATATAATCTTTCCAGGAGTTGGTATCAACAATAGATTTTCGTTATATAACCGACGTAATAACCAAAGAAGAGGCAATTGAACTGCTAGAGTCTAAGAGAGCGGGTAAAGACCAGAGAGTGGACTTCTTACTCAAAAATGGCTACCCAGCATATACTACCCAAGTTGGTAAGATACATGAACATTATTTTGAGAACTCTCATTTAATTTCTTATAAAAGTCCCCGTAGCATAAATAAAGCTGCAGGAAATCTGTTTCAGGTTGGTTGGGGTACAGCGATGAGCTGGTTCAACAACTGTGTATGAAATATTTGAGCCTGGGCTTCACTCACTTTAAAGTGAAAGTCGGAAGTAATTTCGAAGACGACTACCGACGTTGCAGCGCCGTTCGTAAAGCTATTGGGAAGGATAACTTTTTGGTCAGTACATAATTTGACAAGTACCTACCTAATTAGATTATTTGAACTTTGCAAAGATAGATCTCGCGCCAGGCATAGTGTCATTTTGTGCTATCATGTCTGGCGAGCGGCCGTTCGTGTTTGAAACTTATTTTTTTTTATAAAATTTTTTGATGCTTGATGATTTTTTGATATTTTCACTTCACTTCTTCACTTATCGGCTGAGGTTAAAGTCCACTATTGAATGCTTAAATTCGGTAGGTTATTAACCTACACAGACCCCTGGACCTCGGATAAATTACCTGCGTTTGTTGTACCCACCCATTAACACTTCAGCCAAGAAAATCTCCTCCGAAACTAGACCTTCGTCTCCCCCACCCACTATTAGGAGTTCAAGAGTAGGGTACGTAAATGTCTATATCTATAAATACAAAATGTCTACGCATTTCCAGATGGTAGACGCAAACCAAGCGTGGGGCGTGGACGAGGCTATCGAGTGGATGAAGAAGCTAGCGCCGCTCGACATCAAGTGGATCGAGGAGCCCACCTCGCCAGACGACGTGTTGGGGCACGCCGCTATTGCTAAAGCTCTGAAGTAAGCATTTCGAAAAATACTCAATATTGCTTAGATTCTAAGCCTTAGAACATTAAAACAAATAGGTCAGTCGATAGTATTGCGGTTGTCTGGTTATCGATGGACTATCGATTAATCATCGATAGTAGACTATCGATCGGCAACACTATCACAGACACACAGACTTTCACATTTATAATATTAGTATGGATTGTACCGTGCGAAGCGGGGGCAACTCGCTATTCTAATAAAGGAGTGTATCAGGCCATACCTATGGGATCGGGGCGACTCAGAGGCCTAATAAAGGGGTGTGTTGTATCAGGCCGTACGGCATCGGCGTGGCGACGGGCGAGATGTGCGCCAACCGCGTGATGTTCAAACAGTTCCTGCAGAGCGGCGGCGCGCAGTACTGCCAGATAGACTCCGCGCGCATCGGGGGAATCAACGAGATCCTCGCGGTGTACCTCATGGCCGAGAAGTTTAAAGGTATGGCTTCGTTGGGTTTGTGTTTAGTCATGCGGACTGTTGGTTAAGTGGTTTGATCCTTTCGGCATTGGCGAAAGTCCTACCCAGTACACCCCAGCGAAATGATTAGGTACTAATGGCTTTAGGCCCTCGTGGTAGATTAATAATCTAAGATTATGACCTGTACCGACACCTCATATACAGAGGTGCTCCGATCCCAGCAGTGGGAGAGTTATTATAGCTTACAATGAAGTTTTAACTATAACGTACTTCATAAATTGTAACTTTTAGTTGTACTCCAAAAATGTCTTAAATCGAACAATAATGAAACGAAGTCGCTATCCTACTGGTTGTTAACCTTGATTTATTTTTCAGTGAAAGTTTGCCCCCACGCGGGCGGAGTGGGTCTGTGCGAGATGGTGCAGCACTTGCAGCACTGGGACTACGCGTGTCTGTCGGGCTCCATGGACGATCGGCTCATCGAGTACGTCGACCAGCAACACGAGCACTTCTACGATCCCTGCGTCGTCGAGAACGCTAGATATATGGCCCCGAAGGTAAGTAAATTATAACAGCTTTGATCAAAAATATTCGACTTGAATATCGAGCAATAGAGATAACTCAAAAAGTACTCGTCAGATCTTGCTCAAATATGTTACCAAGCGACAAGCATCAGCTTTCGAATAAAAAAAAAACTATTAAAATCAGTTCAAGAGTTAGACGATGTCTACTTGTTAGTAACAATGTCATAATTGTTCCAGTTGCCAGGTTACAGCACGCAATTCAAACCAGAAACGCTAGAGAAGTTCGCGTACCCCAACGGCAGCGAGTGGAGGCGTATGATTGCAGAGGGACTTATGCCGCAACCGGATGAAGCTGAACTAGTCAATGCATAAAAATCGTAATAATACCAAATAAAAAACGGTTAGAAACTGAAATTTTTATTATGGTTTGATTTATTAGTTCGAAAATAATATGTAATGGTACGTACAGACTATGTAATAAAACATGTTATAAAACATTTAAATAACATGTTTTACAAATGTGGACGCTATGTGTTACAAAAACAAGTTATACAACATGTTATTAGTTTGTGCAGCAATATTATATAACTTTTGCGCACGAGTTACCTACTTGTGCCTTGTTATAAAACACTGTTATATAACAATGTTGTTTTAATGTGTACGGTCTTGTAACATGTTTCATTGTTAGACAACAATGTTAGATAGTGTGGACGTGTTATAAAACAGAAGTTGTATAACATGTTACATAATCTGTACGCACCATAATGCGTGAATTACCGCATATTTCTTTTAAAAACTCTCAAGATTGAATTGCTCTAACTAAAAATTCTTAGCTTTTGGAGAAATCTGACTTAGCCGACACATTACAACATGAAGTAAAACAAAATTAGAAATTGAAAAAATATTTTATTACTTATAAAAAATGCATATTACTAACATATATTTACATTTATAACAATTATAAAATTATATACATAAGCATAAATATTGACATGCATTATAAAACGAATGATTTACCAGTACTAATAAGTTCTGGTGTTTTTGGCCCCTAGCCTTTGTATGGATGCTCACACTTTTTCGATTGTCGATCGAATTTTTCGCCGTTCGTCGCCAATCCCACCAGTGTCTAAATAGTCTTGGCAGTCAACCTTCCAAACCGCATGAGTCTAGAATCATTTAGTTCTTTTTTTGAAAAGCGAAAGCACTAAGCTTCGATTGTTTAGGCGCGCTCGTTACAGGCGAGTCGGTCTCTTGGTCCAACTTCCTCTTCTCCGTCTTCTGTCCATTCTCGGTCGCGCCCTTGCTCTGGATACTCTTGAAGGTCCTCACGCAGTGGCGCGTCAGCTCGGCCGGCGTCAGCTCGGGGCTCTGCTGCTCCAGGGTGGCTTTATTTCGAGAGAACCAGTCCACGAACGTTTCGCCGTCGAGAGGTTTCAGTGGCTGTGAAATAATTTCGCGGTTATAATAGTAGATTGTATGACAAGGGTGCAAAGTAATATTTTTTCGGCGAGGGCGTTTTTTGAATCCAGAGCGAAGTGAGGGATTCTAGAGTAGAATCCCGAGCGTAGCGAGGGATTCTTTAGTAGAATCCCGAACGTAGCGAGGGATTCAAAGTACGTCGCCCGAGCCAAAAATATACTTGCACCCGAGTGATACACTCTACTTTTCATCACCCACTATGAGAAAATAATATATATATATAATAGAAAATAATAGAAAATAATACGTAAAAATGCACGAAAATTTAATTTTAATTTGAAAACGAAATCTTAATTTGATTTCTTTTTTCATTATTCAGCTGGCGGGGCCCTCGCGTCGTACCAGACATTCTTTATTCAAACAATATTTGCGTTCGATTTCTTTAGCGCAAAATACTAAAATGTTCTAAATTCAAAATAGGACGGAAAAGATCTAGCCGGCAGGAAAAGTTGTATGAAAATTCATTCCCGCCCGCTGAATAGAAAACAGCAACTTTGGAACCCCGTAAGTCCGAACCAAGTCGTCTTTTTCGAATAGGTGTGATGAAAAAAATGTTAAATCAGTTTAGATTTTTACAGATTCGTTTTCGGAATTAGGTAACAATCAAGTTGTAGGAAAATTAGCATAAAGTATAAAGAAATCTTAAGTGTGCTTCTTAGAAAACTAATAATTGATATTATTGTGTTTAAAAAAAGTTTAGAATTTAGATCAAATTATAATTTTAATTGATTGCCTACTTATTAAGTATGTGTGGTAACCAAAAATTTGCTTGTGTAATGCTTACATCGCTGTTCTCGGATTCATCTCCAGTAGAATGCACTTCCACCAGTGCTCGGTCGGTTAATGTCAGAGGGTTTTGGACGCTCTTAGCTGTCTCCGGCTGCTTTTTGAACGGGTTGCGAGCTCCCCCGGGAGACGACTTTATTGGCTGGAATCATATTTTTGTTTAAATATTATCGGTAAAAGCATGCCATATAATGCTATATAATAATTATTTCATGATAGTATCATCCTTTATGAAACAACTTATCATCAATTGATAATGTTATGTGTGTATTCAGCACAATAACTTCGCTTCGTGTTAATTATACATATTAATTTAAAGAGTAATGTACCAATCGAGTTTAAGGTTCGTTAATTAGACGAGTAGGTAGTACAAGTGACATATTATTACACAAACACATGTCATCTCCAATAATACTCACCACAGGCTTAATCGGCGTAACACTATCGACCTTCTTGACGGTCTTCTGCGGTATGATGAGGCTGGCGTTCAAGTCTGGCTCAGTACTCGTAACATCATACGTTTCCTGTGTATCCAGTTCTCTGAAGTGTGCATTATGATCGGTCTGGGGCTCGCTGGCCCACGCTTCTGCGAGGTTGCCCAGCTTATCTGCTAGGTGTACTCGACCGAGTCTGGACGCGTACTTGGCTGCGAGTGGTAGCAATCGCTCGTCTTTCAATAACTCCATGAGTTCGAGCGCGCGCTGTTCGATCTCGCTCCTGCACGCCAGCTGGTGAATTGAAAATAGAACTGAGTTGGATCATTTAAATTTTGAGCGTTCGCACCCACTAACGAATGCCCATAGACAAGGGAAGGCATAAACATTTTAATATTTAAAGTGAACAAAAACATTAAACCCTCGTACGCACACATTCTGACACAATTGTCTCAGAGTTTCACTGCTACTGATCTATCCCTTAACGTGTTATAAAATATTTCGTACCGCGAACAGCTTGAGCGAGGCCTCGCGGGCGGTCTTCACGTCGACATCGGCCGTGGTGTGCGCCCAGCGTACTAGTTGTTCCTCATACTGCGCTTTCTCCGACTCCAACTCGCAAAGCGGTATCTATAATATGAAAAAAAAGCATGCTAAGACATGATTTTCCTTGGATAATTATAACTTCACTATTACAACAAAGTGACCATTAAATAAGTGTATTTATTAGTATTTTCTAAAATTAAGAATTCAGTATTCTTAAATACAATGTATTTCTAAAATTGGTGCTCGAACATTAATATTATTTGGCATCACACCACACACAGACATTTCTAAATAGTACCATTCTTGATGAACGAGATGGTGGCAGTTAGTCCAACAGCATTGTTATGTCTGACCTGTATAGGCAGCTCGGTGATGATGGGCTTGGGCACGGTGGGCGGGAAGCTGGCGCCGCGGCACAGGATGGCGCGCACCGTCTGCGTCGGCTCGCTCACCTGGGACCAATCAATACATAGAACAAATCCTAAATACACAAGTACGTACGTACGGACGCACGCACGTCTCGCTCTTGCGCACATGCGGACGCACAGAAACAAAATAAGAAAAAAAAAAGAATTCTGAAGTGTCAAGTTTTAAAGTATTGTGTGTAAAATTAGTAATAATATGATTTATAGTCGAACTTCGATCAGAATATTATTAAGCGATTTTTTACAGCACATTAAAGACTAATCATGTATTACCAACCAAATAATCGGCATTTAGATGATGAATACTCACGGAAACAATAAACCACGAATCCGACGCTCCCTTAGTATGAGTGGTAGTATCACATATCGGTATCCACACTCCACTAGCGACGTCATACAGCCTCAGCATTCCTGTACTGTCGCACGCGCAGGGCGAGCCCACATCCGTCGTGCCGAGCCACGCCAACCTCGACCCTGGCGTCAACGGCAGAAGAACCGTTTTACTCCGCACCTGCCTGCCGTTCATAGCTATGATATCCATGGCGAGGTGTTGATCTGATAGACCAGGGTCGGTGTGGTGGTACACAGCTAATACTGTTGTGTTGAACCCAGCTAACGCTACTATAGGGCCTGGTAGCGATAGCACCTGAAAGAGTTTTTATTGATTTGAAAATTTGCGTCTAGTTGTTGTATTATATTATAAGAAACGAATAAATTGTTTATACACACATAGGTAGATCTTGATATCTTGAGCCTAACATGACACCTATTAGAAATAATAAGCCCTTAATTAATAACTAAACAGGAGTCGAAATTTTTTTTCATTCTCTTAATGTTAATGTTGCAAGCCCGAAAATACTTAATAAGTGTGTAATAAAAATAAAATAAAAACATTCTTGCCAAATCAATGGAACAATGTATTAACTTGTTCAATCAAACAATGTTTCCAGACCAATTGATCGATCGTCGATCGACGCCATTGAAGAAGTAGAAACTATCGATCGACGTCGACTATTCCATTCCACCATCGTTGATGCGTTCCATCGACGATCGATCGATTGATCTGGTAACACCCTTATAAATATTAGTATAGTTAAGTTAGTCCACCTGTCTCTGCGTCCCCATGGGCGTGAAGAGCCGCAACAACCTTGCGTTGGTGGCGCAGGCGACCAGCCCGCTGGTGGCCACCACACAGAGAATCTCCTCCATGTCCGGCATGGCTACACTCCACTCCTTGCTGCTGCCCACCAGCGATATGCACACCAGTTTGCTGTAAACGTTATGTACTATTTAATTGGTGTCCATAACGCAGTAGCAGTTTTAAGTGTGCAAAAACCTTGTATAAGTAGTGCAGGTATATTTTAAAACAAGTGCTCATTCCACTTGATCAAATTTCATTTTGAATCCCCTTCTCCGTCGTCACTTCAACTACCAAATTGATATCGGTTTACTTTTATTGAAATAATATCTAGTGCTGCCCTTCCTTGGTCCAATTGCCACCCCTCCCCACCCCCGCCCTACAACGTGCCGCCTAAGCGAAGTACACGCCTTAAAAGCCCACTTACGGCGGCCATGCACTAGATTGCTCGATATTACAAAATCATTACCATACGTTAACCATAGTTAGACTACAACGCGCAACGGCGCGGTGCGTAAATTTGAATTTCGCTACTTTTTGCAATTTCGCGGTATTGCAAATGGTATTTCAGCGCTATTTCAGTAACGTCGACGATATACCATAGTTAATTATTTTTCTAATGTATCGAGATAAAAATTATACATAGGTTATGTTACTACATAACTACTTGAATAAAAAATAAATCACATAACACCTGGGAGTCTCACAAGCGAGCGCCAGAGTGTTGGTGGACAGGCTCGCCATGGTGTGGTTGAGGTAGTTGTTGAGGTGCAGCCCGTGGTGCAGGCCCGAGTCGTGGAACTCCACGTCGATGCTGCTCTCGCCCTCCGCCGCCGCGCTGTGGCACCGCGCGATGCCCACCTCGTTCCAACACATGTATCTGTTAGCAATTAAAATTCACTTCTAACGTAAATTTAACCAAAAATAAATTAAAACCGAAGTACTAAAATGTGTAACATCTCTTTAAATCGAATTTGAATTAATCGAGATGCAAAAAATCCAGTTAAAGACTTGTTCATTTTATAAGATTTATTTAATACACTTAGACAGAGGTTTACGTAAAGTTTACCGACATTCATTTTGAGTCAGAGAGATCTTTCGAGACTATAAATTTGTTTGACCACTCAGCTTCAGACGACATGAATTCATGTTAGGCGACAAATGTGATTTCCGCGCGCTCTGAAGTCAATAAGGTATTCTATGATTGATTTTCTTTTCACTTGATCTCGACCTCGAACCCATAAAGTGCTGCGCACATTACAACGACTGGACCAACTAAAAAGTATTCTTAAGTCTTGGTAAGTAATTATACTTGTATTATATTGTATACTATACACCCACTCCTAACCAACTCCTAACCAACACCAATCATTCAATTGAAATTCAATTGTAGCAGCCAAGACAAAGATCATAATAATTGAAGGCTTTCGTTTAAGTTGGTTTGTTTTCAGGTTGATAACTTGCGCAGTCCTTAAGGAGTTCATTAAATGATTACCTGTGTTCCAAATGCACCGGGGTGGACGAGGGCTGGAAGGGCGGCTGCGGCGGCACGGTGGCGGGCGGCGCCGGCGCGCGGGACTGCGGCCTGGACTCCTCCGCGTCCACTTGAACTAGCCCTAATGTCTCGTTCTTCAGCTTCTCCAGCGATATAGCGTTGTCGTCGTCGCTCTCGTAGTTCTCTATTATATTGTCCAGGTCGTTCTCTGATACAAATAGAAATTTGAAAATTAACGCTTACAGTTACACTTCAGGTGGAATTGTGGTTTAGTGCACTCACTTATCTTCAGGTGGGTTTGTGGTCAAGTATTAACTTAAAAAAATATGTTACAATTATGAAATAATACACAATGCATTAAGAATATTAAAATACGCTCCTTTAATCTTCATGCAATATAATACGTAAATTGTATCTTTAGAGTTACAATCTTATATCATTTTCTAGTCTATGAAAAAAAATTATTATTTAGGACATCTTTTATACTGTTTCTTTTGTAGATTTATAATATAAGGAAATAAGGTACTTAAACAGGAAGTACTCACCATCGTCTTTTTCTACCATCTCAATATCATCAGCAACCTCACCAGTCTTGCTGCTGTCCTTTCCATAGCAGTTCACTAACATGCCTAACTGGCCAGCAACATCACAATATGCTAGCACGCCATTGCCTGAAACAACAGATTCATTTCACCATATAAACTTGATAGCAGTCTATAAGTAATTTTATATCATGTAATGCAATATTTATTATTTCAACTTAAGTGGATTCAATTAAAATCTGCTCACTTGACCTGCTTATACATTGTGATTCAAATTCACAAGATTCTTAATAGCATAGCGTATAAGAATAGTGAAACAAAGTATGTGCGGTAGTTTCTGCATAGTTTTTTGACTTCCAACACTTTTATATTTTACCAGTAATCTACCTACCTTTAGGATTCCATGCTAGGGCAGTAACATTGTGAGACGTAGGGTGTTCAATGAGACCAATACATTCCCCTGACAGCACTTCCCAAACTGCTATTTGTCCTGCCACAGTGCTCCCAGCCAAATATTGGCCGCATGGTGAAAACAGACATTGTGATATCGCGCATTTGATCTGCAATTATAACAGTTACTTAGGAAATTATAAGAAACATGACTCTATCGGAAGAAAAGAAAAACTATATCGGAACTTTATGGTAGACAAAGCAAAACCAGTAGTACCATTGAGTTTAGTAGGGTGAAATTTTGTATAGGATGTCTGTTTGAGATGACAGCTAATAGCATTTCACCTTTGAGATCAAACAGGATAGCTATTTATGATGCTAACAAATCACATGGACACTGAACAGCAGATGAGGCTTGCCGTAGGGCAAGATGATGACTCTGGAGCAGTGGCGTGCACAGGATTATGACACAGGGTATGCGGCGAAGTACTCGGTCACAAAAACATTTTCTTTTATAGATTTTAGGCATAGGCACAGCCACGCTAAGGATCTCTAAGTCGGAAACCGTTCCAATAGAAGAAGTTTATGTAATACTAATCATGTACATCTTCTACGGCAACGCAGACAAAACAGCGATCGATCGTCGCAGCGGAAGAAATTCTGATAAATAAAATAATAAGCTAAAATATTATAATTACTCACCTAGTCAGCTTCAATTTTCACATATTCAAGGTTCTGGTTACTTGAGATTACTAAAAATCCCGATGTAAATTAATGCAATTATTTATTTAAATCTGAATATCCTGAATCAGTCCACACTGTACTAGAATTACTAAACAATATGGTCAATATGCAAGGAAAACAATATAATTTAGTCGTGTGTACACAACCACACAGCCAGTTATACGTTTCATAACTTTTGACATGAAACTTTCGAGTTACATTCCCTTTTTGCTGGTTTAAATTTTGTAACTCGGGTACACACCTACCTTTAGACACAATTTGATTCTTTTCACTGAATGACAATAGTGAGAACTTGTTATTTTTAAGTTTTAGTAAACACACATTATCCACACAAACTTCACAATCCAACATTTTAAAAAATTCAACAGACTAGCACTAGTAAAAGCAAATCACTACAATTATTATAGTAACTCAGTAATAAACTATTAAATGTACGCACTTTCAAATGTTAAAATGAAAAAATCTTATATGAAAACTATATTAATAACTCGCAATTCGCAAACAATTATGTAATACGTAAGCTCGTCACATGAAAAGTAACATGGCTGGCGCGAAATATAACCCTACTAAACAAAAATGCGTAATGTGCATACCTGATTTCCTCGGATTATAAGCACGAAAATGTCCGATTACTTCCGAGGACGTGTTCGGCACTGTTCGGTTCGAAAGCCTGCAGCATGCCTTGCTATAGATATTATATGAATGTGTGCGTTTGCGAACTGTGTACGGACACCAAAATTACTACACACATGCAAACAAATCTCCTGCCGACCGCGGTGGCAGGCATTAGTTCATAGATAATACATAATAAATTAGTTGTTGCTATCATCAAACGGCAGGCGTTTGTGTTTACAAATAGGTGTTATTTATAAAATATTAGGAGTTTTTAAGTTATTATATTTTGTATATTCATTTATTTACTGTTAATTAAAGTCATCTAAAACGTACAAACGTTATATTAAAATATCGTAAATGGCAAGTAATGCACTGCATTTATGCCAACAAGGACCGCACGCCCCTGCTCTGGAGTCATCTTCTTCGTATAACCTGGGGTCTCTGCTTGATCATTATTGGTAAATAGCAGAAAGGTGTGTGTCATGTATTTATGGGCGACAGATTATGCATGTTCAGCATTAATCATTACAATTAATTATATTAACTCACTGTATCAATCAAGCCTACTGTAAATCTAATGAACAAAAATACTTTAATTTAATGTAAGTTAAATACAAACCGAATTATGTGTAAAGGTCATCCTTTGTCCCCAACTCTCTGTGTCTAGCAACACTATGTCCCTGTTATTTGGATATGCTAGATACTTCCCTTCAGTGGGTTCAAAACTCATGCGACCTGCAACACAAATAAAAAAAACTTTGTCATAAATGTGGTTAAGGTTGCATGTAAGTCAGATATTACATAACATGAAAACGAGGTGCCGAAAATCCAAAGTGCCAAAAATGACTGAATGTAGTAATTAATAAAGAACTTGTTGTACCTATATTTTAATATTTGGGGATGTATAGAACAAGAACATAATTCACTTGATGGTACTTCTAAGTACAATCAAAATTATTATAAAAAATAAGGATTACACCAAAATACCCAAATTATGAATACATTACAATCAAAATAATTACCTAGAACTTTAGCTGCATAAAATGTGTTTATCTTAGGTATACATGTCAGTTCTTTAACAATTTTTCCTGTATCAATATCCCATACTCTCAGCAAGCCATCTCCACAGGCTGTGCTGGCGTACTTCATGTGAGGGCATACAGCAATACTGAGGACCGGGCCTTTATGGTCAGACATCACAAACAATGGTGCGCCACCTTCCAAACTACATATCTTTGCTTCCATGTTCTCTGATGAACATCCTAATGCCTTAAAAGTAAACAAAGTATCTACATTTATAACTATTTGCATGATGTTAACTTTTCGTTAAATATAATTTGAATACCTACACTAAATTTTAGCTACTAACAATTTGTTTTTAAAGATAAAATATCTCAGTAATAGGCTCTAATATGACAACATTATTTCTTGAAAACTCATCTTGTAGTTTAATGTTGCATATTATTGTCTAACTTACTTCAATTTTAGATGATGACATAATTTGTGTAACTGGTGCTGTAAACCTCGTAATGATTCCATCCTTATCAAAAGCTGGAAAAGTATATGCCTGGACAGCATGATTATCAGTGGCAACGTACAACCTCTTGTCTTTGTAACAGACAGCGAAAGCGCTCTCTCCAACACAGTGTGAGTTTGGGTCGTCATCCTCAATATCCACCCAAATCCTTACGTCTCCGTCGTGACCACATGTAATAATATGCCTGGAAATATAAATAAAAACGTAATAAAGTACATTCACACAAATAACCACAGCCACAGGCACTTTTACGTACTTTCCATTTTCTGTATAACAGACGTCTGTGTGACCCTCGGCGTGAGCGTAGCGAAGCGGTTTACTATCTATCTTCATTTTTAAAAACAATGAAAATGAAATATTGTACTATAATGTTTTTTCCTTATCCACCCTTTGTATTTCATTCAATGTGTTTCTGTATTTAACATAAAATCGCAAGAGTTATCAAACTTTCACACAGTTGCTTGTAGCAAACTTAATAATATCTTTAACACATAAATTAAACGAATAATAAGATTCGATTACAACGAATCATCGAAGGTAAGAAACGATTTAAAGAAAATAAAAATAAACTGATTTTTATCTAACGAAAATACAACAAAAAACCCTCAAAAACCCTCAGATTATAGAATTTTGGTTCTATAATCTGAGCAAAAACCGTATCACATACAGGGTCTGTCAACTTTGTTCTACGAACATTATGTAGGTATCTAGGTAGACTCCGACTTTTAATTCGATGCAGTAAAATGACATTTCCAGTGTTACCGTTTTTTATTATCACAAAAATAGTGATGTACCTGGACACAAATTATTCGATTTGATGAAAATATTAATCGGATTATAATCGTTTCGCATAATTTAGCAAACTGCTAAAATAATGTATGAAGTTATTACAGGATCAATAACTACATATAAAAATACGATTGATATCAATAATCTCCTAGATTTTTAATTATTAAGCGCTTTTAGTGCATGTTATGTACTAAAAGCATGCATGCACCGGTGTTTATTATTTTTCGTCTACTATATAATTTTAAATTAATAACCTTTCCGTATTGTTTTCTGAATTTGAATTATATTTTATTAACATACATTATAATAGACATATTGAGAAAAGAATAATCGAATAATCAAAACATCGTTCGTTAATCGTGTAAGTTATTACACTATTAACGAACGATCACCATTATTGAAAATCTGGCAACATTATTACAAAAAGTGACATTAGCAAACGTCATTTTACTGCATCGAATTAAAAGTCGGAGTATAGGCGGGCGTAGAAACAAGAGAGAGACAACTACATCAGAGTAAAAGAGAAAAGTATATCCATTTATATAATGTTGCCACCAAAAATAGTTTCGTATTCTCCATAATAATGAACTTACTATTTTATAAATTTTATAAGTAAATTGCCCTTCAAAACCTCTTTTGCTATTTTTCTGATTCCAAGATTATATATTTTATTTAGATATATAATATAATTAATTGAATGATACGAATTAAAAATTAAATAATTAGAGATAATGTGTGGCAACACTCATGTCCGCTCATGACTCATGTTGAGTTGATGTCACTGTGACATTGTCACAAGAAAAATGTCTGCCGTACAGTGTGCACCATTTTATCTTGTAGGTACCTACTCGTTTATTTGTATTAAATAAACTTGTAATCCATTTAAATCGTCCAACCTACATTAATAACGTTGAGTCGAGCTTGCTCCTCCGTGATTGTGTTTTGTTGGAATTAAGTGTGTGTTTGTGAGATATAGACTCGGTGTTGAGATAGTGACTCTGTTATTTGTTATTTGTTATTGTTGTTATTTAGTGTTTAATTTCGCGATGAGTTCGACGAAAGAAAACACTAGAATGTGTTGCCTGTGTGGGTCTTCACCTCATAAAGATCCCAGCATCACTTTGCATCGGTTTCCAAAGCCTGGCTCAAAAAATGCTCTGCGGTATGTGCCTACATAATTACTTTCTATGCTATTCGTTTAAGACGACAGTATACCACAATTATTGTTCATCTAGAATATGTAGATTATTGTTATGATGTATAATTTTGATATTTTTTATTTTCCAGTTGTGAATTATGGTCAAAGTACTGCTTCCCTAACGAGGCCTGGTCATCACCAAAATTCCAGGATGAACTTCATTCTAAGCATAAGATGCTTTGCAGCAAACATTTTAAAAGCACATGCTTTTATGAGAAGAAGTTGTTCAGAACAGCTGTACCGGGTGTTGAATGGGTTAGTACAATTAACTCTTCAATGAATACTAATTGAAAACTGTATTTCAAACACATCATGAAGTGTAATTTCATCATACCCATTTTCTTATAGGTGACTTACCTCAACTATGATTTATTTTAAAAATAATTGGAGGATTTCAATTAAGTTTTCATTTTCAGGAAACAACAATTTCGAATGTGTCAGATCAACCTGCCATATTTGAACCTATTGCCAGTTCATCCGGAATTTATCCTTTAAGAGAACATAATGCAAACGTTACACAGGTACTTAAAATTAATAATAATAATAAAACTTTATTGACATATTTTTATACATTATAATGTATGAAGCCTGTGATCCCCGAATTAGTTAAAAACTGTGTTTCGGGTATCAGCGTCTTCACCCAGTATTCAAAGGTGTCTATAACAATTAAAATAAATAACCAAATCCCATTCCCCAGATTTTGGTGATGCACAAATCACATAGAAATATATTCTAGGTTGTTTTTTGTGAAAATTTTCCCACAAAAGTGTTGGAGGGAATTTGTTCACTTTCTCGAATTTTAAGCTACTTTAAAACATTAAGTATGCTATATTGGGTATATATGTTCCTTGATCACATATCACATCACAAAAATGACACTCAATCAAATATTGCAATTTGATTTGCAAGCAATGGCATATTGGCGGGAAAAATGTTTATTTTTCAAATGTTTTCTTAGCTGTGGACGTCAGTAATTCAGCCAAAAAATATATAGGTAATTAATAATAATAGATTCAACCACAAAATAAGGATAGTACAGAAGCACAATTTAGATAATACAGATTTAGGTAAGCTTCATACAAAGTGTCCCTCAGAGTAATGATAAACTATGGAGAGGTAGTAATAAGTTGTACAATCTATACGCTATCTGTCTGTCTTTCTCAGACTTATGTCAAGTTGGAGTGTGCTAAAAAAAGAAAAGTACACGTCATCCGTTGTTTTTTCAAAACGTCAGACGGCTAACGGCACCGCTTTCTCAAGCTCGAGTCTCCATCATGGAGACTAACTGGTGTAAACTTTGGAGACAAGTTTTCAGTAAATCTTTCTATACTCGGAATTTTAATTAGATTCCAGATTTGACAATTTCAGTGTTGCAACGTTATAACAACTACTAAATAGTGACGTTGCCGAAATTATTCGATACGGAAATGGAATATTTCCGACTCGATTCCTCTCGTTTAGGTATAGTAGTATCTAAACAACTACTACTTTAACAGAAACTAAATATATCACGAAATTAAATATTTCTGAACGCATAATTTAGTTATTATGTTTATTATAAATTTTATTTTTATATTAAAAATGAAATTTATAATAAATTTATATAAAAATGGTTATAATCGATATATCTCGAGACATCTTCTTAATCGAATGATCCCATTAGTATATCTCATAATCATAATCGCCCAACACTAGTTGCTTGTGACAGTTGTGACATTCGAGACTCGAGTACCGACCTACCGACATGCAATGCAACGTCATGTTCTCGCTCCGTTGCTCGGCTTCGGATTCGGAATTTCATTAAAATAAATTTATTTCGGTTGGATTTCCTCGTTGCTGTTAGACGTGTATTGCTTTGATTTCCATCTGCTCGTAACTCTTAATTTCATACGTTGCTTGAGAGGTTACCGGCAATTTTTATTTATTTATTGTGCAACTTAAAGTATTTTCTGTTAATACGTATCAAATATTAATACAAGAAAACCTAAAATTATTAGCTACGGTAAGTTTATTCAAATACTTAAACCTCGTTTCAAGCGCTGAATTCAATTAATTATTTGTATTCAGTTCAGTATCAACGTTATCTAAGTTTGGAAACCTATTTCAGAATGCTTGAATTTTTATTATAGCTATATTTTAATTGCAATTGGCTGTTCCGGGTAAAATTTGTATTTAATAATAGGTTACATCTGACGCAATTTCTTGTAAAAATTTCAGTGAAATGTATTCTTTACATTTACGTTGGTAATCTTTCTACAACAATTGAGTGCACTTATTTTTTTTTCTATATTAAAAGTGGCCTTTTCAGTAAAATTAATCAAATATAAAGGCAGAATAGGTATAATGGTTTAAATTTATTGCCATAATATAAATAATGAAATCTTATGTTTAAAAATATGCTCCATTATAAAAGCAAAATCAATTAAAAAAAATGCATTATGTGTATTAACCCTAGATCACTAACCTTAAATCGTAGTAACACTGTCACTATGTCACTAACCTTTCGACTCACAGACTACGCAATAAAACACACATATTTTCAAAACCATTATTATTTATTTTAAAAAAGTAACAAAAAGTTAAAATGCTTTCCTTGGGCAATTAAAAAATCCAATTAAAATGAAACAATATTAATTCTTATAATTACTACAAATAGGAAATATGTGTTTCCCGCAAATGGACTTTTTGCAGCATGTACAATTATATTTGGTCATACGAATTTTTTTCAAGAGCAAAATCCAAAACTTTTTCTCGCTTTAGGAAGTTTTTGAGCACTACTTTCCTATGGCTGTTCGATATTGAGAATATCTTCAATAACTTTTTTCAAATCGCGCTTCAGTCACCGTATTGTAGCGCTCGACTAGCCAGGGTCTCATAAGCTCATCCGCCATGTGCAAGGCAAATTCAGGCCTCTTCTGCGGTTTCTTACGGTCCCTGATCATGTTCCATACATAAACAGAATACAAGTTTATGATACTAATGTTCAAAGTATCATAAAACAAAAATAGCGGCCATCTATTGGTTTTGCAACCAATACTCATGACAATCAATACTCCTCCACACTTAATCCTCAACAATCTGCAATAAAATGTTGTCACCCTAATTTTGTTCAACAAAATAACTGTACATAACATCCCTTTAACATTCAAGTGGTGAAAAGTCGATTAGAAAAAAATATAATGTAGTTATACTGAAAATAAAAAACTTTTAACCTCAAAATAAGGTTACTCAGTTACTAACCTTTCGTCTGATAGACGACTCGACGGCTGTATCTCCAAAAACAATGCGTATACGACTGCAATGAGTGCACGTGGGTCACTCAAAGGGTCAATCAGGAAGGTACTGAGCAGGGGAGGGAGTGGAGTTGAGAGGAACCTACTGAACTACGAAACGCGGGGGGTATGCGTAGTCTGAGAGACGAATGGTTAGTGATCTAGGGTTAACCGTAATTTACAAGTTTTATTTTTTTCTAAAATGATAAAATCAGATTTTACATTTTATTTGCATACATAATTAAAATAATAAGATAAATAATAAAATTGGTACTGATAATGTATTATTATATATTCAGATGGCTGACGATGGATTCCTCAAGCCAAGACCAGGTTTTGCCACCCAGGCTATTCATGTAGGCCAAGACCCTGACAAAAATTCGTATGGGCCAGTAATCCCTCCGATTGTCACTGCTACCACTTTCAAACAGACTGCACCTGCTGAGCACCTGGTAAGAAATACTGCTTTATTTTTTCACATTATGCTATGTTATTGAAAATCCTTTATTCATTCATTCATTCCTCCCATTTTTCTGTTAAAATGTTTGCGCAGAGTTGATATAAAAATTAATGAACAGTTTTTATGTGATTAATTTATCATATTTAAATAGGTAGCGTAGATAACTTACCGCTGATCCGGTAGATATGTTATTGAAAAGTTTACTTAATTTACTACACATACAATAAATGTAAAAAAAAACTTCTTAACTGTGTTAAATTACTGATCATCCCCCTTTTTATTCATAAAACCAAAAAAAATTAGATACTTTATTTTCTTCATGAAGTCAGACTATTAAGTATTGTACATTAATTATGCCAAATGTCTTAGGGATTTGACTATGGTAGAGCTGGAAATCCAACAAGGAATGTACTTGAAGAGTGCTTGGCTGCCTTGGAAGGTGGTGCCTATGGATTTGCATTTTCCTCTGGTTGTGGAGCAACTACTACCATTTTTTCCTTGCTCAGTGCTGGCGACCATATACTGTCATGTGATGACGTCTATGGAGGCACTAACAGACTCTTTAGGTAAGTATAACTCCTGTACTCGTCGTAATATATATTATGTTAATTATAATAACAATTTCAACACTTGCAAGCGAATTGTCGCATGTTTGAGTCCCAACTGGGGCAGATATTTATGTGGCATATAAATTATAGAATGTGTTATTTTTGCTTGCCTGTCTAATGCCGTTTGTATCACAGGGCACCTTATTCCTGCATGATAATATCATGTGAATTTATTTGTTAGTGTGGTTATGTTCATTTATTGTAAGAATTTACAAAAGGGACACTTACTCTTTAATCTTACACACAACACAAATATAGTAGGTAAATACATTTATTTAGAGTTATAATTTGCTTTTTTATTTTATTCCATCCATCCATCCATCAGCCTTTCGATGTCCACTGTTGGACGTAGGCCTCCCCTAACTGGTGCCACTCTAACCGGTCCTGAGCCCGTTGAATCCAGCGGATGCCCGCCGTCTTCTTCAGGTCGTCAGTCCACCTGGTCGGGGGGCGCCCTACGCTCCTTTTTCCAAGACGCGGTCTCCATTCGAGGACCTTTCTTCCCCAACGGTTGTCGGTCCTCCGAACTATATGGCCGGCCCATTGTCACTTCAGCCGGCTAATTCTCTGGGCTATGTCGGTTAACCGTGTTCGTCTACGGATCTCATCATTTCTGATTCGATCACGCAGAGAAATACCGAGCATAGCCCTCTCCATAGCCCGCTGAGCGACTCTGAGCTTGTGCATCAGACCAATAGTGAAGCACCACGTCTCGGAGCCGTATGTCATCACTGGCAACACACACTGCTCGAACACCTTCGACTTCAGGCACTGAGGTATTTTGGACGACAAGATATGACGCAGTTTCCCGAACGCAGCCCATCCGAGTTGGATTCTACGAGTGACTTCTTTCTCGAAGTTGGACTTACCCATTTGGATCACTTATCCCAGGTAAATGTATTCGTCAACAACTTCGAGAGCAGCGCCATCAACAACAACCGGTACAGGTGTGAGATGGACATTCGACATGATTTTCGTCTTGTCCATGTTCATCTTAATACCCACCCATTGTGAGGCGCTGTTCAAGTCCCTGAGCATAGTACTAAGTTCTTCCACGGAACTCGCCAGAATGACTAGGTCGTCGGCATATCGAAGATGTGTTATGTATTCACCATTGATGTTAATGCCACGACGTTTCCACTCCATCAGCTTGAACATATCTTCCAACGCAGAGGTGAACAGTTTTGGGGACAAAACATCCCCATGCCTGACACCCCTCTGCAGTTGGATAGGGTTCGTCACTGTGTTGTGTACCTACTCTGACGCACATGACGGCATGGTGGTGCGTATAAACATTTTAACACCTCGATATACCGATAGTCAATCCGGCACCGCTGGAGAGAACCTAGTACCGCCCAGGTCTCGATAGAATCGAAGGCTTTCTCATAGTCCACATAGGCATCACATAGCGGCAGATTATACTCATCGGTATTCTGCCGCATTATCTGCCGCAGCGTATGTATGTGGTCCATGGTGCTGTAGCCTTTTCGGAATTCTGCTTGTTCGGGAGGCTGGAAGTCGTCAAGCCTGCGTGCAATGCGATTAGTGAGCACCCTCGAAAACAGCTTGTAAACGTGGCTCAGAAGTGCAATGGGCCTATAGTTCTTCAAAAGGGCCTTATCGCTCTTTTTATAGAACAGGATCACTACACTTCTGCTCCACGCTTCCGGGGTAGTTCCAGTATTGATAACGGAATCGAACAACTTCTGGAGCGCCACCAGGAGGGGTTTTCCTCCAGCTCTTAGCAGCTCTGTTGTGATTCCGTCATCCGGTGCCTTGTTGTTTTTAAGCTGTTTGAGGGCCTCTCTTATCCCATACAGGCTGGCGTCCGGGATATCCTTGGTATAATGTCGTAATTTTATTTTATTGGACTTACAAATTATAAATTATCTCTTTTTTATCAAGCATAGGCACGTGTGTGCGTAATATAATTCATCAATTATGTTAAAAAATAGAAAAATTCTATCACTTTATTATTATGCTTTGCGTTAAATGTTTAAAAAGATTATTATTTACAGGCACGTTGTCGAAAGATTAGGTATTAAGACAACGTTTACAGACTTCACAAAACTTGAGAGTGTTGATAGTGCAATCCAGGATAACACTAAGGTAAGTTAGTTAATTTGTATCAGCAATAACAATACTAATATATTTTGGTAGATAAATGACACACTCATTTTTTAAGTTTGAATCAAGCGCGCTACAGTGCGATTAGTATGTATATGTATAAAGAAATTATCAATTGCAGCGTTCATTAATTTTATTAGTCTCATAGACACTAAAAACAATCAGCTAATGGCAGATTGTACGACACTCTGACGACACTATAATAATATTATTAATATTACAACATACCAAACAGTTGATAAAAATAGGTAATATATTTTAAAAAATAGCATACTTGTATAATAACAGTTGACCGTAAAGGCATAGTATGTTTAAATTACAAGAAAGATTTCTATTTTATTTTCTTGTCATAGCAAGAAAACATTAACAATTTACCTAGGTGACATAAATAAATAATTATTTTATTTACTAAAATAATAGAAATATTACTTATGTTATTATCATAATATGATTTAATACCTATTTCGATATACCATCATGATAACAAATGCGGGTTCGTTTTCGCGAAGTGTTTAGATACAGAAGATTACAATCCTCACTATCAGTACTTGTATCTCGCAATATTGTACGTATTAATTGATATCATTAAACAATTAAAATTTAATCCGGGCGTAATCTCCACTCACCTTTGAGCCGTAGCAAGTCAGCCTGTGCGCTTACCTACATTATGTTATTTTGCTCAATTATCGGCGAGGATATGGAGTCAAGTTCCTCTAGTTAATTCTAACAGATTGGATGCACTGAGTACAGTTTAGTGTGTAAGGGTGCGGTTCCACTGAGGCGGAGCGGAGCAGAGCGGAGCGCGATTCACAGATCACATGGCTTGAAATCCACACGAGGCACAATGAGATGTGGACTTCAAGCCATGTGATTGGTGAATCGCGCTCCGCTCTGCTTCGCTCCGCCTCAGTGGAACCGCACCCTAAAGGGCCTATCATGAGTCCAAGAGTCCCAAGTTTTCCGGATATTGGTGCATCTTACTAAACTACAGTACAGATGACGCCTTGGGTCCATTTTGTCGGACGTCGCTGGGTTTTATACCCCACAGAGGAATCTTGACGCCTGTAACTCGGAATTTAAGCTAAGCTAGGCTTCCTTCCTAAACTCGGGTCATCATACACAAAAAAAAATTGAGATGCCTCCAATAGGTGCTAGTCTTGTAACATCATAGTCCCGCACATGAAACAGCTACATTAATTAACAATAGAGTCCCAAGATCTTAGGACGATTGATCAGACGTTCCCACCTCTTGATGGGAGAATAGCGCAAGGGTCTGAAATTTCTCATCCAGTGAAGGCTATCGTCTTCGGGGCAAATTTTTCAAAGGGTACAACAAACGTACTTAGGTAAGCGCCTGCGTAAGCCCGTAATTGATCAGTAAAAGCAGACTTACTATAGGTTTTCTATAAAACGCCTTCCTTAATCTCCATAAAATGTAACAATTATGGTGTCATTGTTTTAATCATTGCATAATCATTATTATGTTGCATAAATATAACCCTACTGATGAACATTGATAGCTACATTTGTTTAAAGTAATTAACATTGATCTTTATTTTAAACATTATTCGTTTTTATTAAGATATTTCACGTGCATTTAGAACAGCTGCTACGATTTTGTTTGGAAAAAGCTACCGAAGTGACTACTTTACTATCCTTATCTATTTAATTGTTTAAGTAAAATTGGATATGACGTCATTAGTTTCATTATCAAATTAGAACGATTTAAAATAATATCAAGTTCAAGGGATAATTTTCGTCTAAAGGAATATATTATTTCAGATGGTTTGGATCGAGACGCCGACGAATCCTATGCTTAAAGTAGTGGATATCGCCGCTGTGACAAAGCTAGTGAAAAGCCGGGGCGATATACTAGTAGTTGTGGACAATACCTTCCTGACGCCTTATTTACAAAGGCCGCTCGACTTCGGAGCCGACATTGTGGTGTACTCTATAACAAAGTACATGAATGGACATTCTGACGTCATAATGGGAGCCGCTATTGTCAACGACGTGGGATTGGCAGAGAGACTGCAATTTTTACAAAAGTGTAAGTTATTTAAACTGTAACTCATTCTAATTTTAAATTTGTTCACTGGTGAAATAGCATTCAGTGAGCTGTTTTTAGATCGAAGGGCAGAAGTTTGCGGCTATTTTGCGATTTTTAAAGTGTAAAACGATACGATTACACAAATCTAAAAAGTAGGATCATTTAATGACTAATTGGATAAATGTTTAATTATATTCTTTACCGCCTGGTCTTTAGTAATGAATAATTTCGATGACGCGATGCTTTACGTCAAGTTCCGTGTTCAATAAAGTCTCGGGTTCGAATCGGGATTGGAACAGATAATATATTTGTATGACAGATAGTGTTCCTTATGTAGTTAAAGGTAGTTTTGAAATAGTATGTACTTACCAGCCACATTTGTGTAAGAATTATGTGTCCCAAACTTAAGATATCTAAATCCACCTACTAAAGCCCATAACCCACAATTGCATTAGATAGCATTTTTTCAGCAGGTAGATTGCAATTTCATTAGTAACTTTTATAGTGAAAAAAGTAGTAAGTACTTACTCATACAAGAGCGTTAAATTCAAATATCATAATACCTATTTACCGATCTAGTTTATCCTAATAAAGATTAAAGTTCTTTGAATTTAAATAGTTAAAGAGTATTTAAGATTAAGTAGAGATAATTTTAAGATAGTTATAAGCGTTATTTATTTATTTCTTTAATTCAAAGATAATGAAAAGATAATAGGAACATAACAGATAATTTGTTGCTACGTACATTACAATTGATAAAAAATAAATATTGTTATTAAGAACAATACGTACATTTATGTAATTAGAAGACATTAAAATGTACCTTCGCATAAACAATGCAAAATGAGTCTTAAAGTGGTTGCAGTAATTACGAATTTAGCCAAGAAACTAGCATGTATATTCAAATCGACTAGGATTGTGCAGATAATCGATTGACCACTATACAATAAATATATATTATGGTATATAATACATTAAATAATATACACAAAGAATAAATTGCTATACATTATAATTTCACAGTAAGGAGACACGCATGCACATAATGTAACGCTAACGGTTGATTTCCTACCTGGAAATCAACGAACGCATAACGCAACACTCCCTATCAGTTCATACAAAGAACTCGAAACATACACATATAATATTATTCTTGCGTCACACGACATATTTCCACATTATTAATTTCTTAATGTAAATATTATTTCTAATGCAATATAGCAATAGTTGCGTTTTGTTTCTCTATAGAATTTTACAATAACATCTTGTAGGTACACGATAATATAACATTGCTAGTAATATTTTATAAATATAATCCTCGCGTACCTTATTTTAACTGTATATAATATATACCTACCTATGGAGTGTAAATTGAGAAAAAATGTACATAAATGGGGGAAGGGAAACAAAATTATAATAATATTAAACATACGAACCTTCATATTATGCTCTAGCTGTGCCCGCGGCTCCGCCCGCGTGGAACTCATTGTGTCACAAAGTTTTTCCTGCGTGAATCCCGACCCCGCGAGATTTCTAAGATAAATAGTGGACTATATATTACTCCACACATAAAAGTAATTGATTTTTACTATGTCTTATTCGCACTGTACAAAAAAAGACTTTAAGATAGAGGTTTTTTATTCTAAAGTTCAAGCAGTTGCCCAGAGCCCATGAGTTTAGATTTTTACAAAATTTTTAATTTGGTTTGTACTTGTTAATGTATAGATATAGATACATAGATATAAATATATAGATATTAATGAGCTCGCTACTTCATTCGCTCATAGGAGATTTTCCCGCGTAAATCCCGATGCCGCGAGATGTCACGAACAAAAAGTAGCCTATGTAGGTAATGCTCAATAACCTCCTCTACCTCCCACTGAAAGTCCCATAAACATTTGAACCCCCGACCTCGTTACCGCATATGATTTTCCCGCGTTACTTTTGATCCTGCGCGAATTCCGGGATAAAAAGTAGCCCATAAAAATCTATGCCCTCAACTTCGCGCATAGGATTTTTTCTTACGTGAACCCTGATCCTGCGGGAGTACCGGGATAAAAAGTAGCCTTTATGTTGCTCCACAAATCCTCTATCTCCCAGTGACTCCTATATAAATCTAAGCTTGTGACTTGGTGCATAGGAGTTTTTCCCACGTGAATCCTGATCCCGCAGGAATTCCGGGATGAAAAGTAGCCTATAATTATGTTGCTCCAGAATCTCCTCTATCTCCAAGTGAAAGTCCCATAAAAATTTAAGCCCGCGTCTTCGCGCATATCCTATACGCGAAGACGCGGGCTTTTTCCATCGTCAATGCTGATCCCGCTGGAATTCCGTGTTAATAAGTACTTAGGCTATGTTTTGCTCCAGAACCTTCTCTATCTCCCAATGAAAGTCCCATCAAAATGTAAGCCCGCAACTTCGCGCATAGGAGTTTTTCTCGTGAGAATCATGATTCCGCTGGAATTCCGTGATAATAAGTAGTCTATGTTTTATCCAGAACCTGCTCTATCTCCCAATGAAAGCCTCATCAAAATCTAAGCCCGCAACTTCGACCATAGGAGTTTTTCCCGCGTGAATCCTGATCCCGTGGGAATTCCGGGATAAAAAGTATTATGTTGCTCCAGAACCTTCTCTATCTCTCAATAAAAGATCCATAAAAATTTAAGCTCGCCATTTCGCGCATAGGAGTTTTTACCGCGTGAGTCCTGATCCCACCGGAATTTCGGGATAAAAAGTAGCCTATATGTTGCTCAGGAATCTTCGCTATCTTAGAGTGAAAGTTCCATAAAAATTTAAGCCCGCGACTTCGTGCATAGGAGTTTTTACCGCGTGAGTCCTAATCCCGTGGGAATTCCGGGATAAAAAATAGCCTAAATCTTGCTCAGTAATCTCCGCTATCTTAGAGTGAAAATTCCATAAAAATTTAAGCTCGCGACTTCGCGCATAGGAGTTTTTACCGCGTGAGTCCTAATCCCGTGGGAATTCCGGGATAAAAAATAGCCTAAATCTTGCTCAGTAATCTCCACCATCTTAGAGTAAAAATTCCATAAAAATTTAAACTCGCGACTTCGCGCATTGGAGTTTTTACCGCGTGATTCCTAATCCCGCGGGAATTCCGGGATAAAAAATAGCCTAAATGTTGCTCAGGAATCTCCGCTATCTTCCAGTGAAAAACCCATGAAAATCCGTTCAGCCGACCCGGAGATTAGCGCGCGCAAACAGACAAACTTTTTTTAATAAATTTTTTTTTTATTACATTTGTGTTCTAGTACTGTTTCTTAACCCCCCTATATATTTTGTTTTGTCAATTTCGTAAAAAAGCAGACACGACTTTTCTACGCTCTTATTATATAGATTTCCTTATTAATCATCTTTCATTATTGAGTAGGTTATTCGGTCTATATTACGTACAAATATAAGCATTGAAAAAACTATATAGAAAAACCTTAAGTAATATGCTAAGGATATAAAACATAGGTAGGTATTTATTTACAACGTGGTACATTATCGAGTTTTGCGGTTAAAAACATAAAGTTCAACCTGTGTATTTTATATTATCTTCGATTATATCCCTGTATTATTTTTATGCATAAAATGTTTGTTAATATTAATTGGAAATGTATTATTATAGCTCATCAACTAGGATCGTGACATAATATTTTTAGAACATAAATATTATAAGATAATAAAAACATTTTTACATTTAGTGGCTAAATTTTAATACATATTCACTTTACACACAATAAAAATATTAAATAATATTATGAAACATGAGTTCATGGAATATGAAATGTGCATACAGCTGATATGTTCTATGTTAATTGAAATTCATGGTAAGTGAGTCATGGTAAGTCCATATAAAATTTGCAATATCATTCTGATTTTACAGATATTTTTTCCGGTCTATGGACTGAACTCAGTAGCTACGCTGACGTCATAAGACATTATACCTACGTATGTAGGTACTGAAAATATTTTACAATGGAATGGAGAGGAATGTGTTTATTATCCTTAAGAGTACCTTTAAACGTTTATGAATAAAAATATTGTTATCGTCATCCGACGTAATTAAATATTAACAACTATAGTTTTATATATGCTTGAGGCACCTTAAGCTAATTCTAAAATAAACTGGTTTTGACGCGAATTATATACATAGTATAACCTTAACCATTATACGTAGGTATTATCTTGAGTATATTGACTTTCTTCAACCAATAATCATCTTTTAACTGACTATTTACCGATCGTCAGAAGGAGTAATGTTTTACTTTTACGTTTATGAGTTAACATCTTCTTGTACTTTCTTTGCCCAGCATTTAGGGAGATATGGTACGGTACAAAAAATGCCTTGTTGTTCCAATGTTTTCAATCCAGGGTTCCAATTATGGAATGAGGGTTTTATTTCTTATAGGGAAACAAGAGCGTTGCTAAAAATATTTATCATTAATTAAAGTTCCCCTAAAACAATGATGATAATGTTTTTAATATTTTGATATAACAGCAATGGGAATAGTCCCGTCACCTATGGACTGCTACCTTGTGAACAGAAGCCTCAAGACTCTGGCGTTGAGGATGGAACAGCACAAGAAGTCATCATTAATCATCGCAAAGTGGCTCGAGAAACATCCCAAAATAGTCGAAGTTATGCATCCTGGTAAGTTTAGTCCTATACACACCGGTACAAGCTACAACCCATTAATGGCCCACTGCTGAGCACGGGTCTCTCCTCATTACTGAGGAGGCCTAGAGCATACTCCACCACGCTGCTCCAGTATTGGGCACACCGGTACCTACCGGTAACTACGGGCACCGGTACTAGGAGTTGAAACTATGTAGGTACACACCGGTACATAGTTTCAACTAAAAAAAATACCTGAAAAAGTGTATGACAAAGTAAATAATTTTGACTTGGCTTTTAAAACATATGGTAAAGGTAAGGGGTTCTACTCTTGTGTTTGGTTCAGCTGAGCTTCCGCTGCAAAAGGGTGACGGTAAAGGCAAAGAAACGGAGTACAATATGTCAAAATCGGTTTCACCTTCCACTTATTTTTTTTTTTTCATCTTCCACTGCTAAAAAGGCAAGAGTTCATTTTGAGGTAGCTACCCGAACACACTTTCTGCGGCGACTCTGTTGTATTTTCATCTTAAAAAAAATGAAATAAAACTAAGATTGGCAAGAGATATAAATAGAACATAGATATCTGCTTTACTAACATTTATTACAAAATAGTTCAGGATCGATATACGCCTCAATTACGGAGTACTATAATTGTTCAATCGATCTGCTTATCTGCAAATAGGTCTGTTATCGGATCATATATCTGCATGTAATTCTCACAGAAACGCAGCAAAAATATTATCTGAGTACCTAGTACGTGTCTATTTACCAGATATTCGCTTCGCTTCGGAAAACAATGCCTTATGTAATAGGGAGTCGCATTGGAAATAGGCGGTCTTATCGCTGAAAAGCGATTTCTTCCAGACAGCCTCAAGGTAGAAATAGATAATTGGAAATTCAGTATAGGGGGCAGGGTGTACCAACTAAAAAGAAACATAATATTATGACAGCATAGGGAAACTGAGTGATAGCGGTGAGTTGGAAGAGTTGCGGGAAGATAATTTTCTACTGGTAAAGCTGTAGGTAATGCTCTTTTAGAAGTGATTTGAAGGAGTTTAAGGAGCTAGCAAGACGAATAGATAAAGGTAAAGAGTCAGGGTAAAGGTAATCAGTTTATTGAATTGTAGGTCAAAACGGTTTAGTCGTTTCTGAACTTATCGTAACTGCCTGTTTTATCTGACTCTCTGTAAGGCTTTTATGCTAAAACTACTTAATCGATTTTAATGAAATTAGGTACAGAGGTAGAGTTACCCTGGGAAAGGACAGTAGCTGCTGTACAAATAATAAAGGTACATTCGCAATTCTCTTGTTTCGGAGATCAGCGTGTTTGAACATGTGATTTTTATAGTACTTAAATATCATGTTAAGAATATACATCATGTAGTCAACCAGTTAATTTGGTCTCTTCGATTCAAACAACAATTTAAGGGTCAGGCTTTAATTAATTAACTTTGCCTGTCATAATAAAGGGCTTCACATACGACGCACTTCAGTTCGGCTGATTAATTTGTTGATTGCGGTTAATTGTCTTTAATCACAAATAAATTGAAGTAATTATGATTGATGTCCTGGCCTATCGAAAATTGCGCAATGTTTTATAGCTTAAGCGGCCCGCCCGCGGTTTCACCCGCGTGGATCCCGTTCTCGTGGGAATATATGCATGTATTATACATAAAAACCTTCCTCTTGAATCACTCTACCTATTACAAAAAACCGCATCAAAATCCGTTGCGTAATTTTAAAGATTTAAGCATACAGACAAACAGACAAACAAACAAACAGACGGACAAAAATAGCGACTTTGTTTTATACTATGTAGTGAAGTAATTGTTTTTATCAGTCGTGAATTAATTGTTTATGCGCTAATGCGTTTAAGAGCTTCTTACGCCCTTTCTTGTCCATGATTAAACACGTTTCCTAAACGGTTACAAAAGCAAAAATAAAATCAATAAGTTTAACGAGGTACATTAAAAAATTTAAGTACATTTAAATAAAGTTTATTTTTTTGTTTTGTGATAAATTATAACAATACCATTCGATTACATTTAAACCAGCCTGATGATTACGAAAATTCCTTTAGATGAACTATTGCATCTAAATTAAATGGAGTAACTTTCAGCCGTAATGATTTTGATGATTTTAACTAACCATAAAAAATTATAAAATAAATGATGTTTTCGAAAATTCGTAATGGCACGCCAATACTAATAATGGTCAGTAATATTTGGTTGATATTTGTGCGATACAAGTATTAAAGGATTAAGGGGACATGATGATACGAGAATAATCATGATGTATTTATATTGTTATTTTTTATTGATAACATTTTCCTCATCTAGAAATAACGAAAAATGCTAAGGTATGTATCTATGCTAATTTCTGACTATGCAAATTATCTCTCTTAAGCTTGCCTATACAAAGAGGCTAAATATAGCACCGAGACGACTGAGTCGATTGCGTACGTGAAAACGTACGTCGACGAATATATCGGAGGCACACGTAGGTTGCTACGTTGCTTCGTACTATACCTGTGCTAATATTTTAAAATTATTTACTTACTGGGCATATAGACTTGTTTAACATTAAACCTGATAAGTTAAAGAAGTTTTCATTTCCTCGAAATAAAGATTATAGGGATTGGTCTGAATATGTTGTCTGTAGACAGTTATCAGTTTGCAGGCACCAACTGTAATCAAGTTTAATGTTTTTTTTTTCCTTAATATATTCTCATGAAAAATCTACAGATTTTAATGTAACTTGACACACGTAGGTATCTATCTACCTAACTAAGATACATTTCAGAGCTTCGTTCCAGCAATTATAATATTACAGCATTACGTTGTATCATCCATACTATCTAACTAATATTATAAATGCGAAAATCTGTCGGTCTGTCTCTCTGTCTGTGACGCTTTCACGGCTAAACCGCCGTTTGCATGTACTTAATTTGATGGTAATGCGACATGAAAATAGTTTAAACCCAGGATGACAAAATTAAATGAGCTCCTTTTTCAGAAATCAACCCCTAAACGGTGTAGGTAGTAGTAAACGAAGTAGGTAGGGGGTGAGAGTTTGTATGAAAACCGCTTGACCGATTTCGATGAATTTTCTCAGGAAGATAGTGGATGATGCAAGGTCAAACACACGTAGGTAGGCTACCTATTTCTTTTTAAGCCCAACCCCCGAAGACTTGAAATAAGGGAAATATTTATGTTACCCGAGGCGATCACTAGTTTTCAATAAATTTTCACTAACCATAACATGCTTACATGAAAATCATAACAGAAGAAGTATGTATTGGCAAGTAAACGATTTACCTGAATAAATCATGTATGTAAGTACCTATTGCACCTAAGTACCTAATACATAATTATATAATGATTAACATAAATTACAAAGACACCGTATTACCGACCCTTAGTATTTTATTTTTGTGCGACCTTTTTTTACCCATAAAATAGCTAATGATTAAAATACAATACAATTAGGTACTTAACTTAAAATCACTCAATGCATATCCCAAAAAAAAGAAAAATTAAGGAGGTGGACAAGTGGGCTTGGAATGTAAACGACTGAGCATTCGTGGAACGGTTCAATTAAACTCTTGGTAGTTTTTGCGTCCCGTTTCGTACATTATCTTACTGATGTTACGTAACCTTGCAAAACTCGTTTGGTCTGGATTGGATGCTGAAATAATAATAAGACGTTGTTCCTCAGGAGAGGTTTTGATATTCTCTTAATATATTATTATCGGTGTAATTAATACTAATGCGATAACAATATTTTGACGACATGACTCGGCAACGATAAATTCGATAGGGGATAGGGGCCAGTACAACGGGTCATGATAACATCATTTTAGCTGTTTTCATTTCGAGAGTATTGGATTGATGTAATACGTTGCAATGTTGTTTAACAACTGCATAAGCATTTTTAATATGCTTATTAAACATTTTCATAAAATAAAACTTACTTATATCGATTTTATAGCTGCGTATTATTGCAAGGTATATTGTAAGGATTGTCTAAACTTTTCTTAATCGCTACTTAATAATATAAATATTGTATGTTATGTTATTCCAGGTCTTCCATCGCATCCGCAGCATGAAATAGCCAAGAGACAAACAAGTGGGCACTCAGGCGTATTCAGCTTCAGGCACTCTGGCGGTTTAGAGGAATCTAAGAAGTTTTTGGGCGCAATCAAAGTATTTTTATTGGCGGAAAGTCTGGGAGGATATGAAAGTTTAGCCGAATTACCGTGAGTTTCGTTTTGTTTATTATAGTAAAATGAATATTTTTTATTACTTTCTAATACATTTAGATAAAATTAAAGGGTCTGTCTGTGATTTTAAACTTTGTTTAAGTAACCGATATAAATACCAAAAGGATCGAGATTAACGTGGAAAAAACGTCCACATACGAAAGTCGCAGACACATCTCGTTTTAAATAAAAAAGGTTTTTTATTAACTTTTGCAATTTTTTGTATTACAGGTCACTAATGACTCACGCGTCTATTCCTGAAGCTCAACGTATCGAGCTGGGCATATCGGACTCGTTGATCAGGCTGTCCGTGGGCCTGGAGGACACAGACGACCTCCTACAAGACCTCGACCAGGCCCTCAATGCTGCCTTCACGTCGTAGACTACATATCTGTATAGGAAAAGCTAACATAATACGAGTATCAGGATTTTTGTACAGACTAAAATCTTTTTTAATCGTCAGTTGTTGCCGGACGTGTGAATTTTATAAATAGGCTTGGATTTTTTTTTTGTAATCTCAAAAAATATCTCGGATATATTTGTCACATTTTATTTGGATTATTAATTCAGAGCAGCTGGCAAATGACCCTAAGAGATCGTATATTATTTCGGCGCAATACTGCAACTGCAAATTGTATTCAATGAAACGCTATTTCCTATACTTACTGTGTTGGATAAGAACAGAATATGCAATTATATTATAATAAGTATATAGACATAATATTTTGTTTAATCCATTAGCTTCAGACGACATGAATTCATGTTAGGCGACAAATTAATGTAATTTCCGGGCGCTCTGAAGTCAAAGGGGTTAAACCTTTACTACGACCAAAAAAAGTTGCAAGAATGGTTTGCAATAGGAAATTGAATTAATCTACAACTTTTTACACTTTTATATACTTATTTTATGCAATTAGCTAATTGACTATTAATTGATATGTTTGTATTTAATATTATTATATCGCATTTTATAATTATGATCAATTTGACGTTGAAATTTTCTGCAGATTTTAAGCACATGAATCTGAAATATGATCTGTTATACATTTTAGACAGTTATAGCCATTATTTATTAAAAATTATGTCAAAATGAATTTTTACAGTGTAGGTAGGTAACTACCAAACAAGTTTTAGTATAATTGTAAATAATATGTTGATATGTAAATTATAAATAAACGGTGTTTCTTAGAAAAATACATTTTAAACTATACATTTTAACTATAATACATTTTAAACTATAAAATATTTTAAATATGTCGACATTGTATGAAAACAAAAGAGTAAGTGGAAATATTGTTTCTAATTGATACACTACGTGTTATCAACTGTAAAACATGTGCTCATAACATAGCAATGCTGAGAGGTTTGTTAGTGCCGACATCGAAGTATGTTGTATAAGAATATAAAAGACAGTGTTTAACATAAGGTTAAGTGAGGCTAACATCTGCGCCGGGTTAAGTATGCGCATTTTAACAGCGGCTCCAATTATCATTTGAATTGAGACAGACGATCAATTTATATACATCATCATAACTGAAGAACGACTGCAACTTATTTAAGTACACTTATCATCAAAAAAGGCACCTACTTGGTTAATTGTGTGCGTGTCGCTGCACCGCCATGTACAATGTAGGTACTTCATAGTGTCCGTCGATTGCACACGAATAAATCTATCGTCCTTAGATCTCCGATACAAATGTTTGAGTTTGATATAAGCTTACGGACGTCAGTTGCAGCGGCAGCAAGCGTTTTAGCAGGATTCGGTATCGTTTTTTAAAGATAACCTATTTGTTTAAAAATCTATTCATCAGTCTTTGTGCGTCCACTGCTGGACATAGGCTTCTTTTAACTCGCGCCACTGTAATCAGTTGTGGGCCTTCTGAAGCTTAATGCGCGCTGTTTTCAAGACATGGTCACCATTACAGGTCCGTTCTTCAGATCAGACATGCGATTTCTTTACATTTTAAAAATTTTGGGATTAATTAACTTGGAGCCACAGATTCCAGTAATACAGTATTACACTAACACGATCCTACCTCATTGTTGTTTATATTCTGTACTAATTTGTTACACCTAAGTGCACAGTTGATTTGTTTTATTTATTTTAATTTTTAACTGCGTTTGTTATGAACATGTTATAGTATGTATATTATAGTATTTATTTTATTGTTGCAGAATCAGATTTTTTGATGTTGAATTTATTTATCACCTTTATACAGCTTGTTTAAAAATAAATGTGTTCGCATGTTTTTATTGTTTTCGTTAATAACGTTGTCCTATTTTTAATTTTTTACTTAACATAGATGCACTTTAAAGTAAACGTACCTTCAGTCAGGTTAGTCGTCACCGACATTAGTTATGTATCAGTAACAACGGGACGCGTCAATCAGATTGTTATCGATTACAAAGTCATGGATTCGTTCTCTAGCGTGAGGATGCCATAACACCGTGTATATAATCAAAGATAACACCATTACAAACCATCAGTAGAAAGAGTACCTAGGTACTAGGATTTCCTGTGTCGTAAGTGCCATGGAAAACACATCTCGAATGAGGAAAGAATTTAAACCCATTCAAATTCTGTGTGTTACTATATCACAAATATAATAGCATAGAAGTCGCCCACGTGTATGAACATTTTCCAACTGCTGACTAGAGTTGGATACTCGTAGGTATATTTTGATGTATTTTATTCGCTATGTTGGTTCTCTGACACTGCATCTAAATTACTTAGAAGATTCATTCGCTATTATTGGTGCGTCCCCGACACTGCAATTAAGTACTAAATGGAGCGAGATAACTAGTCAGTAAGGTTTTGGTAAGGGACACGGAATAGTTTAGGTATAAGTATTCCGTTGCAAGGGGTGTGAATGTAACAGAACGCAAACCACTATTAAGTAATTTAAGTATAGCTGTGTGTAGAACATTAGTTGGTTAGTTTGATATTAGTTATTACTTATTAGTGACCGAAACAACAGGGGTTAACAGTTTAATGAATCACGTCTACGCCACGTGAGTTTCGGTTTCGGTTTCGGTTGGAAAACCAGTTTCAGTCGGACACTATTTGGTCTATTTGTTTTAAAGTGTGAGCACTTGGACAGGGACATCAGTGATTTTAGATTTTGTTAGTAATAATCCAGTTAGTATTTATTATTAAGAGCTTCGTTCGAATTCGGTCACAAATGCGTTGCGACACTTGCGACTTGCGATAACTAAGATTGCTTATAAAAAGTGTAGCGACGACTCTACATCTCCGGAACACAATTATTATTTATCCGGGCGGTGGTAGGTATAGGTTGGTACTTCCCGGGGTGAACTCTAGGCTCTTCTCTTAACGTCTATATTAATTATATTTGTTTATTTCTCATGCTTTACTAGAGTTTTTATTGATAAATTAATAATAAATTGGCAAACATGAAAAATAACTCTACATTAAAATTTAAACCTACTTTGAATATTTTAAATACATAGAAATATTGGTCGAGGTCATAAATCTTTGTTCATTTACTTACAAGTACCTAAATACATAATATCATGTTGAATTACCTACATAATGATAATAGGCACCACTGCGCAACTATGGGCACTCAAACAAACCTAATGATTTACCTACGTTCTTTTAAGAGGTAATCGAGATAAAATCGCTCGCAAATTGAAGTGGTTAATCGAAGGCCGTAGCCGATAATTTTATTTGCGAGCACTTCATAGATTGAATAGGTACCTATAATTTGTTTTGCTGCATTGCACTGCACATGCACCAACTTCATTCGTCTGACCGCGCTGCGCGAGGCGTTGCGCTGCGTTACGTTAGGTGACTGCATTGGTAATACATTCTAGTCGACGGCTTATTTTGCAACTGGCAACCTGAACCGACACTAGAATAGAATTACTTATAGTCTGTTTGTATTAAGTATCAGAATCAAGACTGACTTTGCGAAACACAAATACTTAAATAAAAAGTGATCGGTCTACAACACTGCTGTATACAAGGTAAATAATCACTTACATGCGCAGTCGCAGGTTCTTAAAGTTATTTTATTTACCTATTTATCTTAAGGATTGTAGGTATATACTAAACTTATACTCGTATACCTACCTACTAAAGGAATGTACAACATAAAATTTATAAAATACCTAAAGATATGCTTTAAGTAGGCTGTAAGCGCAAAGAAACATAATTATTTACTTTTATACTGGTCTCGCAAATCCATCGGTTTTGTTTTTATTACAGTTATTATTTTTGCGCAGCTCTCGATTATTTATGCTAACTTGATTAGTTGTGCTATTAGCCCCAGAAAGTTTAACAAAAATAAGTAGCTACCCAATGGTACCTAAGATGTAAGTACATAGTATCTCAATGCAAGGTTGATTACAAATAAAAAGTTGATATACTTTATCCAAAAAATAAATCATCGTTTATGTACTTACCCTATCAATTATCAATAACATTATTAAATTAACACACAAAGACCGATTATACATTAGTATGACCGACGACACAGTAGTTAAGTTGAGATAGGTAATTAGTTTTTACAAAAAAAACCGACTTCAACCTCGATAAGGAAGGATAACTCAAAAACTACTTGCCAGATGGCGCTCAATTCAACATATAGGTGTAAAGTTCTCGTAACTACAAATTAATCAAGCCCAAACACTAGAGATAACTGCAATAGGTACCTAAATCGTTGAGGAGTTCCCTCGACTGTCTTTCGGCTTCATCAGATCGACTCCAGACCTTCATGAAATTGCAGTGCTTTATGTAGGTACCTACTTATGAAAACATTAACAATCACACTACTTAGTCATCCCTACAATTTTCGAAAGTTCCCCTCGATTTCTCCGAGATGCCGTCCTGATGTCCGTATCAGCGTACCTACCCCACTGCGCATATTATCTACTTTACGACAAAAAAGAACTATCAAAATCGGCCCATTAAATCGACGAAAAATCGTTGAACAAACATAAAAAGCATTTAAACTGTCGAATTGAGAACCTCCTTAATTTTTGAAGTCGGTCAAAAATTAAAATATACCTACATAAAAAGACGTTGTTCCTACATAACTGTGATAAGTAGATACCTACTCACTCTTCACCATAATTATATTATACTTACTATTATTTTGACCTGGATCAGTTTTTGATAAGTTTACCAATATTTTCAGATGCCATTTCGCTGGGGTATTGTTACTGCTGGTAAAATCAGCCATGACTTCGCTAATGCTTTTAACTCCTATCCGAACAAGGGGGACCAAGTTATAGTCGCTGTTGCTGCGCGTGATAAGACTAGAGCTGAAGAATTCGCTAAGATACATAATATCGAAAAAGTCTTCGACAGCTATGAAAAGCTTGCTAAGAGCAGTGAAATCGGTAAACTTTCACAAACATGGTTTTCACTCAGATCATGCTATCAACTTTTTGTCTTGTCAATAGCTCAAAGATGGATGGGGCAGAAGAAAGCATGAATGATGACTTACTAGGTATTCTTTATTGCTAGTCCGTTGTGCAGCAGGGTGCAGCTGGATATATTAAGCATTTTATATTGGCTTGTATTCAAGGTGGATGGAGTCATGGAGCCCCCTACACCCATGAACACACCAGACCTATCGAGCCTAAATGGAATGTAGAGCTGATTACTTGTGCCGATCCTAAGTTTACGACAGCCCTCGGCGTTCCAAACACTTCCGGGTTCAGATGGATTGGACCATGCACTTTTAATTTCCAGAAATTATGTGCGACTATCGTGAGGAAACCTGAGAGTTCTCCTTTAATTTCTTCAAAGGTGTTAGTGTCCACTGTGGTGGATGATGATATTCTCTCTAAACACAGTGCGTACTTACTGTGTTAATAGCAAACCTGATGTTGAATTTTAAATGTATTGTTCATTGTGCACAGTGCATTTCTAAATTTATTTTTTTGCTTTTTCTATAATTTAATTATTGTGTAATATTTTACATTTTCAGATGTTGCATATATTGGTGCGTTAAATCCGAACCATTATGAATTGTCAAAACTGTTCCTCGAATCAGGGAAGCACGTATTGTGCGAAAAGCCCCTTTGTCTTAACTATAAGCAAACTCAAAGTTTAATCAACATAGCGCGAACGAAGAAACTGTTTCTCATGGAAGCAATTTGGTCAAGATTCTCCCCTGCGTATATTGCCTTGGAGAAAGAAATTAACGCCGGAAAACTGGGAGACGTACAGTTCGTGGAAGTGAACTTTGGTGTTCCCATACATACAATTAACAGAGTTTCGTAAGTATGATAAGTATTTTAATTATACTTCTAAGTAAGTATGTAAGAAACCAGTATTTCTCGGCTTCTCACCTTGTTATTCATTCCATACTCGAAATTTTCGCAAAGTAGATATACTTATACGGAACAAAAAATTAAAAAAATAAAATAAGATGTTAAAGCAATAGAGGCGCCAACGCGAGAAGCGTTTTTAACATACCTATTACCTACCCATGTACATATTGCATGTTGGTGGTATTTATCACTACCAGCCAGGTTTTTAACACATAGAAAATATTTACAGTAAAAAGGAAATGGGTGGCAGTGCTTTGCTAGACATCGGCTTGTACACTCTGCAGTTCGCCCAATACATCTTTAAGGACGAGCCGACTAAAGTGACCGCGGTTGGAGAGCTGAATGAAAACGGAGTGGATATTGTGGACACTATCATACTCGAATACACAGGCGGCAGAAGGGCAGTACTCAATGCGCATGGTAAAGTGAAATTGTGGAATAAAGCGACGGTTGTTGGGACTGCTGGCAGGATGACGGTAGGTGTAAAAGATAGGAAACCATATTTCTTACCAAACTATTTGCTATACTTATATCATTCCCGAAGCAATCGTTGTTAGTTGTTATTCTTAAATTTATTTCAATTCAACGTTTCTATTTGGTGTTGAATTTGTAACTCTAACTTACGACATAACTAATCAGGTATTGCAATAATACCTACCTGTTTAATAAACTTAAGTTGATGTTAAAGCTTAAAAGCTGATCCCTTCCTATTATATTTTTTCAGTTGGAAGACCCTTTTCATTTCCCAACTACTTTAATCAAAGTTGATGGACAGGCGGAAAATTTCCCTCTTCATTCATCTAAAATACCTTTTAACTTTGAAAACAGTGCTGGATTAGTATACCAAGCATTGGAAGTAGCGCGGTGCATCAAGGAAGGTACGAAAATTATTTATAATTCTTAAGTAATTGGTACTGACATTGTGAGATGAGTTAGTAAACATGTTTTGCTAGATGATTTCGTTTTAACATACTGCGTACCTAGCTAACTACATACTAATTTTGTCCAAATTTAATGTAGCCGAATTTTTGTAGCCGATAAATATTATAGGTACGTACTTACATTTTTAGAAAGGAGAACTGCCATGGTCCATAGAAAATATACCCAGGCCCGACAGTAATGAAAAGTACCTCAGTTTTTTTGTTATATTACATATTATAAAAATATAGTAACAGTATTTTAAATAACAGTGGCTAACAATTATTTATAGCTATGTGACTTTACTCAGGCGAAATATTTGAAAACCATTTATTTTTCACTTAATAGCAATTGTATCCATTTAGAATGACCCAAAGTTAATAAAAATAGGAAATATAGACAGTCACCAAACTTTTATCTCCATTAGAGCAATCAATATTATATTCCACTATCAATCTCCCAGATTTTTAATGGTACCTTTATTATTTACCTTCGAAGATTAAATGAAAGGTTCATTCACTTCACTCACTCACTTCATTCACTCGATTGATATAACTTACTTGAAGTTTTAAAATATAGGTACCTAATTAAAAAATAAAAGCAAACTAAAAACTCACGACGCGTTTTAGCTCCGCGACGTGCGCCGTAGCCCAATTCCATTTCCGCGGCGGACGCGGAGAAATTCCGCATCGTGAGTTCTTACCGCAATAGTTACGTAGGTACCATTATTTACTAGATCTGGATAATCCAATCATTACTTTATTTTGCAAGTTTTTTTGTGCAAATAAATATCAATCGTTTCTTTTTAGTACGAAAAAATTCAAGTTTAAAGTGAAATATTTTGTTGTTAGCCACTTATTTCGAATATAGGTAACAATAATAGATATTTGTTTTACTCAATAAAACAAAAAAAACTGGGATATGTTTCTTTCATGTCGGGTCTGGGTCAAAAATGGCAGTTCTCCTTTCCGCGTATTTCATAAGATAGGATTAATTGAACATTATCTACTTTTTCCTTTAGTGTAATTATGTAATTTCTACTACATTTTAGTTTCTAGTATTCAAAATATATTACAATACAACCATTATTCCAGGACTTATAGAATCACCTCGGATGAGCCATCAAGAGAGCCTTATTATTTCGAAACTTGAAGATACGGTGCGGCACCAAGTTGGAGTGCACTTTGACGTTGATGATCAGGAGTTTCCATAATAATTACCCACTGTAACACTTTTATTATTGGGTACATTATATTCCATACAAGCAAGATGTTGTATGAATCACACAAACCGAGGACCCTTGGAACAGCGACTCAGCATTTTAATCATTGCACCATTCGGATCGTCAATACATGTTAATATTATATGCCAATATATTACCTATATTTTGTATACTAATACATAATAAATACCTATTACCTATTATTCTAATTGTATTAATCTAATTGTAGCGCTCATAGCCATAGCCCGGCGGCTTGCGTCGAAGCGTCGATCCTAAGCGTTCGACAAAGTTAAGCAACTGCGGGCGCGGTCGGTAGTCGGATGGGTGACCGCTAGTGGCAAAAATTTCTTGAGCGCTTCCGTGCTTTGGAGGGCACGTAAAGCCGTCGGTCCCGGTTGTTATCGATTGATAGCAGTCGTTAAGCCATGTCGGAGGCCTTCGGGCGGCTTGAAAACTTTCGACACTGGGTTGGCCACTAACCCCTCCACCAACCCGCATTGTAGCAGCGTGGTGGAGTATGCTCTAGGTCTCCTCAGTAATGAGGAGAGATCCGTGCTCAATAGTGGGCCATTAGTGGGTTGTAGCTTAGCTTATTATTCTAATACAGAGTGTATTAGAGCATCATACACTAGCACTTCCTGTAGCGCGTGTGGCATAGACACATTACTAAGGCTGCTTTTCCACCAGAGATGTGCTATGCAGCTATGCTGCGAGAATGAAATAGCTAAGCTGTGAAACATTGTGACCGTTTCCACCGATACTAAGTAATTTAGCGGTGCTATGAAGATGCGCCGCCTACTGACTACCGCCTACTGTAGGTACTCTGCTTTGCACATACATAGCTACACCACTCGCGACCATCCATAGCACGCATCTATAGCACACATCCACTGCACGCATCCTTCCATATAAAAAACATTATCTTAGTTGAATCCGTTTCCACCAGTGCTAAGCTATGTGCATCAATGAATATGATTGGTGGATACCAAACGCATCCACAGAAACGTAGCATAGCACATCTCTGGTGGAAAAGCACCCTAATATATAAATCGAGAAAAAAACTTTATCTGCAACATAAATGTTTATCCGGCCGGGAATCGAACTCGGAACATCTTAATTAACTTACTTTGAAGGCGGAGTCATATTATAATATGGATACGACTGGTACCCAACTGTTTCATTGCAGAATGCTAGTGTATAAGTGGCAACCCAACTTTTTATCAGTTATTTTAATGCTGCTTGACAGCCTCTTAATAGGGGTTTAGAGTAATCAAATACAGCAACTGGAAGCTGCTGACAACAAAATATAATATCCTACTTATAAAGATATAACAGTGACCAACTGTTGACCACCATCATAACTCATAACTATTCCCTTTCGGACCGTTGGTTCCACTGCTAGGTTCCACTAATTCCATGACTGTCCTTGGTTGAGTTCTTTTCTTACCATGTAAGGGCTACAATCCACCACAGTGGTCACATGCAGATTCGCACACTTTGAACCAAAGCAAGTGATAATTAATTTGTAATTGACACATAATTTTAGATGAGGTTCAAACCCAGGCCCGCCCATTCAGGAATTATACACCCAAAATCACTTGTCTATACCTGCCAGAAAAATTAAACATGGTCTGATTAATAACCAATTAAATATGTCATCAATTTGGAGAATGAGAGCTTTTAACTTTGTTTTAAGGTGCTTCTAAACGGGCAATGTTTTTCGGCACTTTGTGGCTGCATCATTGGCTACTTATTGATTAAGTAATGAACCTTCTCTGCAAGCAACAATAACCACTTTCATACAATCCATAATTATATAAAAAATGTGCATTCAAATGTATTTTTATAAAACAATTTATTGGTCATTAGTAAATAGACATACATAAAGTTAATTATTTACATTCAAATTGCAGAAATTTATTCCAATACCAAGGCTTTAGGAGGATATGGATCAGCCAGATCAATTTGTCTAAAATATCTTGATACTAAACAAATGAATAAGTTTAAAGGCATGACATTTACTCTAGCATTTTCATCTTCTTCATCAAAGTGTGACCTAAAAAATAGAAAAATTTTATGTTGTGAATATTATGTACATAATTTTTTTGATTAAAAAGATATTACATATTTTATGAAAGGATCTTAAATAACCACAAAAGTACATACCTTATTTCAGCACACTTTCTCGCCAATGTTCTTAAAATACTAATAGTATCAGACAGCAGAGGTTGTCTAGTACATGCTAAAAATGCGTAAATCCATTGCCCTGTAATACAAGTATTATGTAAATTAAAGTAAACAACATAATATCTATTCATAAATTATTGTTGATGAAGTTCTTTATAGTATTAGTTGTTTAAGTTGAATTGGTTTCTTGTTAAAGTTACCATTATTAAAAAAATGAGTTTTAATAGCAATGTGACACTGTTAAATTGATTGTATGTATTACCTGTTTTATAGTCCACAGTCTGACCAGGTTCAATATCATTTAATCTTTCTATAAGGCACTCCAAGCCTTTGTCCAAGAATGATTGCTTTAAACCAAATACACAAGACAATGTAGGTTCTTTATTTTCAAAAAAATAATTCCAATCTTTAATCTTGTTTTCATCAAACTTGACTAGTGTCAAATCTTTAGGCCATAATTTTTTTTTAGCTTGTAGTCTTGATATGTACATCCGGACATCTGAGAAGTCTGCTACTTGGATGACTTGCCATTCTTTTGTTGGTAATAAAAACTTAGGAGCAGTTGCATTTTGAATCTGAAATAAATACAATGTTACATTATATTGTAGTTGACTTTAAAAATTAATGGAAACCGCTCATCATTAACAATAAAAAATAAATTCTGTGGTGTTTATGGGTCACCAACCTCTATTACTAACCTCTTCTACAAAACGAGACTGATTATGAGCGAATTGTGAATAGTCATTTGGAGTTTTCATCACCGGAGAGTAGTTTTTGCGTTCATTTATAACTTTCATTAGATATTCCTCACCATTTGTAGGAATATCTTTCATTTCTGCATGAGGATTTATGTGAAAACAAGGGGCCATCGATGCTTCATCATCATCACCTAGTTTAGCTTTGTAAAGTATATTCTTTTTAGATGCCATTCTCATTTACCTATTTGTTTTTTGCTTGAGGGTTTCACTGAATTTATACACCAATGTGATTTTTATGATTAGAGACCATTAAAAATCAGTGTTAGAAAGCGTTTGCCAAGTTGGGTTTTATATTATTTGATAACATTCTTCATCAGGGCACTCAGCGACATAGATATTATTGCAATCACTACACACTATAGCTAAATATAATTTTTAATGGTATTCTGTACCCACTTTGAAGTTCCTTTCCTATTTATATACATATATTATTATGTAGCTCAATGCATATCACACTCTTTCACTTTTGAAATTTTTGACCAGGGTCGTAAATCTTTGGGTTAATCACATGGTCCATAATCACCCTTTTAGGGGTTGAATGCAACATACATTAAAACTGTTAGCTCAAATCAAATACAAAAATTGATATTTATTAAATTATACTAATAATATTATTGGAAAATAAAGTTTTTTCACTTTGCGAGTTTGTGCCAAAACAAAACTGCCAAGCTAAAGTGCCAAAACCAAATCAGTGTTGCCAACTATAATTTGCGTAGGTAGGTAGGTATTAATCTTATTTTGTGGTTTGCGACCATAGAGATAATACACTATACTCCATTGATCTATGGATTATCCTCCATTGATCTATTGGACTACGGATTAGACACTTAGCGTGATATTGTTTGGATATTGTTCTAATGGTTCTATGATAGCGTGCCTGAGCTGCCTGACAGAAAAGGCGTTCGACCGCGTGTGGCATGCGGGGCTCGTATACAAACTGTTGGAGACACCCGTGCCGGCTATGCTGGTTAGGTTAGTGGCGTCATTTCTCGATGGGCGGTCGTTCGTAGTATCGGTTGAGAACGCGAACTCAAACCCCCGCCCAATAGTGCGGGTGTACCGCAGGGTAGCTGCCTCTCGCCAGCACTGTACGCGGTACGCGCTGTACACGAACGACATCCCCATTCTGGAGGGCCACCTGAAGGAGTGGAAGCGTGACGCCGTGCTCGCTTTGTACGCGGACGATAGCGCGTATTTCTTGTCATCCCTTAGTGCAGAGCTGGCTGCTTCCCGCATGCAGCGCTTGCTCGACTTGCTGGAGAATAGCCGTATGGAGAATAGCCGTCAATGTCGGGAAGACTGTCCCCATTCTGTTCACCAGAGCCCGTAAACTTCCGCCGCCGCTTCGTCTCCGTGATCGGACGTTGGAGTGGCAAACCACCGTAAAATACTTGGGATGTAATATCGATAGCGCGTTGCGGATGGTCCGCCACTGTGACCAAGTGGTCCAGAACGCGAGAGCCGCACGCGCTATTCTCCGGCCGGTGTTTACATCCCGGTTACCATTACGTACCAAACGGACGGCTTACTACCAATACGTCCGATCACGGCTGACCTATGCGGCACCTGCGTGGTACGCATTGGCAAGTGGGTGGCAGCGCAAGCGCCTGCAGCAGCAGCAGAACCTGGCTCTGCGGGCTATCGCGGGCGCTGGACGCTACGTCAGGAACGACGTGGTGGCGCGCGACCTACAAGTTCCGACGGTCGCGGAATATGTGGTCCGTTTGGCGAGGTCGATGTTCGACCAAGCCGATAAAGGACCACATGAGTCGCTCAGGGGAATCGCGTCCCTCCACGCTCGTCCTCCTGAGGGCTACCCGCTTCCGCGGGAGCTCTTAGAGTCAGGAGCGTCCCCCGATCATCTGGGGGGCGACTAACTGACTGCGTCCAGGCAATGCACACGGGACTGACAGGACCCGCTCAACAGCGGGCCTGCTCCTCCACCGGGAGACACTAGTTCTCCTGAGTTTATGTCCGGGTTAAAAGGAGACCCTTGAGACCCGAACATCCCTCGCCTCGGTCCGCGCAAAAGGCGCGGCAGCGATGGAAGGCAGCGTTCGTTCGTACTGCCCTCTACTTTTGAACTCATTGATTAAAATGGCCCTACTATAATTACCGTTATCGTTGTTTCTCTTTCTAACCGGGGGCGATTGCAATGTATGGGCAGCCGTATGGCTCGCCCACTCTACTTTTGAACTCTTTGTTTGCGACCGTTTCGTCCCTTTCTCTCAAATGAAACATACAAAGTCAATTTCGTGTGTTTATTGTTGTTGCAACACTAAGGACTACAATAGACGTCCGATTTTTCTATCCGATAGTCTGATCAGACAAAACATCTATTGCAGCTGTGATTGCAGCCCTTATGCACACGTAGACAAAAGGAGGATGAAGTGAGCCCGCAATTTTCATAAGCTGCACAATAAGATCAATGAGCTAGGAAGTTGAAGCTATGTCACTTTAAGCCTACAGTGCCACAAACTTATCTGACCCGGTGGCCAAAATTGGAACTAATGCAAATGTTATTTGTTGTCAGAAAAAGACAGTAGCGCCCCCCACCGCGTCAGATAAGTTTCTGGCCCTGTTGTAGGGAATAGGGATAAGGAGGACTAGGTATATTTATTTATTTATTTATTTATGTTCACAAAATCCACAGCTCTTAGAAGTAAAGATTACATAGCATATGTGCAAAACTTATAGCCAATTACGGATTTTCATTTTATAAATCATTACTATTAAACTGCCACTGAGGTTTACAAAAATACATACATCGCGATTTCGAGCGTGCATGAGAGTGCGTGGGTTTGTGTGTGTGTGTGTGTGTGTGTGTGTGTGTGTGTGTGTGTGTGTATACGTGTGTTTGTGGGTGTGTGTGCATGTGTCTTTTATTTACATGTATATTGTAATATTATAAATAATTTAAATAAAAAATACTATATATATATAATTTTATATACATACATCGTGTATCTCATATAAATATATAATAATTGTAATAATAATTAAATTTATAATAATTGTACGTGTGTTTATTACTCAACTTTATTTGATTTATTTAAGAGATTTAAGGTCACCGTCGTTTATGATTTTGCACACTTCTTTTTTAAAACTATACTTATTGGCATGAAAAATATCTATACTATTAAATTTTTTATCAAAGCTTGTTTGTAGCCTGCTAACCAAGGAATTTTGGGCATAATTACATTTTGTTTTCATTACTGCAAATAACGATTTTGTTGCGTGCCTAGTGCGTTTTTCTGGCACATAAAGACGTAAGATTTTATATGTTAGTGCCATACAATCTATATTCCCATTACATAAACCATGGAGAAACGACATATCTGCCAAGTGCCGCCGGCCCTCAAGTGACATGAGTTTGTAATGAGAACAAGAGTCAGAATAATCTAGAAAACTACGAGAATATCGGTAATTAAGGTATTTGACAAACTTACTTTGTATATTCTCCAATTTTTGAATGTATGTTAAATAATGTGGGGTCCAGATAGGGCTACAGTATTCTAAAATACTTCTCACGTAAGAGTAATATAATATCTTTAGACAATCTAATTCCGAAAATGGACGAGTTACCCTCATTATGAAGCCAAGAGTTTTAAAAGCTTTGTTTGTTATGGCATCAATATGATCAGAAAAACTTAATTTGGAATCTATCAACACTCCAAGATCCTTAACAGCATTCGTTCTATTTAATCCGATATTATTAATTGTATAATTATAATTTATAGGATTTCTTTTCCGGGTAAAAGTGACAAATGAACACTTATTTAAATTTATACCAATTCTGTTCTTAGCATAGTAGCACCCCAATCTATCAAGATCTTCCTGCAGCAACATACAGTCTTCGATACTACCTATCTTCATGTAAATTTTGGTATCATCTGCATACATTAGTAGTCTTGCGTTTTTAATGCTACGAGTTATGTCATACAAATAACATGCATAGAGGACGGGACCTAAAATGGAGCCCTGGGGAACTCCAGAAGAAGCACCGACAAAGTCTGAACGAGACCCCCCCACTACAACAGCCTGAGAGCGCTTGCAGAGATACGATTCCATCCATCTCAACAGATTTCCACGTATTCCAAGTTCATAAAGCTTCCGCAAAAGTATGATGTGATCCACACGGTCAAACGCTTTTTCAAAATCCGTGTAGATCACATCCACCTGCGAACCACCATCCATTCCATTCGATACGTCATCGATGAAAACACCCAGGTTTGTAACAGTTGATCGACCCTGAACAAATCCATGCTGTTCCGTCGGAATAGACATGGCACAAATAGGATAAATATGATTATGAACTACCTTTTCACAAAGCTTGCTAAGAAAGTTAAGAATAGAGATTGGTCGATAATTTTCCACTGATGACTTTAGACCATTTTTATGTATTGGTACTATGTGCGCTTCCTTCCAGGCTCTGGGGAAGTAGCCGTTTTTAAATAATCTATTGAAGATACATGAAATTGGGGCACACAACGCTTCAGCACATTTTACAAAAAATACAGGGGGAATATTATCACTACCGGAACCTTTTGATGTGTCTACATTCTGCATTAGTTTGAATACGTATTCGCTAGTTACATGAATATCGTGTATAGTAAATGAATTGCTATCATTTGGCGTGGAATCAAAAAGGTACGAATCAGCCGGTTTGCTAAAGTTTTTTTGAAAAAAATTATTAAATGCCGCACATATGTCAGACTGTGTTTTGAGGACCGTGTTATCATATGACATTTGTTGTGGATAGTTACTGCTAGCTTGCCTTTTATTTTTTATATAAGACCAAAAATATTTGGGGTTAGATTTAATTGTCTGTTGTGTAAAAGCTACATATGAATTATAACATAATGATTGCATTACCTTTATTCTTAATCGCAGTTCAGAAAATTGCATATAATCAATTGGATTGCGGAACTTTTTCCAGTTTTTATGGGTTCTAAATTTCTCTTTTATCAATTTTATCAATGGTCGACTATACCAAATTGGATAACTATGGGTATTAGAACAGAAGAATAAAGGAACATAGGTTTGTATACAATAATTGAGAATTGAGTAAAATATGTTAATTATATCCTCATCGCTCAGACTAGTATCCGTAATGAATGTCCAGTCCTGGTTGTTTAATGTTTTTATTATATTATCATAATCAGCACGGTTAAACAAATATTTTTGACGTATTTGGGGCTTAAGATGAGGAATCAATATGTCAGTGGACGTGAAAAAGAGGGACGGATGAAATGTATCCTCCTCAACCAATGTGAATGAACTTTTTTTTATTACAATTGCGGAATCCGAAAAAACCAAATCCAACACATTATTACTTTTGTTTAGAATTTTATTAAATTGTGTAACACCAATAAATGACGAATGAGAAATTAAACTTGATGCCGAGTCTTGAATTTCAACAGATCCTTTTTTCCTTACTAGCGGTTCATCTGAGCTCCAATCTATACAGGGTAAGTTGAAATCGCCAACAATTATGAAACGATCGTTGGGATGTTTATCCCGAAATCGACACATCAAATCTGTAAACTTATGAATTCGTGAGGGAAGAAGAGTATCTGGTGGTATGTAAACAACAGCAATGTGCAAGTTATGTACCGAGTCAAGTGTTTGAGCAGGGATTGTAACCCACATGCATTCTACATCAGTAATTTCCCACTCTGGCCTCAACTGAGCCTGCAAGCGGTGAGCGCATAACATCATTACACCACCTCCCAATGATGGCCGATCTTTACGGAATACAACAAACCTGTCGTCGCTTATTTCGGCATCTAGTATACTATCACAGAGCCAGGTCTCTGTTATTAAAACGACATCGACGTCCAAGAGTAACAAATTATTGTAGAATAAGTTAGTTTTCGTCCTCAATCCACGGGTGTTTTGGTAGTAAAATTTTAATTTATCCAATTCATCATCCATTATTAGCAGTGAGACATTTACCGTACTGATCTAGACTATCATGTAATAATATTATGAAGTATATACAAATATTTATTTTTATCAATGTATGATACATATCTAACCAAAGATTAGAATTTAGTTTAAATGTTTGTATACTAGGATTATAAGTTATATGACAGAAAAGTGTGCAAAGTTTAAAAATTTGTCTGTGAGCAATCATCTGGTGTTGATTGAGCTGTAATGCTATACAAATACGACATAATGTAATATTATATAAAATGTCATGAGCGTATAAAACAAAAATACTATATTTTAAGAAAGAAAATGAATAGCTTGAAGACATTTGCACGTATAGAATACGTAATGTACAAAACATATTAAATATATACTGAATACATAATGAATACTGGTATTTGATTATATTTTTATTAAATTTTACACGTATACATACACCTTGACATATTATTATATTTTTATCACATTTTACACACATACATACATAATGATATATTATATTAAATATTTTATCAAATTTATCACATATATAAACATGCAAACATGTTAGTTTTGTAACTTTTATTGTGTCATGTATGTGATAATTGTTGCACGCACTAATACAGGTTTGACGTTTAATAAAGTATAGAATCAAATAACATAACACAGAATAAGACTTCATACAATTTTTGCAAGATCCTGCGTTGACTGTATAGGAATCGGAGGCGAAGATTCGTTTTTTCTCACGAAAATTCGACAATTTTTTGTCCAGATAAACTTATAATTTTGCTCTTTTGCCTTCTGTTTACAATTAGTTAACAATATCTTGTTATCCTTTGTTAAATGTTCATTAATAAATATTTTGTTACTTTCGCCTCCGATACCCACATCATGACTACTTAAATAACGATGTTTACGCGCTGCAGCGATGAGTTGATCTTTGAGCCCACGTTGTCGCAGGCGAGCGATGATAGGCCGCGCGCGCGCGGCGCTGGCTGCTCGCCGGGGCTGTACGCGATGCGCAAATTCCAAGTCGGAAGGCTCCAAACGGACTCCAATTTTCTCTGATATTTTTTTAACTATAGTAACTGTGTCTTCCTCCTTATTTTCGGGAACGCCGATAATCTCGATATTTTGAAGTCGAACCCATTGTTGCTGCTTGACGTTTTCGTCCTCCAGAACTTTTACTCTCGCATCTAAGGAACATAAGTTGTCCCTGAGAGTCTTGTTCTCGTCCTTAACGCTCTTCAGTTCCAAAGTAGTTGAATGTAAAAGCTGCTTGAGGTCCTCATATTGCGCACTGATAAATGTTATCGTTTCTTGAAATCCCGAGCACTGGTTAGTAATAGCTGTGAGTTGGTTACATACCGTTTTATTAAGTGCGGCCTCTATCATACTTTCTATCTCCATCTTCATTTCACTCTTCCAAATTTCACGGAATTTGTCCTCTGTGATATGGTCGGTTCGGGTTCTTCGAATCGTCACATTACAATCATCAGGCTGATTCTCAACTTCAGACTCGTCATCCAATTTGGAATAAACTGTTTGTCGAACGGGTGTGTTGGTGTTGTCTTTCTTCGGTAGCCTGCTCTTACACTCAACACACTTCCATTTCGACTTAGCATCCTGGTTCAACTTCTTGAAACGTTTTGGCGACAAATTGGCACAAGGTAAGTCATATTTATTTTTGCATTCTTGGCATACCATAAACTCCTTATTCGCTATCGATGATTTGCAGCCAACGCAGGTTATCTTTTCCATTATAGTGACACAGGATGTATAGCGAGCGAGTGAGGTATGTAGGCGGCCTAATGTACGGTGCGGCGTGTCCACGTTACGTCACGGACCTGCTCGCGCGGAGCGGGGCGTCGTAGCTCAAACTTCTAATTAATCACACCACTATTCAGTATTTAAATTAGCTGATGTTCCTTTGGCACTGGCTAGATTTTTTATATTTTTGCACTAAAAGATTAGTCGTACACTAAGGTTCAAACTAATGTATAACACATGTAATAAAACTACGTTAAACTACTGATTTATCGAGAAGTATTACGGACACAATGCAAAACGATGTTCACTCAGCGGCAGTCGCGCGCGTATAATTACAAGACCTTAAAATGGTCTGAACCTGGCGATTGCCAAGGTGTGCAGTATTTCTATGTGGTTGTAACTGGCACACTCATATCCATTGACCCATTGATCTATCTATAGGATGCATTGGCCTCACATTATCATATCACACCCGCTACTAAAATGTTATTGAAGCGGATCCAATTCCAAACTGAAAGCTCAATTTGCATTCTAAGAATATAAGGTATCTTTGTTTTTTAATCTGACTAAAATTAGTGATTGCAATGACCATGGCTAATTACAGGGTTACATTATTGATCCCCCTCCAAGTTTGTGCAAAGGTGATGAAAAACATGGACAAAATATGACAAGAATTACTTGAAAAACAAGAGAAATAAAACAGGTATATAATTAAATAGCTATGTTATCTTTATTTGTTATGAAATCTATTCTGTATTGCATTCACTGGAATTTTGAAAACAAGTGGGCAAATCACAGCCCATGTATTTGTCTTCTTTAACCGCATACGATATCACTGAATTCCACAAACGATCTTGTGATAATAAGTGAGGGTTGCAGAAGAGTATGGCAGATACTTGGGCTCTGGTTATAATTACGTTCAACCGTTTAGGGTTTTTGACAAACCCTAACGAATGCCTTATGTCTTCCTGTAGGTATGCATCTCCAGATCTGACAGTTGATATCAGAATTATTGGTCTTTCTTGGCCTTGGAATTCTTCAACTGTCCCGATTTTTGGTTGTTCTAGACCCATGGAATCAAACAGGAGCTTTAGATATTTGATCTGAAATAATTTAAAACTATTTGAAATACCGCATTTACAAATGAAACTCGCAAACGATACTTTTTTAAGGGGCTACAACCGTAATACGTAAAACCGAATGAGCGGAGCTCAAAAACAGAGATGGAATGATTTCATTTATAGGCAAATAGCAATGTTTTTTAATTTTTTATTTGAAAACTGTTTCGGTTTTTGAGTTTTTCATTCTTATGAAAACTAAGCTTTGATTATTTACTACTTATGTTTTAAAAATATTTTCATCAACTAATTATTAAAACTTTTGTAGTAAACTTGAAACCCATAACTATTTACTTATACCTAACTTTAATTTTTTTTTCTATCGAGAACACTTCACATTTTACTGGTTTTGCTCTTATGAGATTGTTTATTATATAGTGAAGATACATATATCTAAATATAGCAAGCAGTAATTTTTAAAAATAATCTAAGATCTAAAACTACCATATTTCGGATGTATCCTCTTAACTCATTTGCTCAAGTATTTGTCTTACAGTTTGGGATTTTCGGAAGAAAAGTCGACACATTTTCTCCGTAATATAATATAACGCGTTTTGTGACTTTTCAATATTTTGAATAATACTAGAAAAGTTATGATTGAACTCCCATCGCTTTGATTTCGGAACTTTCGTGTTTATGTTTGGAAACCACACGATACGATAGCATTAAATAACCATTAGTGCTGAACTTCTTACCTGCGCAATGTAAGGTGTTATGATGCCAATATCATCCGCATTTATGTCCTTCTTATACAACTTGCATGTCACTAATGCGACCATTGACGCCTCCTGTGGGTTCAACCATGAGGGGCTATCTGCAGCTCTGGTGTTACAACCTTTGATTCCATACACAAATATTCCACCAGTCCTTTTTTCATTTATATCAAAAATATCACATGTTGCATCAACAAACTTTGTCACCCACGGTATGCTATAGTCTATTTTAGCAACAAGTGAATCATCATAAAATGCCGCACTCGGTATTTTTAGTACTTCCTTCACCGATCTATAGTTATCGCTTAATCGTGTAATAAGTCTGTTGTCAAATCCATTTTGGAATACTTCAAAGTCTCTCTGATAAGGGAAAGTTTCTAGAAGCCTGCATAAAAATGATTCTGCCATTCCAAATTCGCTACAGTATTTCGACATGATGACTGGGCCCAGTTGCATAGGATCACCAGCAAGAATAATTTGGCCGTTTTCTTTATCAATGAATGATAGTGGAATCATTATTTCAGGTTCAGTAGCCTGACCAGCTTCATCAACTATTATGTGGGTAAAATGACCTCGAGGCAGACCCAATTGTGTTAAACCTCCAAGACAATAACAAGTTCCTATCGTGACTCGATGTCTTCCTATAAAAGATTTGGAGCAGTTAAGGTTTATATTATTTTTTGTTGTATGCCTAGATTTATAGGTGTCTTCTCTTGCGATATCCAGGGTGGCACAAAATGGTTTTATTTCATGTGGTAAATTTATTGAATCTACTAAGTAGTTAGCAATGAGGCGCATGATAGAACCATTAAATTGATCTTTATATTTTATAAGACGTTCTGTTACTAAGTTCGATGCGCTATTGGATGGAGTGGCAACAAGAATTCTGCTTTCGGGAATCATCGTGAGAATTTGCAGAATGGTTTCTATGACAGTAATAGTCTTTCCAGTTCCAGGGGGTCCAAAAATTACATATGGTAGTGGTCGACATTCACCAGAAAGTATATTTGTTACAGCACTTCTCTGTCCATCATTTAAATTTTGATTGAACCATTTGAGAGACTTTACTTTTTCTCCTAAAACTTGTGGCTGTCGAAGTACAACACGGCGCGGAAATAGTACGTCTGGACCTAAATTACTCAAGGCATTATTAATTGCTTGATGCGATCGTCTGTAGCTGGTCCTTGAAAAGTGAAACTCAACCGACACATCACCTCCGTCATATGATTCGTGAAATTGTTGATTGAATTTTAGGAGTACTAGATCACCTTTTATAGCGTGAATAAAACCTTCATACTGTGGTGAATTTTGGTCCCAGACGTGTCTTATTACAGCTCTATCACCTTGAATCAAAGATGGCCTCTTTTCAGATAGTCCTTTGATTTCAATTCCAAAATATTCCTGGCATTGTATTAAAAATGTCCTTGTCATATCATGCACTCTTATGTTAATGCTTTCTTGTATTTCTTCCATAAATAAAAGAGTATGCCATCTGTCAAGGTAATTGGTTATATTCAAGTCTTGATACAAGCAAGGTAAATTTGTTTCAATCCTTGTTATAATTTTATCGAAGTCATCACTATACATTGTTTGATTAGAATCTCCCAAGATAGTTGACCAAACCCTGTCTGGAATGGGATATGAACCGAGCCGCTCAGATACAAATGCAGGTGGTTTGACTGGTCTCACACCAGGTACTATTGCGCCATCTCTGCTGTTTCTTATTTTCCTTAAATTTTCGATTTTTGTAGACATAGATTTTGTCTCATATTGGTTACTAGTGATTGCATTGGGAATATGATCATCAACAACATTGATTTCAATAAATCTTTTAATTTGGAATCCTTTACACAAAATAACTAGGCATTCTTTAGCACTGCCTAGAAATTTAGGTTGACATATGACAGTAAGAGTAATTGTTTTATCTGGGTACAACTTCCTTGGATTTGTGAAAAATGGTTTTACAACAATTTGAGAGTCCTTTCTTTTGCTCAACATTATCCATTTATTGATAGTGTATATTTCAGTACTATTGTTGGTAATATCAAGTTGTTTCGTTTCACTCTGGTTTATATTGACCCTTTCAAATACAATTGGGAAGGTCACGTTAATATTTTTTTCCTTTTCTAATTCAAGACCTATTTCATGATCATTTGCTACATTATTTGGAGTATCTGATTTAGAATTGCTTTCATTAATTAGCATTCTAATTGCGCGCCATGTACACACACCTTGACTGCTCTCTATAGCTTCTACTATAACCTGCAACAGGTTATAAATAATTCAATTTTATCAGAGTTAAGAATAAGTATTTTAAAATATCAATTTATCAGTATGTTTTATTTTTAAAATTACCTTTGTTCCAGTATTTATTTGACTTGTGGTCTGTAAGCAGTCCTTCTTAAAGTATATTATTTTATCACATGTGCCGAATTCACCATTCCATTGAGTAACTGTTGAATGTTTTACTTTAGTTCTTAGGGGACGAAAAGAAATAACTTCTACAACCTGAAGGAAATTATTAAATTATATGTTAAAATCAAACAGAATATACTTATAACGCTAAGATCTCACGACGCGATTTTTACCCGCGCCCACCGCGGTTGCAGGCCCGCAGCTTGTGTAGAATGCAAATTTATATGAAAAATATCAAAGCACACCTCACGACGCGGTATACGTCCGCAATATGTTCGCGGGTCCCGCGGTACCGGCAGGCACCTAGTAGAATCGCGCGGGCTGCGGCCTCGGCGGGTTGTACCCGCACTTTCTATGATCGTTGGCGGGTGACTGCAGTGTCCGGAGGCTTGCTACGAAAAACGAATGTAATTGACGGATGACGGATCGCACGGTCGTTATTCCTTTTTAAGGAAATATTGCTCACGTAGACGCACTCGACACCTACTTACTTTGCTAACGTTAGCAGCATTCTTCAATACAAAAATGTGTCCATTATTCGAATTACGATCACTTTTGTGGCAAGAAATCTAAAGTACTATTCGTTTTTCATAGTAGGCCTCTTCGTCTTGCAACCACCCGTCTTGCGATCGACGCCCACCACGTTTCCGGGCGATGATCGCAATCGCAGCGGCAGTGTAACCGCAAAAATAAGCAGTCTCATGAGTTTTGAAATAAAATAGTTACAGTTGCGGGCCTGCAACTGCGGCAGACGCGGGTGAAAATCGTGGTGTGAGTTCTTAGCGTAAATATTTATTAGGCATGATAGATTACCTCCTTCATTGAAATGTCAGATAATTTATTTTCATCTTGTTTAACTTTACATTTCATTTCTAACCAATCTCCTGTAATTGGAATAAATGTGCCCTCAACATTGTCTAAATTGAATTTTACATCACTCTCTTTAATATAAACCAAACGGCTATTCCTTTCCTTAACTTCTCCAACAAGAATATGTTCAAAAACTTCAAATTTGTCTTCCTCTATTTCCTCATCATTTCCCCAACTCATTCCAAGATTTTGCAAAATTCTCACAACTATGATGCTATCATTTGCATCTTTGTAGCTGAGGTATAAAACTTTATCCTTTTCCCGTAGATTCAGAGAACAGGCAGATATGTCAAAGTATAGCATTCCATCTATAAGAACATAATTTTCCCCACAGTAACTTATTACTCCTGAAATGAGATGAAATTTTTATAATAGATTATCATAGTAGATATTGAGATAATTAAGTTTTTTTGTAATTAGCAGAAATAGGTTAAAACTATTATTTACCCGTTCTTTCGAAACATGCTGTATTTACAGGAATTTCTATTTCGCCAGTATTATTTGTTGAACTTTCAATTTTTTCCTCTTCATATTCCAATTCTAAAAGTTGTTCTGCTAAATATTTTTCCCTTTCATAGTCATCATCCTCTTTTTTAGTAAATAAACTGTTCATGAAATTCCATATGTAGGAAAACATATTAAAAATATTAATGAAATATTAAACTTAAAGTCAAAATCAAAGCAATAGTCTTTTCATTGCATAAATCCCTTATCATATTCAAATTTCCATTCAGTAGATTTTAAGTAGTCAAGTTCTTTTCTCAATGATTGAATTCTTTTTTGATGAACCTCTTTTTGTGCATTTTTTAAAGATTGTTCAATACTGTGCCCAAGATCTCCGTGACTTAAAGATTGCTCAAAGTTTTGTATTCTGGTCTGGGGTGTTATCTGAAAATTATTAAAAAAATAGACAAGGTTTACACTAAACAATTCAATTTGACAAAAGTAAAGAGTTTCAACACTGGACATAACTAATAATATTATAATATATATATTTTAACAAAACAATTTAAATGTCACTTATTAAAGTAAGGGAAAATACTATGAGATACATTGAATATCATCACTTAGTGAATAACAATGATTAAATAATTTAGACCAACTTCACAGGAGGGTTCAATAACTATGATGTGTTGTGTTGCAAACTGAATTGGACCATGGGATACTATTTTAGGAGTGTTTGCTAAGCAATAATATCTCACAAGTTCTGTATAAATCTCTCAAAGATGGATGATATTTACCAATTTATTTAAAGTTGAACAGCATGGGAGATTGCAACTTAACCTGTCATGTTGTAAAAGGACACTGGAATCATGGAATAAATATTAGGGATGTTACGGATATGGAGTTTCGGATCTGGATACAGATACGGATATAGGAATAAAATTATATTGGTTTCGGATTCGGTTACGGATATTAATTATTTCGAATTATCCGTAAGTTTCGGATAGTTTTGGTTACGGATATTACATTAAAGTAAAAAAATAGTATGTAATAATTTGATTATATTTACTATCAAGTCTGAGTTATCATTTGGTAATACAATGAATAAGTGAGAATTATTGGGAAACTTGAAATCACAATGCTTTTTATAATAAGAAGAAGTTTATCATGATCAAAAAATGTCCACATTAAACTTGATTTTGGACGCATTTTGCCCTTAATTATAACTTAATTTAGTATGCAGTACAAAACTTTTCCTTCACTTTATTGGTGAAATACTCAATATTAACTAACTAGTAAATCCGCCCTCGCTTCGCTTCGGGAAACCAGTCCCTTCAAAAATCTCTATCTGTTATTCTGATATCTAAGGTAAAGTAAGGTAAAATTTCATGAAAATCCGTTCAGTAGTTTTTGCGTGAAAGAGTAACAAATCCACACACACACACACTCACATACATCCTTACAAACTTTCGCGTTTATAATATTAGTAGGAAGTAGGATAAATTGACTAGGTTGTTAATGCGGTTTTTAATATTATTATTATTTAGGTGTCTGGGCATGGGGAACTAGTATTCCCATGAGGTCAATGCGAACATCTCTGTTAATGAGACCTACCTACCTACTATTTAGATAGGGTGATACCAAAAAATATTGATCTGACTCATTTACGACTAAAAATAACAAATATGCCATATTTACATTGCGCGTGAGTGGTGAAACAAAAACCTGTCGTAATGGGTTTTATTTAGACTCTGCCCTTATCCGAAATTATCCGAAACTTTTTTAGCGGATACGGTTACGGTTACGGATATATTTTTATTTCGGATATCCGATAGTTTCGGTTTCGGTTACGGATATCCATAACATCCCTGATAAATATGGGTTATAAAGGACCATAAAACAGAGTACCGATCACAAAACAAACAGTACAAACCTTCTACACTTTTGTAATACAATTTTTTTACTTGCTAGAGTGGTAGGTAGGTAATCCTCACTGCGATTCCGGAATCCATGTGTCATTTGATTATAATACTAAAAATATAGATTACCACTTACAACAGCAGGTAGGTACTCCGACTTCACACTATTATGAATGTCTTATAATTATAATTATATAAGGAAAACGGAAAAGCTCAAATGGAATAAAAATTAAACTTACTTGTGGAGTTTCAGGTTCAGATGGCGAATAAGCAGATTGGGAAATATTGCTTGAACTAGACATTACGATTTGCACTATACGATTGCAATTCAAATTTGGCGTCCTTTTTTCACAAAACTGCCATAATTTTACTTTGTTTATTTGCAGATATTACGTTAATTAGATAATAGTTTTAATGTTATTACTACCTGACCACAATAATTAGGCGCATGTCAGATAGCAGTCACGCGGGGCCCCCACCCCGCTCTAGCCCCGCGCGTCCCCTAGTGAGGCGCAGTCGTGTACAATTGTACATTAAGGTCATTTTGACTAGGCTGATGTGGACTTCGTTTTCCGAGATGTTTGCGCAGGTACAGTAACTGACCAAGTACAGGTGGTAGGGCCTAGAGCTCACCCGGGGAAGTACCACCGCCCGCCACGGTACTTTGTACCATTCCTACCGTGTAATAATTGTTTTAAGAACAATGTTCCGGATAGGAAGGTGTGGTGCCGGTTACACTTTTTAGAGGCGACCATCTCAGTCCTCAGGGGTAGCAACGCATGTGTGACCGAATTAGAACGAGACTCATTGAGTCTAGTTCTGGGTCGGTCACAGTTGTTATGGGCGGCAGCGGAAGGTGGTGCTGCATGCTCGTTTGCTATCTTAATTCCATAAAAAAATTGTACCTCCATTAAACATTCACCATGGTACTTTTGGTACTACTGCAGAATGTACTACGTATTCCCATCCCTAGTTCCAATGACGTCTTAACTGACATGCGCCTAATTATCGTGGTCGGCTAGTATTTATCATTATCACATCACAGAGTTCTCTAGAGTTCACTTCACAGCTCTTCACATTCACACTGACAAGATAGTTTTTTTCTTTTTTTCTTTGATGTACAGAGTACAGACTCCACACATTATTTAGCTAGTCGCTGCAGGGTATGAAATTAACTTTTGTAGGCGCTTTACCCACAGAGCAACTATTGCAGCAACTGGCAACGGACTGCGCTCACACATCAACTCGACGAGTTCCGGCAATCGTCAACAGTTTTCAGTTGCTGTAATCGTTGAGTAGGTCAGTTCCTAATTGCCGCAACTAGCAACTGTTAAATATCATACCTACTGGTTTTTAAAGTTGCCGGTTTCCGCAACTGTCAATCGCAAATCAATCAATCAAGTTGCTCACAAATTGCGGCATCTGTAAACGTTGTAGCAACTATAAACTTTTTACAGGAAACTTAAAAAGTTGATAGTTGCCGCAACTTAGGCGTACCGGAACCTCGGCTTCATATTGAGGCAATCGCAGGGTTTCACCAGCTTTACTGCCCTGAGAGCCCTGTATGAAGCCTTGGTAAACAGTTGCCTGGAGCATAATTCAGTTATATGGGCTCCACATGAGATCAAGTACAAGCAGATGCTGGAGAAAATTCAAAATAAGTTTGCGAGGTACCTCTACATGAGGATGTATGGTGTGTACCCGGGCTATCCTTTGCTGTATCCCACATTGTTCGTGCTGGGTATGGTGGGATACAGCAAACTGGAAACAAATAGAGAGGTCGCACTAGCGAAATATCTGCTTCTGGTATTGAGAGGTAAAAAGGATAATCCAGGTGTCCTAGAAGAGCTGAAGCTGTGCGCGCCGGGCAACAGCGTTGAGCGGCGACGACGGCCCCAACTGCTGGCATTGCCGTGCGCTCGCACCAATCTGCTCCAGCGCGCGCCGTTCACTAGAGCGCTGCACACGCTCAACTTGGTAGCTGAAAGTCTGGACTTGTTTACTTGCTCACTGAATGAGTTTGCGAGGGTCGCTAGTAATGTCATTACAAATGGAATTAATGAACCATTATTGATGTGATTCTATTACTTAGGTTTGTATATTTATATAATGATTGTAAAATGAATTTTTAATTTTATTTTTGATTTTTTGAAGAATTCTTATTTTCTTATTTTTATTTGAGAAAAAATGAATAGATTGTTATTTATTGTAATTTCAATGTAAGTTATGCTATTACAATTACACTAACGTATTGGGATGCTACCTGTAATGTTAGTAGTAAGCTATGGAATAAATAAATAAATAAATAAATAAAACTTGAGTTGCTACGTGGGCAAAGCGCCTTAGCAGTTGTAGACACGGAGATTCTTTGGTACCCATAGAGATTAGTGGTAAAGAATTATAGTATTTTTCGTGGTATTTTTGCTATCAGTCTAGGACCATAGACAAAAGAAAAAAATAGAGAGAGAGAACAAAAGTAGGTACAAATCTGTGGCCTGTGGCCTGTGGCACATCTGTGGTACAAAATATGTTGAAGTTGAATTGAAAAGTAAAAATAAAAACTGACGGCGAACTAGAAAATCGTAATATAAAAATAAATAAATAGGGAAACGTCACAAGTTACGGATGATTTCGTATCTTTTCGCTAGTTAAAAATTATGATGAATTACGCATATAATTAACTATAATTTTTCTGTTACATTAAAGTAATTAGCCTAAAATGGAAGGTAATGGTGCAGTGTTGTGTGACAATCTAATTAAGTGGTTGCAAACCCTAAATCTGAAAGCCAAACATGGAAATCCAACTGGTGAGAAATTTTTGCTACTAGTTCTTTGGGCCCTAATCTTGATTCCTGACTGTAACGTTACATTGTAATGGTCTGGTATCTGTGAGTCATTATAACTAGGAACCAATATTCATATAGCACATATTTTTGAATTTTGACCTTCCTTTCAAGTACATCAAGCGAATGTCTTTCTGGTTAGAAACCGCTTGTCTTTTTCTGCCTAAATTATAAACAAATTTTAGTCTTTAGTCCTTAGAACAACGTTTTATAGTTATTGTTTTGTTTGATAATTATTCTTAGAATTGATTACAATACATGTTAAAATTAGGTTTGTATATATGTATATCTATTCCCACATTGGTCAACAATGGTATGTAACATGCAAATCAATCTCTCGCTGCTTGGGTGTATGTGTAATGTGTAGGTGTTCTACTTGTAGGCAGTAGTGACAGAGTTTGTTACTGCCTATGTTGAGACATAGAGGGATTAAAATTTGTATTATGGGCTTGATGCATGTGATAACAATTATCTACTGCAGAGCATGTATTTATTGATATATGTTAAGTCTTTATAATTCCGTGAAAGGGAGTTACCAATCGTAGCAATTGCTATCTAATGATAATTTTTGTCTGCAATCTGCATATTTTAAAAGATGAAAGAATATACAATATCAGTCATTTTATGTTACATTGATCCAATGTGCATTATCTTTGTTACAAAAAGCTAAATAAGTTTAGTGTTACTCTAGATCTCACCTGACATAAATAAGCTTGATGCCACAATTATTTGGCATGTATGAGAAAATGGTTAATAATATGTTGGTACTGTAGGTCCTGGGTTAGATTATTGGCAAGGTAGAAATTTGAATAAATTTAAAATAATGTCATTCTCAAAGCAATACAACTTTCTCAAAACAGAAAAGCCTGGAGGAATTTAGTAAAAAAATTAAAAAACATGATGACCACAACCCTCAGTCATAAGGAAACAATGAAGAAGGTTATTTATTTGTGCTAAGATGTTGGACCTGACACAAATGCTTATGTTCTCTTTTCTAATCAGCTTGGATAGGGTGACAAGTAAATGTTGTATAGCCTGACCACAAATATAGGAAACCTGCATTTAGGGCACTGAACTTTCCTTTTTTATGGCAACAGTAATTTATAGTAAGGCTCATGTAATTTTGACAGCAAAGTCCAAAATGCTATTTAAGGGAATAAAGGTTATAAGAAATGTTGTTTTAGCACATAGAAAACCACTTTTCTTTCATGACTATGAATATTTTTCGGCATTTTAGCACAAAATAATCACAAAGCATAAAAAAGGCATGGCAAACAATTTACGAGTAATATTTAGATAGTACCTAAGTGCTGCCGGTAAAACAAATTAGTTCCACAAGCTTACCATAATATGGCGAGGCTTTCTATATTCCTGGTTTCTAATGTTTTGTTGTGTCACTTGTGTCCCATTTAAGTACAAGTATAAATTATACAGATTTATAATTACACAATTTATTTTACAGAACTGTCAGATGGTGTTGCTATGGCAGAAGCCCTTTCACAAATAGCACCTGAATATTTCACACCAGCATGGAATTTCAAAATCAAAACAGACGTGGGACATAACTGGAGACTAAAAGTGAGCAATTTGAAAAAAATATTGGAAGGAGTTGTCGGTATGTAGTTCTGACGAATTCATCTCTCTTACCATACAATATTTATTATGCCTTACATCGGATACATCGTGATTTGGTATGCATGACCCTAGGGGTAATATTATAACACCAATGTGATATTTGTTGTGCAGTATGTTATAGGCTTTTGTGCATTGGTCATAACACACGGAGCATAACATACTTTGGGTCCCGGGACTCCCATGGGATTGGGATTTACACAGGAAAATGTCTCACGCAGAGGAAATAGCGGGCACGGCTAGTATTCAATAAACTAGGAGTTGAGTAGAATTTGGTGATGTTCTTACAGTCACCGATAGATGTATAATGCAAAGTGTATCAGTGATATTATGCTGTTGGTTAAGAAAGAAATGGGAGACCTGCTAGTGACGCCTATACGCATTCGCCACGTTGGTATCTGAAGAACTTATGTTATCGTCTTCAAAAATTATGTTTAAAATCTTCCTTTGTGACAAACAAAATCGTTTGTGGTTAATATGACAAAAATTTAAACATTTTCTCAATATAAATACATACTATAGGCATTTATGTATCATTGGCGATTTTTACAGGGGATAGGGGATCGGAAATTTTAAAAAAAGTTTTAAAATTAAGCAATAACTATTGAATATAATTTAAAATGCCGCGAAAACGTTCTACTGACGTCATTTGTGTGGCTAACAATGACACGATACAACAATGATATTTATTTGTTACATTAAAAACATTCGAAACGAGTACGAGAACGAAAAAAAATATTGACGGTTTACCCTCAATTGACGTCACGCAGTGAGTAGAGTTTCATGTGTGATGGCAAACATATACCTAATATATGTATATTAAGTGTATTGCAATAAAAATCCAATGATTTAAAATGTTAAACCTTTGATAAATCAACAAAGATTACCTTCCAATAATCATTTTTTTAAATATTTTTTTGTTATTGTCGACGACCCGAATGGCGCAATGGTTAACACACCGGATCGCTATTCCGAGGGTCCTGGGTTCGATTCTTCTGAGTTCTTTCCGTTCTTGGTCTGGGTGTGTGTCCTTGTCTTGTGCGTTGTCCATGGCACCCACGACACAGGGAATCCTAGTGTGGGGCTATGAGTGTGTAGCATTAGTTATTTTTTACTCTCCGATCTCTGTATTCGGCCGAATATTTCATAACTTTTGTACGGATACAATAACATTTTGACCTTGTTGAGCCACATTTCACATTTCTGCTTAGAAGTTTATTTTTATATGTTCGAGTTAAGTATATAGCTCGAGAATAACCTTAATGAAACGTTTAGATTTTGTTGAATACGCCGATTACTTCCTAGGATTTATGAATTTTGAATTGTGGGTTATGTGGTTCAATTTATTGGTGAACAAAGTGACCGTCGTATTTAATGTGAAAAGATTGCTGGTTAGTGTGGTAAGTGACTAAAGACGGCCAACATAGTTTATAGCTAGTTTTAACCTTAACCCTCTACTGCATGAATTATGAAGGAGATGATTAAAAAATATTTAACTATGTAAAACTCTATATTTATATACTAATAAATATATATGTCGAGAAATAAAAAATCTAAATCATTTAGTTTAGATTTTAATTTTCAAAACCATATATGGTTTCTTATGCATTCATGTAAAAAATCACTCGGTCATATATGTCTTCGTATGCATTGAGTCCAATAAGAAAGTAATAAAATAAATAATAAAAAATAACTGAAAAAATATTATTGTCTAAAATGAAGTCGAAAGGAATTCCAGCTCTTGGTAATAAACATCTACAGCAAATGTGAATAACATACAGCCAAATCATGTGCATAAATTCATGTTTTTCATGTGAAGACTTATTTACTAAATTGAGGGTATACTGACTTTTTTTTCTCGTTAAGTTTATCTAGTCGTTATATTATGTACTCAGTACTGTCATTATTTGTATTTGGCATAACTGAATATCTTCAAATTGCCACAATCATTGCCAGATTTTCATCTTCGGAATATTGTCTCTGTAGGAAGGGGATATTCAATATTTACTATAAAATTCACCATGAAAGTGACGAAGGTTCATTTAGACAAAAAGGTATTAAAAACTACGTTCTACAGAAACAAAATAACAAGTATATAGCAGTTTTAATATAAAATATAGTCATATCGTGTATGTGATAGTCAGTGTAAAATTTTTATTATTGCATATTGAACCATATTTGTCCAAACCAAAAATTGTCTCAATGCATACGAAACCATATCTGGTGCCAGGTGAAAATCGTGTGAAAACAATGGAAAACGGTTTAAATCAGGAAAAATTATTATTGGTTAACTTAGTGGAGGTTGTGTTAATTATGAAAATATTTTTATCAAACGAAATAATTGAATAATTATATTAGTTTTCCTTTCTTGAAATTGAGTTTCGTCCACCTCAAGAGACATACATCGACCACTCACTCAAAAATAAGCACTTTTTTCAATGTTATCTAATTTTAGGCAAACCAATTACTTTCCATCAAAGCTAAATAATATCTCTATGTATTTAATTAGGTAACAACGTATTTGCGACAGTTGATTAGGGAGAAAAAAAATTGCAAAGTCATAATACCATATATGGTGCCATATGCGGTAGAGGGTTAACTAAATAACTTAAGTTTTAACACTAGCGATCACTCGACCAATTTCCGATTTTTCTAATAATCTCTTAAGTTAAAGTATCACTTGAAATAAATAGGTAAATTAAATTTACCCACTCATTCTTTTAGATTATCATCAGGACATATTAAATTTAAGTCTGCAAGAGTTCACTCGACCGGATGTGGTTAACATTGCTGAAAATGCCGATCCCGCGGACTTGGGTAGACTACTGCAGTTGGTTCTCAGTAAGTTGTTGAATTCAATTTATTCAATGCTTTGTGATAAAATTCTTTATCTACTGAAACACTCCCCCCTCACTAGAGCGTTCTGTAACTAATGGATATTGCAGACAACTAGCTTAATTATTATTACATTGAGTTATACATATTTGGATCTAAATAATAATTATACTACTTAATTAGGTCATGTATCAGCAACTCAATTTTTTTTAGTGTCCATCAGACACAATTATAATAAAAGCGGTATTTCTAATACATATTTGGTTATGTCTTTCATCATGTTAATATATTTCAAGGAAGATGGTGTATACACTTTTCACACATTTACATTTAGATTGTCTCTTGCAAAGAATTCCAATATGTACATATATTGATTGATTGAGACAAAACATAATACATGCATTATTATGATCATTATGGTCTTTGTAATTCAAATAGGTTGTGCAGTCAACTGCATCAAGAAAGAAGAATACATAACACGCATTATGGAGCTGGAGTTATCATGTCAACGGTCCATAATGCAAGCGATACAGGTAATCAAATTATACTATAGCTCCACAACGTAAAGAATGCTTTACGCTTCTATTTATAAACACTGTGTAAACAGTTCACTGCTGAGATGTGCATTTGTGTAAACTGAAAGAGTGAAAAAGGCGTCCGCCTTGATTTTGTGCCTCGAATACTTTCGTGCGTTCATTTTTGTTATGTAAGATAATGAAGTTCGGGTAATTGGATCAGAATTAAAATATTATGCATCAAAATGTTATGTAATGTCTGCAAACAGGGCATTACATTGAGTTTGTTGCAAAAATTCAATTAACAAACTGTTGGTCAACGCTTTCGGTGGTGCATAGTGAATTGTTATTGCGGGCTCGGGCCGAACACGTAGACGCATTAGATACGCACATTAACGTCCTTGGATCACGAGAATTCGCACCGTGTTGCATGTAATGTCGTTAGTTAACTCTTGAGTGTCGCGGTTGTTGGATTATTCTATTAAAGCTGTTACGCGGCGTTGCTGAAGTGAGCGATGTATCGTGCCGTTTAAAATTGGTTGAACTGTAGTTTGTATTATTTACCCGTAAATTTTTTTTACACCGCAATAAATTTTAAACACTGGTTTTGCGTGTATCGGCTAATAACACTCTGTGAAGTAAAAGTTATAAACGTTAAGTGTGTTAAGTTTAAGCAAAACCTCCAAAATAAGTGTTGTTGTGTCTTGAAAATGTAAGTGCGATTTTTTATATTGTAAAGGTCAAATTATTGACCGTGTTCTGCAATGCCCTTTTTTTGTACTTGTACATAGCATACACTGCGTTCGATTTTTTAAGTTGATTATACAAATCATTTAACATCTGCACCTTTATTAACATCTTGAAACGAAATAGATAGTTGTGAGATAGTTAATATCGATATTTGCATGTGGTTCGAAACATTGGTGTATAGAAAATCGTGAGGACCCGTGTCGTAATAAAATGAGCACAGTCCATCATGAGTTCCGTCCAAAAAAAATTTATAGCAGCTCAGATGTAGTTACCTAAAGTGTTACAGACAGTGTCTATTATGTTGTTATCCGCGAAGTGTAAATTAACCGAACGGCCCACATAGTTCAAGTAGCGCATCTCTGGCCGAAACATTACCCAATCCGCGTAATTGGTTTACCGGCCGTACTTTCATAATAGTGTTGGTTGCAGTTTGCAGTGTCGGACTGTAATCGATAATAGTTGTTTTTTATGGACTTCAAAAAAAGGAGGAAGTTCGCAATTCGTCTGTATGTTTTTTTTCTCATGTGTGTTAGCTCATAACTAGCGCTGGTTGAACCGATTTGATTACATATTTTGTATTCGAAAAATACTTACTTAGTGTTTCACGTCTCGTCCCTTATAAATAGGAGCGACATCTGACGGGTAGTTTTTGAGGTATCTCTACTTATCGATTTTGAAATCGATTATTTATTGTGAAAAATTATTTATATTTATTTGTTTTGTTTGAGTAATCTCTACTAATCGATTTAAAATCGATTCTTTTTTTGTTTAAAAGTGACTTATATTTATGTGTTTTGTTCTCAAGGAACTGGAAACACTAACGTTGGGCGTGAACCGGGGCAGCCTGCACGCGGAGCCCGCGCCCGCCGACCAGACGGATGCGGAGATGAGAGAGGCGCTGGCGCAGAGATGTCATGATCTCGACACGCAGGTTAGGACTTCACTTTATTTGTTCGTAGTAATATATACGTAAAATATTTTAGTGAGGTGTGTTAGTCAATGGCTGAACAATTTGAGTGAAAGGACAGTACTGTTATAAATGTGCTCATAAAAACTTTTTAATGCATTCATTTGGTATATTTCTATCGAGCGGAATATAGTTTTGGACTTAAATGTCGAATCAAGGGTTATACAAATATTTGTATTAACAATTTAAAGACTTAAAATACCAAAAATCACTGATTTTTGCCCCAACGATTTTGCTTAAAAATGAGAGCTAAAAATAGATACGTTAGGATGATTTAAAGTGCTTTATAAGCACTTATGCAATTAAGAGATATCGGAGTTTTGAAGATTATAACTTATCTACTAAGTATAGATTAGCTATATTTGTCAAAGATTATCTCTGTAACGCCAAAATATCTATCGATTTAAGAATATTTTTGCATAAATCGGTTTGAACATTGCACCACATTTAAAAGGTCGTAAGTCTCATTGAATGTTAAAAATTTAGGTTTAAAATTTTGAACCATGTCTAGAAGGTCGTAAGTGTCAACTCAATAACTCATTGTGTTATTCGTACATTGACACGGTAGGTGAAGATACTGCAAGAGGAGAAGATGACGTTGCTAAGCGAGTTAAACATTTGATCAATAATTTATTCAAAAGGTCGTAAGTCTCACAGCATACGCTACTTCCATCGCAGGTGAAGATACTGCAAGAGGAGAAAATGACGCTGCTGAGCGAGGTGAGCCGGCTGACGGCGGCGCGCGCCGAGTACGAGAGCGGCCGCGAGCTCGACGAGGCGGGCGCGTCGCTCGGCCCCGCGCACGCGGGCACGCTGCGCTACAGGTACGGGCTAGGGGGGTAAGGTTGGAATTTGTTTGACATAAACTTTCCAAGTATTATGGCCGACTGCCGACGAGCGTAAGGTCCCTTTATTTGTGTTTGACGGTTTCAACTATTTTTGAGCTGCTGGTACGGGTAATGGGCGTAAGGTCCAAATATATTTGTCATAGACTTTTCTATTATTATGGTTGAGCAACAGATATGTATGGGCAACATTCATATGGTTGAAATTTATTTGATCTAAACTTTTTGATTATTATCGTTTGTTTTTTTTTTAACTTCATCGCAGTCATGTTTGCCATTGTATCAGTTGACTTATTAACAATTCGGTTTTAAAATTCCCCGTTTCATACGACGTGACAGACAGATATGGATATCGATATCAAACTTATGACATTTTTCTTTTTGCTTGGGGGGTTAAAAATAATTTCGACAATCTAAAAATAAGTTACATTTATAATGAATATATACCTAGCAAAAAGCCATCGGGAAATAATTTTCGGTAAAATGAGATTAGATAATAGTGATGTGTTGTGCAGCACGATGCGCGCGCAGCTGGACGCGCTGAAGGAGGAGCTGGACAAGGTGGAGCTGCAGCGCGACGACCAGCGCGCGCGCGCCGACGCGCTCGAGCGCGAGCTCGCCGTGCTCAAGATCCGGAACGAGGAGTTGCAGGTATGTGGGGGGTGGGGTGTGGGGTAGTACCACTAGTGGTGCAGTAAGCTGCGTTGCCAAAGATGAGTTTGATACAACCAATCACAATCATTGGTCTGCCCATTGAGGGCGGGGGCCGGGGGGTTTCTAGGCGATTAGCTTATACATAATATCTATACTTTGCGTTCGATCTGGAAATCGTCGTATTTGCATGGCACACAAATGCCAGCTTTCCACCTATGCGATTAAGGTACATTTAAGATAGACGCGGGATCTAAAAAATCGGTGACTCAAGCAAGTTAATTTAAGTAAGTAAATTAGCTTAGCTCTGGTGGAAAGGCTCGTTAATGTTATGTAATGTTATCATCCAAAACTACACCAGTTACCATCAGATGGTATTGTAATCAAAGTGGCACATAATATAAGGCGTGGGCTAAAATAAACTTTACATGTAATTTAGATAGCAGCGTCGGAGAACGTGACGCTGAAGGACGAGGTGGACGCGCTGCGCGAGACGGCGGCCAAGGCGGCCGCGCTCGAGGCCGCCGTCGCCTCCTACAAGAAGAGGATGGAGGAGCACGTCGACTTGCGGAGACAGGTTCGTAATGGCTGAATACTCGTATGTTCTTGCTTTTTGAATTTTTTGTAGAAGGATTGCAATGTATGTATAATTTTCTTTTGACGCCTATGCCGTCTTTTTCAGAGGTGGCCACAATACATTGACCTCCTCTTCCCTTTACGTGAAGTAATTTATGTATGGCTCCTTGGCAATACATTATAACAAAGGCGTCACAAATTGATGTGTTTAAAATCTCCTTGGAGATATTTTAGAAACCTTATGGAGGGGGGTAGAGTAGGGTGGGGTATAGTTTGGTTACGTTAGGTTATTAAACATATATTACAGTTAAACGTATATAGTCGCGTAGTATTTGAAAGAGATCGATAAAGGTGCATGAAGAAAAAAGTGACGTGTTAACATTGTCACTGTGTTGTTGCAGGTGAAGCTGCTGGAGCGCGCGAACACGGAGCACGTGGAGCGCGCCATCGAGCACGAGCAGGCCGCGCTGCGCGCCAACGCCGTGCGCGCGCAACTCGACATATACAAGAAACAGGTAGCGCCATCTGGTGGTGTACTATGGTGTGGGGTTGGGTTTTGTAGTGGAAGGGTGTAGGAGAGCGATGGTGGCACGAGGTTGTGAATGAGTAAGCGAGTTTGTTATTTTTGGGTATGTTTAATGAATTTATTGTATGAATTTATTACATTATATTATTGAAAGCGGAAATTCAACACATTTTTCAATACATTATGTCTCTAGATTTAAAAACATAATGATCGTTTCTGTTATGTACTGCAATTTCATATAGTGCTAGTTAGGTTAATGTTTCAACTGTAAGCGAAAATTTAATACATTCTAAAATGTGTAAATTGCTTACCATGCCTTACCGCCGTTCCGAGAAAAATTAATAAGTTTAAATTTTTTTCGTTACCTCGTGTGTGTTCTCGTCTTTGTAGGTTTTCAATGGCACCCACGACTGAGGGTAGCCAATTGTAGGGCGTAAATCTTAAGTGCATTATTATTTACTACTTCCGATAAAAGGATTTCTATTACCTCGATGCAACGTTCCCTAAGACACAAGATTTCTAACCTTGACAGTAAATAAAGTTCTACTCGCCGGTCCCCCCAGGTGACGGAGCTAAACGAGAAGCTAGACGCGGAGATGACCAAAGCGGACAAGCTGGAGGTGGAGAACAAGCGGCTGGGCAGTCGCGCGGCGGCGCTGCAGCGCGAGCGCGACGCCGCCGTGCGCGAGCGGGACGCGCTGCGCGACAGCGTCGACGAGCTGCGCTGTACCACCGGCTCGGGTGAATACCCCCACAGATTAAATATAGGTTGACTAGGTTATAGTTGAATATAAAAAACCTTGCCATATTGTGGTAGGCTCATGGGACTTATTTGTTTTACTGGAAACGCTCACTTTCTAGACCTCACTCGTAAATTGCTTATCAGGGAGTTGAATGTCATAGTTTGTTTTGTTATTTTGAGAGCTTATTTTGTGCTAAAATGCCAAAAACTATTCATAGTCGTGAAAGAAACTGGTTTTCTGTGTGCTAAAATAAAATTTCCTTTGGAATAACGTTTATTTTATTCCCTCAAATAACATTTCCGACTTAGTTGACGTAATAACAATAATGACATGAGTGTTACTATACTTACTGCTGTCTGTGCTGTTGCCATAAAAAAGGAAATTTTAGCCCCCTCATAAAAGCTTTTCTATTTTACTGGTTATATAAATAATATACGTGAAATCCACCAGGTGCGAGAGAAGACAATGTATCGCAGGAGCTCATACCGACCGACATGAAGGAGCGGCTAATACGGCTGGAGCACGAGAACAAATTGCTACGGCAGAGTCAGGGCGCACAGGCCGACCAAGCTTCGGTTCAGGTAATGAAGTTCAAGACAACTATTCAATCGATGTGGATAAGGGGTTTTCTGTGGAGTCGTTTACTGTGTCATGGAAATGTGCGGGCGCAGTATAGTTTACTCGTTCAAGTTTTTTGAAGTCTGGCGTAGTTCGGTAGGTTGAAAAGATGAAGTACTGCGAAATTACACGACACAAATATTTCAAAGCTACATCCAGTCCTAAGAGTGTACTTGCAAATAGAATATGCTTTTGTTGAGCGTGTAGTGTAGTATATTGTACCTTCCTCATACGTGCTAAAAAACTAACCAATTTAACATTATAAAACCGTCTTCCAACTGGCCCGATGAACCTAGGTCCGGTACTAAATTCATAGTTAAAAATATTTATGTAATAGTATGGACACCCGTATATGGTATTGCAGGCATTGCTAGAAGACTACGCGGCCCGGCTGGAGAAGCAGCGCGCGAGCAACCGCGAGGCGCACCAGCGGATCATGCAGCTCGAGGCCATGCTGGAAGCGCCGCATCCACGCCTCGCCACCGCCATCGAGGATAACCAGAGGAAGTGTGAGTCTATACACATATACAATGCTTTTAATTGCATCCCACACAAATACCAGCTTTCTGTCCCTGTGATTAAGGTACAATGCAGATTAACCGCGAGAATTTAAAGTTCCCAATAAGTTGGAATTTTGAATAAAAAGTTTAAAGGAGATGTTTCAAAATGTATGGAGCCCCGGCCACGACTTTGTACACCATACTCAAAAATGGAGAAACACAATTAAAACAGCTTTCAATCATCCAATTCCTTTAAATTGCTTTAGTTTGGTGGTACAACACAAAAATGTTGTAGGCGACGCACTACATAATAAATATTGTGTTATAAAACCTATTTTTAAGTTCGATCTGTACTACTATTTAAATAAGGGAAAAATAAAATAACTTTGACAGACGCTGCCAACAACGGCCTTCTCACGCGCTCTTATACAGAATATTTTCTCGTGTTTTATTTCCATCGCCTATAATTCTAGTCCTTCGATCTAGATCTTACCGGCACTATGTTTACTACGCCGCCACGTTATAATTTGAGGCATCTTAAAACCCGAGAAGAACATAAACAGTTAGAGAGTGTGACCGATAACGTACACGCAGATGATGTTAAACAAGAGAAAGCCGCGTCGGTGACGGCGGGGTCTTCCGTGTCTACGACATCATCACACGTCAGGCGTAAGAAGCTTGAGTTTGAGGCTGCCCAAGCCAAGGCAAAAATCCAACTAGAGCTAATCGAGAAGAAGCTAGAATACGATTTAACTATGGATGAAGCGGAAGTTGATAGCAAACGTACATCAAGGTGTCCTTCAAACAGTAGTAAAACTCACAGTCAGAGGAGTAAATCTATTGTGAACGATTGGATGGAGCAGAACGAGATGCAGCAGCCACCGATACCAGCGGCGGCAGCGACGACGGAGGCAGCGCAGGTACCTAATGATAACCCGACCAGCGCACTGGCCCAGGGCCCCCCTGTCGACAGCATCCTACAGCTCGCACACACTCTGAAGGATATCATGGTGACCTCATCGACTCAGCAAGAAGAACGCTTGCTCACAAGACTGTCAACACCGCGTGAATTACCCAGTTTTAGTGGAGACTGTATCGAGTGGCTGCATTTTAAAAATGCCTACGAAGAATCCACTCACATATGTCATTTCAGTGACTCCGAGAACTTGTGGAGGCTACGACGAGCCCTCAGAGGTGAGGCTAAGGAGGCAGTAACGGACTTGCTCATCGGTAACACTGCGCCAGCTGTGGTCATGGAGGCACTGGAACTGAGGTTTGGCAATTCTGATTTAATTATTCAACATTTGACGTCACAGATTAAAAGGTTATCTCCACTACCAAATAATTATCAACATGAGTTAATTGCATTTTCTATGAAAATAAATAATTGTGTTGCCGCATTACATTCACTGAATCAACATGATTACTTACGCAGTCCTGAATTATCAGCAGCTGTCACCTCCAAATTGCCCTGTATACTGTTGGCAAAGTGGACTGACTATGCGTATACCAGGCTGTCCACAGATATACCGAAGCTGACACTACTGGCTGCATTTTTAAAGAGAGAGGCAGAAATGGTTTCTGTTGTGGGTGTTGCGCATGCTCGAGAATACAAAAAACTGGAACCATTACAACCACAACCAAGTCGGAAATTTGGTGATAGGCCTCGTCCCAGTGGTTGCAATCAACATGTGTACGCTACAACTGCACAGCCTTCTTCTGAGCGATGTCACTTTTGTAAAAAGTCAGCCCATATATTGCCGGAATGTCGACTTTTCAAGCGAGCCATGCGAAAAGATAGATGGAGATTTGTTAAATCTACTAATTTATGTTATTGTTGTTTGCAAGAAAAGCACGAGCGCAACGACTGCCCGGCACCCGTGTGCGATATAGATAACTGTGGACTTGCGCATCATCGCTTGTTACATTATTACAAGCCCCGCACTACGCAAACAATGTTAACCGATGGTTGTGTAGTGCAGCAGACTCCGGCATCCGAGAGCCAGCCCGGTGAGCCAGCGTCCGCGGGCCGCGAGAGCGAGACCGTGGCCCACTCCCTGGCAACGAGCGAGGCGCAGCAGCGCGGGAGCACCTCGGACTCCGCCCGCGCCGCCCCCGCCCCCGGTGCAGTGCTACTTAAAGTGGTAAAAGTGAATCTTTGTGGACCTAAAGGTATGGTGACTTGTTATGCTTTATTAGACGATGGTGCTTCTATTTCTATGATTGATAAAGATTTATTACATGAGTTAGGTCTTAAGCCGTCGAAGCGCGACCCTATTAAATTTATTGACGCCTTCGGCTTAGAAATATTTCAATCTGATGCTCCTAAAGTATGTGCTAGCATTAGCGGTTTTCATGAAAATAAATTTTATGATATATCTTTACGGCAAGTTGATAAATTAAAGTTACCGAAACAAAATTTGTCATCAATAAATTATATTAATTGTAAGCATTTGATACCTATTAAGGATATTGTGTGTAAAGAATGTGTAGTGCCTCGCTTGCTAATCGGTGAAGATAATTATTATCTCATTGCACCTTTGCAAATTCTGCACGGTAATAAGCAGGAACCATATGCTACGCAATGCCGGTTAGGGTGGTCCATTCATGGTTGCTACGGTTTCACTCACTCTTCCGTGGATGCACACACGTTCCATCTCGCTCACACCGAGGCGCACGAAGAATTATCTGTTATCAATGAACTTAATAGCTTAGTTAAAAATTCCTTCGAATTAGATTCCATTGGAGTTTCGACTTTACGGCGTGACAATACGGCGCATACTAGAGCGGTACGTATCCTAGACGAAACTGCACGTCAAATAGGAAACCAATGGGAAGTCGGCTTGCCCTTCGTGAAGGACGACTTCTGCATGCCTGAAACCTTCGAGTACGCACGTTCCAGATTATCAGGTATTGTCAAAAAATTTCATACTGATAATAATTACGCGGACAGATACAGGAAGGAAATGCAGAAGTTATTTGACAATGGCTACGCTCGGGAGCTAAGCGAATCTGAACTCTCAGCCAGTCACGTATGGTATCTTTCTCACTTTGGGGTTAAAAACCCAAACAAACCCGATAAATTACGTGTAGTTTTTGATTGTGCGGGAAAAGTGAAAGGTGTTTGTTTGAATGATTTCCTACTGACGGGTCCTGATTTATATAATTCCTTATTAGGAATTATGTTACGATTTCGTCAACATAAAATAGTTTTGATGGGAGACATTAAAGATTTTTTTCTTCAAATAAAAATTCGTGAAGAAGATCAGCACGTTTTTCGCTTTCTCTGGCAAGAAAGTCCTGAGGAACCCGTAAAAAAATGTGTCATGCAAAGTCTATTGTTCGGTGCAACCTGTTCGCCTTTCGTGGCACAATATATTAGAAATAAAAACGGTCTCAAGTACCAAGACTTACACCCCGAAGCCGTCGATGTAATTTTAAACAATCATTACATGGACGACTGTCTTCATTCGTGTAACGATGAGGCTAAAGCTATACAATTAGTGCGTGATATAACCGCTATTCATAAGTCCGGCGGCTTTGAAATAACGCGCTGGACGAGTAACAGTAGGAATGTGTTGCAGTCTATCCCTACGGAGGCACTCGCGCCTACTGCCATAGAATTTAAACATGGAGCTACGAATACAACTGAGCGCACTCTCGGTTTGATGTGGCATCCTAATGAGGATTCGTTCGGCTTTAAAATTACTATGGATCGAATTTCGCCTAGTATTATGAATGGATTAGAACCTCCAACAAAGGCTCAAATGTTGAGTATAATAATGTCAGTTTATGATTTACACGGTTTCCTTTCTCCGTTCATGATAAAAGGTAAAATTCTTTTTCAACTTGTACATCGTAGCGGTGTCGAGTGGAATTGCCGCATCTATCCCGAGGAACACGCTTTGTTCGTAACTTGGCTTGAAGATTTACAGTCTTTAAGTTCGCTGCGTATTCCACGACATTATTTAGATGCACACGAATGGGTCGAATGTTACTCGTACTTTCCAAAGTCAATGTCGCATAACAGCGATCATAATAACATAATTGACACACAAATGCATATTTTTTGTGACGCTTCGTCGAAAGCTTACGCGGCGGTTATTTATTGGCGTTTTATACGTTCCGATGGACGTGTACTTATTTGTTTTGTGACCAGTAAGAGCCGCGTGAGTCCATTACGTCCTATATCGATTCCCAGGCTCGAACTCCAAGGCTCGGTCTTGGCCGCTCGGCTCGCAGCTACCGTTCAGCGCGAGCACAAAGACATGCAACCTAGTAAAAGGTATTTTTGGACGGATTCAAGTACCGTGCTGCAGTGGATCCGAAGTGACCCACGCAATTATAAGCCTTACGTAGCTCATCGCTTGGGCGAAATTGATGAGCTCACAAAGGCATGCGAGTGGCGTCATGTACCTACCGGCCTTAACGTGGCAGACATAGCTACGCGAGAAGATGCTCCTCGGCTGGTTTACGGTAGTGATTGGTTTCAGGGTCCCTCCTTTCTGCGTCGCACTGAAGATCAATGGCCTAAGGATCTCCAACGTAATCGATCCCTACCGGAAGCAATGTGTGAGGAACGAACCGTTCATGTTGTAATTGAACATGACTCCGGGTCATCATTGCCTAGTGAACACAACATCTCAAGTTGGATCACACTTGTGCGCGCAACGGCTAGGGTTTTGCTGTTCATTAGAAAATGTCAGCGGAGGCAGCTCAGCTTAGACATTGTTCTAATGAAGGAGGCAGAGGACCTACTGATCAAAAAATGTCAATATGACAGCTTTAGTACCGAACTGTCATATTTAAAACAAAATAAGCAGTTACCGAGTAGCAGCCGCTTGCTACAATTATCGCCGTATATTGATAGCTCAGGCTTGTTACGGGTTGGCGGCCGCATAGACAAGGTGGTAGGTGTGGACCATCACGCTCGGCGCCCAGCCATTTTAGACGGTAACCATAAAATAACACGGTTGTTAGTGGAATACCATCATAAGCAGGCAATGCATGGCGCTAACGAACTTGTTGTTAATAATCTGCGGCAGCAATATTGGATTTTGCGGCTCAGGCCGACAGTCCGTACTGTTGCGTCTCGTTGTTTGTTTTGCCGCTACAGACGTGCCATGCCTCAACCTCAACGCATGGCCGATCTGCCCGCTGCCAGATTACAACATAATAGGCGTCCCTTCAGTTTTTCGGGTGTAGATTTTTTCGGTCCATTAGAGGTCACAGTCAGTCGCAGACGACACAAACGATACGGTATGTTATTTACGTGCCTCACCGTTCGTGCCATTCATATAGAGCTGACCGAAGATCTCTCAGCCGACTCCACGATAATGGCCCTCCGCAGAATGGCAGCGCGACGTGGCATGCCTCAAGTGATTATTTCAGACAACGGCACGAACCTTCGAGGCGCCGATGTGGAGCTGAGGCGAAGCATCGCCAAATAAACACGGAGGCGATTCGAGAGGCTGGCGCTATTCGCGGAGTTGAGTGGCGTTTCATCCCACCGGGTGCTCCAGAGATGGGAGGCAGCTGGGAGCGGATGATCCGTACGGTAAAGTCTTCGTTGAAGGTTATTCTAAAAGAACGCGCTCCTCATCCAGATACCTTGGCTACATTGTTAGCTGAAGTCGAGGCGTTGGTCAACAGCCGCCCCATCACTCACGTATCGGATGATCCTAGCTACCCTGAGGCACTTACGCCCAATCACTTTTTAATCGGGACATCCTCGACTGGCCCACAATTTGGTAAGTATGACGATTCTGATCTCTGTTTAAGAAAAAGATGGCGAGTAGCACAGAGGCTGGCAGACATGTTCTGGACGCGCTGGCTGAAAGAATACTTACCAACGTTGCTGCCGCGCCAGAAATGGTCACAGGAAGCGAGGTCTCTCGAGGTAGGTGATTATGTCATCCTTGTAGACCCTAATCAAGAAAGGGGCTGCTGGCGACACGGAGTAGTGAGTGCAACCCATGCGGCTAGGGATGGTCGCGTCCGCATCGTTGATGTGCGCACACGTACGGGTGTGTTGCGACGTCCAGTTACGCGCGTCGCTCTACTGTCACCACGGGACTGTAGTGCTAACTATCCTACTTAGGCAAATTGTAAATAATCTTATCTTTAAATTTAAACTTTGCTAAATGTTTTACCTTTCATATAGCGGTATTATTTTATTAGTTGTATGAACGAAGCGCATTTATAATTTTAAGTTTTTTGTTCCAACTTTATGTTTGTTCGAACATAAAATGTTTACTGCATTATTTTATGTACCTAATTAATGTCACATAGGGTCGAACCAACTTTGGTATAGTTAGCACTAAGGAGGCAGATATTGTAGGCGACGCACTACATAATAAATATTGTGTTATAAAACCTATTTTTAAGTTCGATCTGTACTACTATTTAAATAAGGGAAAAATAAAATAACTTTGACAGACGCTGCCAACAACGGCCTTCTCACGCGCTCTTATACAGAATATTTTCTCGTGTTTTATTTCCATCGCCTATAAATGTACACGTAAAATTGCAACACAAAAACTAAAATCCGTCATGGCGGTAAGCTGTCATCGCATGTCACGTTGGTTGATTTGATTGAAGTTTGACATATGTACCTACATTTCTGTCATGTTGAGGTGACAGTAGACAGTTCGTGATCTATGATCAATGACAAATTGGCAAGGCGCCATGTTGAAACGTGATAAAAGTGAATGATAAATACAATTTTTGTACCAGAAAAGTATGCATTTAAGCAGTTTATCTTTATTTTTCTCGAATTCCATGGATTTTTCTCGATTTTTCGAGGTACTGTACATATTGTGGGCCGGATTTGAAACATCTTTCTGTTCTCGCTCGGGGTGTGTCCTTGTTTTTGTTTGTTATCCATGGCATCCATGACACAGAGAATCTTAGTGTGGCTCTGTGAGTATATAGTGTTCTTTAATTTATTTATTTACCAATTTTATAAAAAGGAGGATGTCCTCGATTCGACTGTATTTTTTTTCGCGAGTGTTCTGATTTTTATGATTTTTTTTATTTCAAAACTGGTACTCGTCGTGTGATCTCATATACATTTTAGCGATATCTGGCGTGCAGTTATGTCTGCGTGTCGATTTTGTAGTAAAAGCTATATAAACCTATTCCCGTACAGCCCTGCAGCTGGACGAGCTGCAAGCGCAGCTGGCGGAGGAGCGCGCGCGCGCCGGCAAGCTGCAGGAGGCGCTGGCGGCGCGCGACGCCGAGCTGCTCGCCACCGAGGACAAGTACCGCAAGTGCGTCGAGAAGGCCAAGGAGGTCATCAAGACGCTCGACCCCCGGACTACTGGTGAGTGGGGAGGGGTAGGGTTTTTTGAGGTGCGTGAGGCGGCGGGTGTTCGACAGTCGTACAGAATTGTATTTTAAATAGATGTGCTATATTGCAGGTCAGCAGTCTCTATCAGACATCACGTTGGGATACTCGCGGGGTGCGCACGCGGCGCCGGCCGCCCGCAGCGACGCCACGCCCAATAACAATAACCGGAATGAGTGAGTTTCTCCGATCTTATGATAATTTTGATATTTGGATATTCACTCTAAAAAAATGGTAAAAATGATAAAGTTAGATCTTCAATGAGAGCCACTGCGACTTTTTCCATCAAAAAAATATTTTAGTATGCTTGTACTTTACCTTAATTTTTTGTACTTCATGTACTTAAATTTTACCTTTTCATTTATCCCATTCGGGTAAAATTTTCAAAAATCATTTCAATGTATCCCTAAACTAAGAAACCCTAGGTAAACCATGCTCCAAGGTTCACTGGTTCAGTGTAAGTATCTCTTCCTATCAGTACCCCGTACCGTTTAAAAACTCTAAACCATCCACCAGATGGAGTGGCAGCGCGAGTGGCAGTGAGGAGGCGGCGCGCGCGGCCAACGCCGAGCAACGTTTAGTCGCGTCAGCGTGGTACCAACTAGGCGCGCGCTGCCACCGCGAGGCGGTCGACGCGCGGTTCGCCTTACTATCCGCGGGCCACTCGTTCCTCGCCCGCCAGCGCCGCCAGCCGCCGCGCGCGCGTCACACGCTCACGCCTGCGCCCGCGCACGCGCACGCAGCCACGCCCGCGCCCGCGACCACGCCCTGACAGTGTCACGGGCACGGACGGCGAACCGATGTCACGGTGGTGGGTTAATGTATGGTGATACGCCGGGCACTGTTTAATGAAATGCAATTTGTAAGGATGGTAGTAATTGACGGACATTGTCATGTTTATAATTGCTATGCAATAGTTTCGTTTTCGATGATTAAATTTTAATTTTAATATGTTTTTATAGTGTGAGATTATTTCCTACAATGAGGTGTATTGAGAAAATTATGTAAGTGACATTTTATAATTTGTATAATTTTATTCAGTTAAGGAATTTTACGTTTGTAACATTTATTAAACAGGGCCCAGTTCTTCAAATTACGAAATGAATTACGAAAATGTTTGTACGTGTGTATACATTTTCGCCGTGTAAGTTGGTCGAAATCGTTTTTATTTCGGAAATGTGTGAAATCGAAGCTTGATATTATCGTTTTCGGATGTCAGATATCGGTATCCGATAGCGTTATTGTATGAAATGAGTGGAAATGATAAGACTCTTGAATTTAGCGAAGTGAACGTACTATGAAATTATGACAGCTTATAATGCCGTCTGAAGCCAATGGATTAAATTACGATGTAAGATTGATGAAAGCTCGCATAGAATAGTACGAGTAGCTTCTACCGTAACATTACTATTACGTGAAGTGGTGCATAGACTGCGTATTAGTTTCGTTTTTACGAAATGATTGTGTTGTTCATAATATAGATAACTTCGTAGCTTACGGCTACAGCTGCGTCTTAATGCGTTAATTAACGCGCTAATGTGGTTAATGTTCTTAATTCACCAATCGTTTTGACGCGTTAAGATGCATATGTAACATGGTTTACTATGACTAGCGGTGTGTGTAAATCCAAGTCGTAACTTTAGGTACGGATTTTGATACTCACGATTTTTGTGTTTTACATCAATGTACCGCCATTTCGATACAATTCACGAAATGAAATCCATCATGGTTAGGACGAGGTTCCGTTAAAATATAATGTCCTATGATAAAAGTTCAAAATCATATGTGGAGTTTATTATTTATTTTTCTTATTTCGTACATTATTTGGCGTCAAAAATAAAACTGTGTTCGATTGTAAAATTTAACATTTTACAATACAGGTTATAAAGACAAATATTATAATGTAATTTAGATTAGAATTAAAATAAGGCAAATAAATATAGATGAAAATTATAATCAATGTGCATTCTATTTGTGCTGTGAAATTCAAAGTTTGGAATGGGGCGTGCAAAACGTATACTTATAATAGGGCCATTTTAATTGACAACTCTTTGTCTTTGCTTCATAGTGAGGATAACCTGCTGAAAAACTTCGATTAAATTTAATTGATCAATAAGGACTTCAAACATGTGTAAATTGAATGCGATTGTTATAAAAAGTATAAATAAGCGCACAGTTCGCACAACGATTAAAAAAGGACAAAAATAATGCGTCAAATAATGGTGCGAAATCAAATTATGACTGTTTTATAACATTTCACGTTTCTGGATACTGGCTTTTGAGCCAGACGTTATATATAAAATGAATGATTACATATTTTTTGGCCTAAAATGTAACAAAATTAATTTTGTTCGTATTAAAATATATTTTATTTTGTAATGGTGAAATACTTTTTGAAAATTAATTCGATTTCTCGAATTCAACTTATCTACTGATCTGTTTCTTTTGGTACCATCCTTAATATTTAAAAAGATAAAGAGTTCACTGACGTAACTTTGTAACGACGTCAGTTCTTTTCTTTTGAGTGTTCAAAGTTTAACAAGATTTAGTAAGAAATATTAAATAATATGGGGTGCCTCCCGTACAAGGTTACTTTGTAACATTTTGACGAACTGTCAAATGTGACCTATTAAAATGGCCCTACTATAAGAATATATTACCATTTAAAAAGGCAAAAAGACCATCGTCAAATTTTATGGAGCCCTAAACTTCTTCGTAACTTCATTCGTCGCCTATCGTCGTAATGACTATTGTATCTGTACCAGGCTCTACACCCTTACTGAATTATTGTTTAAATTCAAAAAGTTACGCTGCAGGCGATTGCTTCCGGAAAGTCGTGTTAAGGCTTGTCAAATATATCGGCACTCGGTCAGTGACTTGTAGTGAATCTACGAGTATAATAGCTTGTGCTATTTCGTTCCCATATTTCAGTTAATTAACTAACTAGTATATTATAGATAAGCCTCATGTTCGATTTTTATCGTCAATTAAAATCAGCTGGGTATGTAACCGACACCTAATAGAATGAATTTAAAATGTTGTTCAATGTTAAAGTACTTATCGAAAGTACTTTATATACATTAAGATATCTAGAATGTGTTCACTTATTACCATTACGTAAATAAATTGTATTATCATTACCAATAGACTTCTGTATAATTTACAAAATTTAGGGCCGGTTTCACCACTTCCTGATAAAGTCCTCATAGCTTACCAGGATAAGATAAAAATCAACTTTTGGTTTGGTTTGACTACTTGGCAGATAAACTGTCTGGTAAGTTATCAGCCGCTTCAAACGGCTGCTATAGACATTATCTGGCGGATATCACTTGCGACACTTGCGTTTAGCTTCAAATCTTATTATTTTCGTTTTTTTCACGGTTAATTTATATACTTGCAAATATAAAAAAAGTTAACTTGAATTATTTTGAACCAAAAGTATTTTTAATTAGTTAAGTTTTTATAATTATTTTCAAGTGAAGATAGTTTATGTAGTAGTAACGAAACGCTACTAGGCGATGTTGCCGCTCCGTCTACTCTTAATTGGCGAGTAAATAAATTTATCTGCCAGATAAAATATTAGGAAGTTTGGTGGTGAAACAAAAAACAGTTATCAGCAGTCTTTATCTGGCGGACACTTTATCAGGAAGTGCCCTAAATGTCGGACTTTATGTATATAAAATTATATTTCTTACTTTACACTTCCTTTCCGCCATTTATGCTTCTTTAAATTGTGAGGTATTAGGAAAATATGCATAGGCCAACTATTCTGTTTTATTCAAAATATATCCGTTGATAAACAATCATTATTACTAATATTACTATGTAAAAATTTCTTTTTATTTCGTGTAGTACCTAAGGTAGGAGTTAGTTAAACATTTTATTACTTCATGAATTTAAAATAATTTGTGAGTAAGGGTAACCTTGTGAGTGGCCTATGAATTTTTCTGTAACTCATTTTTGTCTTACCATTATATAAAAATATGGAAATTAGTTAAAGATTGTACATTAGTTATAAGATGAGTTATTATTAGATTATATTAAACTTGTTTCACTGGTTAGTCAATTCGAAAGCATTTCTAGAAAACCGATTGTGATCCAATATTGTATTAGTTTAGGATGGTTTATATCCGAATTCGCATTTGCATATGGTTACATTATAAATTCATAATAAATAATCAATTCTTTATACTGAAAGAATAATACTTATCTTGACTTTTCTTATATCTTGAAACAGGTCTGTTTTTACGAAGTATACCAAGTAATATTAATATAACATAGTGGAGTAATGCAAGTGTCTCAAATCATTTATCTATGATCATTTATCTATTTACAACATCACAATAAAATATTTATATATTTGTCACAAAATATAATGTGTAATATACTTACAAACTTCTTCGTCCATATTATAGTAACATTCTAATAAGCACCTATCTATGTACGATCGATTGAAAGAATACGTTCTTGACCAAAGTCGTCTAATAAAACTATTTTTCGATATAGTTTATCATTAGAACGGATGGAAAAATTATAAACAAGACACATCTAAATCTCATACTTATAAAAATATAGTAGATGCAATTCCAAGTAGGGCAATTATTACAAGCATTACAAGTAGGGCAAACTGTAAAGCGCTGTCTCTGTCACCCACACGTCATTCACACGCTAAAAGATCCTTGTAGGACTTTACGCGGTTCGCTCACATATTGCGTTTGTGTAGGTTCGCGCTTATAGCCCGGTGACTTGTGTCAACCCGGAGTGATCCATCGAGATAAGCAATATCCCGCGCAGTCGGTAGTTAGATTGGTGACCATTAGTGGCAAAAATTTATTCTGGACGACGGAGCTTCGGAACACATTATACGCCGTCAGGTATCGTTAGATGGTAATCGTTAAGTCAGCTTTGGATAATCAACCTATAAGATGTGTTCGTTAATCGAAAACCATCTTTAACTTAAGGTAAAAAAGTTCAAAATACTCTTGTGTTCCGCAGCAGAATTCCTGCAAAAATTTTCCCTTCTTTTTAATATATATTTTTGTTTGTTGAAAAAAAGAGACTGCCTTACAGCGGTTCCTCTTAAACTTTCTATTTCTAGCCATGTCCAATGTCCATTTGTAAATACAATATAAATAAATTATGACATCAAAGTTTTATGTCTTCTGCCGAGTACAGGCAATTATTATTATAACATTAAAATGTCGTCAGATGGTTGTCGCCGGGCATCAGTCACAAAAGTTTACGACCGCTGTAATTACACAGGCGTCAGTTGAATTACTAAATAATCTGCGTACATATGTAATTGAAATTAATGTTGATCATGTACGGTAATTACAGTTATCAAAGGGAAAGGTAAGAAACTGGCGAGACAAATATAGATTCTTATTGTTGTTGTACGTATTATTTTCTCTTACAAATCAGGATACAATATAAGCGTTTCTATCTCTGTCGCGCTGCCTTCTTAATATGCATGCCAAAATTTTTTTTTAGTTCTGTAGTAAAATTTTGTACAGCCAGATTTTTTATAAAGTTAATTTTACAGAGCTTACTCTTTTATTTGAATTTACTTTTATTATTTTTTTTAATTAGTTCAATTTAAGTTTAATTGGGCATTTAAGTTTTTTTATTGGTGCTGTTTTTTAAGTTTAAATTATGGTTATATACCTTTTCAATTAAATATTGATATTGAATTGAATTATTGCCATTCCAACCATCCGAGAACATAATTAGATAATAAATATGTTTTTAATTTAGTATTGACTTTACAAACACATATCGACAAAGTCATGGCAAGGGTGATCTCAATGGAAAGTTATGTATCTGCAGAAGTCTTGGCATGCATGTTATTCCTGTCACTTGCAATTTGACGGTACCTAAGTGATGATGTTAGGATGTAGGTACTTTCTCGAGCCTCTTTTTTCCCATATTAAAGTTAATATTATTATTATTTTCTCATTTTTAACCCTTCCATTATTTTTTAAGTTTGGGGAGTTTCATGATTTTTTATTAATTCATATAGAATTATATAAACCGTGCTATTAGGATGTTGAATAAAGCCCACATGCTCATAAGTATTAAATTGTGCTTTTTTGTTTTTATTTTTATTTTTACCAGTAAGACTTGGTAACATTTGCTTTTTTGTGAGTTTTATATTATTAAATCATCTATTATCATGTAAAATGCATATTAGGAGCGATGATCAAAGGTTTAATACCATATTATTACTACGATGGTAATTATTGATTTTAATTGATTAATTGTTATATTGTTAACCGATATAAAATCACTAATAGGAAAAGTATGTTACTAAACCGCTTTACCGTATAAACGACACAAAAATTAATTTTGTTTGTGAATTATAATATTTTTTTTGTAAAAACTTAAATGTTATAAAATGCTCGTCTAATTATTTTTTAATCAATACCATAATCAGAATTAATGACCACAATTTCCTCCACTTTTTGTTTCCCTTTATTAAGCAAAGCGTGATAAATGTTAAATGTAACAATAATATATTATTTATTAATAGTTAAAATAAATGTTCTTACAGTGTTTTTATACTAGGTTTTTATTGCTAATCCTTTACTTCTGAGATTTAGGTGTTTTGGAACGAAGTTCCTTACGTAGAAAATGTTTGCGTGAAGGAAATGGGAATGTTCAGTCAGTTTTTAAAGGAATTTAAAAAAAGACGAACGACATGTCGCTGGTTTACACGAATAACCACACAATCCAAAAAACACACATTTTACAGGGCAGCCATTTAAAAATTAAACAAAATATTAATTCTCTTATCTTTTCATGTATTTTATCAATAGAAAAATAAAATATATACATTGAAAGGGCATTAATCAAAGTTTAATCAAAATCGAAATATTTTGGTTTTTGTCATCAAGTACCATAATTAAGGCTGGAAACAGTGCTCGACCGACGGTACGTCCGTACCGTACGTCCTGACCGTCAGCGCTGACCGTCGGTTGCGAAAATGCATTTAGTGCTACGCTGACGGCGAACTATACCATACAATAGCTCGTCGGTCGACCGACGTACGCGCGACCGACGAGCCGAACCGACGGCTCGACCGACCGTACGCGCGTACCAAACGACGCGCGGACCGTCAGCGTAGCTCTGTGCGCATTCATAGACTTGCATAGATATTGCTACGCTGACCGACGGTCAGCGCTGACCGTCGGTCGAGCACTGTTTCCAGCCTAATAATTAAAAACTGCACGTCATTCGACTTGTTACAAAATGAGTTTTAGTATATTATCATGAATAGGAACATAAATCAAAATAACATGAAATGCAGCACTTTTTATTAAAAATATTATGATCGAAAATAGACACAATTTTATCTTCAATATTCAAGCAACTCAAAATAAATCAATATTGTAGAAAATATTGCCTAAATTAACACTTTTAACACTCGATTATTTGGAAATAAGATAATATTCTAGAAAGTTTCATGTGCTCTCGCGAAAACAATAATAGCAACTGGCGAACATAGATTGTTGCACAAATATGGCGTGATAAATCAACCAATCACAAAACAACATTTTTGCGCGCCATTATGCCGGTTTTGCTGTTATGAATGTGAGTCTTACTGAGCATGAAATAAGCACTATTTTGGAATTGGCTGTGTTATAAACTGTTATTTTCAAAATTTTGTTTTGTGCGAGTATTCATGAAAAGCAGCGATGTATTTTTGCTGTTGTAACGTAAGTCATTAAACTAAATATCGATATTGCTTCCGTACACGTAGTGCGCACAACACTAGTAGAAGCAGCCATGTTTTCTTTGTGGATGTCGTTCGTCTTTTTTTAAATTCCTTTAAAAACTGACTGAATATTTTGGTTGTAACAATTTGGGTTTTGTAGGAATGTCTTTAGGAAGAATTAAAAATTAAATTGTTACAAACACAATAACTTCTGCAGTGTGCTCTCTAAACAAAATGGCTGCCATTTTATCATGGAGGATTAAGAGAAAATTTGGATAGTGATTTGTCGATAAAAAATACCATATTTTATCACCCTTAAGTCTCCGACACCGGTGACCAGACACATTGTATATTAATGATATACAAACTTTTAATTCGTTCTTACTTATCATGACTACAAAAAGGTATTCATGCGATTCGCACTTGACCATATTTTTATCGATACTAAATAAACATATTTCACGTCACTACTGTAATGTTTGACACGAGATGACATGTATTTGAGCGGTACAGTGCGCCCAACTTATCTCTGAAATGGCAAAAATTGGAACTAACGAAAAGTCATTCATAAGTACGTTGTGGTCATTCATCTGTCAGTTACTAGTGTGCAATGATTGGTCAAATGAAAGTCAAATGCGTCCGACAGCGCCTCTTTCGTTTCAATCTTAAGTTGGGTTTACTATAGAGAAAATGGCCGGCCTGCCACACTTTTGCCAGCTAATTTTATATGACGTTTAGGATTAGGGCGTCTCTATCTAAGTATATTCCTATCTCTATGAGTCCTATAGATCAATGGGTTATAGTCCTACAAGGATCTTTTGGCGCATGACTGACGTGAGGGTGACAGAGACAGCGCCTTACAGGGAAGGCAAGCTGTGAGGCGCTGTCTCTCTCACCCTCACGTCAGTCATGCGCCAAAAGATCGTTGTAGGACTCTAGGTAAGTCAGATGAGGTATAGTAAACCCAACTTAATAGGGCCAACAAACTCACGCGAGAAGTCGCGCCGTGAAATCTTGCCGAGAAATTGCGCGAGAACCGAGAAGGCATCTACACTCATGCGACCTTCTCATTCGCATTCTCGATCGTCATCCGGAATGGACGTCAGTGCAGCGGCTTTGGTTCTGTGTGCATTAATATACTATAATCTTGTGAATACTAAAATAAGAAATAAATTAATATAAGTATTAAAATAATAATAGGTAATAATTGGTAACCACAGACAGTAGATTATTTTAACTAGAAATGTAAATTTTAAATACAAAAAAACACAACGGTCGCACCGAGACCGAACGAGAATGTGAATACGGTTCTCTTTTCTCACCCGAGAAACCCTTTGAAGCGGGCAAAAATACCGACACCGATCCGAAAACAGGCGAGCCTGAGAACGAGACTGCGAGAAACCGATCACATTCACGCTTCTCGGGTGTTCTCGGGGGTTCTCGGCGTGAGTTTGTAGCCGCTATAAGAATGAAACGAAAGAGGCGCTGTCGGACGCATTTGACATTCATTTGACCAATCATTGCACACTAGTAACTGACAGATGAATGACCACAACGTACTTATGAATGACTTTTCGTTAGTTCCAATTTTTGCCATTTCAGAGATAAGTTGGGCGCACTGTACGTCAGATTTTCAAGTGTCAGGGAGAGCAACAATATAATTTTCTAAGTATATTCCTATCTCTATGATAATTTCGTTCCAACCCACTATTCTACGAATTATTTTGACCACGAGGAAGATCGTTCTTTACTTACGTTATAGTAGAAACGCGCTGACTATGCGTTCCTGTGTGCTTAGTACGAGTTGCATCGAAAACTTCACCGACACGCCATCCGTCAAAACGTGAGTGACGGTGACAATCGAAAAGTTGCGAGTACGAGTGTCAAACGTCATAACCAAATCGATCGCGTATCGGCACGTTTATTCACACGTTCATTCGCAGAAACCATTTATTGTTATGTTGGCAACAAAACGTCGTGACAGAATCCTACCAAATAAAGAAGGTTATTCCTTTCTTACTAAAGTATTAATGAAAAGTTACTATTCAAACTGTAATGCTTATATCGCCATTTTTAATAGATAAACGTTTGTTATATTGCCATAGAGAAAAGCTAATGTTTTAATTTTAATAGGAACATAGATAAATGTGATTAGTGAATTAAAAATTTTGTTAAATAAAATAAGGAGCCCGGCTTCATTTGTTTGCCGCGCCGCAATTCTTTTCACCAAAATTAAAAAACTCTTAAGATGTTTTCTTTAATTATGGCGATATCGCCAGATTACAATCCCGCTCATCTTGAGCAGCAGCCATAAACAATTTCTAAGGAAAAAGATTAAAACATTTCTGTCCAAATACAATGCAATACTTACTTTATTAATAATAATAAATACCTCTTATGCATGTAAAGTTTTAAATAGTGAGGCTGGCAACTGGTAGGATAAAAAAAGAATAAGTTTTTGTATTAAACTGTCTGCAAAATTGTGATTTTGTTCTATGTCGTTTATATTACATTGTGTAAAACGGAATAATAAAACCACGTTATAGCTATAAACTAGACTTATACAACATTCCAACAATTTCAGCCATTAAAGCACAATAATTTTAACAATTTTAAGTCAATAATGTACCTATATCTATGATGATATAGAAAAAATAATTCATAAATATTGTAATATGTACATTATTGTCTTTGTTTTAAGTATTTCTTGATTAGATGTTTTTGTAGGTTAGAAAATGTAAATATTCATTTTATCCCATATTTCACTTGTTTTTGGCTGAGTGTAAATACACCAACGCCATATCCAGAAAAAAAAATATTGTCTATCATAAAAAGTATTCACCGGAACGCGAACAACACAAATACCACTTTTCTATAATTTCATTCACTTTGAGATTTGTGGCCGTAATTATGCTCCCAGCAAATATAAATATCCAGACATAATTTTCAACAAACAAAACAAAAGTGTAATTAAAATAATAGACCATCTTTTTTATGATTTCACTAGTAAATTACACGTGATAACTTTTCGACAACGTGTTCCCTGAGTTTTCGCAAGTTAAGTATACGAACTGTCAAATACGCCACTCGTACTCGCGCAATGTTCGAGAAACCATACGTAAACGTGACGTTTATCACTGACAGTTGACTTTACTTTCGTAAACGTGATTGCGTAAACTCGTACTCGCTATTTTGATTCCTTCACGTTTCCACTAGATGTCTCTGCTTCGATCCCATACAAATTTTAGTTTACGTAGCGAGCACGTTATGTCAAATAAAACTCGTACTAAGCACACTGAAGTCTGTCAATTCGTCATGACTAGTGATGTACAATAAATGACATTATGCGTTGTAACAATAACAATAACAACATGCATTCATTATGCATAATATTTATTCAATTTATATGTTGTTATTTTTATAGGAATTATGTTTCAATATATTCAATAATAATATTCGTTATGTAAATAAAATTTTAAGGAATCAATTAATTGAATTTAATCATAGTTTCTGAATGTAATCAAGAGAAAAAAATTAAAATGTTTTATTTATTTATTTTATTTTCATTTGACTCACCTGAGTGATATTATAACACAAATTTTCCGAAGCTATGTTTGGGCGTACCTTTATTATAATAATATTATTAGCTTTATTGAATACTTAGTACATTATATAATATATTATAAAATTATAACGTTTTATTTTATATTTTACCAACATTATGTTAACATTACAAAAATATTAGATTACAATTGCCTTGTTATTATGTCACATCACTACAAAAACAAAAAGTTGACATGACATGGATATAACCTTGAAAGAGCGCCGTTTGACGTGGTTTTCTTTTAAAAGGTATTGTTTTTATATTTGTTATTTAAGTAATTGTAATAATTTTATTATTATTTATTATTATTATTTATTTTTGCATCAGACGTTTGTAGTACATCCATATTTGTGTTAGTAACAATTATTCTTAAAACCTATGTTAGTAAGTCTTAACCTATGCTAAACTAAACTAAACTAAACTATCCATACCTATGTTAGTAACAATTTTACTTAAAAACTATGTTAGTACGTCTTAATCTAGGAAACTTAATAACTAAGAAATCTAAAGCCTTCTTGTACTCGGATGCTGCACATGGAGCTCATTCCAGCGTACCCAAAAAGGGCTGTCTAACTTGTACGCCAATGTGCTAAGGATGGCGTTGCTGGTGCTTACAAGCCGGCTCATCATGGCTGCAGCACGCTTACGCACGATCGCGTGGAAATCATCCACACGAACGCTCGCAAACATTGCTGACGCACTGCAATGTCGTGGCCTCCTCAACACCGCCCTTAGCACATTATTGTACTGTACGCGTAGGGCGCTGTATGCCCGCTTCGTAAAGTTAGTCCACAGACTGCACGTATAAAAAGACTGGCAGTATGCCCTAAATAAGGTCAGCTTCACTGGTGACGTACATGGTGCAAATCTACGGACTAACATACTGCCCCGGACCGACAGCGCCCTTCGCTCCCTCTCCAGGTCACTGTCGTCACCGAGTCGCTCCGTAACTACATGCCCCAAGTATTTAAATTCGGTCACTTGCCTCAGGGGTGATCCACAAAGTTTGATAATTGGACTAAAAGTTATTGGTTTATTTTTACCCCTGAAGACAAGAAACTCGCTTTTTTTGGCATTATAAACGAGCCCATTCTCGTCCGCGTACTCCTCACAGATTCGCAACAGCTTGCGAAGCCCGTTGACCGAGGGACTCAGCAGAACCATGTCATCAGCGTAACTGATATTATTAATGGTAATTCCATCTATTGAGCATCCAACACCGGCTCCGCTGAGCCTCCCAGCCAACCGGTTCATAAACACATTAAAGAGCCTCGGCGACGTCAGCCCCCCTTGTCTCACCCCACACTCCAGTTTGTATTGGTCACTTGTCGCGCTTCCCCATCTAACCACATTCGTCTGGTTACCGTACCAGTATTGGAGTAGCGATATCAGTTCCGGTTTTAGCGTCGTCTCCGTCCTAAGTTTGTGCCATAGTGCCTTGTAGGACACACGATCGAAAGCTTTAGACAGGTCCAAGAAGCATGCATATACCTGCGTCTTCCTATCGGTATAATACCTGACAGTCTGCTTGAGACACAGTATCGCGCTCTCGGTAGATAAGTCCGGTCTGAAACCGAACTGGGCGTCGTGTATAGTAACAGACTGGTTTAACTGTGTATCAAGCAGGCTGTCCAGGACTTTCGCGATTATTGTTGCTAGGGATATGGGTCTATAGTTGGACCTGTCCGCCGCGTCACCTGTACGATTTTTCATGATAGGCACTACCACCGTCCTTATCATTTCGCCTGGCAGGTAACTGTGACCAATACAAAGGTTGTAGAGTGAGCACAGCACGCCAGAAAGATACTCCCCTGCATATCGCAGGTGCTCAATGCTCAGACCGTCATGGCCAGGTGATTTGCCCCTTTTCATTTTCTTAATAACCCCCTCCACTTCAGCCGGTGTTACACGCACCAGACCAAGTCCAGTGTTGTCCATACTGACATTCATGCCGGCCTGTGTTGTTGTTGGCTCAACTCTAAAGTGAGCCTTGAACATGTTGGCTATATTGGCATCCCCCCTACAACCTTCTACCTCAGAAGGACGGCTCGCCCCCTCGTTTAGTTTGTTGGTATGCCGCCAGAACTTACCGAACTGCTTAGCCTTGTGGGTTGTGGCCAGTATGTCCATCTTTACCTGCTCCTCACGATCCTGACACCACTTAAGCTTATCTTTGAATAGCTTCCTCGACTCATACATGTCCCTATAAATAGCACCGCTAGACGGCTTACCTGCCATAACCCAGATCTGAAAGCAAAGGCGAGCCTCCTGGTGGAGTGGTTTGACATACCTATTCCACCCCGTAACATAACCTTTTTTCCTTTTTGGTGCCGCGTCATAAGTCGACATTGCAGCCCACTGCAATATGTTCACAACATCCGAGTACAAGCGGTCTATAATCATTTTATGATTGATCCTATCACACATCCCATTACATTCTTTAAGTTCAGAAGGGAACTCTAGCCTACTCAACGCATCATTACAAGCCTTAGTATACAAATTCACTTTCTCATTGTTCCTCTGCCCCCAAAGTACTTTATTGTCTTCTCCTTGAGCCAAACGGTGCTTGAAACACATCACCTCGAAACTACAAGTAATATATATGGGATAGTGATCGGACCATGAGACTTCATTTCTTATATAAACGTTTTCAACATGCTTTCTCGCACTAGCGGTCACAAGGCAATGGTCGAGCCAACGTGTACAAGACCATGCACCTCACTTAAAAAGGTATACGAGTCCTCACGGCTCTGAAGCAGCTCGTAGTCAGCACAATGCCACTCTAACTCAGCACAAAAGTGTTGAAGTTCGTCAAAAAACAACTCTCCCCATTTTAGCCCAAGATTAATACAACTATTGTAAGTTGGCATAATTATTCGATTTAATGTTTGATTTTAATGTTATCACTCGTTAATAAGGCAATTAAAAGATATTAAAAAATTGACAATTAATTGTACGCCAGTTCAAAGTTACATCGCCCAGTCGAATGACAGACTTCAGGAACGCAAAGTCAGCGCGGCCAGACTATAATTATGATAAGGAAGGAAGGCTTTTTGCCAATTGATAAGAACACGCTTCAAGCAACATGCCGACTTATCATTTAGAGATTACGAAGATGTTCCCATGTTCGCATCCGTACACAGCTGTGCGGGCGTGTTTGCATTCGTACGTAGCCGTAAAGAACTGTTATGTACAGCTCAGTAACAAGTCGCATCATCGAGAACAGCATGAAAATGCCTTATGAGGGTTTCCCCATATTGTGTTACGACTCATAATATAATAGTAGTAATAAGGTAGATTTGTACGGACTTTTGTTGTTGCCACAGTCAGATGCAATGGGCGGTAACTGACCAAGTGGTTTAATGAGAGTAAAGGCGTGTGAATTCGCCGCTAGAGGCGCTAGTGCAGAGAGAGGTCTGGCTGTCAGTGCCACAAACTTATCTGACCCGGTAAGAAGGGCGCTAGCGCCACTGTCTTTTGTCTTTGTCTGACAACAGTATAACATTTGCATTAGTTCCAATTTTGGCCACCGGGTCAGGTAAGTTTGTGGCAGTGTCGCTTCTCACTTGTCTGAATATCACTTGTCACTGTTTATGTATGGGTGGGTTTTGACAGCAGGATCTCACTCGCCGGTGACGCCAACTGGTGAGTACAAAAACGGCGACCCTCATTCCTCTGTTACTTAAAGTAAGGCCATTTTAATAGGCCACATTTGACAACTGTTTGTCTTTGCTTTATAGTGAGGGTAACCTGCTGAAAAACATCGATTAATTTAATTAATCGATGAGGACTTCAAACATCTGTAAATTGAATGTGATTGTTATAAAAACTATTTTATTGACCGCACAGTTCAAACAATGACTAAAAAAACGACAAAAATAATGCGTCTAATAATGGCGCGAAATGAAATCATGACTTTTTTGTAACATTTCACGTTTCTGGATACTTTCTTTTGAGCCAGACGTTATATATTTAAATGAATGATTACATATGTACTTTTTGGCCTAAAATGTAAGAAAATTAATTCTGTTCCCATTAAAATATATTTTATTTTGTAATCGTGAAATACTTTTTGACGATTAGTTCGACTTCTCGAATTCAACTTATCTACTGATCTGTTTCTTTTGGTACCATCCCTCATGTTTAAAAAGAAAAGGAGTTCACTGACGTAACTTTGTAACGACGTCAGTTCTTTACTTAAAAGTGTAAAAATTTTAACAATATCTAGTAGGGAATATTAAATAATATGGAGTGCCTCCCTTACAAGGTTACTTTGTAAAATTTTGACGAACTGTCAAATGTGGCCTATTAAAATGGCCCTACTATAATTATCCAAGAATCGATACTTCATTCCAATTCGAACCCGGATGGCGCCATGGTCGCGACACGCCGGATCGCTGTTCCAAGGGTCCTGGGTTCGATTCCCAGCGAGGCGGAAAATGAGTTTTAACTTCCGTTCTCGGTCTGACTGGGTGTATGTCCTTGTCTTGAGTGTTGTCCATGGCATGCACGATACAGGGAATTCTAGTGTGGGGCTATGAGTGTAGCGTTATTAATAAAAAAAAATCACTATACGGCAGAGCCAACAGCTAGATACACCTGGTGGCTTTTTTCCGTTAAATACCTAAGGTATGTATACCGATTGCCTAATCTGACTATAGTTAATTGGTGGTTGGCGTCTAAGAATTATTTAAGTTCTTACCTACTAAATAAAACAAGCAAGGTGATTTCATAATTTATTTATAGTTACTGAGATCACAAGCCACATAAAAATAATTTATGTCATTCAAACCAAACAACACAATTAAAAATAAATCACAGACGTAAGAAACACAAAATTTTTGACGCACGAATTCTTTGCGAAAGAAAAATAATCTGTTTAATGCTAACATCATAATGCCGTTTAATATTAGTCTGATTAACTTTTAATATAAAAATAAAGTTATTCACAATTAATAATCATTATATGAAATTATTAATGGCAACGAAGTACCTACTATAAAATAAGAAAATCTTGTTCAACTACTGTACAACTATACGTAATTACTGTTCGTAATTAATTTCTAGCCGACTACTCCAGTTATTAATCGGACAAGTTACCTTATTGCCTTAAATTATTAAATAAACGTATACAGGTAATCTGGATGTATAATTGCGTCGCTTTGTAGGTTGTAGGTAGTGTAGGTACGAACCACCCATTTGACCTGAGACTACTGTGAACAAAAGACTATGATTTTACTATTCAATAGATACGCAATTTAAAGTAAACTGGGTATGGAGAATTTATTTTCCACATGTTTTTTTACTACAATGCATTAGGTTAGTTTATTAAATGTGCTTACAAATTCGGCAGAAATTAAAATGCTAAGAGTGGGTTTTCTCAATAGGTAAGTCTACAATAAATAGTACCTATTAGGATTCAATTCTTGGATTTTGATGAAAGGAAACTCTTACCTAGGTAGGTACTTACGCAATAAATCCTGCACCTGCAGTTAAATTAGTTTTAGATCATAAAACTGAGCGTGAAACATCGAACCACACGTATCAGTTTATAAAATTACCGGAACATTAGATACCTTTTTCTATCTAAGCCAAGTGCAGTAGCACATTAATAAATGTTCACTTTGCGTGCTCCTACTTTAATAATTTCCCTTACTGCCACTTTCTATTTCAATATCAATGTAAACACATTTAATCGACACATTTAAATCCAGTTTTAGAATGGGTGCTTAGTCTACGTTAATGTTAATTAATTTCAATATTTAATCAAAGTCTTCGTCGGAGTCCGTCTTGAGCACGCTGTCCGATCCGGACCCAGGTTCACTGTCCACTGCTAATTCGCTGTTAACAAAGATTTTAATTAGTACCTAAGTATATAAGCTTAATGATTGTAAATAAGTACCTAAGTAATAACTATTTGTTAAATTATTTAACAAAACCAAAATGGATCTACCTAACTACCTACCTAACTAGTTTAAGAAATCGTATAAAACACATACTTATTATACCTACGTGTCTATAAAATTTGAGGGTTTCCGTTCGTTTCCCTGGGATTTAATCATCAAAATGCTCTTAAAAAAAGGTTCACAAATGACGGGGAAATCATACCTACATAAATATTTAGTCGTAGAAAGCTGACAGTTTACGTCCCTTGTAAAAAGAGGTCAAATACAAATACTTAGGTATCATACCTATTTATTATGTAAAACATAAACATTCATCCATGCAGTCAGCTTGGACTATGATAATAAAAGGGTGAGTTTAGATGTGAAGTAACAAAAAGTGCTATTAAAACAAGAACAAGTGGAAATGCCAATTCAGGGATCAATAACATCAGCATGTTTTTAGATTAGAGAGCGAAAAAAGTTTAATTTGATGTCAGTAACAGCAATCGAACGATTAACACGGCGACGGTTATCGACAAACCTGCTCTTGATTGGCAATTTGTGTCTTAATTGACGGCGATAGAGGCGTCGAGACTGCGCAAATGTATCATACCTATGTTTAGCACTTGACTGTGATCAGAACATGACATATCTATGAGCGTGGGAACGGGCAGTCAACATCGCAATGATGTGTTGGGAATGACAAGTTTAAAAAAGATCATTAGATATTATATGTACTTAGTAGGTACCTATACAGTCCTACAATATTAGATGAATGATGATAATATAAGGATTATTTGAAGACTTGGCTGCATCCTACTAATGTCCCACTATTGAGCACGGGACTCTTCTTATCGTTCATTAGTCTTGGAGCACGCTCCACTACGTTGCTCCAGTGCGGATTGGTAAGGGGTTAGTGGCCACCCCAAATATTGGAAGTTTTCATGCAAACCAAAGCCCTACGATATGGCTCAATGACTGCTATTTATGGGTAGATAACAACCGAGACCGACGGCACGTATCCTCCGAAGCACGGAAGTGCTCAAGAAATTTTTGCCACTCGCTGCTATGTACCTATTTCAAAAAGCAAAAGCTCAACAAAAAACAGTTTCATAAGCTAGGTACGGCTATCGAGTAGGTGGGTAGTAGGTACCTAAGTACCTAATTTTTTAAATATCGTTCGAGATTCCTATGTGTAAGATTTTATTTTCAACATGAAATCTGTAATTTCAAAGCAACTCGATTATTTATACACTTGTGACTATCGAGTTATCGAAATGTTACGCTACAGTTAAAAAATCTTCTTCTTCGGCTTCTTCAGTATCATTAATAATTTCATGCACGCTCGTCAATTGTGGACATCGGGTAGGTAGCCACTCCAAGTTCGGTCCTTTTTAAGTCTTCAGCGTAAGAAACAATCATAACCCGACACCTTGCGTCGATCCCAAGTAAAGCAACCGCGGCGCGGCGCGGGCGCGGTCGGTAATTGAATGGATAGTTATACCTAAAGAGGTTTGCGTGGTCGGATCGGAACCGATTGTTAGGGAATAACTACAATAACAGCATAGTTAAAAAGACAAGATAAAAAGTGCCTAACATCAATCTGAAATCATCACCTTAACGAGAAACAAATTTTTTTATAATTTCATAATATGTATTTCTTATTATAAAATTTCAAGCCGTAAAACAACAAGAACCCAAAATTAATTACTTCTTGTGAGACATAAAAAAAGTGTAAGGAGGCGGTAGAGCAAAAAATGGCAATTTGGCTCCACAAGACTCCAAACATACTTATCGGTGTAGTTTCTCTCAGTTAAAGAATTCATTAACATAATTATCATTGTGAAAGAAGTAGGTATGTAGTCGATAAAACGATATATACAAAAATTATACCAAGAAGAAATTTTCAAGTAGGCCGTCCATCACAGAAAAAGATATCGCCGTATAAAAGCTAGTAGCACAGATTAATAGGTATAAATAAATTGTAATACACCTATTAGAAAAAAAACGTTGCAATTAATTGTTGCATAATTTTTAAGATTGCCACACAACATGACGTTCATGTTTATTAAGTTTAACACAGCCAATAAAACATTCGTGCCATTAGTTGCATTAACCAAGGATAAAACCACGCATCGTAAAGGTTGATATACATGCCTATTATAGTCACAGTTACATGCGTTGATAATGCGAAACAATATAAACCAACAATAACTCCAATAACTTGCCTGGGATCTTCTGCAACTTTCAAATAGATTTCAACGATATTTCTGTCGATAGAATAACACTCGTATAACATAAATGAAAAGATCTCGAACAAGCTTAAAATATTGAAATAAGTGCCAATAATAAACTATTGTGGCTATTGAATGCGCTCACTTGTCTTGCTCATGCCTGTGAGAATTATCATTAGTTAGTTTCTGATTTACTGCCCACGTTATCTTACGTTACATACAAAGTAAAGATACGACTTGAAGCGGGCCATTTTATTACCCTTTAAACGCAGCGTTAATTCCCGTGTTTCTGAATGAATACCAGATAATTAACTTTACGACAATACACGTAGAGATTAATTCTTGATGTTTATATGAAGTTATTTTCTTTGTGCCTTTAAAATTCCTGAACAAAGTCATTTTAAAACTTCAAAGTGGACAGATATTTTGTAGGATGTCTAGGTAAGAAATATTCTAAAATGTTTTCTTTGCAATTAAAGATTTTGGAACGAAGTTCCTTACGGCAGGCTTGGAGGAGATAGGGATTTTGCTGTGCGACCGAACTGAAAAATATGTGATAGTAAAACCGTAAGAAAATACGCGTTACCTTAGTACCTACCTTACCTAGTTACCTAGTACTATGTAGTAGTAGTGCGTACCTAGTATAAAAGCGTTATTTCCTTGAGACAGTTTTAAGGGGCATTTGTTACTGTGCCCTAACATTATTATTTTACGTAATTTATTATTTCCTAAAATACTGAATTTTCTAAATACTTTCCTGTACTTACTTAAATAAAAACTAATCAGCAAACTTTAAGAGAAAAATCAAGAAAACCTACATAAAATTAAGCACGATTTAATTTTTGCAAATTGTGTCGATTCTACATTAACCGAAGGAACTTCGTTCCTACCTGGTGTCCCACGACACCACATTTATTTTTTTATTATTGTCTTGTAGATGATAGTTATTCGTCATTACAACTGCGATCAAATAATTATGAGTTCTGCTAGTAGGTATTAAATATATTTACGGTACGGCGCGGCGGCGTACGGCAAGTCGGCAGCTCACGAGTCTCACAGATTACAATCACTGCTGGATCCGCAGTGAAAACGTACAGGCAAACCTCAATTACAGTTAATTTAACCACAATAGATAGCTTAAACACAATGTTCATTATTATCGTACATTTAACCATTTAGTTATTAGGATTTAAATGGCTAAATGAACCATTAAAATTTACATCTCAACGGTATCGTTATCGAATCAGCAATGACTATAATACTTATATTATCTGTGCAATTCAAGATTATGTATAAAAGTAAATTATTAGTACAGATTTAATACAAACTAATACGCGAACTCACCCGTTGAGGTCTTTCGTTAGCTGAATGTCAACGTTGGCCGCGTTCTCGTTTAGGCCGTTGAGAGCTTCGCAAAAGTCGCTGCCGACATTCTGTAGGTGCTGAGTGTTCAGATGGAATCCCTGCGGACGTAAATCATATTAGGTGTGGACGTTAAGGCGGTGCCGTACCCCGTACTAACTCAGACTGAGCCACGAGTAACCGTAGGATTTAGTCACGACAGAAATATTTCGTACTAAACGTCGCAGACCTCGTCGCATTCCTCATGAAAGTCGTGTACCTACGCGCCAAAGCGTTTTCGACTTTCAATATAGTAAAAATATACTTTAAATAAATAACCATTAATACAACCGCATTAAGATTTAATTAAGATGTTATAAAGACGGTACAGACAACCATGACGCTCGCTTCGCTTGGGGAAACATGATCCTCTTGTTCACAAATAAGTGCGCGTCGACAACGATCTTCATCTGTTTTATACGTTTTTATTCTATTCATACATTTTCACGTTTCTTCCTTTCAACTGAATCAACTGAATCTTCGTCGATTATTATACTTAGATCAATGATGTTTTAAATATCTAGATTGAGCGTCGCCCTATAATGAAAACAAAAAAAACAAGGCAACATTATCAAGCATGTGTGCGTGTAGGCGATGTTTTTCGCGTTCATTTATTGTCTATGTGTGCGTAATCTGTGCGTAATGATATAAAAGTTGTGGCCAACAGTTGGCCACAACTTTTTGACACGTTTTGGCGGGTTCGATGTTCCATCTAGATATTTAATACATCTTTGACTTAGATATTATGGTAAGAACTGCGTGCTAATTCGCGTAGCAGTTTTTCAACACACAGAACCATAGTTATTTCTAATGACATGATACCTAAAATGAATCCGAACTTGTCGATTGTGTTTATTGGATAATATGTATTTTTTATCAGAAAGAGAAATGATTCCTTACTCCAGATTGCCAGAACACAACAAACACAAATGAATACTATTACGGCTTGCAGATTGAAAATTTATTGCTAAACTTATCTGGAGATCTTAAAGGAAAGCCTCGGACGCCGCTAGATGTATTAGCTTACGTGTCAAGTCCTAAGTATCGTTATCATTTATCTCAAGATATGCCATCATTCGTAATTGGAATATAAGTAAAACAGGATGTGTTTCTGCAGCAGATAATTATAGATAATCTTTTATTTGTGTTATTTATTGTATCCGATTACTACTTCGCAATTTGTACGGGGAGCGGTCATAACCCGAGATTTGTGTCGAGCCCAAGCTCGTGGCAAACTTTTTTGCGCTTCCATCCTTCGAAGGGCACTTCGATTCTGGCTGTTATCGTTAGTTACAAGTCATTAAGACGTGTCATCTGCCTTGAGAAGAGTACTGTGAGGTACGGCTCTAGAACGTCTATTACGGGATTAAGTATCTGCGCCTAGCAGTGTGTCAGCCGTTTAAAGCCGAAATGATAAGTGTCTCTAAATTATTTGGCCCCATTAAGTATTGGTAACTCTACCTATTAATTTACCTAGGGTTTATAGATAGATTTAAAACGTATATAACGGTAACTTTAAAACGGTTGTTACTGTACCTTAAAGGGTCCCCTATCGAAGCCGCAGAAGGAAGCCTCCATGGTGTAGGAGCGGGTGACGCCCAGGTGCCGCCACACTGTGACTCTCGCCGTGCTCTCCCTCTCCCTCTCCACTCGGAAGGAGCATGATCCCAGGGCAAACGCAGGAGATATGCGGTGCATGAGGGCTGGTAGCATCTGTAAAAAATTATATTTTTCACACGAAGAGGTTGACATATTAATGCAAAGTAACAACTAAACCAAATTATAAGTTTGTCTAAAAACGCATGAAATATCCCATTTACGTAGGAATTTCCGAACGAGTGTCTACTTTTTAACCGACTTTAAAAAAAGAAGGAGGTTCTCAATTCGACCGTATATATGCTTTTTTTTATGTTTGTTCAGCGATTTTTTCGTCGTTTATGGGCCGATTTTGATAATTCTTTTTTTGTTGTAAAGTAGATATGCGCAGTGGGGTCCTTTTGAAAGGATCATCAGGATCTGATGATGGCAGCTCGGAGAAATCGAGGGCAACTTTCGAAAATTGAATGGAAGACTAGTGTGTTTGTTCATGTTATCATAAATACATTAAAGCGCTACCATTTCAAGAAGCTCTGGAGTCGATCTGATGAAGCCGAAAGACAGTCGTGGGAACTCCTCAACGATTTACCTACTGCAGTTATCTAGTGTTTGGGCTTGATTAATTTGTAGTGACGAGAACTTTACATATACATGTTGAATTGAGCGCCATCTGGCGAGTAGGTTTTGAGTTATCTCTACTTATCAAGGTTGAAGTCGGTTATTTTTTTTGTAAAAAGCAATTATTTAGATTAATCAATAAAACTCGCCAATCACTACCAACCAACAAAAAGAAAAAATCTGTTGACAAACAATGGAGAAATAGTACATTATGATACAAGTGCGCGAAGTTGGTCATTACAGTCGAGGCGGTATTGCACAGCCCGAGCCGCAAGGCGAGGGCTGTAATAGAGCCAAGACTGTAATGAACAAAGCACACGCGTATCATACGACGTTTTTCAACACACTTGCGAGGAAAAAAACAATTAGGTATCGACATTTTTCAGTCACAAATCAGCAAATTATAAACGAACAAATGTTTGCTTTGCACAAAATGGCGCGGAGGTTTATTTTATTTTTTCGCGCGCTGTATCTTTGGTTGAATAAATATGCGCGCGCAGGCGCGCAGGTTAAGTCCAGAGGCAAAGAACACCACCATTCAGCCACAATATATTAAACTAAATAATTATGTATTTCTAATAGGAATTTACGGTAATTAATGATTTAAAATATTGTATTTTTTAAATGCTTTAATAGATAATTAGATGAAGTATAATCTTATCTTATCAGATTTTGACTAAGTACAACAAGTTTATTTATTTACAAAATAATAAATCTTTTGGTAACAACCTCTTTACGGATATTAAAAAAAAGTGGAATAAGAAAGACACTAGTACGGCAATGAAAAGTAAAACGCACTAGTGTGTAATAAACCGCATTCCGGGCGTAAGACTAAAGAAAAAATAGCAACTTTACGAGCAAGTGTCTTGAAATAGTAGATTGTATGACAAGGGTGCAAAGTAATATTTTTTCGGCGTTAGGGCGTTTTTTGAATCCAGAGCGAAGTGAGGGATTCTAGAGTAGAATCCCGAGCGTAGCGAGGGATTCTTTAGTAGAATCCCGAACGTAGCGAGGGATTCAAAGTACGTCGCCCGAGCCAAAAATATACTTGCACCCGAGTGATACACTCTACTTTTCATCACCCACTATGAGAAAATAATATATATATATAATAGAAAATAATACGTAAAAATGCACGAAAACTTAATTTTAATTTGAAAACGAAATCTTAATTTGATTTCTTTTTTTATTATTCAGCTGGCGGGGCCCTCGCGTCGTACCAGACATTCTTTATTCAAAAAATATTTGCGTTCGATTTCTTTAGCGCAAAATACTAAAATGTTCTAAATTCAAAATAGGACGGAAAAGATCTAGCCGGCAGGAAAAGTTCATTCCCGCCCGCTGAATAGAAAACAGCAACTTTGGAACCCCGTAAGTCCGAACCAAGTCGTCTTTTTCGAATAGGTGTGATGAAAAAGATATTCTTTAAACTAGCGGCACGCTATGATGGCCGGTTTGACGTTTGTCCGCTCATGAAGTTCCGTATTAATTGATAACGACTTTGAAGGAAATAATTGTATTACTTTATTGACGATAGTGATGTGCAGAGATTCATAAATTTTATCGAATGTAGTTTTAGGTTTAGGACTCAAAATTTATTTATTAAATTGATTTCTAAAATGTATACAAGTGTAGAAAAATCAGTTTGCACCATTTAAGGAGACTGGGAAAAGGTTGTGAATAGAACTGTTAAATTAATAAGGGAAGATTATGAAAGAGATGTGAAAATAGATAATATTATAGAAAACGAACATATAATTATTAATGTAGGTGATGATAGCAGTGACGACAGTGAAAATAGTAGTATGGACGAATCTGATTAATTATGGCCTTTTGTGGCACCTTTTTTGGTATCTTTTGTATTCATATGTTTCTTGTGTGCATATAAAGTATGTATATTCATTTTCATTCAAATATTCAGTTCGTTCAAATAAATTAAATAAACATTTACATTTTTGTTTTATTAAACCTATTTAATCAGGTACAAAAACAAAACTTAATTGTTTTTTGTTCGAGAATAAATTGACATTCCACATCACTGTTGTAATGTGTCAAACCGGCCATCATAGCGTGCCGCTAGTGTAGTTCTTGGCCGACAACGCATTGATTATGCTCTTTGAGACGTTGACCTTTTACTGCAGTCTGCTCATTTGTGAGCTATTTACATAAAATAGTGACTAGTACTCGAGGTTTCCCTGCTTGGGAAACTTTGAATTCTCAGTAGTGGCTCAGCGATGTCGCGCGGACATACCAGTGAAGATCTGAACTAACCTGTCGTAGGTACTTACAAGATATTTGACTGGTTCATCCTGCACGAGCCGGTCGTTGCTGCACCAGCTCTCGGCGCCCGCGCAGCCGTAGAAGAATACGTTCTTCTGGCGCGAATGGCCGTGGAAGTCGCAGTACACCAGCGGTGGTTTTTTCCACACACGTACCAAGTACTCTATCAGCCCCTGAAATTATCTACAATTAGTTTTCGGAATATTTGTAGTGGCGATAGTGAATCATACGGCAGTATTCTAGGACGTATTGTATTTTGCTTGAGGCAACAGAAGCCGGTCCTTGGTTCGTAGTAGGGCTACACGTAAGAATTATTTGTTATCATTAAATAAGTCATTTATATGAAAACCTATTGGAGTTTTATCCTTCTGCAAGCATGCCTGGCTAGCTACTAACCTCTGACGTGACTAACACCACCAAATATCAATTCATAACGTGCTCTGGATGAAGGCTTGAAAGCTTTAAATTTTCTCCTCTTCTAATTTGTCTGACAACGCGTCGGCGACGCTTTTAATTTTACCTGTTTTTGGTAATACTTTCCTTCGGGCGGCTCATCTGCTCGTTTGTTGAGCAACATAGGCAATTATATTGAAGTATCGTTGGCGTAGCGGGAACCTACTACGTCCAATCCATTATGAATCTTGTCTGTTGTTACCATGAGAAAATCCGTTTTTTGTAACAGAACACCTAATGTAAAAGTAATAAGGATAGAAAACCATTTCACCGAATGAAAATCCATATGGATTCAATTACCTTTGTGTGGTAAATGGACGGATGAAGAACCGGGCTCGGCTTGCACCAGCGTCGGTTTAAATCTTCATTAGTCAACCCGCACCGATGGCTGGAACAACACACTGGCGTTATCTCACGTTACCCGAGATGGCGCATGGCGGGCTTCCTGAAAGACCGCTAATCGCCGGTAAGCGTCGGCGACGTGTTCAATGACGTTCGATGATCGAGGGTTGGTTATCCATTATTTTAAAATGAAGTTATCAGATTGAAGTGTTAATTTATTCGCCAATTTATTATTGCGTTGATATAATACGCGGTTCAATTCATGCTGTGTTTATAAGGTCAGCTTAATACATCAATCCCTTATCACTGTTATTCCACGAGAGATAATATGAAAGTTTTAATTATAATAAGAGATAGTACCTAAGTTTGAAATATTAAGTAATATAGTTAGAATTACATTATAAATTAAGGTTCTAGTTTCAATTATACGAGTTTAATTTTAGGAGCCAAATGTGCCTTAACTTATGACTGGATGAAAAACCAAGGCAGAATTGGTAGATATCGTACATGATTTCTCATTCAAAGATACTCTGCAAACTGCGTGAAGATTCTTATATGTATTGTCGAAACCAAAATCTAGAACATCAAGAGCATTGATAGGCTTCAAGTAGATATATTCCGATGTTCCTTTCATAAACTTATGTTTTTAGTAAGACAACGTTGTGGTTAGACAATGTGGATACTTGGTGTGGAACTGGGACGATTATTCCCTAGGCACCATAAGATCATTACCGGCCTTTAAAGGCAATGTACGCCTCCAATACAAATAAATTTAAAAATATTTATTCTTCACCAGTTAAAAGGAATTTGAAGTAATGAGATTTTATGGAGTAATCGTGCAAATCTTGAGAATTCCTTACTATTTACGTTCTAAGAAAGTGTTGCAATTTACACTTTCAATTTGGATTATCAACATGCTATCTAAGCTGTTTTAAATTCATACAGTGTTAGCTCAGTAGTTTATTATGAAAACGCGATCCGAATATTGTAAGTATTCATGAGTTGCGCAAGTGTCGGATATGTGCGAGTACGTACGTAAATCTTTCTTTATCAATTTTAATTTAGGTTTGCTGAATGTTAATTACGCTCCGTATTTCTAATTGGCCGGTGCTAGTATATGATAAGTAATTAATACAATTTCCTACCTATGTCTAATTAGTGTCCGTCTAATTATTGTTCATTCAAATACTAATTTATGTACACAAAATAAAAATGAAATATTGATAAAATTACTTTCGATGAAGTGAAAAAATGTCACAAATACACAATTTTAATTAAGAATTAATTTGGTACTAATTAGCCATTAATACCGCCCTATTGATCACGGGTCTCTTCTTTCAGGAGGCCAAACTACTCTTGTAAAGTCCTGTATGGATCGGTGGAGGAAGAAGTTACTCCAAACGTTTTATTTACTTCTATTTAATTTTCATTAATATAGATATATATAAAACGTTTCCGTTACTGAGTGCTTGACTGACAGACAACGCACAACCTACTACTGAACGCAGTTGAATTTTGGCATGCTAGCAAGAGGCAAGAGCTAGTACAGATATAGGTACGAGGGGCGGCTGAAAAGTTTTGAGCCTAAGGTATTAAAATACTGATAGAAATGTATAAAAAATCTATTTTTCAATATAATCTCCCTCTATTTCAATACACTTCTTACATTTGCCGTAAAGTGCTTTTATCCCGGTCAAAAAATATTCGCTGTTTTTCTCTTCGAAATGTTTGTTTACGGCCTCCTTCATTTCATTATCGCTGGAAAATTTCCGTCCTCGGAGGTCTTTTTCCAAATTTGAAAAGAGGAAATAATCGCTAGGAGCCAGGTCAGGTCAGGTGGGTGATTAAGTTCTTCGAATCCTGTCTCAGCGAGGGCACGCCTTGCGATTCGCGCATGGACGGGCGCGTTGTCTTGCAAAAACAGGATTTCTTTCGCTAGTTTGCCTCTCCTTTTCTCAACAACCACTTGGCGCACTTTTGTCAACAATGCGGTGTAATAGTCTCCGTTCATTGTGGTATTTTTAGGAAGGTAATCGATGAACAAAATTCCTTCGCAATCCCAAAATCAGTGACCTTGAGCTTGGAAACCGATCTTTCCACTTTGAACTTCCGTGGCGGCTTTTCTCCCTTTTCTATCCACTGCATTGACTCCTGTTTTGACTCCGGATCGACTGTCGAAACCATGTGTCATCGACAGTAACAATGCGAGAAAAAACATCGTCAGGATTATCGCCACAGAGGTCCACAGAGGTCCTGTGAAGTTGCGACTCGACGCTGCCTGTCCAGCGGCGTGAGCATTTTCGGCACCCATCGCGTGCACACCTTTTTCATGTGCAGGTGATTATGCAAAATGTCGCCGATTCGTTCCTTGCTGATGCCAATAGCTTCAGCTATCTGCCACAACTTAATTCGCCGATCTTCTAGAACAACTTTTTCAATGTTTACTTCGGTAACGGCGGTGTTTGGGCGGCCAGACTTGGAATCATCTTCAAGCGACTCTCTGCCTTGTTTGAACACTCGGCTCCAACGTTTTACGGTCGCAAACGAAGGTGCAGATTCCCCATAAACTGCTGCATTGCATTTCTTCAAATATTTCAGTCGGCGTTTTGTTCTTCTTTGTAAGGAATTTGAAGACGGCTCTGTACTCCAATTTCGTGCAAAGTGCAGGTGACTCAGACATGGTGACGTTTACGGTTCAATAACAAATGACATGAAACTTGACTTATATACTCCTTATGACACCTGCAATTATTAGTGGTGTATTGCGCGAGTCATTAATAAATATTAAACTTACATAAGCTCAAAACTTTTCAGCCGCTCCTCGTAGGTAAACCTTTGAAAATATCTACTAGGGTACTAGGTATAGGTAGATACTAATTGTAAAAAATATGTCTAAGTATATTGAATACTTAGACATATTTTTTATTTAACTCTGCTTCTTTAAGGTAGTAAAATACACATCGAGCGTGCTCTTTTATAGGATGCTCGACACGACCGCTACAGGTATGGTGATATGAAATTATAATGATGCACTCATGTCCGTATAAGGCCCACCAATCAACATTAAAAGTTGCAAGGACAATTTTGATATGACGAGCTATTATGTGATTATGTGGAATTAATGGTGACCAACGTTCAATTTCTTTCACGTTCAAATTCTCTTAATTTGTACCAATAACACATTCAAAAATCGATGTCAAAATCGTTGACATTAACCATAATTGTGGGTTGATTTTACATGTTCAAAATCACATCAAAACGTGCTCTTTCATTTGATCCAGTTTCTTATCAATATGAAAACCCTAGAAACGTTGTAAAAAATGTTCATAAAATCTCGTGATGTCATTGAAACTGTGAAAACGACTGTAGAATCGTTAGGCATACTATAATATCAGAAACGTTTAACTCAGGCTTTAATTACATAATAGAACATAAAACCATGATTGCTAGAATTTTACTTTTTGGTTTAGTATGGAAATGCAGTTAATAATTGTGGTAAACCTCAATTGATTAATAATAATAAAGAAAAAATAGCATCACAATAAAAACTTAGAATTTACATCTAAATTATAGAAACCATTAGAGTCTCCACAATTAAGCTCTAATGAATGTTGTAAGTGTTCTCCGGGAATTTATATTTATAACAAAGCAATTTACTCGTACTTCACATGACAGTAAGCAGTCAGTACAGTACAGTTTAGCCGAGAGTGCCCACCGGTTCGATTATGAAAGAATAATATCTCAATTGTGTCATTATTTACAGCTATGTTACTTCAGTGCGTCTGCAATCTACGACAATTCACTACAGCCGGTCGTTATTAGAGGGTAATTCTTGTTGTGTACGTGTTCCTGACATAATCGCATTCGGTAGGTACCCGCCACTCGACGCCAGACTCTCGTATAGGCAGATAATCGTAAGATACGTAACGGACAAAGTAAGCACTCATCAGGGATAACTGTTATCGCTTTGTAATTACACCGGCTAACATCGATATGTACTGGAAAATTGTCGGGCTAATGTTTTATACGATTTATACCTTTATTTATATTTACTATCGTTCGTCTAGTTCCCAACCTGTTATTTATATAGACAATGGTAATCGTATGTACTTTATCACAATTCATTAGAGTAGCATTAAATTTTCCTAGAGGGAACATGCTAAGTAATTCAAGACATAAAAACCTTAACATTTCAACGATTTTATAAGTGAAGAGAAACGAATTGAAATAATTTCTTTAAGGTAACAGGAAAATTTCTTGCTCAAAAATTCTCGAAGCACAGTTTCCCAGATATAAGAAGTGGGGTGTGGAAAAGGGAAATTGCAGAAACGCTTTACTTGGAATCGTTTCATTTTACATTCACACTACAGAGATCTTGATAAGAGAAAGTAAGGAAGAGAGTATCGACAAATTATATTCGAGATAAAAGTGGCGAGCGCACGGCGAATTTTAATGCCGCGTGAATTATAATCGAAATTGATAAATTGTGTTATTTACGGGACTGGAGTTCAGTCGAGGCTATTAACAGTAAGACGAGTGGTGATTGTGGATGTTTTTACACGGTGACGAAGTGGACTTGCGTTCGTCCAATTAGGCGCGGTTCACCGAAGGGACATCATTAGCGGGCAGGGCTGCGCGGCACCGCGGGTCCTCGACACGGCCAGGAGTCGCGTCCCTGGCGCGGCCTTCGCTCACCGCGGACCGGTTGCGCATCTTTTACTCTAATCAGGGAAAAAAATAAGCGTCGGCCGCATGCGCGAACTAAAGCGAACAACCGAGAAGCTGCACCCCGGCCGCCGTGTTTTATGGAGGATTGTTGCGGTACCAGAGCAACGGCCAGGGCTGCCACTGGCTCTAATTAAACGCTGTTTAATTGATTGCCATCCTACTCTCAGTTAATGTTTATGTCCAGAACCTTGCAACTTACATACTTTTGCTTCAGTGAACGATTCATGGATGAATACATGCAGTCTTCCTATCTGCCACTAGATTAAAGCCCAATCCATTTATTTGAAAAACTTGGTGTTTAATTGTATTAGAAAATATATGATCATTTAACGGAAATAATTAAGCATACACATTCGTATCTGTTTTTCCAATATCAGTATAACTCATGCTAGGTGGTAGGGCCTAGAGCTCACCCGGGGAAGTACCACCGCCCGCCACGGTACCTACTTAGTACCATTCCTACCGTGTAATAATTGTTTTAAGAACAATTGTGTTCCGGATAGGAAGGTGTGGAGCCGGTTACACTTTTTTAGAGGCGACCATCTCAGTCCTCAGGGGTAGCAACGCATCTGTGACCGAATTAGAACGAGACTCATTGAGTCTAGTTCTGGGTCGGTCACAGTTGTCATGGGCGGCAGCGGAAGGTGGTGCTGCATGCTCGTTTGCTATCTTAATTCCATAAAAAAAAGGATGTATTAGAATACATCCTGTTCTTCGCTATATTAGATTTAGAGAGGAAAGCAGTAATAATGTACGCAGATACCTACTTCAGTATCTTGTTCCCGTAGCACCTGTATCGGCATTTACAAGCGGCTTACTATTATGTAAATCACTAGCAGATTCCAAGTCGCGGATAAGATAAACATTAAGAAAAATATACAGTTGTAGCCCTTTGAGGCTTGTGGTGACGACCGAGGCTGGTTCAAGGGTCTGCCTGCCCATCTATTTATAGACCGCGCCGCGCGGCGATGCTATCGGACCTCAGCCGTAGCGCAGCCTCGCACGATTCCTTCCCGCCCTCTATGCACCCCTCGCATAACGTTCGCCCAATAAAATAGACCAAACAAAAACTGCCATATTATATTTATTCCAGCTATTTATATCACGTGTCCATTGTTTCCACCTTGGACGGAATTAATAGCCGCCGGCCAACAGTCCTGCAATCGAGAACTCGTTAAATTGATCAAATTGCACGCAGATAAATGGCAGTGGTTTTTGCATGCAAATAAATACCGAAACAGAGATTTATCTCTGTACTATTATAATAGTATTGGACCGTCGCGTCGGTCGCCGCGATAGATATCGAGCGCCGACGACGTTAAGACATGTCCGAGGGTCTCCGGCACACGTCACGCTCATCCGTATGCCGCGCGCGGAGGCTGCTTCCTGCGTGCGCCGGAGAGAGCACACATTTAACTCAAAGTTTAGACGATTTAGAGACGTCAGTGTATTATCTATCTTCGTCGGACGATGTAAACGCCTGTAAATGAGGCAAGAGATCGAGAGTGGCGAGGCGCTGGTGTATACGTCGGCGGATTCGCCAGCCGGCTGCGGCGCGCGGCAGCAACTCTGTATTCGTAGCGGACACCGGACACGGGGCGAGTTATTTACGATAGTCGCGAGACAATTGGCCGGTTGCACTGCTTATCCGGTGCCACCGACGTGGTGCCAATAACATGACGTGGCCGACTCTATTAAGTATCGTCCTTTAGAATTAACACACGTTCCTTACCTTTATTTATAGAAAGCCTGCTGAATCATACGGTCGGCATGGCTATAACAATAACTCTTATGTGAATAATGGATGGTCGCCTCACCACTGGAAAATCATAATGCTATAATGTTTTAAGTAACAAAACGCTTATAAGTTATGATAATAATGGTTTATGGTATACCTATAGCTATACATCCTTGCACAAATCTTGCTGAAGATTGTGAGCCAAGAAAAATGAGCTTGGCTTCCTTTTCTTGGTAGAATATTCAATATGTTTATTTTTATGTTGAAGCACATGTACAGATATTTAAATGAGAATTCCTCGATGTTTCGTGCACATGACAAAGTTGTGTTTCAATATCCGAAGGCGTTGAAAGATAGATAGAAGGCGAAGAAATATATTTGTTTGAAAAGTTTCTTACGTTTCCATTATACCGAGTCGTGTCTAAATAACGGTGTCAGGTCCACTAATTGATTTAATTTACCGGGTGGTGGCGAAAACGGAGCGATTCGCCACAGGACAGTTCAACGACACAACACGGAGCGGCGTCACACCACGTCGAGACCGTCACCGATGTGACGCCTGGAATGCACTCCGTGACACGTAACATTACGTTATGAAGTAAATTAATGTCATCGACAGCTGATGCGGTAATGTGTTCTGCTTCTGCTCGGATCGCCGTTTGTGCACGGCGAGCGTGAGTTTTCAATTCCAGCTATTCCAACGAAAGCATCTTAATTTAAGGGTAGGTAAATTGCACAAGGGATTTTATCAGTACCAAATGCCAAATGCAAAAAATGATATTAAGATTATTTGGGAAAATTCATCATTTCATGATAATGAACCTACAGTGGCTAAAAACTGTTGTTGATGAATTTAATTCCAGTCGTGTTAGCAAACATCATTACCGCTTACGTAAGTTTTTACAGAATTTACACAATTAATTTTTTATATCTAATACTATCTTGCTTCCCAGATAAAAGTCAACAATTATTTATAAATAGATGCAGGATTGTGCTGCTAATTAGAGAGATTTGAAAAAATATGGAATGTGTATATTATACTAAATGATTAGGTGTTTTTATTGTTAATTCTGTGTTTCCAAGTTCCTAATGGGATAGTGCGTTCCTGTGAGAAGGAAGTGAGCATAACATCAAGGTATTATTAAAGAATAATTCTGTCCAGGAGCTCCCACTGGTTTCCTGTTTATAAGTGCCTCATTAGATACTCAAGCTGACTTACCCTCCTGCATTATACATATTTATATCGTCAAAAGGGTAAAATCGGAATATGACAACTTTGCCATGTAGGTAATCATAGTACCTCTAGAAAATCATATACTGTGACATATTATATTCAAGATATTTTTAGATATACGAGACCTAAAACGGTATTTGTTTATTGGTCAGCTATGAATGTTATGATCAAGGTATGAAAATAGTTGATCTTAAGGAACAATCTTCGGATTGTAAATAAAGCGGGACATAGGCGCCGATCAGCATAGTGAAGAATAAAGAAAACCTTTTAGAATATCTTACAACATTCATTATAATCTTTTTCGTAAAGCGTTATGTGCTCAAGATACCAATTTGTTATATGAATGTACGAATTTCACGTTATGTACCCAAGTCCAAAGATAACATTACGACAGTTTTTATACACAATTTCACAAAGCAAGTTCAACGCGCACAATTCGTGTGTTCCGCCTGTTAACGCAGTTATACTGAGAAACAGTGGTCGTCGTTGACTGCCAAGCCATCATTTGTAATGCATCGTTATATTTTTTGTGTACGTTTAATTGTTTTGTTGTTGTGTAACTCTCCAGTATTTGGCTAAATGTTCCATCATTTTTCACGATCAAAGGCATTCATCTCCCTGGCCACCTGTTCATTTGAATCTCTTTCTCCATTTTAGTCTCAAAAACGTCTACTTTGAGATTAATCAAAATTAAAAATAGGTGCTTTTTCATTGCCAATTCAGAATAAACTAGAACTAAATGTTTCGTATTGCCCCTTTTCCTTTACTTTTGAAATCACTACATTAGTTGCTCATTACATTCATAACCAAGGTAATACCTACATGATCTTGCTAAAATATGCTAATTGGCTAAAATTTGTTCTAAGATAAATATTTGCCTCAATATTACTCTGTAAAATGGCATAGTTGCATGTCCAGCGCAGATCAAATATGAAATAGGGCCAAATCTAGTTCGTAATTCTGGGCTTGATAATTGTCAAGGAAAGAGGGATTCCTCTGTGTATTGAATTATCAAAGCACGAAGTAAAACATCATACCTACCGAGAACTGTTGGCAACGAACGTATGGTGATTTTGTATATTATTATCCTCTTTGCACTTATAAGATAACTAGAGAACCGCCCGCGCTTCGCTTCGGGACCCGTAGGTAACAGCCGCGTAAGTCGCGCTCCCGTAGGAATTTAGGCTAAAAGTAGCCTACTACCCGCTCTCTTCACTCCACCCTGTCTGAGGTGTGTGGAGCCCTCGGGACCGTTAGTTCCCCTTTGGGGGTGTCTCTCGCGGCCCGTTAAAACGGGCCGGTTCTTGGGCTGGGCCCTAAGGCCCTTGGTTGTCCATCTGTGGTTAACCAATAGGTCAAGTCCGGTGAGTGGTGGCCTTTTTACAGGCCACAGAGTCTTAAACGGGATGGGGTTCACCTTTGCGCCGCCCAGGCGATCGAGGCCCTACCGGGTGAATCCCGCTGGTGGGAAGCCCAGCAGGAGCCGATCAGCGCCGGGCGACGACATACGAAGCCCCAGTATCAGTCAGTGCTAGCCCCGTCCCGCGCAACCAGCAAGTCGCGCGGGAAGGCCCAGCGGTCCGGTGGACGGGTGTGGAGCGGCGCCAGGTCCTGCAGATGCGGGAACCGCGTCGCGTCGACACGCCCGAACATGTTGCGTGCCAATCTCTCGATGAAGTCGTCCAGGCTCTCGACTCTAAGGTCCCTCTGGTCCGCTGGCACTATCCTGTTGGCTGAGCAACTTGCGGACATCAGTCAACAGGATAGTGCCAGCGGGCGGGCGGTACACTGAATACAGCCGGAGCGGGGAGTAGCCTATGACTTAAGTATATTACATGTAGTATTTGACAGCGTAATTCAGAACTTGCAAATGAATTTTATTACCGCCATCTATTAACAACTCCGAAAATGAATATATAGCAACTAACAAAACATCGATCTTCCCATGGGAATGGGATGTTTTTCCGCGGTAAAAAGTAGCCTACGTCACTCTCCACCCTCCTAACTATCCCCACACACATAAACCTTACCATATAATAGCTTTGTTGCGACGTGAAAGCGTCACAAACAAACAAACAAACAAACAAACAAACACACTTTCACATTTATAATATTATAGTATAGTATATAGTATAGTATATATAGTATATAGTATATAGTATATATAGTAAGGATTCAGTAAAACAAATTTCTTTACTTTGCTTGGAACGTTGGAACACGCCTGTGAATCCGTTATCATTTCCCCGACTTCGGTGATTAGTGGCGCTGTCGTACGCCTGCTCTTGCTGAGTATGCTAATTCAACGTATAAATAAACATTACAGGAACTTCGCTATTCCGGCAGCTTAGATGAATTGTATTATTCACAAATACATAATTGAATTGTCTCTCTGACAGGATGAACATCTTGTAGAATAAGGAATGAAATATGGTACAGCCAAATATCAAAATAATTAGGTACGATCTGCTGTACATAATATTTTAATGAAGAATATCTAAGACTAAACTTATTGTATAATAGGGTATTGGCTGTTGGCTATATTGGGCTCCTGAGGTCTTTTTAATATCATAATCCATACTAATATTATAAATGTGAAAGTGTGTTTGTTTGTTTGTGACTCTTTCACGTCGCAAAATGGCTATTATATGATATAATTTATGTGTGTAGAGATAGGTGGGAGGGTGAAGAGTGACGTAGGCTACTTTTTACCGTGGAAAAACATCTCATTCCCATGGGAAGATCGATGTTTTGTTAGTTGCTAGATATTTAGTTCCGGATGCTGTTAATAGATGGCGTTAGTAAAATTCATTTGCAAGTTCTGAATCACGCTATCAAATACTACATTTATATATCGTTAATTTACTTAAGTCATAGGTAAATGTTATAACTTATGTTCCAGTATAACATTTATAGGCTACTTTATAACTCGAGAATCCTACGTGAGCGGGACCTACGCGGCTGTTCTGTTACCTACGGAAGCGAAGCGAGGGCGGTTCTCTAGTAAGGTAATATTTTCACATATTACATTATTGCAAATTAAACATATGCTACCAGCAATATTGTTATCGAAAAGTATTTATATTACGTTTTCAGTAGATATCTTTGTGTGAAATTGTGTGATAATCATTAGGATGGGTACCTACCTACATGGAAATTTTTATCTGAGCTTTATTCTGCTAATTTATAAATGCTTCAATTGCAGCTCAATTGAATAGTTTGACACATTTTTGACACATATCCCATACAAAATGTGTCAAACAATTCAATTGAGATCCAATTTATAAGTTTATAAATTAGCAGAATCGGGGGGCTGGTATCTAACACAGAGGCGCGTCATCTACTATTTGCAGGTAACTATGATATCTTGAAAAAATAAAACACTGAACATTAAATAGACTTCATGGTCAAATGTATGCTTCATCATACAATTTCATAAAAATAAACTTAGTTAATTGTTTGATGTATGTTTTAGATGTTTTGTTGAACCCAAGCAAACACATAAATTCCTGTGTATAACGAATGTACCGTGGCATTTTACGGACAACACAAAAGGGAGACAGCGACATTAGTCAAGCGCGCGGGCAATTTCGCAGGGCTCATTGGTCGTGCAGCTTACGCGACGACGATGAACTTGTGATAAACCACGGCAGAGCTTTGCATGTCACTTCCGTAGCCGCACATATTCGCTTTTAATCATGTACGTGCTCCTCTATCATAGTGTTAAAGAGACTTCGTAAATAGACGGTGTTTCACCTCTCTTCTTCAAATAGGCGCAAGAAATCCAGAGCTTCGAAACGTACCACGGTAATTGCGCCCAGTAAAATAAGGAGCGCTCATACAATTAATAAGACTGCAGGCAACGGCGAGATTCAGTGAGTCATGTGCGTAGAGGTCGAGAGGATGAGCAGGTAATAGTCGGCGGTTAGCGAGCGCAAGAGGGCAGGGCGTACGCGTACAGTGCATTATTTACATAATCGCGGGGACCGGGCGGCCTTGGCGCATCTCATGGCATTTCTTCTCATCTTGTATCTTTAATGCCTATTATGTACATTTCAGGCATCTGAGGCATAAAAAAGTTTTGAGCGAGCGAGTCCGAGGCGTGACGGCGATGACTTGCGAATGCATGTCGTTGACTCCGCGTCATTAGTGTATTACAATGATGGTAGAAGGGTACCTAATGGGAAGCGTGAATTATTCGCATGTGCCTCCTCCTCATTGGAGAGACTCCTCTCCAATGCTTCAGTTGGAACGAGGAGTGGACGTAGTACGGAGCTGTGCGTGCACACAATGACCGAAGCCCGCGGAGCGCTGCGGCGCGGCGTCGCTCGCGTCGTTCGAATCTGTGGCCCCGTGCGCGGTATAATCCCCCCGCGCGACCCGCTATTATGAAAGGCCCGCACTCACTGCCATCGTAATTCATTAGCTGAGTCTGTACACCTCGTATTATTTATGGTCGCTTTGGTTTCGTCCAAGAATATTCTCAACGTTGCAGCATGGTCTTAATGGATATACGAGTGCGGAATAATAAGGACATCTGAATAGAACTCCCGAGGTCAAGGTTATTAAAGCTACGCCTTGCCTTTTATAGCTTATTTTAATGTCTGACTTACTGGTTCCTTTGAGGGAAGATACTTTGAATTATTTAGTTGTTTCAAAGTACTGTGTTGTATACTTTTTACTGTACATTTTAGAATGTATAAGACTACATATTAAACAACACTTATTTCGTGAAGTTTATGTGGAAACCAATCAGAATTGATTTGTTTGTTTAAAATAATCCTATTATACTAAAGAGCATAAATTATACTTATTGTGTGTGTTCTAAGAAAAGTAATAATTTTAAATGATAATTGTTCGCCTGAGGCTAGAGCAGAAGTGTCAGTTTCTATTTTTAGGTCGTCGCTTCATCGCGGATTTGTTTGAGGCTCTTGAAATTCGCTACGCATTAAAAAAGCTGTCTGTCGTTAATGGTTTTCTTCTTTATTGTTATTTCGAATATGAAAAGGCTTTGGATATTATGAATGTGATGCATACCTCAAGCTTAACTATTTTTAAGCGAACCTTAAATGGAGCTAATATAGGTACTATAAGTTATTTATTTTATAACTATGGAATCAGTGTTAATTTACGAAAAAACAATGATTATTTTGATGTTTGTCTATATTTTGGTCGATGGTTGAAGTTTTCAAAAAAATCTATAGGTAGGACATGTAAGAAAAAGGATTGGATCGACTATTAATTATGAAATCTAAACTAGCTGCTATAGACACTTACCATAAATGCTAGTGATGTAACGAATATTCGCATTCGCATTCGCATTCGCGAATATTCGCATGTTTTTTCGATATTCGCATTCGCATTCGCATTCGCAAAATTTATGCGAATGTTTTGCGAATATTTGCTCCAGAAAAAATAAATAAAATTGAAAATATTTTTACTTTCTGCTTCATCAGATCGACTCCAGACCTTCATTAAATTGTAGTGCTTTAAAATACTTAATGAAAATATTAACAAACACTCAAGTCACCCCTACAATTTTCGAAAGATCCCTTCGATTTTTCTGGAATGCCGTCATCAGATCCTGGTGTCCTTATAACGGGACTACTATGGAAATATCTACTTTCGAGCAAAAAAAGAATCATCAAAATCAACTCATTAACGACGAAAAAATCGCTGAACAAACATAAAAAGCATATAGACGGTCTAATTGAGAACCTCCTTTTTTGAAATCGGGTAAAAAATAGTAACAGGATGAAACCCATTGGGAAAGGAAGAGAATATGTCAAAAATAAAAGGAAAAATAAAAGGAAAAATAATTTACGGATGGTCTGAGTTCAGGGGGGTATTAGTTAAGGTAAAAAACCGTTTATATCAATTTCTAAAGAAGTTTTACGAAAAAAAGCTTAAACACCAAAGTTTTGTGTAATAATTAGATCTACAACTTTTGTATCCACACGTTTTTTTACATAACCTCAAATTTATGCGAAAAATTCAAATAACTGAGTTTTTAACCGACTTCAAAAAAGAAGGAGGTTCTCAATTCGACCGTATATATGCTTTTTTTTATGTTTGTTCAGCGATTTTTTCGTCGTTTATGGGCCGATTTTGATAATTCTTTTTTTGTTGTAAAGTAGATATGCGCAGTGGGGTCCTTTTAAAAGAATCACCAGGATATGATGATGGCATCTCGGAGAAATCGAGGGCAACTTTCGAAAATTGTAGGGACGGCTAGTGTATTCGTTAATGTTTTCATAAGTACATGAAAGCGCTACAATTTCATGAAGGTCTGGAGTCGATCTGATGAAGCCGAAAGTCAGTCGAGGGAACTCCTCAACGATTTACTGTAGTTATCTAGTGTTTGGGCTTGATTAATTTGTAGTGACGAGAACTTTACACCTACATGTCGAATTAAGCGCCATCTGGCGAGTAGTTTTTGAGTTATCTCTGTTTATCGAGGTTGAAGTCTGTTATTTTTTTTGTAAAAAGCAATAATTTATATTTATCTTCCACCAAAACTATATTACTTTCACGAAATTTAGCGAAAACTTACCTTTTTATGTCCCAAATACACTGAAATATTTGTAATTGAAAAATAAATTTTCGTTCGAAAAATCATGTCAAAATACCTGTGTTTTCAAAAAATTTGATGTGCGTTTTGTTCGTTGAAATCTCTACTTTCTGGTGGTGTAAAAATATACATTACGATCGCAAAATTTCACAAAAAACTGGATACTTGATTTTGATCGACTCAGTAATTTTTATTAAATCCAAAAAATTCGGGGTGCCACTTTTGTCAGGTGAGTTCCAATGAACTCGGTAGTTTTCGGAGAAAGATGCAAATGGATCACGCGTAGAAAATTGAGTTCAAATTAAAAAAAAAACTGAATATTCGCATTCGCATTCGCGAATATCGGAAGCAGATATTCGCATTCGCGAATGTTCAAAAAATGACATTCGTTACATCACTACCATATGCACAAAATACGTACAGACATTTTTTGGAAATTCGACGTGTAAGGCCATATCATTGGGTAATATAGTTACCTAGCACCTCATGACTCATGACTTTAAGTAAGTAGGTATGCATTTTGTTGTCTGTGCCTGTACCTAGTCACTTTTAATTAGGTAGCTACACATCTATACAAATATTACAAAAAAAATTATAAAGCTGAAGATTTTGTTACAATGGGTTAGTTTCAGGGATCTAGGTATTTGCTCGAAATGAAAAATTTATTTTTGTGATGGATAGTCCATTTATTGAGGAAGGCTTTAGGCTATATTAGGTATATAACATCACACTAGAACCGATAGCAGCAGAGCATCAATGAAAAATGTTGCAATTTTAATACTTAGTAATTGTTACCGTAAAGGACAAGTCTTCCGACGCGAAGCGACGAGGGCGTCCACTAGTACCTACCTACTACATAATTACATATTATTAAAAGCAAATAAGCAAATACTAAAGATATTATCAGTAGGTACAAAAGCTTTTATAATGTCATATTTTTATCTAAACATAGTTCATGCTTGAAACGATGGGGAAGTTCGACTTTCAAAAACCGTTTTAAAAACCAATTTTGAATAAACTTATTTTCATTTCTTGACGACGATTTCGTTTGATGTTAAATGGCGATGATGTCTAGGTTGGGGAGGTTAATAAACAATACCAATAAAATTACCTAAGCGACAAGCGGGTGTCTTGTAGGTAATATTTCTACAAAAAGTTAAAATAACAAATGACACAAATTCTTGGAATATATTCCGACATGTTATTTTTTGTAATCACTGGCTAAAAACATGAAACTGTACATAATTTTAGAATAACCTGAACAAAAATATTTGGGGTTGGCTTCTAATATTGCTAGAAAATATTAAAAAACAAATGACACCAACAATTCCTACTACTGTATTCTATAATATCATGCAATATACGAGTATTCCTACATGTTATTTCTTGTAATCCTTGGCGAAAAACATAAAACTATCCAGTGGAAATGAAGGCGAGGATTTAATCAACGTTGTGAGTCCGTGGGCACCCGCATCCCGGTTTCCCGGAAGGGCCAGCGTAAGTTTTTAATTGCGGGCCGGTGGCCAACTCTCTCCCGGCCTCGCACCGCTCGTATCCAGTGAAGCAAGGCTTTAATAGCATGGTAAGTGCATCCTGAACATTCATATGTACAACACGTCTGACATTTTCTATTACCCCTGGTGCCGTGTTTTTAGATTACGTTGGTGAACGTTGGAAATCGTGTTCTTGTTTAATTTTATGCCGTAAATTAATGTACATAGAAGGACGTTAAATACGCCGGCAGACAACTCTTGTGTTGAATTTTTAGCAGTTTGCTCCAATCATTTAGTCGCTCTGATTGTAAAAAGCTGAGGCTTTTTCTTATTTATTTGTGAACCGTCTCAACCGACACAGATAAAACAAAATTAAGTATCCCCTGAAGCATTAAGCGTCAATAAAAATCACACCCAAAACAGTTTGTCTGTTTCTGAGATTATCGAACAAATGCATCAACAAACAATAAAAAATTCTAAGTTCATTGATAACCTCATTTAATCTAACTTTTTAAAGTGTTCCACGTGATGGTTCCACGTGTAAGACAAATCATCGATGAGTTATCTAATTTAAGATAGATATTCACCAGATATTCACCAATATATCAACTCTACAAGCGTTAGTTACTATCAAACGATACAGAGTAACCCTTTCACTGCACTGACGCGTGAACTTGAACATGACAATACGTTTTTGCGTTATGAATCGCACGATAACAATAACGTGGACGGGCGGACGCGGCGAGTGGCCGGCGAAGAGAATCCCGAGAGAATCCGGAAGCGGAGCGGCGATAATTTGTGTAATTGAGCTTTTGCGCGGTAAGCCGCTCTGCGAACACCACCGGGGAACGTTTTCCCAGCGCCCTTCTAGGGTCCCGCGGACGAAAATACTAAACTACGGCCGAGCAAGACACTTGGGGGCTACTGTCTCAGTTTTAAAGGGTAGCAAAACCAGTGAACGAATTACAACAAGACTCTTACTAAAAATACTAACAACTAGTAACAGGACTTACTATTACCAAAAGTCCCTGCCCTAGTCCCCATTCTTACAGGAAAGGTAAAAAACCACCTAATGTATACAGGTTGTATACCTACCACCCAATATAAATATTTTTACACTATCTGCAAATTGGACTAAATCCAATTCCCATTTGAGTACTTGTTGTTTTGTGTCGGTCAGGAATGTCGATCGGAAGGGTATGTTCGTTTTGTATTGGGCGGGTCGCTAGTTGTTTATAAATAAATCAAATCATTCCATTTTTTTCCATTTTTTATTGTTTTCGATAGGTAGCAGTCGTTTAGTCATGTCGAAGGCTTTCGGGCGGCCGGCATGTTAACTTCCGATACTTGGGTTGGCTAATTAACTGCAATCAGTTACAGGTGGTAGGGCCTAGAGCTCACCCGGGGAAGTACCACCGCCCGCCACGGTACTTAGTACCATTCCTACCGTGAAATAATTTCCGGATAGGAAGGTGTGGAGCCGGTTACACTTTTTTAGAGGCAACCATCTCAGTCCTCAGGGGTAGCAACGCATCTGTGACCGAATTAGAACGAGACTCATTGAGACTAGTTCTGGGTCGGTCACAGTTGTTATGGGCGGCAGCGGAAGGTGGTGCTGCATGCTCGTTTGCTATCTTAATTCCATAAAAAAAAACAATCCGGACTGGAGCATCGTGGAGAAGTATGCTCTTCCTCAATGATGAAGAATATATGCTCAGTATTGTTCCATTATTGGGTTGTAGCCATTTAATAATAATTAGTTAATAAAAAAATAATTATCATCGACACTAATGAACATAACTTTCAATTGTTATACCCATATAACGAATAAGGGTTCATTTACATGTTGTCATTTTCCAAGAGCATTAATTGAATGCAATAATTAAGAACGTGCAATAATTGCCATTCCAAAATTGTACAGAACTGTTTACACGCATATTATTCTATGCGATTATATGCAAGTTTTGTTGTCTCTATATTTCTCGCCACTGAAGACTAGGTACGATCGCTTCATGCGCTGCACAGATATGAGCTTACAAATGCAGAAACAACTCAATTGACTGCAAGAATCGCATAAGAAATAATGGTATGTGCTGTTAAAACCAAGGCAAAACTTGAAACGCAAGTTGTCAAGACGATTTAGAATGTGATGAGTTGTTTAGATGATGCAAGTAGTTTATTGCTTTAATTTTATTGTACGCAACAAGCGAGAAACTGGCACCATGTAAATGATCCCTTAAGAACTTAGTTAATTGACATAATGCTCCAAGCTAGGCTGTAAACACAATGATACATTTACCACAAGGAAATCACTGGTTTATTATACAGTGTAAATATAACCTGTGTGTATTTCAATAACAAACAATAATAACAGAATAATTACAACTTTTCTCATAAGAAACTAAACCGCTCTCTAGCTATTTGCGCTTGGCATATTTTTTACGCCATTATTTTCCCCTTTGCGCATTCTATTATAATTCGTTTTCTTACCATTGCAAATAGGTTAGCGCGATGGGTTATTGTGCTTTTAATAGTTTAAGGGCGATGAATCCATTCTATGGGTCTTGGATTGTACACCATTGAAGTTTGTTGTATAGAAGTAAAGTGGTTTTATATGAAATACATTGTACTTTTGTCGCTTAAACCTATGTAGTTTTAGAGAGCAATAAAGCGACTGTTTACAGTTGCTGAAATACCTACTTTGTACAAATATAATGTTAAGTTTTTTTTCAACACATTCATTTGTTCTGTTGAAAAAGAATGGTAAGATCATTTACAAAAATAATTAATATTATATATCCCTACCTGTAGGTACTTTATTATATTTTATTTGAACGCGTGTTTTTCATTGCCCCGATCCCCTCTAAGTTTTATATTGCTATTACTGGTACCTAATTGTAAGTGTAAACATCATTGTGCTAGGTGTACCTATTAGTGGAGTTAATAATTACACATTTTATGTTATAAATTTTTATAGTTTAATAGGTAAAAGTAACACGTGCAGACATTTAATTTGAGTTAGATGCCAGGAAGATAATTAAATGAGGATATAGTCCAGCAGTGTTATTCTAGCTTCTAATAAATTATATTATTATGGCCTAAGCTGCGAGGTAGAAATATAACATCCTGCGTTTAACCAATAAATGGAGGAACGGGCGAACTCTCAATCATTGCGTTCAGCAAACATTCGACGTTTTTATGTCAATATTAACTCAGTCAATAGCGATAACAAAGCACAAGAGCTAGTTGCTAAACAAGATACTCAAACAAAACTCTATATAAGTGCATAAAAGGAACTTTTTTCTAAAAATATTTAGGTTGGGACCGCGAGCGTGTTCGTCGAAGACTGATATAAGGATTATAATATGGTAGCATAGATGTGTCTAGTCGTGAGAAAGCCTCGGTCCTCATTGCAGATGGGCCATCGAGATTGAATTTATGATATTTCTAAATCACGTTCGTAACCTTGAACCTGTGGGAAGTGAATTCACACCTTGTTAAAACAATTATGCCGGATTCACACATATCAGTGAAGTCACCGTTCCGTCACAGTTCTGGCAAATCTTTCATACATTCTCGGCATTGTCAGCACTGACACTGCACTGATAATGCCGAGAATGTATGAAAGATTTGCCGGAACTGTGACGGAACGGTGACTTCACTGATATGTGTGAATCCGGCATAAAGGTTAACTTGGCTTCAGTTCATTCATGGTCCATTTTTTCGTCATAACTGAGGAGGCTTTCAGCATACTTTACCAGGCTGCTCCAGGACGGATAGGAGGGAATAGAGGCCAAACAATGTCTATGAAGTAGGTACAGCAAAACGATTTTTGTCTAACGATTACCTACATAACCGAAGGTTTAACGTACCCTCAGAAGCACGGAAACGCAGGAAAAATGTTGCCACATTATTACATCATTGTAATCACTGCTGTATTGTCTATCGCTCTCAGTAAAAATTTTAACTTCTATAAAATTTTCTTACGGGATTCGTTAGGACTCTACATAATCATGATATGCCACAAAGATTGATATCAAGGTGTTAGGTGCTGTGCGATTACGGAACGCCCATAACGGAAGAAAAATATGTAGTGCATAGTAATGTGGATCGCGTCCTCACCTTTCTGTATTACCGCTGAATTCTATTAATTTAAATGGGGCAATTTATTGCAGAATAGCACGCTGTAGGTTTGTAAGTATCGTGTTGAAAATATCGATTTCGCCAATATCTATCGTGATAAGCAGTTATCCAGTGTGCTCGGGGGAAATTATAGGGGGATAGTGAGGCGGAACCTTCACAACCCATACCAACGTCCTGAGCATTCTGACACCTATCCGGGCGGACTCCGCGCAGCCAGACCTACTTGAAGCACCAATTATAACGGTAACCATTCGTACTTCCTAACTCTACAGTGTAGAACTATCCCGGCCTCCAAGGAGTAATTGGATAAACGCATAATCGCCGATGTCACGACCGTGCGAGGGTTATCAATATCTCGACTCATAAAGAGATAATCTTCAACGGCTAGAATGACGTTGCCTTATTTAATGCATTACATACACAAAGCGTATCTTTCGGATCGATAAAGGGCGGATCGAAAAACAAAAAATGCTATGAAGATTAAGATGTTGAATATCATGGTTTTAATTTTTTTGTAAAGGAGAAACGCAAGATCGCCCGACAATTTTAATAGTAACCTAAGTGTCTTATTTAAACTTATAATATAACATAACGACGGCACGATAACATTACAACGTACAATAGATTCTTATAAAATTGTAATATTTCATACAATATCATATCCTTTCATCGTAAGATTAGGGGATTTTTTGTGCCATTATGCTTGATCCCACGAATATTACGCCGTATAAGGAATCCTCGCGATTTGATCGCTAAAAAATTTACAGTTACGTTTAGGTACTGTCATAAGATACGGTCAGGAGATGCGGAACACAAAACCAGCGAGCATGCAAATGGATTTTCCGCTAACGTTATTAAACTTGTGCTCACGATTTTGCCGGTTGGATTGAGCAAAAATGCAGCGAAATGAGACAAATATTTTAAACAAAATGTTGTGTACTGTAAGAGCAGTGAATGCATCTTCGTATGATCATACTTTAACAGTTATCCGTCGGTATGGCATTTGCAAATTTATGTTTAACATGTCGAGATCTTATCTACGAAAACCACCATCGATCTCTATGCGCCCGAAGCAATATTTCAATGAACAGACCTTTTCGATCAATTAAAATATCTGCGGCTTGTAATTTTTTACATCGGTCTTGCTAAAGGAAATTTATAAATCGCAATGCTTTCTGTGTAAGTAAATAATTTAATTGGCCCCGGCCTCGGCCGGACGAATACCGATGCGGGCGTGAGTGCGCGCTATGAATTTTGTACAAAAACCCCCGCATCCTTGGACCGGTCAGATAGTTTGTTGTCGCTAGAAATTTTGTTATGAGAACAGTATTGTATAACGTGTTATGAACAGTATTGGTCTTCGTATGTTAGTTCCGTATTATACGACAAAGTTCAAAACGCATGGTAAACCACTCAAAACGCCAAAAAGGATGAAGCTTCTGAAAAATCCAAATAATTATGTCCTTAATTATATAAAAGTAAAGATCATAGGTACTCATTATAAATAACCCATAAGGGTGCGGTTCCACTGAGGCGGAGCGGAGCGGAGCGGAGCTGTGCGCGATTCACCAATCACATGGCTTGAAATCCACACGAGGCACGATGAGCCTCAGTGGAACCGCACCCTAACTGTTCCACTGCTGGAGTTCGGACCTCATCTCATTATTTTACCCATAACGGCCAAATCGTTATTGATAGAACTTACTGTTATCAAGAATAAAACTCGTATGCAGCTTTGCCTAATATGATTTCTTATATCCGGCTTTTTTAAGCCTTCGATTTAAGATAGATACCTATTAAAGAAAGAAAAAAAGAAAGAAAGAAAATCCTTTTATTTCCCACTATAACTACTTATTATTATTATATTACTTATTATTTATTATGTTTATTTTATATTCCGGGCTTTCTACAATGCGATTAATTGAATTCTTACGTAAAATTTACACCAACTTGCAAATAACTCAAGATAAGATGCAACACAGTGTTGGAGCTTTCGTTAGCTTTTTGGTGCAAGTTTTGGGGTTGTAAAACCAGTTCGTCAAGGTCATGCTGCTCATCAGCGGTACTGTCTTATTTTATTATTAGGACGGATCATAAATTACTCAAGTAGAAGTATGCTACTATGAAAAATCAAGCGTTTATTCAATAATAAATAATCTATTCGTGTCATATGATTTTGATGATTGAATTTATAATATCACTGACACGCGATACATTCCAATGAAAACAGGTACGACTGCTGTGTTTCGAGCCAGTTACACGAAACTTGGTTACAGCGAAAGTATATCAGGAGGTTACAATGTAAGCGATAGGGCTTAGTCGTATTTGGACCTATTCGCAAAACGCCCTACTTGAAAAAAGGCCCTATTCGCGAAATGACCTATTCTTAAAACGACCTATTCGCAAAATGCCCTACGATCAATTGATATTATGAAACAAGATGAACTCATCAAGCCAATGCCTAAGGCCTGGGGGGGGGGGTGGTCATTAGAACTTTCAAAATTTGTATTACCTAATTTTACATTATCAAATTGTACAGGCGAAGCGCAGGGCTACCATACGCGGGCGGCAAATTGACCACGGAGGTGGTTACGAGATATTACTTCTATAAAAATAAACCGATATTGGCTTGGGAGGTAAAGCGACTACAGGGGGATGGGGTGTAAAACTATATTGCAAGCTGGCGTTCACGCATCTAGCGGCGGCCCTGGAAAAGCGTGAAGCTAAGCTCGAGGCTCTCGCAATTACAAATATTATACAAACATTATAGTTATAAAACTATCCTATTAATATTATAAATGTGAAAGTTTGTGTATTTGTTTGTTTGTTTGTTTGTTACTCCTTCACGCAAAAACTACTGAACCGATTTTCATGAAATTTGGCACACACATAGAGGGCAACTTAGATTAACATATAGGATATTTTTTATCCCAGAAATCCCGCGGGATCGGAATTTACGCGGAAAACCTTCTTCACGTATGGGGTATAAATAGCTTTGTTACTCCTTCACGCAAAAACTACTGAACCGATTTTCATGAAATTTGGCACACACATAGAGGGCAACTTAGATTAACATATAGGATATTTTTTATCCCAGAAATCCCGCGGGATCGAAATTTACGCGGGAAAACCTTCTTCGCGTATGGGGTATAAATAGCTTCTAAACAAACATTAATATAAAACTAACAAACATTAATATAAAACTAACAAGTCTGTCTTCCCGGAAATCCCGCGGGATCTGGAGTTACGCGGAATAAACTCCTGCGCGTACGAAGTAGCGGGCACACGCATAGAGGGCAACTTAGATTAACATATAGGATATTTTTATCCCAGAAATCCCGCGGGATCGGAATTTACGCGGGAAAACCTTCTTCGCGTATGGGGTATAAATAGCTTCTAAACAAACATTAATATAAAACTAACAAACATTAATATAAAACTAACAAGTCTGTCTTCCCGGAAATCCCGCGGGATCTGGAGTTACGCGGAATAAACTCCTGCGCGTACGAAGTAGCGGGCACACACAAAGAGGGCAACTTAGATTAACATATAGGATATTTTCAGAAATCCCGCGGGATCGGAATTTACGCGGGAAAACCTTCTTCGCGTATGGGGTATAAATAGCTTCTAAACAAACATTAATATAAAACTAACAAACATTAATATAAAACTAACAAGTCTGTCTTCCCGGAAATCCCGCGGGATCTGGAGTTACGCGGAATAAACTCCTGCGCGTACGAAGTAGCGGGCACACACAAAGAGGGCAACTTAGATTAACATATAGGATATTTTCAGAAATCCCGCGGGATCGGAATTTACGCGGGAAAACCTTCTTCGCGTATGGGGTATAAATAGCTTCTAAACAAACATTAATATAAAACTAACAAGTCTGTCTTCCTGGAAATCCCGCGGGATCTGGAGTTACGCGGAATAAACTCCTGCGCGTACGAAGTAGTGGGCACACACATAGTATTATAAATGCGAAAGTCTGTCTGTGACGTTTTCACGACTAAACCACCAGTCCGATTTGGATGAAATTCGGAATGAAAATATTTGAAGACCCAGAGTCACACATAGGCTAATTTTTTTTAAAAAATCAACCCCTAAAGGCTTGAAATAGGGGATGAAAATTTGTATGAAAACAACGATTTTGATGAATTTTCCCAGGAAGATAGTTGATGACGTACTTTCTCCCCCACTTCCCCGGTTCGCGATATAAACGAATTCCACGCGGGCGAAGCCGCGGGCAAAAGCTAGTGTACTTATAAAACTTTACTCGTAGCTGAGCGGAAATTTGCTGTAACTGTGTAAGCGCATTCTTGATTGCGTTGTAATTAATTTACCGGAAGGCTCAGCTCTATATTTAAGGTAAGTAGATGTCTGAAAGGCCCGCTGCATCGTGTAACAGTGTTCTTATACGCATGTTTCTGTTACACGGTAGAGCTACAACTGTTTATATTGCCAACGACGATCTTGTAAGACTGTGGTAAAGTTAAGAATTACTAGTTTCTGTAACATGTTAACAACATTGTATTTGGTTGCTGTAATATCAATTTTCCTAAAAACAGGATGACGAGACTCACAATTAAAACTAATCGCTGTTAAAAAGTTACGTCATCTTACAAGGAACGTTTGGTTCCCGAACTCTAAATAAGTCAACTCTACCAGCTTTACCTATCTCTACAAAACTGTACGTATGGATTTTTTGTTTGCTTCTTTGTGCGCATTTATCTCAGAAACGATTTTATCAACCTCGATGCGGTTTTACTCTCGAACTATTAACCAACATTACATATCTAATAAATAATATTTAGGCCAGGACAAAGAATCCCGTTTTAGTTTTTTCAACCAACGGTTCCCGAATTGTAATATAATTTCCATTACAATTTACATTAAGACTGTCGTAAGTAACTACTGATAGTATAGTTCCAACCGTTCATTTAAGACATGCGTCGCAAAGTATCGTATTTTTATTTAGTGTTTACTCCGCTGTATCCAGTGGACTATTACGCGGTTATTTTTAGTGGTATAAAGCTGATAGCAAAAAGAAATATCGTAATCTTGATAATCGAAGTACACGAAACGACCACCGAGCACGCCGCTACCTCCGTCGCATTAAAACATTAGAATTCCGCACCACCTACAGGGACAATGATTGAAAAGCGACAAATGGTTACACGGTAATGTAAATGACAATTTATGTCTTATTTTACACACAACAATATGTTTATATCACTCATACGAGACACGACAACGTTATCATACAAATCAGGAACCTCTTTCGCGAAATGAAAAGGCCATTGAAAATTTTTATTGGTGCCATAGACACACAATATTTTTGCTAGCTCTGAAAACAGTCATTAGATTTAAAGAAAGCTAAAATTAGTGATACTAGGCACGTGGTATTTTATCTTTGAGACTTATCTTAGAGATTAGTCTAAAATTAAGAACATGCTATTATAAATACTTAAATAGGTTCAGATTTTTGTTACAATTTAAGAAGGACATTCATCATTTTTCATCGCGTGTGGCATAATCGTTATGACAACTCATAAACGTACAAGCCTGAGTAAGAAATATTTATCACATACATTTTTTAAATGGATGTTATTGAAGCCCAAAAACTTTCTTTCGAAGGGCACGCTTTATTACCAACTACGCTACAAGATTAAAGTTAGGAGATGAAAAACAATCTCCGAGCCATTAGGTTTCGAGTCTTATATTACGAAATAGATTATTTTTCCTGATTTTATTTTTGGGTGGGTATATATTTCATTAGGTCGCGTCGGGGCATGTTATTGAGATTTTATGATGTTTTATCATCTTAAAATATAAAAGGTCACTCACTCATCACGAAAAACACGTATTAACGTGAAATTTGGCAGGAAGGTAGTTTAGACTTAGAAGCGACCACTAAGAACGGATTTTGTAACATTCCTGTTTTAAGGGGGGTAAAATAGGGGTTGACAGCATAATATAAATTAAAGTATCTGAAAAATACTTCACAGCTTGTATAGTACAATTTGAGTATTGAATTCTACTTTAAAGTTATTTTGAAGTAACAATGAAGCGAATTATATAGTGGGAGGCCGCGATTGGCGCGATGGCCGCGTCTGCCGCTTCAATGGTTTGTCCGGGCACCGGGCGGCGACAGCAGCATGTGCGGTCCTATTATTGCTATCATTCAAACATCGGAGTCATGCACCCGTTCAATTAAACTCCGAAGCGTCGTAACATCTTCTGTCGAACAAAAAAAGTCCCTTTTGTATCGTTCGAATCTACACACTTTTGCTTCTTTTGCAGCTATTAAAGTAATATCTGGTTTTTTTGTGAAAATAAAACTGTGAATTTTATTTTATCGACTCGCTCCGCCGAACGTAACTCATCCAATGTAAAACAATACGATAGGCATCGCCTGAATGCGATTAAAAAGAGATTTTAAAATGTTCCTAAAGGCATTAATGCAATTCAACTTTTGCACGGTTCATCTTAAGTGCAATATCTTGTAGCGAAAATTTCAATAGTAAATAAAATATTGGTATTTAGTGACCTTCGCAAATGCCTTCTTAGAAAGGATTTAACACGTTCCGTTTAAATTTACTATAGGGACTATAATTACATGGTATAGAGAAACCTTCAATAAGGAGCCATGGAGTAGCATCAATACAAACAAACGTAATAATTATGTTATTTCTTGTTAAAACATAAGAATATAGAGTAATTCAGGGCTCTACTCATCCAAAAAGTCAATCAGGTATATTCTTGAAGGTCGCTGGGGTTGGTATCACCCTATTTAATCCTGACGGTGCTCTTGGTAGCATTTTGCGCTGTCTAGTTGTTCTTCTTGTAAAATTGGCCATGAAATATTTTTGATTTTTTCGGTAGTAAAATCAAAGGGCCGGTCATGATACGGGTCTTCCAATTTTATTTTTGGCTGTCGGTATCTTTATATCTTTGGTTTTGCTGATATCCAATCGACGGTATCCAATTTACATTAATGGCTCATTAAGAATGTTTGAATTATCCCTATCTCCTAATATCTCCTATGTCATCTTTCACGGAGATTCAGCACCTTATGTAGAGTAAAAAAAATAATTATGAAAACCAGTTTGGCCTGCAACACTCAATTGGTCTATCATAATGGCATTTACCACCTACAATGATAAAGACATCTGCACTTCTTTTATTAAAAGTTTTCAAAAATTCTTGTAAGTTAAACAGTATTTTAATTTTATGCGTAAAAACTATTGTTTGTTTATGATTTTATACCGACATACCTCTATAGGTAACATATGCAACAGTATTGCTATCTGTACTGTTGCTTATGAGAATAAATGTACAAAGTTGGCGTTTGTCGCCGGAGGTCGGCGGGCTGGCGCGGGCGGGTGGTGAGTCGTCGGCAAACACCACCAATTAACGTAGCTTTCAAACCAACTCGTACATGCTCAAAGTGGTGATGCCACGGCGCTCGCTTTCAACTTCACCGACACAGGGTTACCATGACAAAAACAAAATTAGATGCTACGCCAAAAATTCCGGACATAACATTCCTGTTACCGCTTGCGGCTATAACTATTGGCGGTAAATCTTCTTTTTTTATTTCAAATAATGAAAGAAACGCACGACCAGATTTACATAACACTTTCTTGCCTGCCTCGACCTGATCTTGTTGCGATAATAGTTATGCTCTCGTACGTAGCATAGATAAGACACGGACGATTTCGCGCCTGATAAAACACAGTATAAAAATAACAGTGAATATTATAAACTTACAGCATCAGAAGTTGTGTTGAGTTATCAATCTTTCATAACCTGTACTACGCTTGTAGTTATGGTTTATGACATAATATAGCTAGTCTGCAAAATATTATTTTTAAAAATAAAACATAAATACTATTGCTTTGCTTTACATTATTTATAGAAAAAGTAACACGATACTTGTAAGTCTATAAATTACAATCAAATCACTGAGAACCGAAAAAGGCTTAAAAATATTATAATTTTAACGGTTTTTCAAATTAAACTCCAAAAAATGAAAACAAAATTGGTATTTTATATTTATTATGTCCCCTTTTAAATTCGCTCTGACGTTTTTGAATATTATGTACATATATTTTTTATAATTATAGGATAGCTTGGAATAGTCTGGGGAAATAAAAAAACATGGTGACCCTTCATGGGCGTTATTAGTGCTTTTATTTTAGCATAGATCTAATATCCAACCTGGCGTTTGTGTACACGCATGCGCATACGTCGCTCCAACTATTTGTCGGCTCAATTGTTATTCTTTCGCTCATTTTCATAACTCTGTATAGATGGCATACGTGAGTTACTCTGTCATGCTAAGTTACATGTAACGTACACGATTAAAACGGGAAAAATAGAACAAAGGTTATGAGATTTGCTGGAATTCACTTAATAGTCCCAGAGCTGACCTTCATAAAAGGTGGGGATAATGGATAAGAATAAAAATTTTCTGTGTGTATTTTTCTTTGAGTTGAACCTTTTTTAAATAAAATAAGAAGTAGTTTTTTGTAATAAAATATAAGTGATTTTTTGTTACATTATTAATTAACTTCATCAAATGAATTATCAAAATAGAACTAAAAATTCGAGGATTGGTAGAATAAAACAAAAATATCTCACCTAGCGCAAGCACGCATGTAGCAAGAAGGGAATTTTTGAACAGTGGCATGTCAGAATTTTGGTCAAGTTTCATGGTGAAGAATAATAATTACAACGTGTCCCAAAAATCAACGATAAGCGGGAACTGGAGGGCGGACTTGCTCATGACTACTTCAGGAAAAATAAGAAAAAAAATCCAAATTTACACCCTTTGTGTTATTTTGAGCTACCACGACCACAGTTTTTCAAATATTTCAGATTTGTTTTTTGTATCGGCAACCAACCATGAGCAAGTCCATCCTCCAGTTCCCGCTTATCGTTGAATTTTGGGTCATATTAATTTACCATGAATTTACCCTACGTACTACCTGGTACAAAACCTTGCGGTGGAGAATACCTATGCGGGGTGTCTTTTGATGCATTTTACCCATAATGGAATTGATTACGGATTACAGTTATATCTGAAGGGACAGACATAACCCTGTCAATATAATTATAGAGGGCACGAGGCGAGAATTAATTCTGGTTGCTATGAGTAGGATGCTTAAACCCTTAACCTGCTGATTCGATTTAAATGTTTAGTATGGAGATAATTTGCGAGTTGCGACGTTGAAAAGTTCATTGGAACGTTTTTATCAAGTAATACGTGCCGGTGACATTCGGTAACGTTTGCGATTATTTCAATAGTAGGTACGTATTTTGTCATTTTCCAACAATCACGTGGGCGAAGTGGCAAGCAAGACTAGTTGATAATAAAATAAATAATTTCACAACAAAATTCTAAGATTGTACCGTTTTTTAAATCAAATCAAATCAATGTTTATTGCATTAAACGGTTACAATGTTGGTCTTAAATCTAGTTATATGTACATAGTTCCTCCGTATATGCCTAATAGGCGTGCAATTTCTTGATAGCGCATGCATAACTTACATTATTACAATTCATTGAACTTCTCATTCTATATTTATTTATTCAAATTCTAATATATCGTACATTTATAAGTATGTCAGTATTTATAATAATTTAATGAACTATTTTAAATTTAATAGCCATTTTTTTAAATCAATCATTCATTACAATTTTAATTTATAAATAAACATATTTCTAAAAAACTATTTTAAAAATCTAATTTCATGTCAAAATTTAATAATTACATGTCATGTTCATGTCAGCGTATCCTTTAGAAATTCGTCAACTGTATAATAACATTTTTTTATTAATAAGTTTTGCAATCTAGTTTTAAATTGTCTTAAATTTAGTTCCTTAAATACATACGTCCGGCAAATGATTAAATATTTTTGGAGCCATGCAGTATATGCTTTTGTTATAGAGGCTACATTTGGATGTTTGCTTAGGTATTAGGTATATAAAACTTTTTTTGAGTTTGTCTATATAGCCTTGGTAAATATATATCGAATAAATGCATATTATCTTTTACAAAAATGCATACTTCATATACATATGTAAAGCGATGGAAGTGTCATTATGTTCAGCTTAATGAGTAACTGTTTGCAGCTATACCTTTTATTTACGTGAAATATTGCTCTCACACATCCTTTTTGCAATCTAAAAACTTTGATAGTGTCTATGGAATTTCCCCAATCTGGATGATGCCGTATTTTAGATCGGAGACAACATAACCATGGTAGGCTATTAAAGCTATCTCTTTGGAGGCATGATCAGTGAGCCGTCGTAATGCGTAAACAAATTTACTCAATTTACTACATAAATATTCAATATGAGCCTTCCAGTTAATATTTTTGTCTACAATTATTCCGAGAAATTTATGTTCTGCTACTTGTTCTATTATTTCATTATTATATTCAATTTTTAAAGTTGGTCCCTGAGATTGATAAAAGTGAAATTGAATTAATTTAGTTTTACTTATATTTATTTGCAAGTTGTTCTCATTAAGCCATTTAATGTTATTTATCAGAGCAGTATTTGTTGCATTTTCATAAGACGATATATTTGTGCCTCTTACTATTAGACTAGAGTCGTCCGCGTAAAGTACCATTTTTTGAGATGTACTATTTGGGAGATCATTAATATATGATATAAATAATAAGGGACCTAAAATACTGCCTTGAGGCACTCCATACTCTACACATCAGGGTAGAGACTGTATTTTTTGTTCAGTTTTATTTTGATTGTCGATGTAATGTATCACTGTGTATTGTTGCCGGTTTGATAAATAAGATTTTATTAGATTATAGGCTTGACCTCTAATACCTAAGGCATACAGTTTATTTAGAAGTAGTTTATGGCATACAAAGTCAAATGCGCGCGACATATCCATAAATATAGAGAGTACTGGGACTCTTTCATTGAGGCTTTCTGTAACATTTTTTAATAATTCATAAATTGCCAAATTTGTAGACCGCTGTGATTGAAATCCATATTGCTCTTCCCTTATTAATTTAGATTTCTCTAGAAAACTATACACACGTTTATGGATCGCTCTTTCAAATACTTTAGAGAGTACTGGTGGCAATGCTATAGGCCTATAGTTATCACAATTTAATTTGTCTCCCTTTTTGTACAACGGTTTTATTACTGTTGTTTTCAGTTTTTCCGGGTATTCCCCTTGAGTAAAACACAAGTTTATTATATGGGACAGAACTAATGAAATATGTGAAGAACAAATTTTTAAAATGCTACTTGATATCTCATCATAGCCTACACTCTTGGTGTTTTTTAGATCTTGGATGATTACTTGGATTTCGTAACATGTGGTTGGATACAGAAATATAGAATTTAAATTAGACATAAAAGGAAAATTAGACTTATTATTTATTTTATATTGCATTTTATTTTTTACCATGTCAATAAAATTATCATTAAAAATGTTTGCGATGTCAGAAGGATTCGTAATATTATTATTATTGTATTTGATTGCAGTGATTTTAGAGTCCTTACGTTTTCTTTGTAAAGTGAATACAATATGAATTTTTGAAAAATATTGTATACGCAGCTTTTATAATAGTTGTTTGTTTGTTAAGAATGTAGCGATAAGCGTTAAGAAATAGCAACGACCAGTGAAATCAGATACTGAGCCCTGACAATACAAGATCTACATCTCTCTGATCTGTTATTATCCTTTTTAGGGTTCTCTACATGCAATAAAAAGTGGAACCCCTATAATTATGATTGCCATTTGCGCATTAAATTTTATTCGTCGGTCTTTTTGTCGCATCCTATTTGCGCTCTACATTACTTTTTGTCGAAATTAACCACCGGTATACGGCATGGATTTTCAAATTTTTATTTCACAAACCTCATATTTTATATTTTTTTCATGTAAACAGTCGATAAACGCTCGGAAACCGATTATCCACCACGAATCGGGCACGGAGGGTTCCGTACCACCGATATAATATATAAGCTTTAATTACTTGAGCAGTAACCAAATGGAATGTAAAAAATGTCTATTTAAGTGACTTGTATTATCTTCTTTTAAGGACCCAACTTTTTTTACTTTAACGCTACAATTTTTATATCAAAATAATCGTTTATACGTAATTTATTATTTATCTATCTTGTTATTATGAGTTTTGATGCATGATGGTACGACACATGCCGCAGTAATTATTTCCACTAAAGAGGGTTCGCGTCCTTAGGGTACGGAACCCTACGTATACCTACCTACTTATAAGTTGATTAGTGAATGAAGTGTCATCTCATTTTTTGCAACTTTTTTCATTGATGATCCGTTCCTATTTGTCTTAGCTATATTTTTATAGCCTATATTATAAATTACGTGAGATGTTTAAGGGGGCGAGGGGGTCGAGTCAAATCTCATCTAATTTTACGTTGGAGAGAGGGGGATCTCGACAAATATCCTGCAATTTTTTTCTGATTGAAACAAAAAAAATACTATTTTGGTCCATTTCATCCAGAGTGTACATGTTTAAGATTTAATCTTAAGTGTAGAGATTGGGGGATGGGGGAGGGGGTTGAATAAAATCTCACGACATCTCACCAGGGGGGAAGGGAGGCACAGAAAATTTAAAAAAACACCTTACGTAATTTATGGATACCCCCTAATGTATTATTCGTCGAGAGAAATATTTTTTCAATCCGAACCACTAGGTACTTCTTGATACTAATCCGGTTAAACAACAAATAAAAACTTTTAGTTTTGTAATATTACACGAATATAGATTGCCTGTAATATCGTTTCTCTTATTTAAATTCACGTAACGGAACCCAATCTTATAAAAGTGCGCGTCTGACTTGATCTGTTTCTTACACGTAGGTATACCTAGCTTGTTCCGATGTCAGGTATAGATTGCTTCCTCGCGAATCGCAAAAAACAAAACAAAACTAACTGTATGTTTATCCCTGAAGCCCGATAGTAGTGTTTTCGTTCCACTATTTTTAAATAAGACTTGTATTTATTTCATTCCAAACAAATACCTCACGATCCTCGTGTCACTGGGCGTCTTTCTTTTTTATAAATATATTCAGGTGCGTTAAATAATTAAGATCGCAACATCGACTTCGCGGGAATGATTTATACATATTTATCGGGATTAAAATAAATGACCCGTATGGCGCCGTGGACACCATGCAGGATAGCCGCTCAAATGGCCCAGAGCCCTGATTCTGCTGATTTATAAATGCATACATTGGGTCTCGGTCTCGTTTAAATAGTTTGACACATTTTGTGTGCGGAATGCGTGCAGTCTGAATGTGTGCGGAAATGTGTATTGCCCATGACACCTACAATATAGGGAATCCTATTGTGTGGCTATGTGTGTGGAGGGTTGTAAAGAAACTAAAACTATATGCGATTACTCATGTAAACCTGCCCTTATTTCACCTTGAGTAATTCATCCCTTGGATTTACATAAATCACTAACATCCAAAACTATTAAACCAGAATTTTAGTATAACATTAATGAATTTAACAAGTTGTTATTTTTCGACACGTGGGATGGTGTATAATTACATATCGTTATTATTCTGTTACCGTTAACGAGGCGTAGAGACATAGAGACCATTTGATTTATGCCTGATTTTAGGATATTTTGGACACTTTTTTTCTAATAAGAAATAACAATGCAAAAGCACTTTAATTACTTCTCCCGGTAGATGCCTATAGCTTTTTTACACATGTGTATCCTGTCACATCCTATGTTTAGTTAAAGACGACAACCGTAGATACTTTGATTTTTAATGACAAAAACTGGTTGAATAGGATCCGAAAGTGTAGATCGGTATGGAGTCAATAGTGAACTTCTTCACTGAGTTATTAACAAATAACACTCTGTTTACACATTAAGTTAAGACTAAAGTTTTCACCACAAATTTTAGCAATAAAAATTAAAATTGAATAATTTTCTTCTCAATCAAAGTTAAATTAGCAATTTTAAGGTATTCAACTACTTCATCTCTTCAGCAAGTCCTCTCCTTCCCTTTCTTTCTAGACTGGGAAAGCATGGGTTTGGCCTTTTATCTTACTGATGTCCATAAGCGACGTGAAGGCGGCGTATCCACCCATCATCATGTGGACTCGTCTGCTGGTTTGTTGGCTAATAACATAAAAAATCCTACTGGCAGTAAGGAAAACACGTATTTAATTGTTATTTAGTTATTATTATTATTTTTTAATTATAATCGTTAAATTTATAATACATTGATTGTTCATAACAGCATGTTTAATATTATTTGCTAGCTTACATGCTTAGGTACATACCTACACATTAGCAACATGAGGGTAACTTTATAATATGACAGAATTTCATTGTAAAGTAACAACTAACAAAGCTGCGCATGCGCTGATTTATCGCATATGATATCCTATCGCAGTGAAATTTTAAAAAGGCGTGAAAAAAGTTTTAGCGGTTATGGTGGCCTAGTAACATGCTACATTTCAGTTACAAAAATAGCATCAGTTTTGTAACTGAAAGGCGAAATAAACTTCGTCTATTTAAGACTTCTCTATATTACACACGTCTTTGTAGCTCGGATGGCTTGAGTTGGATGTCGATGAGTCATTTAGGTACGACTTATTATTTTACAATAGGTACGTAGTATACAGACCTACTAATTATTTAAAGTGTCCATTTATAATTTTAAATTGGAAGACACACGTTTGAGCTAAATTGTTTCAAATGTTGTCAACTTCACCTGTATATCTAATTTTACAATTATTTTTCAATTTGCATTATTATTCATATTCATTACGAACATTTTCAAAAATGCTAAAACTGAGTTGGGTTAAGAGTTAGTTCTGTTTTTTATTAATTTTTTATTTAATGGTTAATGGAAAACTAGAGTGGGTACCTAGATACTTGGGTACCCACATTTCACTGTTAAAATTTCAATAAGTTAGGCTCTACGTTTACAAGAACAAATTATGTAATAGGTATAGGTAGATACTCATTTCCTTTAAATAATGCTATAAAGCTTTAATTTAAATTTAAAACGAATTTAGGCAGACTACAGCCATTTTTACGAACAAAACGAACATAACTTTTCTCGTTCGGTTTTGTTACGTTGTAAGCATAAATTAGGACGCGCGCAATAATTGCTGACGGGCCTTCCATGATCCTCATTGGGAGATATAATATAGGCACACCCTTGAAGCGTGCCGTACCGCGTCGTGATCCGAGAAAAAACTACGACAACCCTTTGGACAAGCGAAGAATTCGCGTCGACCGCAACAAGAACAAATTGAGCGCGAACGCAAACTATTGTGCGGTACGATTTGCCGAGATAACTCCCGTGTCGAGGAGCGCGGGCGCCGTGCGTCCGTGCGCCGGACGTCCGTGCGCGGCGTGCGCCGGCGCGGTGGCGGCGCGCTGAACCCGCGAGATCCGTCTCAACCATTACCGGCCATCTTCAGCGCTGCGACCCTAGTCTTCGGTGTAAAAGAGCGATGTACGCGACGGTACAGACGTAACCCGTAGACGCGGTCGCACCGTAACTTCAGTGGTGGTGAGCGAGGGACGCGTCTCCGTTATAAGGGGGGGTCCCGGGCAGCGCGCGCTCAGTGTGCCCGAGTGTCCCGTGTTGCGTAAGCGCACTCCTGCAAGTGTACGTCCCACGTCTCGACCGATCCCGCACGCACTATCAAAACATGCAGCTCGTTGTCGCCACCTGTTTCTTGCTGTTCGCAGCCACCCTCGGGCCCGTCGCAGGTATGTCAATAATGTTATGTAATATCAGTTCAAGTTCATAGATTCTTATGAGACTTGATGATTCATATTGAGTAACAGTCTGTTAATGTTACAATATTTTTCTTCTCTTAAGTTTAGATTTAAAAAAAAGTTATCTTACATATCTACCTAAGTATAAATTTTATGGAAGAAAATATCATTATTCCATTCATTTTTTTAACATTTAAAATGTTATTTATAAAAGTAACAAAAAGTATAACTGCAAACTCCTGTTCAATGTCGAAAGCCTCCAATTTCACACGATATGTATGGGATACAACAATAATTCATGTATTGTACAAAGAAGAAGTGAGGTGGTTTGACCCGGTCCCACTCCTATTCGCGAGAACATCACAACAACGTAACCCCAATTGGCCGCGCCGGCATGCGGTAATCTAATTTGTGGTTGGTCTATTAAATCTGGACTACATGTACCAGTATCTATCAACACTGTATATCATACAATATTTACCTTAGGATGGTATTCCACTCATCCAATTCCTTTGATGCAAGTTGTATTGAACAAAGAAATTGGATGACTTCATTCAATTTATGAATAACAGTGATGAAAGGAGAACTGCAATTTTTGACCCAGACCCGACATGAAAGAAACATATCCCAGTTTTATTGTTATGTTGAGTATAACAAATATCTATTATTGTTATATTCGAAATAAGTGGCTAACAACATAATATTTCACTTTAAACTTTTTAATTTTTCATACTGAAAAGAAATGTTTAATATTTATTTGCACAAAAAACTTGTAAAATAAAATAATGATTGGATTATCCAGATGACCTAAAGTTCTAGTAAATAATAATACGTAACTATTACGGTAAGAACTCAAGATGCGGAATTTTTCCGAGCCGCCGCGGAAACGACATTGCACTAGGGCGCACGGCGCGGAGCTAAAACGCGTCGTGAGTTTTTAGTTTTCTTTTATTTTATAATTATACGTACTTATATTTTTAAACTTCAAGTAAGTTATATCAATCGAGTTGTTTCATCTAATCTTCGAAGGTAAAGAATAAAGGTACCATTAAAATCTGGGACCTTGTTAGTGAATTATAATATTAATTGCTCTAATGGAGATAAAGGTTTGGTGACTGTCTATATTTCCTATTTTTATTAAGTTTGGGTCATTCTAAATGGATACAATTGCTTTTCAGTGAAAAATAAATGGTTTTCAAATATATCGCCTGAGTAAAGTCACATAGCTATAAATAGTTGTTAGCCACTGTTATTTAAAATATTGTTACTATATTTTTGTTACATGTAATATAACAAAAAAACTGAGGTACTTTTCATTACTGTCGGGCCTGGGTAAATTTTCTATGGGCCATTGCAGTTCTCCTTTGATCAAAGATTTCGTTTCATTTTGTTTGTTTTGTTTTTTTTTATTTATTTATTTATTTATTTATTAATTTCAGTACACACAAACAATTACATTGATAAACAATACATATAGAAAGTTTAGCACTGGGGTGCTGCTTATTCCATACAGGAATCTCTTCCAGCAGACCCGTAAAGAGGAGAATTGCATTGGTAAAGCAAACTAGGCGTGTACTAAAATAAAATATATAAATATATGAATACATTGCATAATATAAACTTGCATAGGTAAATACATAGTATATACCAAATGTAATACATAACTTTATAACTATATACATATAAATATAATATATATAGAATAGGTATATAGGATGAGAAAAAAAAAAGTATTAATAACATATTTATATACATACTAATATTCGATGGTTACTGTGGTCAGTCACAGGAACGGAGATAATGTTCTTTTAACAGCGATTTAAATTTAGGCAGCGTTTTAGCGTCTCTTATGTTAGGCGGAAGGGAGTTCCATAATCTCACAGCCTGGACAGTAAAGGAATGGGAATAATAGCTGGATTTGTGAGGAGGAAATTTAAGTTTAGTTCTTAAACTGGACCTGCAAGGCATTTCTGTTGGACGAGCATAGGAGAATCTGTCACGTAGATAAGAAGGAGAGGTAGGGGAATTTTTTCTGTTCTGTTCCGAATTTTCTCAATGAGAATATTGGACAAAGATTTTGGATGAGTGAAATTCGCACTCGTCAAAGAAATTTGATGAAATCTTGGATATAGAAAATTGGACCAAGATATTTGACCAGTGGAATACCACCCTTAAACTTTAAAATTTGCCTACATCTAACATGAACATACGAGGTTCAACAGAATCTGTGTATAGTTTCCAAATATCAAATTAATAGTACCTATGTAGTTAATAAAACAGTGATAGCGGAATTGTTGGAATGTTGGGACTTTCGAATAGAGGCCTAAGAATGATACATGCATGTACCTTCCTGGAATATTAAAAATACGTGTTTGTTATAATTTGATTATCACTTACTTGCTTCGGTGAATGAAAATATCGTGAGAAAACTTGCACACCTGCCAATTCTTTACAATGTTCTCAGAGGTGTGTGAAGTCGTCTTATCTGCACAAGAGCTATCGTGGTGGTCTATGGCATAAGCTCTTCATATTCTAAGAGGAGATCCAACTTTAACAGTGGGAGAGTTGTGAATTTCGATGATAGTAAAAAAGCAAAACTTAACGTATTCTCTGAAATTATTTTAAACGTACCGTTAACATTTGTAAGGACATACATACAATAAGAATTCTAGAAATCTAAGAGTACCTACCTACTTGTGTAAGACAAAAGTCAGGATTTCTATCGTTTTAGGTGGACAAGATGTTAGCGTTAGTAATCGCCAGAAGAATTTTTGTACGATTAAATAGCTCAAATAATTAAATTAAGTGAAAATGCATAAAAATGTAAACACATAATGTAATTTTATTATTTCTTCGAATTTATTGTGGTTCACAGATTTAAAGTGGTTAAAGATTTATTAAAGTTAATTTTTCTTCTCTGGCAATTTTTATTACTGCTGATGAACTGATCGCTGAAAAAGTTAACATAATATAGATTCATAAAGGTAAAGAATTAAAATTAAATCATTCTTCTCTATAAAACGAAAACAAAATTAGAAATTAGCCTTTACGGTACCCTTTGTTCTTTACCTTCGTATTGCTCTAACCTCAACGACAGACTAACGATTACACATATACATACTTAAATAGAAATAACATCAGTCAGAAACTTGCCTGAAACTGACATTAAAATTCGTATTGTTGCTTAAAATATATGCTAATAACTATTTCTGCTATTTCTTCAAGAACCATAAGATAACATTGCAATGCATTGTCTAATTTTTATTTATTTAGGTAACCATTCTAGATAACCATTTTCACTGACATCATCTTTCGGGAATGAATAGGGTATATGCATGATTTTTTTTTATTGTTTCTAACGTTTATGTGAATTTAATACCGTAAAAATATATATTCTTGACGAAAAAGTCAACAAGTTGTTTTAAATTCAATAGGTATTTAAAACTGCAATGACATATTGCTGATTTAAACGCCACCATCTTCCCGCGCCTAGCTTTGACGTCATCATTCTATGAAGTCTATGGAGGGTGGGTTCCACTTACAACCAAAACGCTCGACAAACGCTCTTTTTATATCGAAAAATAAAAATTTTGGGCGTTTTATTTGTACTAAGCGGAACGCACCTTCCATAGACTCCATAGAAAGATGACGTCAAGGTTCATGTTTTTAATGAACGAAGACGTCACTTCCTTTTTAACAATTTTAAAATACAGAATATGAGGTTATGAAAGAGGTCTTCTGAAATTAATACTTAATAAAGAGATAGGTATACATAATTATTGAAAGTTTTATATTGAATAAAGCATATTCATTAGCATTAAATAAAACATAATTATGTATACAGCAAATGGCACAACAAAATGATCTATTATAAACTTCATTGGTAGATAAACGAAAGGATGTGTTTATGAAAACAATATTCCTCTATTATAACATCTACTGAAAATATTATTAAACAACCTACTTGTTTTGCGACAACACGTCATTTTATGTGATTGAAAATTATGAGTAACTAGAAAACCTGACCTCTCTTCGCATAGGTGTGGGTATTCTTTTATTCTTAATAGGTGCTAAGGTGTTAAGGTAAAACTTAGCCATCAGCTAAAAAAATTGAACAAATATTTACTTTAGACGGCAAATTTAAAAATTGAAGTATCTTTTTATTTTTGAACCAAATGAAATAAAAGATACCTCACGTTATGTTATCGAGATAAGTGGGATCACATATCATCGATCTTACATCGACTTTACATCAATGGATCAAACACACAGACAAAAATATCAAAAAGTTGTAAAAAAAATACAGCGCTAATAAATACCCCAACTCCAACGACAAAAAGATAATATTATTTACTAAATATTGATCAAGTTAACATATTCATTAGGTTAATATTATTTAGAAAACACATTTAATAATACAATTTTTGTGTAAAACAGAAATAATTAAGTGTTTTTTCACGAACTTTCTTCCTAGCTTATCGTTTCTGCTTTTCTACCTTATAGAAAACACAAACAACCTTTACTCTACTATAGTATAATCAAAATTATATCAATACGAAGTATATCGGAATCATTCAAAAACAATTTCAAACAGTCGCAACAACGATAACTAAGATGATTTACAACCGACGATCGTTAAAAAGCTCCATGAATCGAATCCCACACGAAAAAGCAAAACGCACGTAGCGCTATTGATTTCATCGGAATGCGATAAAAATTGTTGTGGCTCTAACGCGTTAACAGTTTAAGGTTGTTGTGACCCAAGGGTCCCCGACCTTCATTGTTCAGCCTCCATTATAGTGCAATGACTGCTGAGTGCTGCGCCGACAACTTACATTATTTTTAATTACGCCACCCGAGCGATGGAATATTCTATTTCCGGAAGATTAAGTTTAGCGTTAGCGAAACCCGAGTGCTGTAAACTCGTTTTTCATCACCCCTATTCGAAAAAGACGACTTGGTTCGGACATAAGGGGTTCCAAAGTTGCTGTTTTCTATTCAGCGGGCCGGAATGAATTTTCATACAACTTTTCCTGCCGGCTAGATCTTTTCCGTCCTATTTTGAATTTAGAACATTTTAGTATTTTGCGCTAAAGAAATCGAACACAAATATTGTTTGAATAAAGAATGTCTGGTTCGACGCGAGGGCCCCGCCAGCTGAATAATAAAAAAAGAAATCAAATTAAGATCGCTCGAACTATTTCCCGCGTTTTCGTGCATTTTTACGTATTGTTAGAAATTTTGTTTTGTTTTGAAAAAATGAGTTCTTCCAACGATAGTGAAAGTATCCTCCTGATAGTATAAAAACTGAAGCGAGTAATGTGATGAATAGTTTATTACCTGCGAAATCCCGGGAAAAATATTTGAAAGCCTATGATATTTTTTTGGAATGGAGAAATGCAAGAGGCGCCAAGAATTTTTCAGAAACTGTGTTTTTGGCGTACTTCCAGAACTTAGCCAAAACTAAAAAACCTTCCACCCTTTGGAGTATCTACTCAATGCTTAAATCAACAGTCAGTTCTAATAACGATATAAAACTGGACACATATTCGAAATTAATAGCATATCTGAAGAGGATGTCTGATGGATTTAAACCTAAAAAATCCAAAGTGTTCACAGTCAAAAATGTGGAGACTTTTCTTAATGAGGCACCCGACGAAATCTTTCTTGCCGTAAAAGTAAGTAACTATGTATATGGTGGAGTGGACTATTATAGTAAAATATAGCCATAGTGTTTTAAATAGCTGAATAATAAAAAAAGAAATCAAATTAAGATTTCGTTTTCAAATTAAAATTAAGTTTTCGTGCATTTTTACGTATTATTTTCTATTATTTTCTATTATATATGTATATTATTTTCTCATAGTGGGTGATGAAAAGTAGAGTGTATCACTCGGGTGCAAGTATATTTTTGGCTCGGGCGACGTACTTTGAATCCCTCGCTACGTTCGGGATTCTACTAAAGAATCCCTCGCTACGCTCGGGATTCTACTCTAGAATCCCTCACTTCGCTCTGGATTCAAAAAACGCCCTCGCCGAAAAAATATTACTTTGCACCCTTGTCATACAATCTACTATTGTTGTGCTGTAAAACTTTGCATTACAAGTCTTACATTTATTTCGTTCAGATTAGTGCAATAAACTTAAATGTTAGAATTGCTCTATCTTAGTGATGTCGCCTGGTAACTTACATTTGTCATAGTATTTATTTGAATTTTTGTAATGCTTTGAGATACAAACACTTATACTAGCATTATTCTTTCAAGAGATATCGAACATTTGGGCATTGTGGTGACATAGAAGTAGCTTTATCACCAAAGGATGTTGTGTTCGCACAGCGACAGAAAACTTAAAGACATGAGTCGGTGAAGGGGAATACGCTTACGAACGTCTGTACGATACTATATTATCGAAAAAGACACAGCCCACTATTGACTCAAGTGCAGTTGTAAGTTGTGACTGAGGAATGTGACCTCAAAAGTGCAGAACAATAACTAGTGCTTGCAATAGTCCACAAGTTCAAGTTAAAATAAGGTGAGGCTTTGTTGGTAAACAGCGCCGATTTGCACAACAATTTTGACTAAAGTTCCACTTCCTCCTACCCTTATTCGATCATAAAGTTGAAACTTTAAAAATCTTAAACATCAATTGATATTATTGGATACCATATTTAATGATTTATTATTTTTAGTTTATTAAAACAGTTTTTGTAAATACTACTCTCTTATACATATTCCTGTAACTTACCTTTATTCGTCGAATTGTGGCCATAAACGGGCATTGAGTCTTGACAAAGTGGCTACTACAACCAATGGAAATTATATGTATAATATTGTGCAATCCATTTAAATCACAGTCCTTTTTCAAGTGCCTACAGGGTTGACTATTACATCCTTGAATCGAAAATACATACAATGCGACAGATAATACTAGCCGAGTCCACCATCCCTTGTTCGGCCCATGGTCTGTGGCAAAGGAAATTCTATTTATTCAAATAGAAGATATTAACGTGTGTATCACAGATATGTCTTTATTATACATACCTACTTAAATACCTACTTGTGTTTAGCTTTTTAAGAGCTTAAGAACAAATTAAAAGACAATATTGTTACTTAACTTCTCAAAAAATGTTAGCTTAGGATTTATGCGTTATATCTCTATCTATCAATAAATAAAATGTAACTGTAAATTATTATTAAGTAATATTTATTTATTAACGTTATGGAAACCTTATGGGTATTTTTTCATAGCTTTTGTTAATTTCAAAAACGGGTTAATTGATCTGAATTTTCAGTTATAGTATACTTGGGGTAACATTATACGATTAAATTCTATCAGTTCACAAATAAAAAGGACATTTAAATTTAAATGGTCCCGCCTGAATACTTTAAACTTTACATTAAATACCCATTTCAAATTAAAAAAAATGTCAACTCTATTGGCCGGCAATGTCGCTTCATTTTTCTGGCGAGACATGAAACTTACAGCATTGCTGTGAAGTAATAGAATTAAGTATAACTGCTAACTGCAAAAATAATTATCACGGTAACCCGTCGTACATTTTTTACAAGTCTGTTTTCGCAGGTAATTAATTAAAGTTCACTAACCATTTCAGTTAACATATTTCAAGATGCATGGAATTACAGCATCAACAGTACTTTATAGCAAAGTGGTGTTTCGACAAGTTAATTTGGAAACTTTGTAATGATTAAAATAAACTTATAGAATGAGATTTTATAATGGTTGACATTAAAGAAATATTACATTTGAACACCGCACATTTTTTACGGTACAAACATCCATTATCATTAGGCACGCTTTGATTTCGATTGCTTTGATTTGGCTGCTACAAAAAACCCGGTGGTGTAAAGCCACTCGTCTTCCCGTCTCTATTTATGATTTGACACCGTAAATGCATAGATAATGGCGGTCGGTGTTCGTCTCGGCCAAATTATCAAAAGTCAACGACACTAGGGTCGTGAGCGACTATTTATTGGAGTGCAACGAATCACTCCACCGCGCCAGTAGTCGGAGGTGGAGTTCACGAGATCTAAAACGATTTGCTGCAATCAACATAGCCTGGAGCGATTCCGCTAATGAGCCGTATCCGCGATTATCGGACAGGTTATCGACTGCTCCGGTAAAAACCGTGGAACGGAAGTGACTTGAGAAAAAAATAGCGAGGGGTGAGGAGGGAGCGACAGGTGCGGGGTTCAATAACCGTCGCCTAGTCGCCGCGGAAGGACTGGCCGGCCGCTTCCATGGAATAACTTTATCGCTTATCTATACACAGCATTGATTAGTCCGAGCACGGCTACCACACCATACTACGAGTATGTGACGTAAACTTCAAAAAATAGAACAACTTTTTTGCTCGAACCCGTATATAATTTTTAATTACGTTCACGCATGTAGAAGACTCTTTTAAAGCTTTTTGTTTGTTACACTGAATAGTAATCCCAAATTATTTATGGTTGTTAAAACTTATTCATATTTACATTTCAATTTATTTTTTACACATTGAAAAAACTTTCGAGCGATATAAATAGGGATGTAAGTAATTTATGTCGGACGGATATATCGGATAGGCAACTGACTTGTGTTACATAAAAATAAGCTTAGTTATTAAGAGCAAAAGTATAATAAGATAATACACATAAATTTTAATAATTCCATGAACCGCAGGGTTTCAGCCCAAGTTGAAATATTAAGTTGGCTTAATGTTCGGATCGATCGACGCCGAAAGGATCTAAGTTTTATATATTGTCATCACTTATTTTAAATCATTTTTTGTCGTTAGTAATCTATGGCCGGAACTTTTGATTTTAAAATACATTTCTTTTTCATTTCAAAATCAGTCCATAAAACATTAAAAAGCTTATAAGGGCAACTTTTAAGCCTCATTAACATTTGTGGGCCAAGATTTATTCTAATTATTTATCTAACAAGCGAGAATTAAGGACACTGGACCTCACGTACTTTGCATTCTATCGTGTTCTGTTAGCCAGACGATATAATAATTTTACGCAAGATTCTTTAACAGCCATTCTCATTAGTCTTTTAAGAGATTTTATGGTACCTAAGTTTTAGCTTTACATTTTGAAGGCGCGTCCAAATCCCAATCCTTTACTGTTAATTGTCTGTTTCTTAGCCATTTTCAAGTCGCTATAGGCATCTTTGCTCTTTCCCTGGATGCCAAAGCAACTAAGCTGTTCCTTTTGTAAACATTGAGCATTAACCATTGGCCCAAGTTAGAATTACAATCCCGGTAACAAAACGTGAATAAATCTAACGATTTATGTTCGTATTTAAATGTAATGCGACCTTCGAGCCTACAGGAACCTAACTATAAATTTAACAGGATTATTAGCACTCGCGAACGTTTGTTTGCCTCGTTGGGGAGATCGGGCCGCATCGGGTTTGATTACTAAAAATAGTCCGGCTGGTGCATTCCTGGCCTCGCCTCGCGGGGTGAGCGAGGCGGCATGCGGCAGGAGCGGGTTGCACGCGGCAAGGTGAGGCGCGTCGTCCTTCACTCGTCTCCTCGCTTCGTTCTTTCGCCATTATCTCGATCCCTTTTTTGCGTTTCGATCGTTATCCGACCGCGAACAATCCGATCGGTGTTCCCACGGACGGCGGCAATCAACAAGTTTCGATAGAACTTCAAATTACGCGTTTTTACGCTACACCGAATTGGAATAATTGGAGCATAATTTGTTGCTTCTTTTGAATCATCGATTATGTTCCGTGCAATTTGCCGGAAGCTTCAGTCTAGTCACGTATAAGTGCTATTGGTTGTATAAGATAGCCCGAAGTAACACTGTTTTCTTACATTTTTTGCGATATCTACGATTACTTGTAATATCTAGGTTACTGAACCTTGGAATATTACTCGAAGATTTGACCACAATTATACATTTCTCGGAAAACACAATCGAAGATAAAGCTTCAACGCAAAATTATTATTTGGTAATAAGTAATATTAGTCCATTAAATCGATTAGGGTGTGTGATCGACATCGCGGAATGCTGTTTGACCATGAAATCATGGACACCTTGTCCTTGCAGCGTGTTGACGGAGTTAACGTAATGTTCAAGTGCAGGCGAGGGCGGTTGCCGCGACCGATACCAGTGCGCGCGACTGGTTTGCATTATGTAACGCGTCTAGGGTTAACACTGCGGAAAATCAGCGTATCTTGAAATTGTTGAGGTTATTAAGTCGTTGTCAATACAAGTGAAATAAATAATCAATTTGCTCATAATTTTTAAATGAACAGCCTTATTTATTACAGAATGGTTTAACCGTTATTCGTTCAAAATCGCTGTGAACGATGTGAACATACGGAGCGATTCTATTTTTTTAATATTGAGCATGAGATTGAGTATCCGATAGATCCCGATCCCGACCGTTTGCCATCCCTATATGCACCGCCACAGCCAACCGCGCCGGCGCGACATATAGCCTCCACACCGGCGCCAACATGCGAGCACTGCCACTCACACCACTATAAAAAGGAATACTTGTTATAGGGATATTTGTTTGCAATTAACATACGCGGGAATTCTAACCTATCTTCGGAATATTTAACCGGCCATTGACGTTCGTATTGACGTTCTGTTTACCTGAACGTAATATTACGACAGATAGAGTCCGGTTACTTCATTGTAAATCGTAATCTGATCCTTTGTCAGATTTTTAACTGCTTTTCGATGAAGACGAAAAGACGCGGACCACCCTACAGGGGTTGATCCTTGTTAGCTACCTACTTTGTCCAAACATTTGATTTTTAACTGCACTCAGTAGATATATTTATTTTTGTTTCATATTTGATAAAAGCTGTTTCAATTTCTTGAACCGATTTTTATTAAATTTTGCATTTGTAATCTCAGATTGAGCAATGTCGAATTAGAGCCTTTGTTTGATATTTATAAAAAATGTTTCATCTAAAATGTTATCATTAACGTTATTGCATTTTTTCGTATTCTCGTATCCTACCGTGGACATGTAAATTTTGTACATTTGGAACTATTCAAATTGGCTACGCTGCTCTTACTTGACGGAAAAATCGAAATATTAAATTGTATGAGCGAAATAACACAAATGTTTTAGAGCACCATCAACACATCACTATCGATTCAATTGGATCGCAATATCGGTGTTCAAAATACAAATCATATTAAAAAGTGTGCCAACCCCGGTTAGTGAAGTTTAAAATGATTTATTTTTACCCATGAATTACAATTAAGTCTGTCATTCTTTAACAAACTCGATCTTTGTACATTTTGAACGAATAACGGTTTTACAATAACATGCAGTTGCATCCAGGATAAACGTATCTATAGTGGAAGTCGTAAGATCAGCATTTCAAGAAGTGGATGGCCTGAAGCTTGTCGAGGCGAGAGGATCCGCGACTAGAAATACTATTTATAGAGCCAGTGTGAAGTCGGCGACCGGTTAAGCAATGTGCACCCTGCGTTGCGTAGCACCATCCACTTAATGTCTTATTTTAAATCCGCCTCATAACCCGTACGCTGTACGGAACGAATCACTTAAGCGTTAGTAATTTTTAATTACGATTCCTCAAGCCGCATTCCGTTTCAGTTATCATATAATGATTCGCTTGTTTGATCAACTTAACTTCAGTTTAATAACGACCGTTCGTAGGGTGACCGTCGACTGATGAATATTTAAATGAGGCAATTATAATTAGACCTAAGATGATTGTAAAATCGTAATTATTTATGTATGTACAACAGGGAATGCAATTACTCGTTGAGGCGTTACAACTTCCACTTTTATACCCATATAAGGGCCGTATGTGTTGGGGTTAATAATTGCAAAACATTTGATCAATTACGCTTAAACAGCAAGAACTTACTCTCGTTAACTCATTTTTTACATTTAATCACTGTGGGGTTGCTGCGTAAATTTGTAATTATTATGCTGTAGATGGCTTCTTTTACTTTCAACGCATTTATAATTAGCGTAAATCAAATCGTTTGGAGCATAGTCGTGCTTATTATGGTCAGAAAAAAATGACCGTGGTTATAAGTATAATTGGCGTAACCGTGCCGTGCTACGAACTATACCAACGGTCTTAGCGAATTTTATCACATACATTTCTAATGAGTACAAACAAAGATACTTGTTGTATAATAAAATTAAAATTAAAAATTTATGATTAAACATTTTAGGGACGTTTTTAGGAGGGTGCTAATTGTTAACCGTTAGGTTTGAACTTGGTGGTGCAGAACCCTGCAACCTGCAGCAAGGTATATGTATGTCACTAGCACCTTATGCCTCACCCATTGTTCTGTTCTGTAGGGTGCACCAAAAGCAAGAGAGGTTTTCACTGATTTGACATTCACTGCAATTTCAGAAATAATTCTGTGGACTTCAAACATAAGGCAACAATATTTCTTTATTAACAACATTTCGAACAGACTCAATACCTACCGCAAAAAGCAGAATTAGAATCAGAATCAATTTATTGTGGAATTCGGGTACATTCAGGTCTTATGTCAATACTAGTAAACCCGCCCTCGCTTCGCTTCGGGTAACCAGTCCCTTCAAAAATCTCTATAAATTTTAACAAATTATGTTATTCCGATGTCTAAGCTATATTACTGCAAAGTTTCATGAAAATCCGTTCAGTAGTTTTTGCGTGAAAGAGCAACAAACACACACACACTCACATACATCCTTACAAACTTTCGCATTTATAATATTTATGTCAATATAGTACTATTTAATCGTATGTAACATCAGTCAATCAGTTTCCGTTTGCGTCACAAAACGACAAATCGGACGTAGATTATTCAAAGTTACATGTGAGCGCTACGCCACAAGAAATTTAGATGCGGCGGGTCTATGATAGCGTCTCGACGGCCGTTCCTCGAGTCGGCGAGGGTCTCGTCATTAGTATTCGTTTACAAAACGTCCCGTGCCGGAATCTCGTCGTCGCGTAATAATAAATAAACCCAACTTCCTTCCATTCACTCTTGAATGGTAATATAACATGAATTTTGTGACCGGATTTACGGTCGCGGTTACGAGGTGCTTTTTTATATCAATTGCTATATTGGTTGTACTCGTTTCGTAGGTTCTTTAGTAAGCTATCTATGTCGTAGGCGGTAACGTTTCGAAGTTGCATTGAAGCCCATATGGAAAGTGAATACTTACTAGTAATGAGGGTAACCGTTTTTGTGCTCACCAGTTGGCGCCACTGCAGAGGGCGGTCATGCTGTCAAAGCCCGCCCATACATAAACAGTGACAAATGAAATTCAGACAAGCGAAAAGTGACAGACAGACCTCCCTTTTCACTAGCGCCTCTAGCGGAAAATTCACACGCGGTTACCCTCATTATACCTACATTCCGTCCAAACTTCAGCTAACTTTAAAAAATTACGGTACCTAAATCCTAAAGTCAATCAGCTCTATATTTATAAAGCGATAATTAATAGAAGAAAAATTACACATTTGACTAATTACTCACATAAATATACAATAAATGATATATCATAATTTATAACATACCCGATGTTTAATTCAAGCTGGTCGCGAATGTAACTTGCAAATGAAAATCGCAATGTTTAATATGAGTGTCACCTTCGCGATGCGTCATTTTGCAAAGAGTGTCAGGCAAGCCGTTAGCGTCCGGTCGGGTGGATGAACGGCCGGATATCCGGCTGGCTTTGGCCGACACTGATCTGCATCAAACTGCACTTTGACCTGGACTGAAAGGACCTTGAACGAAAGGCTTAGAGACTTCGGGAGTAAAGAAACTTCTTGTCATTTACACTCTAGCACTTAGGATGCGTAAAATTGCGTAATATTATTTTTAATTAAATTGTTTTAAGGGTATAGGACTTTTCCGATATTATGGTTAATAATAAAACATGTTTTTCGCAGTATTATAATTATTGATACCTTAGCTATGTTTTGTACTGTAAAGTAAAGTGTGAAAAGAGGCGGCCATTTGTAAAATGTTTAAAAAAAATTACAATGTAAATTAATTGTAATTTTCAAAAGGTAATATTTTACAAATTATACAGAATAATATTTCAAACAGAAATATCTGAAGAAGTTGTAAAATATTAGCATCTCCTAGCAAATGACTTTGTGAAGTACTTAAATTGTGTGCTAATTGATAGTCGTCTTTACATGCGGGACGTAAATGTAGAGTTACATAATTCATATTTCTCTAGATTGTTTTGTAATTAGACAGGTGGCGTTGACTCTTCAATTTGCGAGTTGTATAATTAAATACATGAATTCCAATAAGAAAATAAACTTAATTATTGACGTTAACACAATCCATGATGGTATACAGAAACTACAATTTTCTGTTAACATTTATAGCTTATGCTACACATACCCTTAACTTCCTAAGCATTGGGTTGAAACACGTGTTGGTGCTGGTGTGTGTATTGGTATGTACTTATTTATGTGTTGTAAATGCATATTTTCTTTGTAAGAAGGAGTTAGTTTCCAATGTCAATTTCCAATAATGTCCAAAGCTAGCCATACGCGATATTAACATTTTCACGCTCGTCGCGGATTGTTGCAAAGTAGGTGAATTTATACCCAAGTCTCCAAGAATATTGATTGGACCACACCCGTTACAAACAATTTATTATCTGTGCTCACAGTTCAATTTAGCCTGTAAACAAAACTTACTTCATTTTAAATTCTCACCGTCAATCTGCAATATGTCTTAACAACAGGGGCGGAAAGCTGTCATTTATGTGGGATGCAATAAAAATGAACTATATATCGACCACAAACACAGTGTAAACACAATTTTCTTATTTTAAACTGTGGAAAGCGTATGAAGGATGTCGAATGGGGTACGTTATCGTGTCGTCTCGTCTCGGTGGCGGGACCTGCCCATCAGTATGCGGAACGCGCGCCCGCGAGACGTGACCCGCGTCTCGAGTCCCGACCCGTTCCCGCTCTTACCTTAGGAAGCGTCCACACGGAGCCTTGCGTTGACGCGAGCGCTGTCGTTGCGTCTTGCACATAGGGATAACCAAAGTGTTTACACGGTGCGGTCCGTTAACGCGGAATGATCAAACTCTCCGACAAACGCAACGAGCCGTGTGATCCCGCCCTAACATACCGTCACCTGCACCAACACAACCCGACAATATCACTCCCAGAGTCCTGCACTCGTGTCTACACGTATAAAACTCTTACTGATGTCTCTGTAAATAGAAGTTACAGACATAGATATTTAAGATAGGTACCTATCGACTTTTGGATATTGAACTTTTAGATCGATTTATATATTTCCCAATAAATTCAATAAAAATGATTTATTATCCGTTGGTTTGCTGTCTTGTCTGATTATTATCAGAAAACAATAGTTTTATTTTCTATTTTTAAGTGAATGTGTATTATTTATGTCGGTAATTAAAAGCATATAAAGTTATAATTAATTAATACCTATATATACTTCATAACAAATTTTCATGAAATCGATGCCCCATGGCAACTTTCTTCTAAATGTTTACAATAAATACTCGTAATAACGTATAGGGTAGGTATATAAGCGTTATTTTTTTACATAGCCCCACACTGGGATCCCCTTATAACAACATACTAGACAAGAACACACTTCGATACCGTGAACAGAATTTTAAACACCACAAATTTCCACCTAGCCGGGAATCGAACTGAGGACCTTTGGAACGGTGGCTTTGGTAACCATTGCGCCATTCGGGTCGTCAAATAGATAACGGCTTTATTGTTTAGTAATCTGATACCGTAGTCCTGAACTTCGAATAGCGACGTAACAAAAAAGCAAGCAAAGAAAGATGAGCAGACAACTTTTTTACTCTTGAAGATCTCGTGTGGTGACATTGCTTCGAATGGTTACATAGTAAAACTGTCAATTCTCTGTATCCATTGACCAGCCACTAGCCAGTGTTTTTGTGAGACACTGTTCCCAGTACGAGGCAACAACATTGTATCAAAAAAAAAAAACGCTCACAAGATACTTTTTCCATCGCCAGCTCTTCTCCACTTTCTAAACGTTCTTAACGATCGTACTCAAAGGATTTATTGCTACTTATTTTGTGTTATTGCATCGAAATGCACTACGTTTGTTGTGGAAGGAACTGGTAGACATTTATTGCATAGTTGTTGGAGATCGATGCCAAACCGAGATGCGTACGCTCTGACAGTTGAAGCATGTTGATCGGTGAGCTCTTTTGTCATTGTTGTATAGTACAGAGAATGAACAGCTTACATTTAAAAATACTCAAGTTACATCATTGTGATAAATAGATTCGGTTTTAGTTTATAAAATATTTTTTGTGGCTGCAAAAGCTATAAGACTGCATTTGAATTTTTATGGTAACATATTATCAAAACACTAAGAGTAAAGAACATTAATGAAATGTTCCGAAATTTTCTAATATAATACGTTTCTTTGTTTGAACAAAAGAGATTATATGGTAAAATGTGTGAAACAAAACATGTCTATCCTTATAGCAAAATTGGTAGGTATATAACCGATTTGGCCTAGCAAGCAAAATGAATGAACCGAGTACAAAGAAAACACACTATCTGCAATAGATATAGATAAGAGGGCACATCGTCTGCATATTGGTTTTTGATGCAAAAACATCGTCCAGGGTTCGCGACAATCAGCATTGAGAAGTTATAAAACGTGAAAGCGAAGTGGTCGAGTAATGCGCATCATTGTTTATGCATAAGTATGCATTATGCATGAGTTCTGTTCGCACAGACCTCCTCTAATAGCTCGAGAAGCCCAGTAGTTAAACTTGGCTATTCATGCCTTCCAACCTTCAGTCACAATTATGCCTACATTACATCAAATTATACGAACGAAGTTCTAGCTTTTATCTGTAAACCTAGCAGTGGCAGGACTGCTGATGCAACGTTAGATTGACCAGAGATAAGTATTTGTAACATTTGAGAAATTTCCAAAGCTATGTCATTAAAAAAAAGATAAGAAGAAGACAATAAGGATAAGTGATAAGAAATAAAATTACATCATTGTAGGTACCTTGCTCTGTCATTGTAGGTGATCTTGTTCTGAAAAACAGCTTTTATCACGAACAGAAGAAGTTTTCTCGAAACATACGTAATTATCGTAATTGATGTAATCGATAATTTATCGTCTTTTGGTATCATAACCGGTATTTCTCCAACCAATTGAGATTTTTCGCTGAGTGACAGCGCGTTTATACATCACTCACGTGTATAGTTCTCGGGATCAAAATCCCCATCAATCTTCTGATTTATTGGCCATACCCACTCGGTAGTATGTAAATCTGACGGCGACCACGCTGTTAATTTTCCGTGTCTTTCAACGTTCGCCCGACACCGAACAGGATGCACTTAATTGCGTTTTATTAATCGTCCTATGGATAGTTATTAATCAAACTCAGCGGGATCACACACGCTATATAAGTAGTCGATGTATGTCACGATGCATCGGGAATCCACTCATCTTCGACCCCTAGATATATTCGAATAAGATCTCAATAACACTATACATCAAGTCAAGCAGCGATAAAATGATCGAATGTATCATGTCATGCGAAAGATTATCTCGATCATATGAACGATTCATTCAAAAAGTGTTACTGAATATTTCTGTCAAAATCCATTTCTTTTGAGCATTGATTGAACTGGTCACAAATAAAGTCTTCAGAAAAAAACCAAACGGTAATATTTGAATAGCTCTAAATAAATACTTTTGCAATCTTCGTGCAGTCTGTGGGCGGCCAACAACAAAATGTCACGTCGGATTATTCTGATACGAGAAGTGATTTAAAAAACAAAACTAGAGATCATCACTATTGTGTCGTGGCTATCAGCTTAAAATGCTTTAGCTGGGTTTACGTAGGTATGCATTGCTGTCACAGCCCTGTCTGGTCTTTTATTCATTTGTAGGCGGATAGGTTTTCCTTTTGTAGTACTGTCTGTGGCCCGGAGTCGGCGAGTTCGAGCGCTCCGTTCATGTTTCTTAAAACGAATGACAATGCACTTCCATCGGTGTAATGACCGAAGATCGGTGCCCGCACTCGCTCTTCACCTTCTATATCTACGAGTTCCTACACAAGCTATACCCATTCACTCTACAAATCCTGTACCCTTTCAGAAAATAGATATTAAATACCTCCTCACGACTGCTTGTCTATCCACTACAAGAAACTTAATACCGGTATGGCATGTAATATGAAATATATCTAAACGTGAATAATTTAGGTCCATGAAGTAATATTATATGAGACTTTATAAATTAATAACGGTATGAATTTGAACCGTCATTCCAATGTATTCAAAATAATTTATATTAATCAGTAAAACGACAGAGAATAATTTTACAAGTATATTGATAAAGGGAAAAGACCCTACCATAATTTAAATACTGTAAAACTTAATGGTTTACAATGTTACCATCGTATTGAAGCCTTTTCAGGGTGTTAGTTCCACTGATGACGTTGTTAAAAAATTATCTCTACGCGGGCCAAAGCAGCGTGAAATAGCTAGTTTTTAATACAGTACCTATAAACTCTGTATAATTTCGTTATTGTATTATATATATTGTAGTATATAAAGTAGTTGTTGTACTTGTAATTTAAAAGTTATGTCAAAGACATTCTCATGAAAAACTGTGATTTTTGTGAACAAGCAGAGGAGCTCCTCAATGTTTTGTGGTTAACGTCCCATACCTATAGACTTTAGTACCATTAAAGAAATCACCAAGGGGTTGTCCGCCAAGAAAGAAGGAAGATGAAAATGCGTGGACACGAGTTTGATATTGCCGTTACTATCTTCAATTCTTAGAAGGCGAAAATAGACTGGTTTTTCCAAGTTATTTTCAAATTCTTCCCGGGGCTTAACGTGATTTTCCTCAAACAGCGGTACAAACAGACAAATAGACAATAATTAAAAAGAGATTTTCATCTACCATTTAGATACACATATACATGGTATAATGCAAAATCGTCCTTGGAGCTTTATCAAAAGCATAAATCTATGCAGTTTTATTTTTAAAGCGTCGAAGATTATTCCAACGAAATGATGATAGCTTAAAATGATGTTGGTATTATTTGATTTTACCAGGATTATTTTCAATACATTAAGCAATTATTGCGTATCAAAGGCAGTGGTAAACCGCAACAGGAGCTGAGCTTTGTATTTAATTAGGCACGTAGGGAAGAATGGGGGATAGACCGCAAAATATAATGCGATCAATCTTTGTAATATAAAAATACTAGCTGACCCGGCAAACGTTGTTTTGCCATATAAGTAAGGAATAATGCTGTAGTGCTTAAAATCGCTTCGAAAATTAGCTATTATTTGCCGTAAAAAGTAAATGACAAAAAATGGTTTTGTGGGATATCGATAAGAGATAGACATATACCATCGCGGACTTTTCTGTAGACCTTTTCAAGGTGTACAATACTTAGTACATTATTTTTATAAATCCTGTAAGGTTAAGCCTGCGTACGCAATGTAAGCGGCAAGAAATGTAAGAATTTACGACACCACATTAGAAACCCTGAAAATAACAGTATTTCTCCATTATTTAATAGATGTTATTATACATAAAAACCTTCCTCTTGAATCACTCTACCTATCACTAAAATCCGTTGCGTAATTTTAAAGATTTAAGCATACAGACAAACAAACAGACAAAAATAGCGACTTTGTTTTATACTATGTAGTGAAGTCGGGTTTTCCTTCCTGACGCTATAACTCCAGAACGCACGAACCGATTTCCACGGTTTTGCATTCGTTGGAAAGATCTCGGGCTCCGTGAGGTTTGTAGCAAACAAAATTTAGGGAAAATTTCAACAGAAAAGGAGGAAAATAGGGAAAATCATTTTTCACCTACAGCGCCATCTCTGATACATAGCATGTACTACAAACCAAAATTTTATTCCTTTTCAAATATAAAACAAACAAAAAAATTCTTTAATCCCCAAACGAAATGTTACAAAAAACGAAGCCATCTGGTGGCGAAACGGAGTTCGCCGGGTTTGCTAGTTCTATAATAAATATAATGGTACTTGTACTTTACAATAATACCTATAATACTTTACAATACAACTGTAACAGACCGATATCTGTGCATTTTTTGTCTATTCGTTATGCAAACAAACTCGCAAAGTTTGTTTTTGCGTTTTCCCCCACTAATATCAAAGATTATCAATTAGATGTATTATCAATGTAGATGTAGATGTAGTGATGTAATGTAGTGAGCTTGAGGGCAAGGCAGCTGTTTGTTCGCATTTAATCGGTTCATAAATAAATAAAACATATCGATTTCAGATCAGTCTTAACATTTTTTCTCAATCTGTCTCTCATTTCTCATTCTCAACGGTGTTTTAACGTTACAAAAACACCACAATAAAACTAAAGTAGATACATGTAGTCCATTGTCATTAAACAATGCGTGTGTCATTATAATAATGGCATTGATGATCATAATAAAGCGGCGAGGTATATCATGTACTGTAAATATTTCCATAACGGTATGGAATCCACAGTAATGGTCTGCTCAATTACTCTACTACACAATCGACATAAGCATAGTAAACAAACTGGCCGTTTATTTCAAAATGAAATTCAACGTACATACTCGTAGATTTTAATGTCTTAAAGTAAGATTGATGATGGCATTTCTAAAATCTACAAGGTCTCTCCGTGGCGTAAACGTGAGTTAACGCCTTTTGAAGTGCGGAGGAGTGATGTTTGTCCATCAAATCGGCCCACATTGATCGTGTTGAATGAGAGAATGCGACATTTCTCGGGGTCATATTCATTTTTGTGAGCACCATTCATTGCGCGTCCCTCCCACTTCGCATCATTAGAATGAATACACATCATAAACGAAGGATACATTTGGGAACGGCTCAACATACATTATTTCTGTTGACACATCCACGACGTTTGGAAATCATAATGATGAGAAAATTTTCATTCGAACACTTTTTACAAGAAAGCTGCGCCATTCTTGTAATCTATTCCGTGAGTTGTCCTGGGAGAAGAAGCGACTAGAAATATTTTTTGTGTTTATCGTTGTATCATAAAATACAAATATCGTTTATATCTCCATTAACAGCTATCAGAGGATAGAATCTGTCAAATATCAATATTATTAAAACCCACTAACATAACCAAAACTTGTGTTCCAGTTTAATAGACCAACTTCCCATAAAACATTGTTGTGCAGTTTTCCAAACATACCATTAAAATATATCTACCTCACGATTTCAAACCATATTTGAAATAATCTTCTCTTAATAGCACTATTTATTTATTTATTGTTTCAGCTCAAAGGATAACCACGATTCAATTGGATGGAGTGCAATACTTCATATCAAGAATGAACCCGTACAGTCCGGAGCTCAACTATTTCCTAGCTTATCAATACTGCAGGTAAGACCATTTTCCAACGTCGATATTTGAATAAATCAATTTGAGCTCGGTAGTGAGATATTATCTCATAGTTTACCTGAAGGTCGTATCATAATTCTCACGACGTGAATTTCTCTGAGGTAATAGTTATATCGTGACTCGTAATGCTTATCCGTCTTATCTGGACTCTTGTAGCTGAGGTCCTGCCATAAGTGCGCGCAGGCGGGTGTTAACAAGCGTGCTCAGGCTCGGCACCAGGAAGTGTAGGGACATTTGCATTACCGTTAGCGGCTCTGGGATCATTCGAGAACAATATCGGCAGCTCGGTGGGCTTCCGCGAGACGTGTGTGACGTCCAACACAATGCACAGGATCTTTGTTTCATTGTGCTGCACCCGCTCCCACGAACCTATTATCCACTTTTGAACCCCGACCACAATGGCTTAATTACAAAATTACAAGCCAACTGGGAAAGTTCCTTTACCGTGCTATGATTAAATTTCAATAAGACGTTCACAGTGAAACCCTAAAGATGACTAACGATAGTCGTATATGGAAGTCCATAGCATTCAGGCATCCTCGACTTTAACGCTATCACGTTCAATTGCTCAAAAAGGTCAGTCGCCTTACGGTCAGTCACGATGTCCTTCTGCATTCGCCGTCACGACCTACATAGCTACAGTTCGATTGTTAACAACGCGGAAAGCAACGGTCTAGGAAAGACTTGAGTTTTTATGGGGTATCGAGTCGCAGCGTCAACTTTAACGATAGGGCGTATGGATTTCTTCTTGTGTAATCGATTAAGGTCGACCAGCGTCAAGTATCGCAATAAATCGACGCAAAAAACGGGAAGAATTCGTCATTCGATATGACAAGCGGATCGAGTCAGGGATCAACAACATCTGCGCGTGACGAAGTGTCGTACGGCGTACTATCGGCCTAACCGTGGAAAATGCGAATTGTTCGTCGCTCGACGCTCTGCGACGATTACTTTTCGTCGCAATCATAAAAAATAACGGTGCTTACATGACTGTCATTTGTCACTTCGTCCCCAACTTCCGCAGTCACGTTTTAACAATGATGGTGGAAACTTAGAAGTGCGATAAAATTGTGGAAAAACATTTTAATGTAAGTTTAACAAAAAGTTTTTATATGTACTTTAAACATGTGAAACTCTAGATTGCCCGTTGTTTATTTGACTATAATTAGCAACACGGTAACTCTAATCGCCATTCGATAAATAATTATACCTAACTAGAGAACCGCCCGCGCTTCGCTTCGGGACCCGTAGGTAACAGCCGCGTAGGTCCCGCTCCCGTAGGAATTTAGGCTAAAAAGTAGCCTACTACTCGCTCTCTTCACTCCACCCTGTCTGAGGTGTGTGGAGCCCTCGGGACAGTTAGTTCCCCTTTGGGGGTGTCTCTCGCGGCCCGTTAAAACGGGCCGGTTCTTGGGCTGGGCCCTAAGGCCCTTGGTTGTCCATTTGTGGTTAACCAATAGGTCAAGTCCGGTGAGTGGTGGCCTTTTTACAGGCCACAGAGTCTTAAACGGGATGGGGTTCATCTTCGCGCCGCCCAGGCGATCGAGGCCCTACCGGGTGAATCCCGCTGGTGGGAAGCCCAGCAGGAGCCGATCAGCGCCGGGCGACGACTTACGAAGCCCCAGTATCAGTCAGTGCTAGGCCCGTCCCGCGCAACCAGCAAGGCCCAGCGGTCCGGTGGACGGGCGTGGAGCGGCGCCAGGTCCTGCAGATGCGGGAACCGCGACGCGTCGACACGCCCGAACATGTTGCGTGCCAATCTCTCGATGAAGTCGTCCAGGCTCTCGACCCGAAGGTCCCTCTGGTCCGCTGGCACTATCCTGTTGGCTGAGCAACTTGCGGACATCAGTCAACAGGATAGTGCCAGCGGGCGGGCGGTACACTGAATACAGCCGGAGCGGGGAGTTCTCGAGGCAGAGCTAAAGTAGACTATTACATTTGCCTATGACTTAAGTAAATTACATGTAGTATTTGATAGCGTAATTCAGAACTTGCAAATGAATTTTATTACCGCCATCTATTAACAACTCCGAAAATAAATATCTAGCAACTAACAAAACATCGATCTTCCCATGGGAATGGGATGTTTTTCCGCGGTAAAAAGTAGCCTACGTCACTCTCCACCCTCCTAACTATCCCCACACACATAAACCTTACCATATAATAGCTTTGTTGCGACGTGAAAGCGTCACAAACAAACAAACAAACAAACACACTTTCACATTTATAATATTAGTAAGGATGTTATTTATAGTATTTTTTTATTAATTATAGTTAATCTTAATAGGTACTTGGCTACAATTTATTTAAACACAGTTCGAAGAAAGTACATCGTTTCGCATAATAACTTAATTCTTTATAATTTTATTGAATAATTCCATGAAACAAAAATGCTTTATTGAATCCCTGAGAAAAGCACCTAACCTGAAGTCATTAACTAAATCGGATTTCACATTGTTTAGCGTTCATATAAAAATGTTCAGTGTTCATTGCGAGCAGTGACCGCTGAATAAAATAAACATTGAAATATTTATGGATCTATTTTTATATGCGATCTGTCATACACAGAATGCTGATGAAGACCTAAGCAAAAAATGGTAAACCGTTACAGCGCTACAAATACGTACATATGTCAATGGGAACTGCAATTACTTTGCAGTCCACTAAACGATTCAAGTCGAGTGCATTTTATGACATTTTAATTCGGCACAAGTAGAACATACGTGTTTCGCATGAAGCATATTGAATTTTGTGTACCAGTACGATTTTTCAAAGACGATAAGAACATTTTCCGAGTACCTCATTAATTAGTATTACTTGTTTGTGCGGCTTACTTTTTAATGGTTCGTGACAATCTTAGTTTACAATCACATTTTGACGGTCAACGAAATGCTTCAATATACCTACCATAAATTGAAATAGAACGATAATAAAAACTCAGTCAAATCGATTCGATTGGAAAAATCAATAACAACAATCAACAATCTTATGAGGTAACTTAAAAATACCAAAGAATATGGACGCAATACACGACGAGACTTGATGGGTTCAATATTAAATTAACAGATAGTAAAAAAAACTCAGCGGAATCGATTCGATTGCAAAAATCAATGCAATATCCTGTGAGGTAATTTAAAATACCAAAGATTACGTACCTACGCAATGCACTACGGGACATGATGGGTTCAATTCAATAAATTCTTAAAGTTTATTCTTGAACTTGTAGATGCTAGGAATGTTGAACCATCAGTACAAGGCCACAGCGTGTCTTTAACGGATAAATTGCATCTCGACAAACAGGATCCGCCATGTAGTCTGTGCAGAGTGCGATTACCCGAGGTGGTATTTAGCTAAATCGTGTATTTATGGCCTCGGTGAAGCGGGCTACAATCTTAGCGCGATATCACTTAGATACCCTCTGTGTCGTTTACTTTGCTCCATCGAACGATATTATTGCACTTAATATAATTCTATAAAATATGCGCTTATAAATTTAACTATTTATCGAAAAGCAACCCTACCACTTTAGATATTTCAAAGCACTAGTCATTCGACATTTATGGCTCTATGTGCACTGTATTTATGTAAAGCGATGATACACGGTTAACAAATTCAACTATTTGTTTTCAGATCTCTCGGTTTACAGCTGGCGTCGTTTGAAACGAAGGAAAAAGCTGATTCAATAACGACGTATCTCACTAATGCCGGTAAGCTGAAGTTTGTTACACTTTAATTTAATTATATCATGAGTATGCTACAATTTATTCATCGTTAAGGATAAATCAGTATTTTTTGGACAATTTTTTTTATAATAATGAACATCTTGTATAATGTAAAATGTTATCTCACAAATTATCTGTTATTAAAAACAAAAACAAATCAATTGAATATAAATATTTTTATGTGGATAGGAGTAGTTTTCCAGCACAATACCTTATTATTTGACGACCCTGTAGCCTAGTTGGTAGCGACCCTGCCTGCGACGCGAGGGGTCCCGGGTTCGATTCCTGGCCGGGGCAGATATTTATGTGGCAGATAAATATTTGTACTTATGGGTTATTGTAATGATTGTGTTATATGTGTCCATGCCACCTGCTACACAGGTACCTAGTAACCTACTGCGGGGGTATGAGTGTGTTAGCTTTTTTTATTTTATTCGTTAACCTTAAACAAATATTATACTTTTTAGTATTCTAAAGCTGAAGATTTTGGTTGTTTGTTTCAAGGGGCTAATCTCAGAAACTACTGGTTCGATTGCTGTTGGATAGTTGATTTATCGAAGAAGGCTTTAAGCTAATTATAACATCATGCTACGAACAATAGGAGCCTCGTTAAATTTCCCGAATCGAAGCAAGCGCATAACTACTTTGAATATAAACAATAATTTTGGTAAATATTTTTTTGCTCAAACCGCAGGCTACAACAAATACGACTTCTGGACATCGGGAAACAACCTGGGCACGGACATGTACCTGTGGATGAGCACGGGGCTGCCGTTCAACGCCACCTTCAACTACATGCGACGGGTGAGCATGGACGCGCCCAGCCAGCACGCCGACGACAGCATGGACCCCCTCGACGTGCCCCAAGGCAGCACCGCGCCGCAACGCACCGCCAGGCATGGGTACGTATTCTTTATTGTTTTTCAAACCGCGTTATGAGATGCCGGGTCGATTTCTGTGAGGGTTGTGACAATGGAGAATAACGCCCAAACCTATCCTCATGCACAACCCACCGCCAGCCATGGGTACACATTTTTAATTGTTTTTCAAAGGGTCGTTTTCGATGAGAATTCCGTTTGCGGATTAGTATGGGCGTTATTCTTCTTGAGTCCAAGTCGCACTCTCTCCTATTTGTGTTCTTTGCCGAACAATTGCGGAGGTTTTCATAGCAATTGCCGAACAATGGACAAGGTTAGGATAACAGTTACCATTGAGGTTGTTGACCTGTGATCATTCCGTTTGAGGATTGGTATTAGCTTTCTTCTCGAGCCCAAGAAAATATTTCCTCTTCATGCAGTTTGACGAACAATTGCGGAGGTTTTGGTAACAGTTGCCGAACAATGGACAAGGTTACCGCAACATTTAACTTTGAGGTTGCTGACGTGTGTCCACTCCGTATGAGGATTGGTACGAGCGTTATTCTACTTGAGCCCAAGACGCCTGTGTTGGTAACAGTATTGGAACAATTAAAAGGTTTCGGTAACAGTAAGTTGCCAAACAATGGACAAGGTTGGGGCAACAGTTACCTTTGAGTTTAATGACCTGTGAACACTCCGTATGAGGATTGGTACGAGCGTTATTCTTCTCGAGCCCAAGACGCCTATTTTGGTAACAGTGTTGGAACAATTTAAAAGGTTACGGTAACAGTTACCTTTGAGGTTCCTGACCTGTGACCAGCCTTTATGGCTAGTGGCACATGGAAATTGATTTGCTCATATGGCTGGCTTCTTCTATATACTCTCCTTCCAAATTGACTTTGCCATTGTTTTTACGTGGTTTGGTCGCAGTATCAAAAGCCGAAACCTTATGAAATAGAACGAAACCTCTCTTTTTTTAACCGACTTCAAAAAAGAAGGAGGTTCTCAATTCGACCGTATAAATATGCTTTTTTTATGTACGTTCAGCGATTATTCCGTCGTTTATGGGCCGATTTTGATAATTCTTTTTTTGTTGTAAAGTAGATATGCGCAGTGGGGTCCCCTGATAAGGACACCAGGATCTGATGATGGCATCTCGGAGAAATCGAGGGGAACTTTCGAAAATTGTATGGACAACTAGTGTGTTTGTTCATGTTATCATAAGTACATTAAAGCGCTACCATTTCATGAAGATCTGGAGTCGATCTGATGAAGCCGAAAGACAGTCGAGGGAACTCCTCAACGATTTACTGCAGTTATCTAGTGTTTGGGCTTGATTAATTTGTAGTGACGAGAACTTTACACTTATATGTTGAATTGAGCGCCATCTGGCGAGTAGTTTTTGAGTTATCTCTACTTATCAAGATTGAAGTCGGTTATTTTTGTGTAAAAAGCAATTATTCTTAGTCGGTACTGCATCAGTCGGTCTTTAGTTCTACTTTATACGTGGCGAAGATCACTTATTGGCGTGATTTTATTTTGCTAGTTTAAAAAAGTACCCAGTTATAATATTCAAAGTCCATTGCCGATTTGAGGCCCGTGACAATAAAATGAAATGACAAATTAAAACACCGATTACGCAGTAAAAAAACGCAGGTACTTCCGCTTTCTTTGATTATTAACCGACTTCAAAAAAGAAGGAGGTTCTCAATTCGATCGTATATATGCTTTTTTTTTTATGTACGTTCAGCGATTATTTCGTCGTTTATGGGCCGATTTTGATAATTCTTTTTTTGTTGTAAAGTAGATATGCGCAGTGGGGTCCCCTAATAATGACACCAGAATCTGATGATGGCATCTCAGAGAAATCGAGGGGAACTTTCGAAAATTGTATGGACAACTAGTGTGTTTGTTCATGTTATCATAAGTACATTAAAGCGCTACCATCTCATGAAAATCTGGAGTCGATCTGATGAAGCCGAAAGACAGTCGAGGGAACTCCTCAACGATTTACTGCAGTTATCTAGTGTTTGGGCTTGATTAATTTGTAGTGACGAGAACTTTACACTTACATGTTGAATTGAGCGCCATCTGGCGAGTAGTTTTTGAGTTATCTCTACTTATCAAGATTGAAGTCGGTTATTTTTTTTGTAAAAAGCAATTATGTAAATAGCGTGTTGTCGGCGAGTTATATAACGTGATATTTCTAGGGTAAAATTATGCTTGGTTCTATTATGTGCGATATGTTGTAATTTTAAAGAATAATAATTGTAAATAGCTGAAAAGAGTACCTAATAACGCAAATAGCAAAATTCCTATAGTTGTAAAATCGCACTCTTTATGATTTTATACATGTCAGTAAGATTTTCGTTCGTTTCAAATACATGTTTTGCATAAAAAATAGTCTGTTTTCCAGGACCGAACACGTGATGACTAACGGCTGCGTGGTGCTCAAGGCGCCGACCTTCCACTGGGAGCCCCAACACTGCGGCGAGATCAAGGACTTCATCTGCGAGCAGACCCGCTGCTACTACTACAACTACGGCTCAATCCCCGTCTCCTCGGCGCAGGGGTAATGCCAGGTGAGATGCCAGCCGTCTCCGGAGGCCCGCTCCCCGACAAGCCGCGCGCTCTCTAAACAATATCCTTACGAACACAAGTAAATTTTGCACAGCTTTAAGAAATCGAGCACCTATCACAACATGTCATCAGGACGACATGATATCTCAATGAGTGTTTAGTGATTAGACCCTAACGGTGTAGTAGTTTGGATTGCTAACATGCGGTGTATATTAGAGTAACAAGCGCGCGGGCCCGTGGGATTAGGCTTCTGCGCCAACCCAACCACCAAACAAGAGCCCTACACCCAGCAGAATTTGGCTTTCAGTTTCCTTATCAATTTACTGCCATTATATTCTAAATATGGCGTTAAGTCAGATATTTCAAAATTACACAAAATCATTTGGTGGGTGGGTGAAGGGGGCTTTGCTTGGTATCTCTTCTAGAATTTAATAAATTTATCGAGAAACTTGCAACTTGGATGTACCGTCGGGCGTTTTCGCCAACCAAATTGCAAGTGGCTGTCTAACACGAGGATCGGTGTTTCCTTTGTCCATAGGAAGCCGCTATCGCTGACGACCACGACGACGGCGCATCCGCTCACGTCGTCGTCGCCGCCGCCGCCGCGCTCCGAGCACCTTCCGACCCACTTCACCTTGAACGACCTCATCGGCAAACTGCGCCCCTCGTCTCTCGACGGCCTCCAGTCGCCGCACCTCAAGACCGGCGCGCTCCTTAAATCTCCTCCGCAAATCGACTCTCACTACTCGCGAGCTGCGGACGCGCACTCCAAGGACCACGAGCAGGAGCAGAAGGAGGAGCCGACGCAGGGCCCGTACGACGACGAGGAGGGCATGGTCGGGGACGACCCCGCGTCGTACCTGAGCCACGCGGCCGCGGCCCGCGACGCGCCCGCCGACGACGCTCCGTCCACCGTCGAGCCGGACGCCACCGAGCACTCCGTCCACGCCAGCGGCATGCTGGCACCTCCCGCCTACTAGCCTCCGACTCGGCGGTCACGCATTAGGCTAAACTATTCGTGACTACGTATTTTTACTACCAAAAGTATTATTCGATAATTTTAGGCGTTTTGTCTGCGAAGCGCTTTAATTTGTGCTTGCTTTTAGGGTGTACACCACCGTCGACATTTTTCTACTAGTGAGAGGTTTGAGTGTAATTATTATGTATTATGTAATCTAGACCACGTCCGTGGTGGGAAATGTAGGGTTATAATGGGGCAATAATTTGTAACTATGAAGGTGCTGGCGACTCGTCTCTCGCGACTTGCCTCCGTCTTCACCAACGGTTGACATCACAACGAATATTCACGAATCGTAGGTACCTAACTTCGCTGGGATAATTTAAGTAGACGTCAGATCTCCGGTATTCCGTTTAAACCGTTTAATATATAATAGTAGTTTAATGTAAGAAAATTATTCGGATTTTGTCTGGACATATTATTTGGAATAATGTTTTAAGGTAGTGTTTATAATGTGACGTACCTAGTTAAGTATTGTAAGTTGAAACTCAAGAATTTAAAGAATAGTGATGTAGCGAAGTTAATAAAATGTTTGTAAATCATAATGAACATTGATGTTTTATTTTTTAAGTATACCCGCATAGAAACATGAATTTATCCTTTTACCACTTATTACCTATATACGTTTACTTGACTCCTTAATAAAATTTTGCCACCAGCAATTCAGCTTCCTTTTGTGCTCCAATGTGTGGACACAAGCCATATGCGTGACTTTAAATTACTCAATAAGAGAACACTTAAACTTCTTATAAAACATTGTTGGTTAGAGTCGGCATATAACTTTGGCAAGCCATAAGTAGCTCACTGTAACCCAATAAGCTACCCACCCGCTAAATGCTCTTCAAACACTACGTTCCAAAGTACAAAAGCTACTCACCAGTCGTTGATGACGCCTTCAACGTTGAGCATGGGCACGATCTTGAACACGTATTTGGAGCGCAGCGCCGCGGCCGCCGCCGAGGACCCCACCAGACAGGCCGGCGTGCCATCCATCACCCACGACGCGTTGCTCTCGGCGGTATGCCATTAAGCTAACCACTAAATGGTTTTAGAACACTACGTTCCAAATTACAAAAGCTACTCACCAGCCGTTGATGACGCCTTCAACATTGAGCATGGGCACGATCTTGAACACGTATTTGGAGCGCAGCGCCGCGGCAGCCGAGGAGGACCCCACTAGGCAGGCCAGCGTGCCGTCCATCACCCACGACGCGTTGCTCTCGCCGGGGTGCACGCGCGCCGTCAGGAACACTATCTCACGATCCTGGATGAAGTGAAATGGAGTTTAATGAGTTTTTTTTCACAAACACTTTTTGAAAGCCGAACTATGCCATCGCTACAATAATTTCCTACCGTGAGTGATCTTGGAAGAAGAAGTCGCAAGATGCTTGCATTCCTTCTACAGTTACAGATTGCAGTTGAAAGGCCATAAGCATCTAGTATATGAAACTCACTTCTAAGCAGCTTTCACGTAGTAAGAAACACCGTTAAGGTCACTCGATTTTAAAATAAATGCACAAATACCTCATAATTATGTCAATAACCCCGTAAGAGGTGTCTTTCAGCTAAAGTTGTGACTAGATTTACACGAAAAAAATAACTGAGTTACCTAAGATGAAGAGAAGTTCTGTACTTCATCGACTTCTGATCACAATTCATTACTATTCCATTGCTCGCATTCCACCTTATCCTATCAGATATTTCATGTAAAATTAATTGCCAACAGAATCTAATACAAACCCGATTATTGCCGTACATGTCTACCATCGGAAAGCATTCTATCACCATTTGAGGACATAAAAATAAATATTATGATAAGTAATACAAACCGCAATAGGATTCGAAGGGGTGTCCTCAGCCGATATAGTGAGGAGAGGAACTTCGTTGTTATTCAGCGAGTAGCAGAGCGGCTCAGCACGAATATATGCCCCCGCTGGTATCTGCGCGCTCCACTGCCATATGCGACTCTGGTAAAAAATATACCGTTTTAACAGCATCGACATCACCATGACTGATGTACTGTTACATCGCCTTCTTCAGAGATCCTGATTAAACACTCCAATCACATCGCGTTAAGGCTTTTGTATCTTAATTAAATGGCACTCGAATGATTCAGGTTCATTAATTAAGAACGTTGATTAAGCGACTACATTAAATCTTTATTGAATAAAGATTACATTTTGTGATGCTGTTTTTTGCTGAATGTTCCTTGATAAATGGGTATTTTTGATTATTTTTCTTCGATGTTAAACCTACACGATTAATTGTGTAACTGGACTTTCGAGTATCGCATATTTCTATTCTAATGCCATAATACACAAATACATAATTAACAAATAAAAATTGCCTGAATTCATTCAGATAAAAAAATATACTTACCATCATCATAGTATATGTGAAAGGGTAGTGGTAAGCGAGATAGCAGACGTCGTTGGTGTGAGGGAACTCAATGTTGAAGGTGACGGTCAAATAGCATTTGTTGTGGCTCTTCTGGTTCGCGTAGTGGTAGCTGTTGCGGTAGTAGCAGATATCGGTGCCCGCCCGCACCCAGCCTGATGGAAATAGTTGGAATTAAATTCCTTTTAAAAATAAATTCATCACAGCGATTGGTAAAAAATTCCAGCGATCGTGGACCACGACACTTATCTTAAAAATGTGTGTACTTCAAGTTTGGGACTGGAGGGAGCAGTAAAATGTTTTTTATGTGTTTAGGTATTTTTGACGACGAGTATTAGGCCTCTTTGCTTGGGCATTCATCCCGTGGCTTATCAATTTACGTTAAAAAGGTGTTAAGTCCTGTAGGAGATCTTTAGACGTATAATGACAACCTCTTTCATTTGGCACTAATTATTTATGTTAAAAAAATGATTTTTATAAAAAACTTAAAACAACGAACATACTTAGTACTAGGCGCTTAAAAATGTAATTTAATTACCTGGTTTTCCCATAACTGCTTCCTTCACAGAATATAATACTGGTTTCATACCAAAATTAAACTGACTATCAGACTTTTCGCAGTTGACAATATTAAAGACATATGGACGGCCTTGTTGCATGTAACGGACTTCAAAATAGAACCACTGGTGTCTTTTGGAGGAGTTTACATCTGGCATCAATATCAGTTCGTATTCTCTTGGACCTACCTACAAATAAATATGAGACATTAGGTTTTGCAATAACAGTCTTATCACAAAATCTGTCAACTAGCACGGTACGAATTCGAATCTATACTACTTCCTAGATTTACCTGAATAGCTTTCCTAAGATTTCCGGATTCGAACCTCGATTCGAAGCCCAATTTCGAGGCAAAAGTATTTAGCTTTGTTATTTCTTGTTCATCTGTATTACCAAGAAATAAGTTGTCGAAACTGAAATCAGAATCAACAATGATTTACGGACTTTAAGCAAAGAGTCAAAAACATTCTATACGTACCTTTTTTGTGAGGTGGCGTCGGAACTTGGCCCCGAACTACATAAAGCGTCTAAATCGTATACAACTTCATTCATGTAAGTTTCAGGATTTATGGCTCTATCCACGCACGATAAAAGTTTCGTTCTAAAAGGACATCAAAATATTTTATGAAATATTACTGTATAAGGTACCTTACTAGCTTATTATTTACGACCTATGCGGGAAGCTACTTTATTCAAAACTAACAGCCTTAATATACTCCGTTCGCGTTCGATATGGAATTCATTTTAATAGCAACCCATACAAATGCCAGCTTTTCGCTCCTGTGATTAAGGTTTAATGTAGACTGACGCCGGAAATTCAAAATGCAATTTAAATAAATAAAATACAAAAGCTGTAACACACCTGCAAGCAGTTCGATCCATTTTATTCAGTGGTTCCGGTTGATTTTGACTTTGGCCACCCATCATATCTGGGTAGGCCACCTTTATAAAAGGTATAATACTTCTTACCCTTGATGCTATTGTACAGTATACCGTTTCAAAGGCACTGTATCTTGAAATGTCTTTATGTAATTTGAGCGATGAACATGAGGTCGTAGCTGTAGGACAATGCGACGAAATGTTATAAATTAATAAAGAGAGAACATGTGTACAAAGAAATGACGTCCTTGACAACTTACATAAAGTCTCATGAATCCTATGATATCCTAGTCCAACGGAAGTTGAGGTTCCCATTACGTTTTCATAATCTAAATTATTTAGTGCAGTTGTGAGTGACAAACTTAACGAAGATGGTATATTTTTATTGTTAGAGCTTTGTGATGTATAAAATTCTTCAAAAATAGACCCTTTAGAATTAGAGCGACTTTTAACCAGTCGTACTTGCTTATTATATGATCCAAATTCTTTAAAGTAAATAAAATATCTGAAAGATAGAAAACATTATAAATATTTCTTTCATAAGCGTATAACCTCATATAAACACATATATTTTTATGATTTCTTTTACTTTTTTAAGTCTTCTATATCTCTCTCGTTAGGGTTAATCCAAAGAGCATTTTGTAAGCTTTCGCCACTCTTTGTTTGTCTTTTTTCTGTTTCGTCATTTATATCTGTCTTGCCTTCATTATCTTCAAAGTCAATATCTATGTCTTCATCTATACCTTCATTGTCTGAATCAGGACCATCATCGTCGAGATCTGAGTTGACCGTTTTCGAATCAGAGTTTGCAGTATCATCCTCATCTTCGTGGCATGGCCAAGATGTATTTGTACCTGAAATTAATTAAATGATCTGTTTCAAAAACATAGATGTTATAATTATTGATATTCTGCTGATTTTGATTTTTAGCAACTTTTCAATAAAGTCTAACGGGAGATATGACAATAATAGTCATAATGTCAGATTTTATTTTCAGTTTCGAAAATGTCATATTTCTAAATATGTGAAAGTCGGTAAAGTTTCTTAGTTTCACTAACAAAGGCAGAACTAACAACTTCAGCTGTAATTTACCTTTTAATATTGGATTCAGATTAAACGACGCGGGACTAGCAGCAGGAACAGGCAGGGCTTGGTGTTTGAGACACAGCGTGATAACCGAGCACACTCGCGCCAGAAGACCATCGAATTCTGGCTCATCAGGACATTGTGCGCAAAACCGATGAAGGGTTTGTACATGTTTCTTTGTACATAGTGCTCGCCTGCCAGCCTCTGAAAATGCATATTTCATTTATTAAGATCTTTTCGTTAATGTTCACATATTTTTCTTTATTTTTATTTTTAATGTAATTAAGACTTATACACATCGACACCAGACTCACCAGTCACAGTCATAAAGGTTCATCATTACGTGTTTTAAGTTCTAAAGCTCGAGTGTTACCTCGAAAGCATTAGATAACGTTTCCTGTATATCAAGCTGGTAATATGTCAGTTCGTATACTTCATAAACGTAAAAGAACATTTCGGAACAGTTTGTGGCACTTCAATTTGATAACGGACGCTCCACAGCAATGTTCACCTCCACAACTCAACAAAAATTTGCAATGTTCACCTCCACCAAGTTATAATAACGTGCTAATGATAATGAAAATGGTACACGTAAGGAACTGCTTGTAAGACAATGTACATATGTTCTATACAAAATTTAATAACAAGTTGATATCTAATGAACAGTCCCATGTCCTCAAAAATGCAGAATGTAACCAGAACAACAAACAAGATGATTTCTTTGAAAAAGTAAATATAGTGACGCATTCGATGATAAACATACGTACTTATGTTGCAGAGATGCTGTAGAGTTTGCAGTATGTGTGCGCATATCTTGAGTCTCATGCGACCCTCGTAGCGGTCCCAGCGATCGAAAACCCTTAGGAGCACGCTACTCAGCCCTGTCTTCACAATCTGCATGCAGCATACCTCTGTATGAGTTACGTTCGTATGACTCAATTGGTATATGAGTGAGACATTTTGTCATGCAACATTCAGGAACATTTGAAAACATAAATAATTTCTATCCAGTGCGTACTTCAAAAATCTGGACATTCAACATTATGGATATATTTGTATTTTTAACGTGTATAATTGCGTGGCAATGAAAGCTTGACATATCGTATTGGTAAGGGAGGTAGCGTATAAGTTTAAGGAGGAATTTAGTAACAAGAAGATTATTAATTTTATTAATCATTTAACACGAAAAACGTAGGTGTACCTACAAGAGCAATAAAAAAATATTTTCGAACCGCGAAATTTGTCAAGATACAGTATGCATGTTTAATTTTTTTTAACTCATAGACAAACAAACTAAACAGTCTAAACGAGTCCTAAGCTCCTCTTAAATATGACGTGTTACATACGAGAGCAACGCTAACTCCCCAACCGAATGCAAATGGTGCCAAATTGTTAGTATTAGATTAATCACAGTTGATGAGTTTATTAGAGATTCAAATTAATAAAGCGGTGTCTATGAAGTGGACTTAACTATTTTTGCTGAAGTAATCGATAGCATCGAGACACAGGCGGAGTCTGGCGGTGGGGATGAAGCCCAGACTGACCAAAACACGCTCGTACGTAGCGATTACGCCGTCTCGGATTAGAATTGACGTTGTTACAGCTGCAATAAATATCTTTATTACTCTGATCTATTAATAAAGCATTGGGTTACTTGGTTATTTGTTCATTTCGCAAATGTCAATGCTTTTTAATTTACACGTACCGTTCTTGGCCAGTTGCTTCAAAATAACGAGCAATGGAAAAATTAATTTGTTGTCAGTGAAGTGGCCTTTCAAAATTAGGTGTGTTGTTCTTACGCAGCCCAACATCCGGACTTTCAATGCGAATTTCGGATCTGGAATTAGAAATGTTAAACTAATTATGAACAATCTTTTAGTAAGCTCTAATTAAAGTACGTTAATTATTTATGTTTCCCAAAAATATGAATGTAACAGACGAATTCAGTAAAATTATCGATAGTAAATCAACGACCCCTTAGCCTGGTTAGTAGTAACTTCACATGCAAAGTGAAGGGTCCCGGTTTCAATTCCTGGCCAGGGCAATCATCTATGTGGCAGATGAAAAATTTATTTATGTTCTGGGGTTGTGTGTGCTATAATTTTTTTGGGTAGTCTATGCAATCTACAACGGAGGCTATCAAAAAGTTTATTTTAGTTTATACTAAACTAGGGTAGTATAACCACCTCGTACTAAACCATAGTTGTAAGCCTTGTCTATAGGCATTTTAAGAGCTGCTACTTTAACTTTACCACAATCATCAAATTTCACATTACCATGCAGGTTACCTTTAGGCGCGAGAGCAGCAATGATCCACACGAGGTCTTGCAGCATCAGCTCAGTGCCGACGTTGCCGTCCCGCTTGCTGTGCGTCGAGACCAGCGTCCGCAGGATGACTTGTGTGCCGTTGATGGAAATAAAGTGTTGCGCACACTGCTGCCGCGCCCCGTTGTTGGCTGGAATTGACGGGAACAGTTTGAGGGTTAAAATTTTATGCCATCGCAGGATCTAAACATTAAAAATGGAACTGTTTAATCACTATTTATATTTGTTTTTTCCGATATTTCGATCTAATTGTATGGATTACGGGATCTGTCAAGATACGCGGTCCGATAGAAAACTAGAAACTATCACTCGAAAGTATCTTCGGTTGTGGTTAAGTAAAATAAAAAAATATGTTTATGCAATTTCATCCTTTAATTCATAACTTATAGTTGTAGTTGTAAAACTATATCTACACAACAAAGCAATAGGTAATAATAATTTAGTTCGAACGAAATTACTACTATATGAAATTCTGCCTTACTCCCATTGAGATACTATGTACTAAAGTACACCTCAATACTTACTCCTAATAAAATCTAACGTCCCATGTGAGGCCTAATTTGTGTACACGGTTCTTGAATGCTGACGCATAATTATATACGGTCGAATTGAGAACCTCCTTCTTTTTTGAAGTCGGTTAATAAAGACGGTTCTGTGTTGGTAGCGAAATTGACATCTGAGGTGGACTGATGTGCTAGAATGTGATGAATTTATGAATGTATTAAAAAATATTAGATATAAAAATTACAATATTCCTTGAAAATTATACCTGAATATCTAATGGTAGCAATAAACTAAACAGAGATAAAAATAATGTAATGTAATCTAATAATTTCTCGGTGAATAATTTAGATTTGAGACTTAATGTAGCTGGTACTATAAAAAACATGGGGCGAACATCTGCTTTACATAATAAATGTATCTATCTATCTATTAATTTACTATCTAGATTGCATAAAATTTAATGAGCTTATCGAAGTCTAATTATTTTCAGCGTCGTGGAGGCGTTGTTAATGAGATTGACATTGAGGATTTTCCTACTTATATCACAGTGTACTCGTAGAGCAATACATCGCCTTTGAAGTCATAACAAAAGCGTATTAACTACACTGTTACGGAGCTACTTTTCGTAATTAAAATGATTAATTAAGTCTGATAGCTTTTTCGTTTGTCTGACTGTCTGCCTACTACATTTTCACGTCTAATCCACTAATCGATTTATATGACATTTTATATGGAGACTAGCCTTCCTCTACCTCTACGGCTTCAACTGTGTAGAATTTTTTATATGTGATTAAATTAATTAAACTGTATTAATTTTAAACCAGACCCGCATGTGAATTATGTTTTATATTAATTTCTATCGAGTTTAAGTGACCTGGTTTATGTCCTTCAACATTTAGCTAGACGCTAAAATAATACTTTTGTATGATTGAATAAGTTTTAAGTCACAAATAAAATTTAAAAATTAACTAGATATTTTGATAAAGGCAAATAAATATTTTGTTGATGTAACCCAAGCTTAAGCTACGTGTTCTAAAGTAGTCGAATTTCAGAAAGATTGCAAAGAGTACATCGTAAATGTCAGTAGGCGGCACCGACGCATAAAATGTAGAGCATTTGATTAAGTAGTAAACTATATTTTATTATTTGGTAATCTTAACTGCACCTGCAAGTCATTGTAAAATTCTAATATTACCTACTAAATGCATGTTGTTTTAACTACTACGTGTTTTTATTTCTAAATAGTTAATTTATTGTGATAACTAAGCAAAAAGTTCCAGCAAGATCCTGAAAATGGAAGGTATTCATATAGGTACGAGAAACTTTTACCGAGATTATTGTTTTTAAGGTTAAATTTTAGAAACGACTCTACCGATTTGGGTGCACTTTTCATTTATGTAATATGGCAAGCTTTACTTAAAATTCAATGTATATTTTTTATTTTATCAGTTCTAAGTGGGGTTTCTAGGAACTAGGATAATATAAGCAAAAAAAAAAAACTGCGCTTATATTCAATGAAGCGAGCGGGTTAGGGCCGGTGAATATCAAAACGATTTTATCGGCGTGCCTCATCGTGTTAAGAGCATTACTTAAAATATTTAAACAAAACAGTATGCATAGTGCAATATTTTGACTGCGACATATTAGATAAGCTGTAAGTAATAACAGTTAGTACCATGTAAGTAAGCGCCACACTCTAACATACCCTTCTTTGGCGCTTTATTTTCTTTCCCTGTCTTTTTATTCTCTTTCTTCTTCACTCCTTGTGCCTCGACGGGAACTACTCAAGGATTTTTTTTTAATATAAGATAGTAATAAGTAATTTGATAATTTTCGATTTTTTGGGGGAAAAAAATACTTACCAGAACTCTTTTTTCCTTTTCCTTGCTTTAAACATAATGTTTCTCTTAGTATGGCCGTTATGTAGGTAGAAGTAGCTGTATCTCTTGAATTCTGTAAATAATATGGTTATATAATCTATACATAATTTGTATATCATTATTATGTAACATACAATATATACGATTCCGTAGCTTAGTAGGTCCCGGCTTCGATTATGGCCTTCTTCTTATTCGTTTGCTCTTGACAGAGCAGTCGTGGTCATGCATGTTGTGTCTAAGAGGCGCGCAGCACTATAGCTCTCCATTTGTCCCGAACAGTTGCGTGTTATAGCCTAGTCGCGGCATATATTTGTTTTTTTTGTGACAGATAAATATTTGTTCTCGGGTCATGGGCACTAGTGATGCTTTAATTGTATTGTCCATGCCACCCCGCGATACAAAGAAGAAGAAAAGAAGTTATTGGTAAAGGGTCCAACATAGAAACTTACCTCCAACATAGAAAGCAACATCTGCATAGCGCCTGACTGTTTGTTCCATAATTTTTCCAAAGTACTTTGACGAACATGTTTATCTGAAAACAAAAAAAACCTAAAGTTACCATTGGTATATATATTATTATACACCCCTTTGAGTGAGTAAGATGTGCTTTATATAAAATCTTCGACCACAAACCATTGTTTGTTATTTCTTCCCCTTGTCCCAAAAGCTTACGATGATAATGATTTATAGATATTATGATAATAAATATATCAAAACAACCTCAATACATATACGAACATAATGTCAAGTGTCCAAACACACGAACACGTCTGTTATTGAAAAAACATTTCCTTGCGTGCGAGAAAACACGACGACCTCGTGCGTGCGTGTTTTGGCGAGATGCTGGCGACCACGCCGCTTCCGGGAGATGCATTGTTACATACTTACAACTAGAGTGGACCTTCGAAGGCCGGCCAGTAATCTTTACCACTCACGACTGTCTAAATTAATGCCCATTGCTGATGCATAAATAACAACATTCTTGGTTAATGACAAAAAATAAAGCGAATCGCGACTCGGCAGTTCGGCACCTACAATTAGAGTGTCGCTATATCGTTCGACCGAAAAACCTCGATGTTTCAACTTAAAAAGCTTGTTCATTGCTTCGTTTTCATTTTCATTCTTATCATCATTTAACATAAGAATCGTGTTTTTACAAAGTCATAAACAAATGATGTTTATTAGCATGGCAAGCCTTACCTACATCTCGGATGGTATGCACGACCGTGGCCAATAGTTTCACCGATGTCGCATACCTGAACCATAGTTGGAGTACTACTCAAATATTTGGCACCACTTCTATCTTCCGCTCCTATATAACGATTTTCACCTTAGATAGTATGCGTTTATAATAATTATCTAGATCCGGAGTATTCGATTGACAAATAGCACGTGTAACATGGAATGTCATCGATCAAATGTCCATAATATGATTGTTAATAGTATACTAATTCTTCGTAATAATAAGATTTTGAAACGTTATCATTGGCTTTGAAATGCTTAATGTGTACTGAAAATTATTTATTTTAAAACTTTTACTATTATTCTTACAAGACAAATGGTCCTAAACAATGTTGGCACGGATACCTATACCTATAGTGCTTGTTATTGCTAAGAAAATCAAAGAACATGCGTCTATTTCATCTAGATATTAAAATAAGCAGATACCCTGCTTTCTTATTGCCTGGCGACGTAACGTAGCCAAACACATAGGTAATATAATTATTACTTAGGATAAAAACATATTAATATACATATAAAACTTTGAGGATAAGTTGCATCGTATTTGATCGCAAAATTCCTAAGGAATTAATTAAATTGTTTATGGTCTAGTTACTGTATAAAAATATAATTAATTAAAACTTGTCCTACATTCTCGTTGAAATTGATCGTACAGTCCGCCCAACTTAACTCTGAAATGGCAAAAATTGGAACTAACGAAAAGTCATTCATAAGTACGTTGTGTTCATTCATCTGTCAGTTACTAGTGTGCAATGATTGGTCAAATGAATGTCAAATGCGTCCGACAGCGCCTCTTTCGTTTCAGTCTTAAGTTGGGTTTACTATAGTCATTTATGAGGTTACAAAGTAAATGTCATCTCGAGAACAACAAAATAAAAAACCAACCTGTTTTATATTGGGTAAAGATAATAACTGCTATTTATAGTCTGAAGAAACCATATCGAAATACCATGACCAATAAATTTAATACATTCAAAATAATTGTTTAAGATATAAACGGTTTATGAAATAAGCAACCTACTTTAAACTTGCAATGCTGTAAAACTGATTGATGTTACGATTTTATGGAGTTTTGAGTTGCGTCCGAAATAATTGAACGGAAATGACAGTTGACACTGAAATATCACCATTATCATAATCTTGACCAGCGATCTTCAAATATGGCCACGACCGCAGGTATACCAATTTTTATTATTGTTTGTATATTTATATTATTAGTAAACAAATAAACAAAGTAAATGAAAAACAGATATTTTACGAGGAAAATGAATACGAAGATCGTTTGACTGTGCAATCTAGATCCAAAAGAAAACAGTGTTCACTTTTCTTATGCGGCAATTGTACCTACCTACTTCAGAATCATCATTATTATTTTTTATCTAACCGTCGTCCATTCATAACGATTTATATTTTGAAGTAGGGAATATATTTAACTAAACATACAAGTAAAGAAACGTACAGGAATTAAACCCTAACCAGAAATGACGTACGTATTTATGACAAATGCCTAAAATTATTTAATCAAATACGATATCATGATCATCGTCCTTTGTCAGTTTCCTCCGGCACGCCAACCAATGTCCTGGGTACCTAGACCAGTTTACCGCAGCATACTTTGCGGAACACTGGTGTAGTGTAGGGCCAGCACTGACAATGTCAGCGCGTCTCCGGACGACGCCGACGCTGGCGGTCAGCCAACGCGCCACGCGCGACGCTATGACGTCATCATCAACGCCCCGTACACTTCCCAGGGAGTTTATATAAATATCCGTTTAGTAAGTATGTTGTACGTGATGTGAGCCTAGAGTTCTCCAGCTCATCCGGGATAGCACAATCACCCCCACAGTACTTAGTACAATTTCTACAGTGTATTAATTGTTTTAATTCTTGTCCTCAAAGGTAACAACGCATTTGTGACAGAATTTTTTGTCATGTCTCGGAAGGAAATGCATTACATAGCATTAGTATCTTATCACACTGGAATTTGTTTGTTACATAGTTTAAAACTAACATAACATGCTTACTTAATGCGTTAAAATTAGACGGGACTCCTTCAATTAACATGTCTACTTTTTGTTCGACAATCGTTTGGAATAAAACAAAATGTTGCATCAAGTTTACTGCTATTAAAAATAAATCAAGCATTTTCTTATTCACTTTGGTTATATCGTTTCTGAGATTAACGAGAAAAACTCATGCAGAAAAAAATATAAAGATTTCATAATCAACTCCTTAACCTAGAACTGTTGACAATTAGGTACAATACTTGAACTTTATCATTGTGTTCTTATTTTCATAAGCTAGAAAGCTGCCTAAATGAAATCTTTTATTAATAACGTTAACATATCCAACTACTTAACTATATTCTTATGAAAATTGTATTAATTTCCAAATTTTCCATAAAATTAATAAATAATAAATATTTCAGTTTTATGGCAATTTGTAGCAGTAGTAGTTTAAGAAGTTAACGAAACAGTGTTAATATATGTGAGGCATCCCCGTAACACGTTTAGTAAACGTTACGTCCATGGCAACTGCTCAAAGATTAGCATCAGTCGTTCCAGTTTGCACAGCTCTAATATAATGACAGTGTTACCAAATATTTACGATTTTTATTTTCAAGAAGTTGAACAAAATGTTAACAATTAAAACCAACAAATAAAATGTTCTTTCTACCCGTTTGCGAATTGACTGTTTTTTTTTTTTTTTTTTTTATGGAATTAAGGTAGCAAACGAGCATGCAGCACCACCCTTCCGCTGCCGCCCATGGCAATTGTGACCGACTTAGAACAAGACCCAATTTAGGGACTAGGGTGGTTAGTCCAATTAGTAGATGGTGTTAGAATGTTAGTTGGTTAGTTTGTTAATAAGTGTGAGGACAGGGACTGTTAGGGATAGTTAGTCCTCTTAGTTAATATTAGTATTGTCCAGTTAGCAATGATTAGTGTGAGTCTTGTTCCAATTCGGTCACAGATGCGTTGCTACCCCTGAGGACAGATGGTCGCCTCTAAAAAAGTGAACCGGCTCCACATCTTCCCTCCACACGCCGGTCGCTGCCAAATCCCATATCGTAAATACGTCCTTGCTTCCAGCTGCTCCACACGTACCTACCTATTAAGCCTATGCCTTAGGCAGCTCACTCCCATTCGCTCAAATACGCGAATTTGCAAGTGTAGAACACACCTTCGCAAATAATTATGCAAATAAAAGCAAAGTCGTATTCCTAGGTGTTAAAACTGTGACAATTCGTGCAATTTACAAAAGTTCGCGCGCATGTGAGTGAGCGCGGTTACATGACCACAACAATCACAGTCCCCATGATCGAATCCCACGCACCTCTAATAAAAGAAAGAGTGTGCATATAAGATTTTAATTAGGTATTACTTTCTCCGGTGAAGGAAACAATTGCGAGGAAACCGGCAGGTTTAGACGTTTTCCATAATGTTCTCAAAGGCATGTACTCGTATGTGGTCCGCCAGTCTGGGCAATATGGCCTGTAAGTACCTAGGGTTACCAGATATGTGTTTATGTTTTCCGGGGCAATTTTATTAGGGTCTTTTACAATTTCCGGGACAATCCCGGATTCCCGGGCCATCTGCAACCCTACTCATACCCCTCATATCACGAGAGCGTGACCCCTATCAAGCAGTGGGACAGTTATGGATTGCAATGATGCATGACTAAAATAAAGCATGTAAAGGAACAAACGGTGAGCTTATACATTCTCTATAAGCTAGGCCAAGCAAATATACATTAATTATGAATATTTACTTTTAATCCGAAAAATAATGGTTATTTGTTTACTTGAAAATGAAATATGAGACAGAGAAGACATCTTTAATGTGGTATAAATAAAATTAAGAATATGGCAAGCATTTAGTGGCAATTTAGTGAATCGTTCTTTGTGCCTGACAAACAACTTACTTATAAACGGAACATAAAATGCGGGTATTTAATGGTTGACGGGAGTGCCAACTGATAGTAAATTATACTTTATACATTGAACTTTATAAAAACCTTGTATATGCCTTGAAGACGCCCACATATTATTTGGTGGACACAAATCTCACACGTGTCCTATAGAGTTTTTTGACATACACATAAGCCATTAAGCCATAGTACCTTTGCGGTTCCCAGAAGCTGTTATAAAAAGTATCAAAGGCTTAATAAAATGAACACCAAAACAAACAGGTTAACTGATGTAAAGAGCAAACTCTTTTGTGAAAAAAATGTATCAGTTTCTAATAACAAAGTCGTGAGTGGCGTCTTAGGCCTGTGGTGGTTGAGATAGGTTCTTAAGGTAATACTTAAGTAGCATTGTAATGTGTAGGTTTTAGTCGCAATAAACCGTTCCTGTTGTTAACACGTATTTGTTGTTTAATTACCTACAATATTCCTCGAACCCTCTACACTCTGCATGGCGACCGTGACGCTGGCGTCGGGGCATCGCGTTACTTCTGGGAACGGACGGCGCGGCCGGCGCTAGACGCGAACGCAGCAGTTTTCGACCACTGGCGCCGATAGTATTATGTTTAACATGGAACATTCCATAATCGGTACGCTTACGAACTGCTATTCTATTGCGAAAGTACAAGTACGTCCAAAAATTAAAAATGGGGAAAACTTACTCTAAACAAGAAGAGAAGGAGGTCATCATCGCCCAAACGGCTGTAGGCGAAAACAGTGCTAGTGGAATAACAGAAAAACATATGTATACCAATAATATACTGCTGAGCACCATACTGGCAGTAACAGGATTAATTATTCTATCTATATTACGCTATCAAGATTTCAAGATATACAAAGTATATATACAAATGGTCCGAGTTAACATTCGGACCGCGGTCCCCAGGCAGTGACATCGCCTGGCGGGAGATCTCCCCTTTTCCTCCACAATTGGTGACCCCGACGTGATTTAGCCGACGTGATTTATCGACGTGACTTGTCGACGTGATTTGGTAATCCTCTCAAAGTATCTGACATCCTTCAGCAAGTACAAGGAGTCATGCAGTTCCAGCCAGCAGCAACGAGCATAATGACCAGGTTCCACGAGCAGCCGTAAAGATAAGCGCCTTGGTTCCTTCATCCGGCTCAAGTTCAGCGATCCGCAGCACGCAGCAGAGGTTTGACGGTTTCCCTCCCGTGACTGTGCACGCATCGCATCATTCCGGCACACATGGCCGATGGGAAAACACTGGCATACGAGAGTGACGACATCTCCCAACAGTGGAGGGGGAGTGATGTAGCGGCGCGATACCTACAGTAATATGAGCGCGCGCCGCACATAATGCTGACCACGCAACCACGAGCGACGAGTGCAGTGAAACAATAGACTACGTCATACGCGTCATACTGAACTGGCCAATCAGGAGACGTATCCTCAACCACCACAGGCCAATTTATAAAGCTTGCCGGATATTACACACTACGGGACTAGCGCGTCGTCAATGTCAAGGCGAGATTTGTGCCACAAACGCAAATAGACTTGTACGTATTAATTGGCCCGGGCTATTAATAACTTCGTTGTAACATGATTTATAGCGAACGATAGGCTGAGTAGTATTTCAGTCTTCGCACCATCGAAATTTAAACTTATAGGCATATTAACACGGAAAGCTTATAGTAGAGATGGATCATGATTATAAGAATGCTCCCACCTAGAGTGCTATTCAATTTCTGGGCCTTCTGGTGGAGTTTTAGTTTGTAATTATGATTTCATTTTGTCCATGTTTAGTTTGCAGATTATCCTGTTAATAATATCTTTCAGAAAAGTTACAATCACACGAGATCTTTTCAGATCAACCTCTCACCGCATCAATAATTTTGTGAAAAGTTGAAATTTATTACAAAATATTAAATATTATATTTATGATAAAACTGGAAGTTTTTTAGCAGTAGTATAGTTTAAGTGAGTTTATTTTTAAGTTTTGATAAACTTCTAGCGACTGCAGAAAAGGTGTCATCAATGCGGAGGTTAATCGCGTGTCTGCCAGCCGTAAAACGAGATTCGGTGCAGCGAGCCCTCGCCGGTGGCGCTAAAGAATACCACAGGCTTCAAATAATGCCGTTTAAGTTGATATCCAGTGAGTCTTATGGGTTGAAACTTAGTTGTCTCACCTCTGTTTGAGAGGTTTTGGTTCAAGTGGGAATATTTCGAGAATTGCATTGTTTTTCAGAGAAGGAAAACATATGTATTTACTCTATAAACTTGCTTAGAAGATATTTCTTTGTAAAATTTATTGTCTATACGTCATTTCCAAAATCCTGTAGCAAACTACACTTGTGGCCTTAACCCATTCAATTCTAAGAGAAGGCCTCAACTACGCGTGCTGTGATGCGATATTATATCAAAGTTATTTTCTTCTATAAATATCCAAATCATCTCAAGGAAGAAGACATAATTATATCACTGCTAGCATTTTATAACGATTGAAGTCGCATATCAACCGTGCCATTGCTGCAGATGTATCGATTTATTTTATTCATAAAATCTGTGACGTTAATACAATTTCCTATGCTATTTCAGTCAGAGAGCAATTCAAATTGGATATTTTTCCATTCAAAATGTCATATCATTTGCTCCATGAGTGACAATTTCTCTAGTAGTTTTCTGGTAACTATGTTATGTTTTTAGACGATTACCTGTTATAAATTTGCAAAACATTTTTCACCATTTTTCATATTTCCTCTTTTTTTATAATAATATGAAGCATTTTCTGTGAATCACAAATAAAAAAACTAAATCAAAGAAACTTGCAGTTACTTGAAATACGCCTATCGTGCGTGAAACTTATCTATATCAGCTGATTAATTTCTCATTTTCACGTTATCGTCTCGATAACGGTATAATGATGTTATCAAGCTTCGTGAATCCGTGCATGTGCATCGAGGTTAGCGCAGCTTTAATTTTATTTATTTAAACTTTAATGTACCGGGAACATTGTGGTACAAAAGGCGGACTTAATGCTAAAAGCATTCTCTACCAGTCAACCTTTAGACTAAGCAGATAGCATCGAAGGCGGAAAGGGAATTTATTCTGACAGTCTAGAAATTTCTCTACTAAAATATCGTGTGTGGCCATAGGGCGAATAGCAGAGCAGCTGGCCGGCCACTTCTGCGGTCGATGCGCCACCGCCCACACAAATACGCTGTACTTTGTTCGTATTCAGGAAAATCGAAAATTATATTAGAAATAATCTATACCTACCTATATATGAAACTCTTGCGTTACTGAGTGACTGACTGACTGTGAATTACTGAACGGAAGAAACTGAAATTTGGCATGTACGATCCTCGGGGAGTGTAGGGAAGCACTAAGAGAGGATTTCTGGACATTCCACCCCGAAGGGGGTGAAATAGGGGGGTGAAGTTTAAACGAATTCCACGCGGGCGAAGCCTGCGGGGGGAAGCTAGTACGACAATTACATGTACCTAGGTATATGACATAATTTGCGATCGAGAGTCAATGATTATAACTAATGGCATCAACGACTTAGTAACAGCGAAGAAAGAAGCAGCCAACATCAACTCGTTAAAAATCACGTCTTTCAATTGAATAGCTACCCAGGCAGATGAGATTATATTCGTAGAAGAAAGAGAATTATGCACCGGACACAGTCGGTATTATCAGAATCGAGCGGGCGGAATAACGTCATTTATTGTATTGCAAGATGCATAAAGAATTCGAGCAGGGAAAGCTAGTTTGGACCAATAGCTTAGACAGTCTCAAATACGTAGAGACCTATACACCCCGAACAGACATTTTCATCTGTATCGGTCACAAAGCCTATAGTAAAATTTGTTAATTTATGTGAAGTCTATTTGGCCTCGTAGTTTAATAGTGTACATTATTGCATGTGCGTGTTTAAAAGCAATGTAACTACTATTTAACGGAGCAAGTCTTACACCAGGACGAACAAAATTATGTCTATCGGAAGCATGTTCCACTTTGAATTTAATTGGTTCTATTGGTACCAGGTTGCGGCACTGGGGTGGCACTCTTGGTGTCTTTTTAATGATTAAGTGTTTTGTTGGAATCGATAATATTTCACGTTAGAAACTTACCCTTCAGAATTTATTGAGGTATACGTGGTTTACTATTATTTTATCGGTTATCCTGTTAAGGGTGAACTTATTTACTTGTACAAGGAGGAACGTCATCCATCGTCAGATATAAGTCTACTTGTCTTGCATGTTTAAAAGCAATGTAACAAAAGTATATACATATTAGTTAATGGTGCAACATGGTTCAAACCAGGCGATAGAAAACGGTCACTCTTGATAAGCATTTGTGGGCTCTAATTACTCATTATAATCTTAACGACACTCATTGTTGTTGTGGCAAGGTTTTTTACTATTTTGGTTCACTATCGCCCTACTTATACTTATGTGTACCTACCAGTTTGGTTAAAATCATTTTTCAAATAATTGTTATTGAGAAACAACGTATAGTGAAAAAATTGCTTATGTTCAATTTCATATGAGTTATGAAAGTCTAACCTATTAGGGATGAATCAACCCAGAGCCAGACGTATTAAGGTCGTATGAGTCACTTCTATACACCATCTATTATACTTACCATTTTAAAGAATCTTTAACCTTGCTACAGGGGCACTTCATTATCGAGGATTACTGATGAAATATTGTTTGATTCTTTGTGATTAGTTGACAAGCTACCGTCCTGACCTTGCTCAATTTTCGTAACGTTTATGGCACTGATAACTTCGGCACTAACTGGATTTTATGGACCGCAAGGTTGCGTGCTGTCTCCGGTATTGTTTGAATTAATTCTTTCACCTCTCGCATTTGTTATTCCCCTTGTTACTTAATTTAAACGCCGCGTCATACTGACATTGACATTGATCTGGTTCGTGTCTAAGTTATAGTGTCTGTTCACCCTATGCTTAAATTATTTTGTATGATAATATTGTAATTAGTGTGTAAAATAAATTGTTATTGTATTGTATTCGTGACATATATTCACGGATCATATTAATAACGCTAAGCTAACTAAGCAATGATAACCAGGTGATTCAAAATTTGGACATGAGGCCCTGATTCGAACCCTAATTTTCACAAAAGCAAATTATAATTAACTAGCGAACTGCCCTCGCTTCGCTTCGGGACCCGTAAGTATCAACCGCGTAGGTCCCGCTCCCGTAGGAATTTCGGGAAGATAATAAACTATCACCAAAATTAATTGAGGTTAAATTAAATTAAATTTAGAAATAAAGCTTACGACAAAATAATAGCAAAGTAGCAAAGGATCACAGCAAGATTACTTAATTCAGATTAAACTTGGAAACGCGGCAAATTTGATTACCATAAAAACGGTTCTAGTGTGTTAATCTTAAAAGATAGACATATACTGTCGTGGACATTTTTTTAGATCATTTCAAGAGGAATAATTCTTTCATACATATATTTTTGGTATCTTGAATCGTTTTCGCAACGCATGCAACAAAAGCCCTCGAGAATGAATAATTTTCCCCGTTTTTTCCACATTTTCCATTATTTCTTCGCTCCTAATTGTTGCAGCGTGATGTTATATAGCCTATAGCCTTCCTCGATAAAAGGTCTATTCAACACAAAAAAAAAATTCAATTCGAACCAGTAGTTCCTGAGATTAGCGCGTTCAACCAAACAAACAAACAAACAAACAAACAAACTCTTCAGCTTTATAATATTAGTATAGATATGATTTGCTTTAATGAAAGAAACCACTGAAAAAACTTTACATTCTTGAGCCCAGCGGATGTAAAATTATAAATTGCCAACAACAAAAGAATACTGTAATTAAAAATGGATTATACTCGTATTTTTATTACTGATCTTGTAATCTAATAAGCACATACATAAATAAATAAATTTTCGACGGACGCACAGTTAGTTTTCTCGTCATAATAAAATAATTCATATTAAAGGCATATGACGTGTCGCCTAACCGTTTGCTCAGGGAATAAAAAATATTGTTTGGAAAAGGATAATTGAAACCAAAAAATCTATCAAAAAATTCCAAAACTATAATTTAGCTCATCACGCAACCGCGTAAATTTAAGCAGCCATAACGTGTAATATTTACCCTGATAAAGACATCAGATCGGTCTGAAAAAACTTGCCAGAGTGTTCTTCGACCCATTGAAAGCCATTAACGTTCTTGAGTCACGCACCGATTTTCGTCCAAATTGAACGTGGAACTTCGTTTTCTTTTTGCCAAAAATGTTGCCTGCGCTATTTTGATCTGCTATTGTTGTTTTATTGGGCTTACAGATTAAACAATATTCACGGCATATAATGTTGTTTTTATATAATTGTAAATTAGCCGCTGTAGTAGTGAGCAAAATTTATTGACAATTTTATTTTTTTGGCATCTTCTTTGCTCGCTCTACATACAATAGTAGATTGTATAACAAGGGAGCAAAGTAATATTTTTACAGCGAGGGCGCTTTTTTGAATCCAGAGCGAAGTGAGGGATTGTAAAGTAGAATCCCGAGCGTAGCGAGGGATTCTTTAGTAGAATCCTGAACGTAGCGAGGATACACTCTACTTTTCATCCCTATGATCTACTTTATATCCCTATGAGAACATAAAAGGCGCCTCAAGTTCAGGAATTATACTTTCACAGTCACTTAAAGAACTCATTTTTCAAAACAAAACCATGAATTTCTAACAATCCGAACTTAATTCAAAAAGTGCGCGGAAAAGATAATTACGGCGCACATAATTCAAAAAGTGTGTGGAAACGAAAATTGCGGCGCACTTATTTAAATAAAAAGGATGAAAAACTCATTCCTGCCCACTAAAAGTTTCTTATAGAAAACATCACCTTTGGGCGCACTTAAAGGCGAACCAAGTCGTCCTTTTCGAATAGGTGGGATGAAAAGTATATTTTTTAACAATTGCAACAGTAAAATTAGTCATTAGCAGTTTATGCAAATTAGTAGGAGATACTAAGTTTTTCTGATTGCTGTATAATATTATTTATGTTACCGACTAAGCAAGCAGATATTCTTCTGACATTAAGAGGTCACAATCGCTTATGGACATCATGATCATCATTATGACCGAAAAATGAAAGCTATAGAAAGACCAAAAATTTAATTTATAAAGTAGTATGAAGGTACTCAAATATTACCTACTACTTTTCTAAATAGTACTGTGCAATGTACATAAGGTTTGATGTTTGCTATTGCTATTTTTTCTGTGCTGCTGAATTTTTGATGTAAAAATCGAATTATTGAAGTAAATGCAACGTAGAACTCAGGGGAATACGATGTAAACGCTAACACACTCATACCCCCGCAGTAGGTTACTAGGTACCTGTGTCGCGGGTGGCATGGACTACACATATAACACATTACAATTACACCCATGACTCGAGTACAAATATTTATCTGCCACATAAATATCTGCCCCGGCCGGGAATCGAACCCGGGACCCCTCGCGTCGCAGGCAGGGTCGCTACCAACTAGGCTACAGGGTACAGAACTGGGGCTTTTATCTATAGAGAAAGCAAAAGAGCGGGCTTTTATTAATTTACCTATCGCCAGAAATAGCTATTAGAATTGAATCAAAAAAATTTTTAGGTATTCACAAATATCCGTACGCATGTTAAATATACATACTTTCCCTCAAATAAAACATTTTTGGAAGAAAAAAAATGAAAATGACAGCATCGAATTACAAAAAAAATAAGAGTTGTCTGCGGTGATAATTAAACAGAGCTCCATTAGCAAAGCATATTGTACAAGTATTGTAGTAGTAAAAGGAATCATCAAACACGATGTCGGGCGGTCTGCCAGAATGCAGTAAATATGGACCCTCGTTTTGTTCAGAACGTAATATGGAACGTTGCCGCCAGAGACACGTATTTATAAAGCCCACGTTGCGGTTGGGTTGTTGTCCTGATCCTAAAAAACATACCAAAGGTCATACTTGATTATATTTGTTACTAACACCCTCCCTAGGTTATTGAAATGCCTCCCTCGCTTCACTTTGACTGTAAATAGTTGAGATTAGGGTTGGATTTATAATATCCGACCGAAGGTTCAAAAACAGTTATTGATAAATTTTATGAACTTAAATATTACATTTAAAGTGACATCTTTTATTCAACAGATTTTTGAAAGCCACAATTATATAAGAACTACCTACGTTTAAACGCTTAAATAAATAAATGTTTAAACTTACCTTACACCCTCGCATGAGAATATATAGATGTCAGAAACACCTACAACCCGGGAATAATTAAACATTTATTTATCACACAGATATGAATGACCAAATGTCTGCCTTGGCCGGGATTCGAAACGGGACTTCTCGTTCAGAGCCAAATTGCTATGACTATGTTAATCGAAGTTAGTTGAAGAATTTGGTTTACTTTTTTAAGTTTCAATAATATATTTTCAAAAAGTTAATTATTAGTCACTAAAGTCCCTTGGAATCGGTCCATATAATTGCGAGGCCACCAAGAGGGTTTCAAACCCTAGGAATAAGTATCACATAATATGCAGCTACGTAGATGGCAGAAAAAAGATATTGATTTGACATTCAGATTTTGTTTACCCAAAGTAGATACCAGTACCTATAATGCCCTTTTCTACAAATATTGCACTTAAAACAGTATGACTAGCAAGACGTAAAGACTAATTGAACATATTGAAGTAGCATCACTTCTGACATTACACAGATATTGATCTTCAGAAACCTTGAGAATTGCAGCTGATAGACCTTCGAATTAAATGGCAGCTTGACATCAATATTTAGATTGTTATCCAATGATGTCAAAAGCTATATTTCTTTCAGACGATATACAAAGATGGTAGAGGTTTTTGGATTGTAGGATAGTGGGGAGATATTCAGGTAGGTATGTGTTTGTATATATTATGTGAACTGTTAATGGAATATTCCAAACAAGTGTTTTGGGTGTTTAAGACGGTTAACATACAAAAAAACAAAATAAAACAGTAGCTAACATAAAATGATCGATATCTACGTCTATGAAAAATAACACCACCATACGAATCTTTCGCAGATTGTTACAAAGTAAATTAATCTTTCATTTATGTATGTATGTACAAGGACGACTTATAATAGTAATCTATACTATAATAAAACTGTAGGAGCACGTGTTCTGTACATTGAATATTTTTTTGAAATTTCGACTAAGGGGCACTTACATATCGAGATAGAACTCAAAATTATATTTTTTTTATTTATTGTCTGTCTGTCTGTCTGTCTGTCTGTCTGTCTGTCTGTCTGACCGATCATCACGCTTAAACCACTGGATGGATTTCATTGAAACTTGGTAAAGTTATTACCTATATACTGGTGTCTATTATAGGCTACTTTTTTTTTCGAATAATATTTAGGTTCCCTAGGGATAGGTGACTAAAGTTTGTATGGAATTTTTTTATAACGTCGTCCGATTTACTTCAAATTTGCAACAAAGGGTTATCACTTAAATTAATAGAATACGTGTTTCTCAGTTTTTCGATATTTTGTAAGGAAAAGAAAAAAAACACAAAAGAATGCGGGAATTTGTAAATTTTTAAGGTAACTTTCTGACTAAACTGAAAATGATTTTAACCCCATGTTTAAAAATTATTACAGTGAAATAAGTAATTTTCAATGTAAAATCAGTATTTAAAAAATAGCCAGCAAAGGATGCAAAAATGGGGATAAAGTTGGTACAATTAGAGGTGCAGTGTTTATTCGAGTTGACTTAAGTTTTGTCATTTTTGTTGCGGGCTTAGATTTTTGTGAGACTTTCACTGAGAGATAGAGAAGGTTCTGGAGCAAAACATAGGCCACTTATTATCCTGGAATTCCAGCGGAATCAGGATTCACGCTGGAAAAACTACTATGCGCGAAGGTGCGAGTTTCATTTTTATAGGACTTTCACTGGGAGATAGAGGCAGTTTTGGAGCAATATGCAGGATAATTTTATCCCGGAATTCCGTGGAATCCTTATTCACGCGGGAAAAACTCATATTCGGGAAATAGGTCGCGGGTTCAGATATTTATGGGACTTTCAGTGGAAGGTAGAGAAGGTTATGGAGCAGTATATAGGCTACTTTTTGTTCCGGACTTCCCGCGAGATCGAGATTTACACGGGAAAAACTCCCTCCACTCAACTGCTCTGTAGAAGTTGTGAAAAAATTCATTAAACATTTTCGCGCGCCAAAAATACTCGCACAATGCGAATTCTGTGGCATCCTACTAATATTATAAATGTGAAGATTTGTATGTTTGGTCCTCAATCACGAAAAAACGGATGAATCGCTTTGGATGAAATTTGGTACACGGATAGTTTATAACCCAGAATAACACAGGACACTTTTTATCCCGGAAATCCCGCGGGATCCGATTTTACACGGGAAAAACTTCGACGAGTATGGGTATAGCTTCATAACAAACATATTAATATAAAAGTAACAAGGCTGTCTTTCCGAAAATCCCGCGGGATCGGGAGCTTATCCCGAAATTCCTACGGGAGCGAGACCTACGCGGCTGATACTTACGGGTCCCGAAGCGAATCGAGGGCGGTTCGCTAGTATTGAATAAATCGATTGGCATGTACAGTGCCACCAACTTATGTCTGAAATGGCAAATATTAAATTTGAACTATTGCCGCCATGTTAAAAAGTCATTCATAAGTACTTTGCGGTCATTCATCTGTCAGTTACTACCAATCAAATTGTGTGCAATGATTGGTCCAACGCGACTGACAACGCCTCTCTACTTTTCACAGATAAGTTGGTTTTACTGAAACTAATAGTTTTTGTTTAGGCATTTGTTCCCATAAATCACATAAAATATTTCATTTGTTTATTGTAGTGAGTTTGAGGTAATATAATAATCAAATTATTTTGTTGTGATACAAATAAAAATGTAAAAATCATACGATCCGGTCTGTGTGAAAAGAAAAATGCGAGCCGATACTCTCCGAGCCGGTCTGTGTGAGCGGACCCTAAAGTGTCTACCATGAAACAGCAATTAATATATTAAGTATGATTGATGCATAGGAACAACTGTGTCGTGTAAATTGATGGTTGAATTTATGTGTATTACATAAATATAGTACATTAATCACATTTCATTTCCAGGAAACTCGGCGTCAATCCAAGAATTTACATAAAATGATATTTCACTTTAGTCCATGAAAATATTGTGCGTGAGAGAATTTGAATAAATTAATGAGGAAATTTGAGACAAAAGAATTACATTTTGTGAAGTGCAACTATTGTGTTGCAAGAAAAAGTTGTGGTAACTGCAGTTGAAATTACATTTAATTTACCTGAATGCACTGCTAAATTAATAAAATATTATATTTTTTCGTATTACAAGATTCTTATTATAATGAGAAATATAACATTAAAAATTAAAGACGTTACGTTCTTAAGAATAAAGTTAGATACGTAGGCAATATCAATTTGATTTTGAAGAGAAAAGATCGATTAGAGGACGATAAAACAAACAGGAAAATGAGGTCATTGGAGCAGTTATAAAACGACTAAATCTAGAGGATATTATGAAGTTGGTTTCTATTAGCCGATCTTCTAAAAATATACTCAATGGACGATGTTGGTGTCAGTGATATATGAAGAAACTGATAAAACATGTGTAATAAATCTTCATTTACTATTCGTTGTTCAATTAGGTAAATATCATTTAACTCGATGTATTGTTTGTTTTTTCTATTGTCGAAGCTTTAACCCATTAATGACGGTGGACGGGTCGGTCCACTAGGCCAACACAAGTGAAGGATGTTGTCAAGCCGACCAGAGGCCTCTGACATGGCTTAATAACAGCTAACGATCGATAACACCCAATAATTTTTGCCATTAGTGGTCAGCCTTCCAACTACCAACCTCGCCTGCTGTTTCTTAACGTCGTCGATCAATTAAGATCGACGCAAGCTGAAAGCCACTGGGGTATGTTTATTCTGTACTAAGATAGAATTTCGCTTACCATGAGAAGTGATTCGCGAGTTGATGCGTGCGGTGATGGCCCTCGCCACCTCCGCGGAATCAGGCGCGCGCTGCTGGTACAGGCGAAGGCGCTCGAACAGGCATTCGGACGCCGCGTCGTCCGCCATGCGATATGCTGCAAACACATCCACTATCAGCAAATTTGTTTGACATCTGATCGTCTTCATTCATTCGAGTTCGATTTGGAATTCCTTTCCAATTGCATCCCACACAAATGCCAGCTTTCTACCCCTGTGCCACGTGATTTAAGGTACGTGCAGATTGATGGCGTGAATATAAAATGTTGTATGGTCGTATGTAAAATTTTGCTTCCAAGCTAAATTGAACTGTGAGCATAGGTAATTAAATAGTTTTGAGAAGGGCATGGCAAGTCAATCTCGGCAACTCAGGTATAGACCCGTGACAAATTGCGGCCCGCGGCAGGTACCTGTGTGGTTCTTAGGCTGTATCTTTGAAGAAACGTGGTGAAAGGAGTGTAGAAAACAGTATTGCTCGTGGATACGCTATTGCACAGCGACCATGATGATGCCTATATAGGCAGATATTAAGAGCAGCCCTTGGCTGACTAGAAAAGCGTGACGACCGCTGTTTTTGACCCTGGGAGCGTCGCGATACGCACGACATTTTGTGACCTTTTCTTGGGTAGAAACATCTGAGAGGAAAAAGGGCTTTTCGTGGTTACAGAAAGACATCCTAGACAAAGGCATAAAACCAGTTTCCACAAATACAATCTGTATAACTGGCGTTTATGTACTGTTCAGTTACCAGGTCACTTTCTAACTCATATTGTGGGACGAATTGACAACATTGCTATGACATGGGGTCCTCCAAGAAGCGACTCTATCATTTTCTTCTACGTCGATAAGGTGATTACGCTCCTTGTGTTGTTAATATCCATGGGCGACTCTGATCACTTACGTATTTGCTCTAAAAGAGTTGAGAAACAATAGCATTATATTATGAAAATTTACTCATTTCCGCGGGTGGAAATGAAAAGTAACATCCGTTGTTGAGTCTGTAATCGTTTTTAACGTCCAGAAACGTGAACATGGGGATTCTTGGGCCCCTTTAATAATAACCATAAAATGTCGTGAAACAACAATGCCGATATTACTGTAGAAATATCTCTTACTTCGCTGGCGAGTTCTCGTTCGAAAAAATAGAAGAAGACGCGGAAATTAAACCTTGCGTCCTCGGGACGGGAGGTCAGCTTTCACACCGTTAATCCTATATAATATGTCATGGCTCTCTGTACCATGTTTCCCATTTGTTAGTGCTATCACAACTTGGCATACATTAATGAATGACCGTGACTAAATTATACAGGGTTTCTAATTGGCTATTACAGCGCAATTAGATTATTGCATTATTAAAATTAAAGGACGACGGTATTAAAATTAAAGTGTTCAATTTCAGCGATGGTTACACGAGTTGGTATCTCTAATTAATACTTTTGAGTAGGTATCATTTTTAATCTAGTTTTATTGCCTACTCTTTATTCTTGAACTCTTGAATCGATTTAATTATGCCTTATTATATTATAACTATAATTACAACATTGCAATAAAACTATTTTAATACTTTATGACGATAAAGGAAAAGTCTCTTCTGTTAATTTCATATAAAAATCTTTGAAAAGTTGTACGACGGCTGTATTGTGATTGTTCTTAATGAAACACACAGATTATTTTCACACCAAGTAACGGTCGATGTACTATGTTTCAATTTACGAATCTGTTAATACGTGCAAAAATTAAAACATTTTCGTTAAGAATGTAAAGCTATGAAAGAAAAGTGTAGTCGAGCGGTAGCCAAATGAACAGCTGAGCTTTCAAAAGGTGACGATAGAGACACTCAAATAATTAGATCGTTATTATAAATAGCAAAATGATCGAATTTTTCACATTTTCTAATGATACGAGTACGTTCATACTTGATATTTATTTACTACGTTCGGTTTAATAATATTACGTAAATAAGAGACATGTCACTATGAGTATGACTTATGCAAGCTGTGTATGCAGGCGGTAAGCCCTTTATTATGTTACGTCAAACGTAAACAATGTTTCACATAAAAATATGAATTAGTAGGTACATGTACATGAGTATTGAAAACGTGTACGATGTATGTGCCGAGTAAACTCAATGATGGGTAGAATACGCAAACTAAATATATTCATAAACGTGGAAACGTACGTGCGTTAGTGGATTTCGATGTGTCGTCCCTTCCGCTGTAATTCAATGTGATCGTCTGATTGTAAATACAAATGAATACTGATGTAAATAAACAGTGTGTATTGTGGCCGGGAGTTCGGCGCCCCGCGACGGCCGCCGGCTGACTGCCGGCTCGCTGAAGGGGCGCAGCGGCGCGGGGCGGGAACGACGCCAAATTATCAATTCTCCCGTGTAAACTAACTAACAAGGGGGCTATGATCGCGACACGTACTTTACGTAAATGTGAAACGTCTGATTTTATTCCGGATTCAAACATATCAGTGAAGTCACCGTTCCGTCACAGTTCCGGCAAATCTTTCATACATTCTCGGCATTGTCAGTGCAGTGCCAGTGCTGACAATGCCGAGAATGTATGAAAGATTTGCCGGAACTGTGACGGAACGGTGACTTCCCTGATATGTGTGAATCCGGCGTTAAAGTTTTTTTTCGTTTTAATAAAAAAAATGTTTTCTTTTACCTTGTTACATTTATTATTATCGTTATTATTAAAAAACTGTTCTATTTATCTTATAAGTAACGTACAAACACGAAACGATTTTAAAAGCACGGCGCGCATTTATAAATCAGAGGTGTTATCGTCATATCCAAAGCCAAGGGAAAAACAGTTACAGCCTTAATAGGTAGTAGAGGTCATTACCAGCTTTTCAACATTAATTTATTAACTTATTTCTAGTCTAAGCGTGAACCCCAAGCTTGTACTTACTAGGCAGATAATAACGTGATAACGAAAAGTGACAATGAAGATACAGAGAGAACTGTATGTTTGTTCGATAATTAAATGTGTTACAACGATACGGTACATGTTTCAGGTTGTAGGTGTGGGCGCTGATATTAAATTATAAACGGACTCGTAAATTATTTCATTTTCTTTAATCCCACATCAAATAAACTTTTCTTAATGTGTTTTTGTAAAGATAAAATGTAACCGATGTGGTATGAAATCTTGCTTTTCAATGAAGTTAATAAAAATTATCAAAAACTCTCCTTGGCCCATTGTTGGGCTCAAAGTTCTTGTCACAATCTGAATTAGATAGTGGAGTGCACTAAGCTAGACAGGTGTGGATTGGTAGAGTCATACCTTTGAAAACATTATGAAGAACTCTCAAAATGTTTAATCTTTCATAGCCATCCGTTGAATAGTTCTTTAATAGTTTATTTCCGGACTACAACGACAACAACATTAGTTCGCCGGAATATATAGGTCATCACGGTGTATAACTGTACATTGAAAAAATACGCAATCCGCGTACTAATTCAGATAAAATAGGTACATATTATCCTATGTACCTACACAATTGTAGAGCCGACTTGGTAATAAGAATTCTTTCAGCAAAGGGAGGGGATTTTGTTTACCGACTTGACGACCCTGTAGTTTAGTTGAATGAGATCTTGCCTGTTAAGCGAACGGTTAAGGGCTCGATGCCTGGACAGAGCAAATACCTAGTAAGCAGGTTCAATGGTTTATGGCCAGTTCTACAGATTCCCATTTCTACAGATTCCCAGTTGTACAGATTTCCATTTCGACAGATTCCCAGTTCTACATATCCCCATTCCTACAGATTCCCAATTCGACAGATTCCCATTCGTAAAGATTAAAAAATAGTTAAATAATTTGCATAAACAATCTCTTTCCTCGGATTTTTATTGCATTAGGTTCAATATACTGGCCGGTTTATTAACAATTTATATCACGTTTTATTTCATGTTAACTTTATGTGTAAGAAGATTTTGTCTGTTTTGTATTTCATTTAAATGATTTTTCCTTTAGCTTTCTGATACTGCAAGGTGGTTCCTATTACCATTCCAATCTTAGGGGATGCCGTAAGCTTTATACCTCGGAATCCAGGGAAGTTCAATGAATCTTCATAAAAACTGTTGGACTGGTTTTTTTAAATCTTTGTTGTTATGTTTGGTACCTTTCAACTTTCCACTGGAGATTCCGTTTTTTATTATTTTTAACCAACTTCAAAAACTGAGGTTGTCAACTCGATATTTATGTATTATGTATGTAACATTGTTGAAACTGAATATTTAGGCTTCCAAGTGCGTGTGCTTAATTTGGTAAGTGTATGTTTGCTTGTATGTTTGTACACGAATTTCTCAAAATCTAAAAGTCATATCGAGATGATTCTTTTTAACTTAAGTTCGTTATACTTCAACTTAGGAAACAAGTGTAAGGGCGGGTAACCTCCAAGTAAACTCCAGTTATAATCACAGTCGTTTATTTCGTTATTTTACACGCACACACTTATTCTTACAATTACACTCTATTACAATTACACTCCTGAGCTCCTGAGTAGTCCGTACACTTCGACCGTTAAAAACTGTAATGTCCAACCGTTAGCCAAAGATCCGTCCACGCCATCCAAAAGTTAACAATAGGTGGCGCTGGCGTTTCCGTTGTTTCAATAGGTAATGCCGCTATTTTATTTTGAGAGTTATAACTATTAAAAATAATTAAAAATCCTTATTTTAGATTTTTAGAAATGGTTCTTTGACTGTAAATAAACTATTAGACTGGATATTAGATATAGCGGCACTTCCTGTTGAATTATTTAACAAAATGTCAACTACAGTACTTTAATATCTTGAAAAGTCAGTAAAATATATTAAATTATTTAAATCAAGTACAAGAATTTACACATAAATACGCGAAACCTTACACTCGACCATCCTGATCACGTGTATGACCCCATACACGACCCAATTGGAAACCTTACACTCGGCCAAATTAGTAATTCTTGTAAGAAATTGATGTAATATTAACAATAACGTGAAATTATTGTGTTAAACAAAAATTCTACTATAGGGAAAATTAACGACAACTTAAACCTTACCTAAATAAAATACAAATAAAGATTTACTTATTTATCAAAACATAATTAATCTATTTAATACAGTTTATTCCGTTTTGTGAATAATTGATTACTAGATCTTTATGTATTATACAATAATTATATCTAGTTGACTACACTGCTTATTATAATATGACAACCCTTTTATTATTATTATCTATTAATTAATAAATTATCAATTGTGAGTCAAGTAGCGAGTCTTTAAGTCTCACGCTTGATAACCCATTTAAAATGATTCAACCCTTAGTGGTCAAGTAGCGAGCCCATTTAATCTCACTCTTGATAACCCATTTAAAATGATTCAACCCTTAGTGGTCAAGTAGCGAGCCCATTTAATCTCACTCTTGATAACCCATTTAAAAAGATTCAACCCTTAGTGGTCAAGTAGCGAGCCCATTTAATCTCACTCTTGATAACCCTTTTCATACTCTAATGTAGTCAGGTGACGAACTCACTTGTCGCCCCTGACCTGAAACAATTAAAAATATTGTGCCTTAATTATCTTTAAAATATCATCCATTATCATCATCCATTAACGTTTAAGGAGAATTCTCTGAACCTGACAGGCTGTTACCATCATCCACTGCCTCCGAATCATTATCATTTTCCAGATCCAAGGATGCTATGTGTATCCAAGGTCGCATACGATCTGCAGCCACCGTCGTTTTGCGCCTATTTTTAGTTCCCTCAAACCCAGGTATAGGTGCAACTTTATACCTATCATTTCCTAAAATATTTATGACCTTAAATGGCCCTTCATAATTTGGGAGCAGTTTCGTGCTTTTTCCGTCATTTTGGAAGGCTACTTTTGCAATTTTCACTAGATCTCCCTTATGGTAAATATGTGCAGACTTCCTCCCTCTGTCATAATACTCCTTCTGTCTTTGTTGTTCTCTGTCAATCCTATCCTTCACCTCGCTACGTATTGACGGTAGATCGCATGGTTCCCGAATTAAATCTGTTATCTCATTTAACATTGGGTTACTCTCGCTGTTCATTGTTGTGCCAAACATAACCTCGGCGGGTGTCCTGCCTAATGTCTTTTGAACTGTATTATTAAGCCCCCATTGAATTCTACCAATGTTAATGTCCCAGTCCTTCTCGTCATTGTTTAGATTCTGTGCTGTTAGCGAGTCCAAAATGGTTCTATTGTAACGCTCTACCTGCCCGTTTGACCTTGGGCTCGCTACAGCATTTAAGATATGTTTCACTCCTCTGTCCAAACAAAATCTTTTAAACGCATGCGAAGTGAAACAGCTACCTCTATCGCTAATAAGTCTATCCGGAGTCCTAAATGTGTCAAAAATATCCTCTAAGACTTTAATCACGCTCATAGTTTTTGTATTTTTGACTGCTTTTATGAATACAAATTTGGTAAAAGAATCAACAGTAACCAGAAGATGAGTATGACCCCGCTTTGATTTGACAAATGGCCCGAGGTGGTCGGTGTGCAAAGTGTGAAATGGTATTTCAACCTTGTTAATAGGATGTAACAACCCCTCACGTGTGGCTGCGGAACGCTTAGCATACGCACATTCAATACAAGAGTTAACATATTTTCTGACAAACCGCGACATCTTCGAAAACCAATAGTACTTTTTAATGCGCTCTACTGTTTTCTCATAACCTATATGCCCTATATCGTCGTGATTTAACTTGCACACCTGCCACCTCGCCCCTTTGGGTACCACCCACCTAAGATTGGATCTGTCGCCATCTAAGTATCTAAATAATTTATTGTCTTTAATTAGATAATTTTCTTTGATATAATTAAGACCTTTTGAATCTAACTTAGAATTAAGAATATCCCGAATCCTTCCTAGTTCTGTATCTCCCAATTGAAGAGTAAGGAGCCAGTCCTCATCGCTGATAGCCAGTACGGAAGGGAATTGTACAACGCTCTGTACTGGGGTATCCACTACCGGGTTTCTCGATAGAGCATCCGCATGTGCCATCTTGGTACCGGCCCTATATTCTACTTCGCAATCAAATTCTTGAATTGCAAGCCACCATCGCGCAATACGGGGTATGAGATCGCGTTTTTGAAACGTAGAGCGAAGTGCACTACAGTCGGTAATGATTTTGAAACTCTTTCCTAAAAGGAAGACTCGAAACTTTTTTAAAGCACATATTACGGCCAGGGTCTCAAGCTCGTATGAGTGAAAGTTCTTTTCCTCCGGAGAAGTTTGCCGACTGTAGTAGGCTACTGGTCTAAAAGATTGAGAATCTTCAGAACGTTGCATTAAAATGGCACCGAGACCTACTCTACTGGCGTCTGTGTGGAGCTCGGTCTCCGCGGAATAATTATATATTGAAAGGACTGGTCTATCAACCAGTATAGTCTTCAAAGCCTCAAAAGCCCGTTGCTGTTCATGTGACCATTCGAACTTTACGTCCTTCTTTAGTAATTTCGTTAGAGGTGAAGCTAATTCAGCGAAACCCTTAATGAATTTCCTAAAGTAGCTTACTAGCCCTAGGAATTGGCGAACAGTGTGAACGTTGCTGGGCTGGGGAAAGTCTGAAACACACTTTATCTTCTCCTCACCTGGACGCATACCCGAGCAACTAATTTCATATCCCAGATAGTTAATTCGATCCTGCAAGAAACTACATTTCGCGAGGTTTAACTTAAGGTTAGCATTATTCAGGAGTTGCAGTATTTCTTCTAGTCGCGTCATTACCTCGTCTAGATCCTTGCCATAAACCAATAAGTCATCTATATAAACAGTAGCTTTATCGAAACGTGTTGGGCCCAAAACGTGATTCATCATACGCTGGAACACAGCAGGCGCATTCGCCAAACCAAACGGTACACGGTTGAACTCATACTGACCATCTGGTGTGACGAATGCTGTTCGATGTTTGTGATGTTCCGCAATTGGAACTTGGTAGTAACCTGACATTAAGTCCAAAGTGACAAACCACGCCTGACCAGATAATCGCGATATCTCATCCTCAATTATGGGCATTGGGTATCGTTCCTTGACGGTGATAGAGTTCAACATTCTGTAATCTATGCACATACGTACATTCCCGTCCTTCTTTCTAACTAATATAATGGGACTGGCGTAGTTAGAAACGGACTCCCTAATTATCCCGGCCTCTAACATTTCATCAATCATGCCCCGAACTTTATCACGCTCATGGTGTGAGAGCCTATATGGTCTGTATACTACCGGTCGGTCACTATTTAATTCAATCGTCATTTCCGTTACATTTGTGCACCCTAGCTCTGACAAGTTGAAAGCGAAACAATGTTCGTAACGACGCAGCAACTCAAAAAGTTTTGTTTTATATTCCTCAGGGGCAGACTCACCGAAATGTATTTGGCATTCCTCGATCTGATTTACATTATGAACACTATCAATAGAGTTATCAAGATTATGCAATAAGGGCGGCATTCTATCAACTACTTCAACCCGTTCTGCACGCGAGAATATAGAGTTTTCGTACAACGAGCATGGTGTAGTGCAAGGCGCGACTGTAACGTTAAGGAACCCTTCCTTAACATGGTGAATACCGCCAAGGACAACATACTGGTCGCCAGGTTTACCCACAATTTTCGTGTGTATTAAGATATATCCGTTGAATGCCAATTCCGTAGCAGCTCTAACGCACGCTGTTCCATATAACGTACTATGCCTTAACATTCTAACTCGTATTGGACGACTCTCGTCATTGCTTGCGCAGTGAGTGGGAATTTCTGTGCCTACATCTAAGAATTGTAATTTAATCGCGTCCTTAATTACAACAATGTGCGGTTGCTCCGAAAACGTTTGTCCGATTAAAACTGGTTTGTCAAGTAATCGATCTTCCACGACCTTGCATACAACAACGGCAGTCACACCATCAATCGTTATCTTAAGTAAAACGGAACCTAAGGATTGCACTAATCCATTCCCAAACCCTTTCATTACAGAAGGTACACCGTCATGGTCGACACCCAATCTCGCGACGCTAGAGTCTGATATCAGAGTAACTTCACTCCCAAAATCCACAAAAGCCTCCAAAGATACGTCATTAATCACGACATTTTTAATGTATTTAGAGTTAGGGCTGGAACTTGTTATGCACATAGTTTTTGGAATATTATTTACCTTTGCCGACACGTTCTCGTTTTTTATGCGGCAGTTCTCCACTACGTGACCTACCCTGTGACAGTGTTCGCACCTAGCTAAGGGTTTAGTACATTTCCGATAGGGGTGGCCTCGCTCTTTGCAATTATAACAAAATAGTGAAGAGTTTACATTCTGCTTATTAGTTGTTCTACTATGCTGTTCTTGCTCGTTATTATTTTCAGCGTATCTTGCCCTACCTGGTGTAGGATAGGAATACTCGCGGTTGCTTAACAAAAATTGCAAGAGTTGGTCAGGTTCAGAGCATTGCAACGCTAAAGCACTGGATTTTGTAGTTTTGTCTGTTAGTCCATGGATGATACAATCGACAGCGCGTTTACCGGATATATCGCATTGATTTATTAAGGCAAGCTTTTCGTAGAAATAATTATCAATTGGTTCGTTAGGCCTACTCTTGCGTCTTAGCATATCTTCCAAGGACTGGCCATAATTTTGTTCGCAGGGGAAGGCTTTGAGTAATTTATCTTGCCACTCAGGCCACGTAAACAGAATCGTGTTGAGGCTTTGATACCAAATTTTGGCCAGTCCCTGTAGTTTCTGCATAGAGAAATGTATAATAGTTCTCTCGTCCCAGCCGTACACAGAGGCACACTCGTTCACCTTTTTGAGCCAAGCGTCCATTCGTTGGTTTTTGACTGAAGGGTCAAATTCGGGCAAAATATTTTTATAATCTAACCTATGACTCGACTGTGCACTTGGTTCGGATGGCTGTGACGCTATATTATTTTTAAACGACTGTATGATCTTAAAAACGTCTTTAGATGAAAAAGTAGGGCTACGTGACCTTGAGCGACGTCCTGTAGGAGCGTCGCGTTCCGCTTGATCCCGGTCACCACGCGGCTGCATCCGCGACGAGCTCCTGCAGTCGTCACGTTGCTCGACGTCAGGGCGCCGCGATCGCTGTTCACTGCGCCTCTTCCGGTCCTCGCCTCGCTCCTTGCGAAGCGCGTGCTCCATGTCACGCAGGCGTTCCCGCTCGCGTTGCAGTTGTTGCTCCCGTTCTCGCAGGCTCCGACTGCGACTGCGGCTGCGGCTGCGGCTGCGGCTGCGCCTGCTGACGCGACTGCGGCTGCATGTTCGACTGGGCCTCGCAGCGCTCTGCTCGCGGCGAGGAGTAGTCAGTCGGCGATCCACAGACTTATCCATTTTCCCTGAAACTCGAAACCATATCTTATGTCATTGACCATTCCAAATAAACAACAATTAAAATAGTTATTTGCACATGCTTTTAGTATAAATAGTAAGTATTATATTATCATTACGGGTATACGATAAATAACATTAACATACATGATGTGTTGAAACATTTAAAAATTAAAACGGTTATAAAATTAATTTCATTCATAAAAATTTGCTAAAACTTGTTTACATTAAAACGAATACACGATAAATATCTTTAAAAACATTTATTAGACTAACGTAAAAAGATTTAATTTCTCTTCACTTATTGATATACGAAAGATTTCGTCATTAAAATTTACTCAAAACAAGTTTAGTTATTCTTCTAGAACCTGGTTAACTTATATCTTTTAAATATGGCCTGTACTTACGCTATTTAAATGAGCTGGCGATCCCACTTGCTGAGTTGTAAGGGCGGGTAACCTCCAAGTAAACTCCAGTTATAATCACAGTCGTTTATTTCGTTATTTTACACGCACACACTTATTCTTACAATTACACTCTATTACAATTACACTCCTGAGCTCCTGAGTAGTCCGTACACTTCGACCGTTAAAAACTGTAATGTCCAACCGTTAGCCAAAGATCCGTCCACGCCATCCAAAAGTTAACAATAGGTGGCGCTGGCGTTTCCGTTGTTTCAATAGGTAATGCCGCTATTTTATTTTGAGAGTTATAACTATTAAAAATAATTAAAAATCCTTATTTTAGATTTTTAGAAATGGTTCTTTGACTGTAAATAAACTATTAGACTGGATATTAGATATAGCGGCACTTCCTGTTGAATTATTTAACAAAATGTCAACTACAGTACTTTAATATCTTGAAAAGTCAGTAAAATATATTAAATTATTTAAATCAAGTACAAGAATTTACACATAAATACGCGAAACCTTACACAAGTTTCATTAAATGGCTTCAGTAGTTTTTGAGATACAGGACATCTGACCGATAAAATTTGAGAGAAAAGAGATATGGGAAAATTAAGTATTTGAAGTCTGTTTAGGGTGTTATCAGACTTATCGATCGATCGTTGATCGACGGCATCGATAGATTGGTCTTAGTAAAAATCATCGATCGCCGTCGACTAGTCGATTCCACCATCGATCGATGTCGTCCATCGATGAGTAATCGATTGGTCTGGCAATACCCTTAATATTTTTAAAATTATATTATTACTCCACTATCGTTAGAAACGGTAATCTGTCTAATTGGGAAACTGTAATATACCAATCTGTTGAATTGGAAATCTGTAGGAATGGGAATATGTACAATTGGGAATCTGTAGAAATGGGAATCTGTAGAACTGGCCATAAACCGGTTTAATGGCATCAATCAATGACTTGAATGCGTAGGTACCTGCCTGAGGGCGATATGGGTAAAAGCATTTCATAGCAATGAAAGAAAAGGGCCGACATTTACGTGGCAGATATTTTTTTGTTATCAGGTTGTGGGTGAAAGTGGTGTCTTACAGTCTTATTTGAAGTGTCTTTACCATCCGCGGCACAAGAAACTAGCGCGGGATGTTAGGGTGTAAGCATTTACGATTATTATTATTCCTGAGCCGCCTAGCCGAGGCGAATTTAACAGAACAGTTTTTGGTTTATGGAGTTTTTGGTTGATTGAAAGCATCAACCAAAAAAGATAAAGTAAAAGAAAAAAGTAAAAGATTTATATCTTTCATCTTAATCTCGACTTGTACTACTCTTCTCTATTCTCTAGTATCTACTATCCTTTTTGTATTTACTATTTTTAAAATACCTACTGTTCTGTCTTACTGACTAACTGCCGACAAACAAATAAATTTCTAGCTCAGTTGTACACCCTACCCTGTTTCAAAAGTTATTTATGTGATAAGGCCGCCTGTTGTACTCATCTCTGTCTGATAATGTGATCATGTAATACGTTTTGGTGTACAATCCTCTGATTTTGTTGTTGTTGTTGTTGTTTTTGGTCTACGAATAATATTATGTGTTATTGATAGTAAAATATCTAAAACGATATTAAATGATACTGTACTTACGCTTTTTCTTGGGTTTCTTGATTTCATTGGTTTGTGTTTGAGCTGCTGTGTCGATTGGTGCAATCAAAGCCTGAAATAAATTGATTGTATTTCAGCATCTTTCATCATTATTACTATCAATAATGTTTTTATTGATTAGAGAAAAGTCCTCATCAGGTTCCCTGAATATTTATATTTAAAATATTACCTATATATCTATATAACTCTCGTTGAAAACGGGTAACTTGACACGCTTTTTAGGTAAAAAGAGCCACTATTGCTAATTCTTTCAATTACTTTTTTGTTGCAGACTTAGGAACTAGAGATAAAGACCAATCCGCAACCGCCTGAGATTGGAGATAACTCCATTCATAATTTATAGGAGACCAAGTTGTTGGTACATAAGATATTACCAAACACGACTGCCTTAACCGGTAAATTAACAATGAACATGAATTGGCAATAACCATTGCTTATATTTATTTACATAATTGAATCATTGTTCCAAATATAATTATTTTTCTGTTATATTTCAAAAGAAGGCAAATAGCTGGTTGTTGGCCAGTATCAAATACAAGTATTAGTCTTAATATGAGCCATCATCTTGACAAATAGAAATTATTATGCGACTCTATATAGTTATGTACCTACATAGTAGTGATCTAGAATGCGGAGACTTCAAGATGGAGAGATTGTTTTGTTCGGTACTCCATTATTTTCCGAAATAATCTGTCATTGACCTTCATTGGACACAACTGATCGGATCCTACTCAGTATGAATCACCGTCTCATTTTAATAAATAAATGTTATGGATTTGACTTATGATCAAGTCGTTTGAATTTAGCAGACGAAACACTTCAATGTCTCGTACATTGAAGTGTATGGACCTATTTGCAGACAAAAAAAATGATAGAGCTGGAAACAATAGGTGGTGCTTTGTCAAAGATAGATCTATCCCAGACAATCATGTTTCGAAGAAATTGAATAGAGTTATAGAAAATGAATTAAATAGAAGTTTAATTAATACAAGATAGGTAATAGTGAAATAGTGACCTTCTCATTCTGAGAAGAGACTCGTGCTCAATAGTGGGCCATGATGGGTTGAGATGATGATAATGATGATTATGATATGAGGCAACAGTGAACACTGCTTACCGGACATGTCTGGTTCATCACAAATTATTATTATGGGAAGCGTTTTATTTAATTACGTAATATACATTTGGTATTCAATTGAAAAGGAATTTACTGAATTTAATATAATGTCTATCCCGTATAACCTGCGAGCAAAATGTCATATCAAAACTGTCAATTTTAACAAATATATTTTATTTTTTATTGGTATAGGACCAGTGTAATAGAAAAGTTTTGAGGTATCATAACATATCAAAATACTATCTTATTCAATTTGCAAATACGCAAGTTGAATAAAATAGTATACATTTATGGGAACCAACTTAATAGTTAGAAATTATTTTTACATCATTGTAAAATTGTAAATAATATTTTACGATTGTAATGCATTTTTAACGATTCTTTGCACTAAAATTTAATATAAAGTTAAAAGCCTCAAAATTCTTTTATTTATTATTAATTTTGACATCCTACTTCCTACTAATATTATAAATGCGAAAGTTTGTAAGGATGTATGTGAGTGAGTGGTGAGTGAGTGAGTGAGTGAGTGTGTGTGTGTGTTTGTTGCTCTTTCACGCAAAAACTACTGAACGGATTTTCATGAAACTTTGCAGTAATATAGCTTAGACATCGGAATAACATAATTTGTTAAAATTTATAGAGATTTTTGAAGGGACTGGTTTCCCGACGCGAAGCGAGGGCGGATTTACTAGTATGTACATAATAATAAAAATTACAGTTGTGCATCGTATTTTTTTGTTGTTCACAGTTGACTACTTGGCGCCAAAATGTCAACGAACAAGATTCAGTAGCAAAATGTCAGGCGATTTGTATCAATCGAGGTCAAGAGCACACCCTCGGGCTAGTTGTAGTAATCGTCTGAGGATTTCAATCTGATATACATACCAGTAGTTCACTACTTATACTTACACCAACTACCACTTTCAATATCCTGAAAGGATAATTTGATTTCATTAGTTTTAATAATTCTTACAATATCCTCATAGGATCATTTAATGTCTTTTAATTAACAATTTTTTAATTAACCTTTTTCACAATTTACTGATATCTTAATTTTGATGTCATTTTAATTTATTAAAAATAAAAAATGTATTGCTACATACATTATAATAATATGTTAAATTTTAAATTTTCATTTTTAAAAACGATAACAATGATTAACTTTGTTATTAAAAAAACTACTAAAACATAGACTAAAAATTAAAGTTAAAAAAGGCCGGTGGCGCATGTCGCTAGGTAATTCAAGTATTGAGTCTTTTCATCATGTAGGAACTACGTCGTACGAAAGCTCCTGGTAGTGTATCTCTACTGAGGGTAGCCCCTTTTTTAGTTGCATTTCAGTCCTGGATAATATCTTTTTCATGGTTACTATATGAACGCCTCAGTAATGACGACATAGGCTCGTGCATTGTGTGAGCTATTGTTCTCGTAATGATTTATTAGCACGTGCTTATGATTAAAAGCGGTCAAGTTAGTTGTCAGCCTGTGCTTTAGTGTTCTGTAGTATTTTGTACTTAATATAGATACTTACGTAAATATACAACTACCGCACACTCTCACCTAAGTCAGCTACTGAAAACTTGTCGAGGTTTGACGGCCACAGGCTAGGCGGTATGAGAGGTATTATTTTCTCTTGCCTCTTTCATTGCTCTTCTTGGCTGATAACGCACGGGTGGCTCATTTGCTCCTTATTGAATAAGGGTGGTGAAGTGCGTAGTGTGGTATAAGATGTAAGGACAGATAGACGAGTTTTAAGAATACAAAGGTTTCAATTCTTCGATAAGGAACCATAAAAACGTTTCATTCGTCAAGATTCTTACTCACTGAAGAATGTTGTATGTAAATATAATAATCGTTATAAGTATTATTTATCTACGGGCATTTCTATTAGTGCGTTTGTAGCCAGTGTCTGTATAGATTATTGCAAAAATATGGAGCCTTTATTAGCTCTGTTAATAACGACGGTAGTATGTTACACTTATGCAAACCCTGTACGATCCTCAACTGTTTCAAATATTTCAAAGGTCAGTCCAAGTGAAATTCCAAATCTTGTGATAAAGTGTTTAAGAATTTCAGAGGCTCTGCCTATTCGTGTTTTCAACCAAGACTCTGCTTGTTCGTAGTGCATTTTGTTGTAAAATGGAGTGGACCCTTTTGAAGGTCACTACGCCACTTTTGTTAATTGCCATGGTCACTGATTTCTGATGTGTTATTTATGTATGCCATAGGGAAAATGCAGGATGAGTTTTCAGTAGTCTTGTTAATTGTATTTAAAAGGGTTTGTTGGCTGTCCAAACGTGAAGTTCAACTAGTTAGACGGCCATTTTTAACGCAACGTGGTTCAACCAGTTGTACCATGGCAATGGCATAATGTAATTCAATGCATATATTTTTTGTCTTGACAAAAAATAACTTAACGCTTGACAACAACCCTACCTAAGTAAGAGGCGTTGAAGTCTTTGATGGTGATCAAAATAAAATTTAAATTTTTGGGGTTTTTAATTGAATATTTATTCATTTTTTTATAGGAGATTTATGAACGAAACTCTACAAATCTTGAAACTCTACATTATGATAAAAAAATATCTTTATTGAAAATTGAGGAAAATGGGTGCATCAATACGACAGCGAGCGTTGTCAAAGCCCGATTTAAAAGACAGCAAAGCAGTGGCGCTGGTAATAATATTTTATTTAATACTAACTATTTAATTAAACTTAGTTCCGAACGGCTTCATAACGTAGCTTTAATTAAAACAATGCTTATTTGTACTTTTATGTATAAAAACAAACGAAGAACTAAAACGCTTATGATAATAATTAGCCGTCACTTTTTCACTAATATCTAACAACTGCATTTTTTGTGTTTGTTTGTTTTAAATATCAATCGGATTAATTTCTAAGTCAACCAAGTCTATGACGTCATCAGTTTTACTGCGATGTAAAAACGTAATCCGAGTCAAGGTCAAGAAAATTATACGTAACAAAGTTAATTTTGTACATGCGTTTGTTTTGATAAATTCTAATGGTTCCAATAAATATTTAACCAACTTCAAAAAAAGGAAGAGGTGCTCAATTCGGCTGTTTTTTCTTATGTTACCTTTTGCACTGGCTGAACCGATTTTGATAATTATTTTTGTAATAAAAAGGTAGGTAATGCTTCACGTCTGGAAAATTTCAGTGTATTCGAGAGGTAATTTTTAAGTTAACTCTGCTTATAGATTTTGAAAAACGTTATTTTTTGTTAGAAGTTACATAGGTAGGTATTATGTTTTACTTCGAGAATGTTATGTCTGATCTTTGAATACATACACGGGCTTCTGCAGTACAGATTTCGGTGACCAGCTTAAGCCAACAGATTTAAAGTAACTTCAGACATAGACACTGTTGTTACTATGACGCATACTTTGCTGTAATAAATAAACAATTGAATCGTGATTAACTAAAATATCATTAAATAAAACGAAGTAAATCTAGGTCTTGATAAGTTCATGAAGTAAATTGTGAGGTATTTCAAAACGAAAGTATGTCACCGACCAAGACGTCTTGATATTTAGATAGCCATTCGATACTTGCTTGTATTGTGTATCGATTAAATATAATTATGACTCCAATAAATATGCTCTTGAAAATTGCTCAATATTCAACTGAGTCGTATGATATCTACTTATGAATATTTGTATTGTTATCAAATTTCTGCGTAGGTAAGTTTTATTTTATTGTATGGTAAGATTCCTTTAATACTAATCATTTGATTAATTACCACAACCCATGAAATTACTACACAGCCTACTACACAGCCTACCATGCGTGCGGTACGCATGCAGCTTACAAATGGATACATCACTAGCGGAAGTTTGACAGCTCTTTTTCCGCGCTTTTAGTCAAGATGAAAAGTTCTGTAAATTACTTAATTAAAAAGTAAAATATTTTGATGATTCGTAATTCCTTGTTCAGTCAGATTTATTAGTCTTTTAGGGAAGTGAAATTTACCCTTCGCTATACTTTGTTCTTAAGAAAATAGGCAATTTAAAAATACAAGACCAGTATTTTACTTTGCAACTTTATTATTAATTATTCTGACATTTGTATAGTTGTTTATTGGCCGCATTTTATTTACTTATATACATATAAGTAGGTATGTATTTACATCAAAATCCGTGAACGAGCTCTTTATTTAAAATTAGTTTTTGTTATTTTGTTTCGTAGACTTTGCCCGCGTGGGGTACTAACAACGACTAAACACAATTAAAATGATCCCACGGGAACTTATCAGGGAGAATAAAATAAATCACCGAAGCGATGCGATGTCGCATCGCAGGCTACTTTAACGATATTTTTTCTATGGAAATGAATAAAGACTGACTATCTTAGCGACCTAATAATCTAATCAACGATACATAATATCTAATCCACTCGTGTAACTTAAATTTAGTGCAAAATAAATCTCCTCACGCTTATCCTTGTATTTGCAGGTAAATTCACGGAAGCCGCGCGAGTCCCTCAACTAAAACTGCTACGTTTGTTCCTGACCATGTTCAAGAACTTGTGGGCATCATCGCACACCGGCGGCTCCCATCCCTTCCATCCTTATGTACCCAAACCCATCGTACAATTGTTCAAACAAAGAATTGTCGACTTCTTCTTCCCGGACATCGGAGAAGAAGCTATCAAGAAAGATTAAAATAGAAATGTAGCGTTGTACTGTGAAGTGATAATGCAATGCAATAACGTTTTTAGCTGTTGTATGAAATTGAGCTTATTGTAATAAAAATAAAACAAGGACATGTCTTCACCCACTTGCGATATACGGGCAGTAAAGTTTATTTATTTATTTATTTATTTATTTATTTATTTAAACTTTAATGTACCGGGAACATTGTGGTTCAAAAGGCGGACTTAATGCTAAAAGCATTCTCTGCCAGTCAACCTTTAGACTAAGCAGATAGCATCGAAGGTTTCTACAAAGGCTTTATTTGTAAACATTAAGTTAAATAATATGTATTTATAACTACAAAAATTAAGTCCGTATTTAATTTTTGCACTTAGTACTTACCACAATAACACATCACAAAAAGAAAATGTCAAGTGCCATGCCAACGTTGCAGGGAAGAAATGCTGGGGACTCATTTGTGGGTTTAGAATCTTTGTAACTTCTTGAGGCTACGTTTAAGTAATTTATACGGAATTAAAGTACCAAAACATCATGCAACACATTTCCACTGCCGCCCATCACACCTGTGACCGACCTCAAACAATACTCAAACGGGGACTTGCATAGTGAGCCCGGTTAGCAGACGGTGTTAAACATTAGTTGGTTAGGTTATTAATAAGTATGAAGACTAGGTCAGGTCCTGTTAGTTGTACTTAGTAATGGCAGAGTATATTGAATAAATCTTCATACAAACATACAAATTGAGGCATGTGTGCATGGCGCAAGTACCTACTAATTTTAATCGATATTAGATCGAAATAATTATTTCCTTGAAAAATAAAAATAAAACTTGTTGTAATTGTATTAATGTAGGTACAAAGTTCAAAGACTCTGTGTCGTTGGCACCATGGACATTACGCACAGACAAGAACACGCACACTCAGGCCGACAATAGAAAAAGCTCATCATTTTTTACCCTTAAATCACTTAACCATGGAAACTTTGGGAGGCCAAGTGGCGTGGTAACATTGCTATCATCATCATCATCATCTCAACCCATCACGGCCCACTATTGAGCACGGGTCTCCTCTCAGAATGAGAAGGTTAAGGCCATAGTCCACCACGCTGGCCAAGTGCGGATTGGCGGACTTCACACACCTTTGAGTTTTGCAAACTCTCCGGCATGCAGGTTTCCTCACGATGTTTTCCTTCACCGTTTGTAGCAAGTGATATTTGAATGTTTAAAACGCACATAACTCCGAAAAGTCAGAGGTGCGTGCCCTGGGTTCGAACCCGGAACCTCCGAATAGGAGGCCGAATTCTTAACCACTAGGCTATCACCGCTACAACATTGCTATACAGTTTGTTAAATCATAATATAATGTAGGTACTTAAAAAAATACTTAGCGCTTAAGTACCTACCAATGTCTATCTGTTAGACACTTTCCACACCACTAAGTTATAAAAACTACAAAAAAATAATGTAGAGTTTTTAATCCTGTTAACGTTTTGTTATGATAAACTTTAAGTAGATTACAATAATTATAACAACGCGAAAATATCATTACTTATTTTAAACATGCCGCCTGAATGATTGAAAACAGTTAATTGAATCAGTTGTTACTTTGCGGAACTTCATCATTACAGATTAAAGGTTAATCTACTTTGCAACAATCCGCGAGCAAACAAATGTATGATTGGTGTTCACCACTTCAATAAGTGTGTAGGTACCACACCAATGTGTATTTACATGAAAGTAAACGCCTTCATTTAAACGACTTTGCTCGCGAATTGTTGCAAAGTAGATTAAACTTTAATCTGAATCAAAATACTTAAAAACGGGTTTTCACTATAACATAGAGCCATAAACAATTTTTTACTCTGCAATTCAATAAATACCACATGTTAAGGTTGATTATTGCCTGTATTTCAATTTATGCATCTTATATTATAATTTTGATTATAGAAAATCAGAAAAGGTTATGAAACCCTACCTACGTAGGTGAGTGGTCAGGCTCGATCCCAGGTTTGAGTTAGGTTAGCATCAGGAGTCGGGTTTAGGTGACTGATAAGTAAAAAAACTTTTGTCTGGAAGTGATCGCTACCGATATTGTATACCACACATTTTATATTGTTGTTTATATGTTTTGTAAATATTTGGCTGCAGGTAACCCAAATATGCGAATGTTGCGGTTTCTTACTCGTGTTTTCTATACCGCGACAGAGTGAATCATGATATGAACCATTGCAGATGCATGTATGTATGGCTGAATTTTTATACACGTTTCCCATCAACTTACATGCTCATTAGTCGATATTGGTTGCTGAATGACGTTCTTAGATATCTAATGGATAAATTGAATTAAGATCATTGTTCGATCTTAATGCGAGTAAGGCTAACTGAGCCATATGTGATGCAAGAGCGCAACTACATTGAATACAAATTTGACGGCACATCCAGTTCCTTTCTTTCTTCGGCTGTGGGCGGGGACCTGGTATATAAAAGTCGTCAAAGAATTAAAGTTCGTATTGCAGTCATATTGTCGTAGTGCCTGAGAGATGAAGGTACGAAATATATAGGATGTTTGGAAGTTGCGAAGTTCTTGTATCTGCTTTTTTAGTAGTTCCCGGAGATTGAATATACGTATGGAAATAAGTGCTTTTAATTTAAATATTATCAAGTGTAATGTCGCAGTGTTCAAGTGTTAAGTGTATAAAAACAAAATCTTAATAATAACGTGCGTTAAGGAGAATTAAGTGTTTTTAAACTTAAACACCAATCTTAATTTTATTCGGTTTCATGGGTGTAAAGAAAAACTTTACTCATAATTATGTATTCGTAAATTTAAAATAAGATATGAGTAATATAAGTAGATAGAATTAAGGACTTGAGTTTGGAGACTCCGTTTTATATAATTAGTAAAATTTATCATTTAGAAGGTTTTCGCAGGTTTTCTTTAAATCATGAACACACTGAGTGTTATAATAATTATGTGGTAGTCTTGACGGAAGTTGTGCATGATATGTTTTAAACGGCTAGGCAGCAACCATAATTATTATAAACTCGATCATGAATAAAATTGTCAATAATAATTTTTTAGATCGAAAATATTTAGGATTCATTTGGCTTTTGAAAGCTTATTTTAACAGTCAATTGAAGTGTCTCAGTGTTGTCCATACTTATGAAAGGCAAATCATTTTCCAGTCAATTAACGAATTAGTCACTGACCTTTAATAAATTTTATTTTATATTTTTAACTGCCCAGTACATTACCGGAAGCATTCATGCATAGAGGCAGTATTTTTCTTGTCTGATAAGATAGAAGTGTCTAAAACTGTTTACCTATTTATTTGGCAAGAAAAAATTGAATAATGATCCATCAAGAAATGTTTAAGCTATGAGTTTCCATTTGTATATTTAAATTTAGTTAACAAATAGAGCATGTCTAACTCTTGATCATTAATGGGAACATGTTCTACTTTGATTTTTATGTTGTCGATATCAATACTTTCATCAGATATTTGGAGATCGTCATGTTTAGGGATGTACTTTGAAATTATTCTTGATGTTCCAGGTATACTTATCAATATTTATATGTGGGCTGGTAGGCGCAGTCACCGGTGGCTCAGTGGCATGGCCCGGAGCCGTGCCGGTGGCTTTCAGCGCCTATAGCTCTGCAGTACTACCCGCCCAGACTAGGAGCATTGCGTATACTTCATCACAGTACATTAATGCGGTAACTTTTTTTTTATCTTAATAAAATTAATAATAATGATTATTAAATATTTTCTGTATTACTGAAATGTTTTTACAGCGCCTTATCAATAAGTTAATAGAGCTCTAATTGTATGATACATAGTACATTGTGCGATACAATTTAAATGATTGTACTGGACTGACGAGTTATAGCAGCGATAGCACGCTACCTTATCTTTTGCCGCACGGATAGATGAGAGAAGAAACATCGGCATTTATAAATTAAACTTATGATGAATATAGTGAAATAATAATATCGAATGTAGTTTTAATAATCAACATCAACATTATAAAGTATGAATTAAGATAGGATTATAGGTAATAACATTAATTGGACAAGAAATTTATTCTTACAATTTTCATTCTTTACAGCTTCCATCCGCTCCTACATTTGGGTACCAACCGCAGCTAACTTATCAGCTACCGCAAAGTAATGCGTTCCCATCACTAGCATACCAACCAATATCTCCCTATTACCCACAATCCGCTTTCATTTACCCTCAAATACCCCAAGTTTCTCCAATTGTGCCGGCCATATCTGCTACTCCAGCATTCCCGGCAATCCCTGCTATACCTTCCTCTCCCGCATTACCGACTATCCCAGCTCCTCAGCAACCAAGTGAAAGTCCTTCAAACCAGCCTACCCAACCGCCAGCAGGAGATGAAGACTCTACAGTCATAGAATCAGCCGATATTCCCCAACAACAACCACAAGACGTTCAGACACCGCAAGATATCCAGCAGACACCTTCAGCTGATGTCTCGTCTCAATCAAGCGAGCAATCATCTCAAGAAGCGCCTCAGGTGGAAGCTGTTCAGCAACAGTTTCCATCCCAGGCCAATTTCCCATCTCAGCAACAATTTCCCTTCCATTCAGGTTTCTCACAATACCAGCCTTTATTTACACCACAATCACAGGAAGGTGAGAACATGCCTTCGCAGTCTCAACAACCTGCATTCCCACAATTTCCTCAACTTCCCCAATTTCCTCAGTTGCCACAGTTCCCACAATTCCCACCGTTCCCCAACAATCCGCTTTTCCCTCAACCAACTACTCCCTCACCCTCATCGCCACCAACCGACGATGCCAGCAAAGGATTTAATGACGCAGATTCAATAGCCGTGGATTCTGCATAGTCTTTCAAAGACGTTATTAGCTAGTGTGAAAACTGCCATAATTAGCTCAAATTATTGTCTTTTTACTTTAAGTACCTGGGAAAAAATTCCACAGTCACTAAACATTTGAAGACATTGTTCGAATTAAAGTTTATAATAATTACGATGAAATAATAATTTTATAGTTTCTTATCGTCGATGTATGATGATTATAAAATATGAGAGATTTACTTGTCTTTTTTTATTTTTGCCCTTAGTAAAACATTCTATTACGCAAATTATTAGTTTTTTTAAAGGTAAATTAATATTATATTCCAGAAATATATCGAAATATAACTAAATAGGTGTTCATAATAAAATAAAATTAAAACATATCTTGAATGTGATTTTTATTAATAAAAACCTGATGACGAACCAATACAAAAAAAACTTTTTTTATATGAATAACAAAATTAGACAAAGTCACAAAGTATGTAGAGTTATTCTAGGAATAGTGTCACAGTTTCATGATTATAAACGTCCTCGTTTGTTCTGTTTCCCATTGTCACCTTGTTTACCCCTCTATTTCTCTGAACGTATTAGGTACCTACGTTATTTGTTAATGACCCCTTATCTACAAACAGCAGCCTTATTTTTGTTTAATTCTACATTTTATTACCAGAATCCTGGCTTTCGTTCGCCCATCCAAGAAATGAAGTCCCTTTGCGTAGTATTTTTACCATCCAGACCAAGCCAAAAGTAGAACGTGTAAGGGAACCACATACTGTTGAAGGTGATGGTAATGTTGTAGCCACCGACGCCTTCTATCAGTGGTCTGCTGAGTCGGTTTGGTAACCGCATTTTAACGCATGTAATGGTGCACTCGATGCCCGCCGATATCTAAGACAAGAACAAATTGACATTACTGAAAACCTGCATAATTATAATAATTGATTTTATTAAGAAAATATAATATACCTAGTAGGTAATACTAATGTTATATTCTTGAAAACCTGCATATTTTGATTTAATTCCGAAAATATGTAATACTTATGTTAATATACAGTATGTACGTTGCTACTTGTTCAGTTTGACGGCCCGAATGGCGCAATGGTTAACATGCCGGATCGCCGTTCGAAGCGTACTAGGTTGGGTTCTTGGCGAGGCTGATATTAGAATGATGAGTTTAAATATCCGTTCTTGGTTTGGTTGTTAGTCCTTGACTTGTGTGTTGTCCATGGTATCTATGACACAGGGAATCCTAGTGTGAGGCTATGAGTGTGTAGCGTTATTTATTCGTGTATGTTGCCAGGAAATTTAAGGACACAGTTCTATCAATGCAGTGGTTTTAAGCTATGCCGACAGTCCTCAATAAAGCTAGCTACGAGAATAAACCCACGCTCTGTCTGCCACCCTACTAAATACGGAGTGAATAAGGCTTTTGTCAGACATACAATATTAGTCATAATAATAAATAACGACCAAGGGAATCTTGTTGTTGTTCTTGTTGTTGGAATCTTGTCTACAACAAGATTCCCTTGGTCGTGGGTGCCCTGGAAAACCCATAAAGGAAAGAACATAGGTGGTAGAGCCTAGAGTTCGCCCGGGGTAGTACCACCGCCCGCCAAGGTACTCAGTACCATTCCTACCGTCATAATAATTGCTTATAAGAGCAATTGTGTTCCGGATAGGAAGGTGTGGAGCCGGTTCACTTTTTTAGAGGCGACCATCTCAGACCTCAGGGGTAGCAACGCATCTGTGACCGAATTGGAACGAGACTCACACTAATCATTACTAACTGGACAATACTAATATTAACTAACAGGACTAACTATCACTAACAGTCCCTGTCCTCACACTTATTAACAAACTAACCAACTAACCATTCTAACACCATCTACTAATTGGACTAACCACCTTAGTCCCTAAATTGGGTCTTGTTCTAAGTCGGTCACAATTGCCATGGGCGGCAGCGGAAGGGTGGTGCTGCATGCTCGTTTGCTACCTTAATTCAATAAAAAAAAAAACATACATACAGACCGAAAATAATTTAAACTCGCTACCTACTCAAAATTTCCGTGTCGCTGGAAAGTGAACCTGGAATGGCGGGCCGCATGGTAACCATTGCGCTATGCAAATCTTACTTCATTGTTCTGAATTTTATAGTTAGGTATACTGACTTTTTATAGTTAAGTTTAAGAATTATTATTTCATAATAGACTCTGATATACTCTGCCCTCGGTACGCACTGCATCGAAATAATAATCTCTTTTCTAATAAATCCCTAATAAGTTATCCTGAATTTTTTTTTTGGCTGTGTTGTTTTGGAACGTAAGAAAATACAAACATTTGATTTTGATTTATACAGATAGTGTTACTTCGTTGTTGAACACAATATAATATATAATACCTTTATAATTATATTCAACTTTCCGGGAGGGTCAGCGTTCACTTCAAATTTCTCAGAGTAGAAAAACTTTGTGGTACGCGCTTGCTTCTTCAAGCTTTTAAAGCAGTAATTCCCCGTCACGAAGGTTCGCGCTCGCCAGCCAGATTGCTGCTTCTTCCTCGCACGCAGAAACCCAGTATGTATACCCATACCTGAAATTTATTTAACTACGTGAGTTGTCGTTTCACAAAATCGCCCTAAATATACAAATAACTAACTTCAACTATAAATAATTAACGTTAATTAGTAACTTTTTAATAAAATAGCAATTTTACCTAAATAAAAATACATACATATTTTAAATTTTAAAGTATCTCTAATAATGTTTACAATTGTATTCTCATATCTACTTCTAAGAGGAAGGTTGAGGATCATTATAGCACAGGTAGGTATAGGTTACGATGACTGAAATTTTATTTTATTTATTATGGCTGCAACCTATTAAGGACCAACTATTGCACGGGTCTCTCCTCATCATTGAGGAGGCCTAGAGCTTACTCCACCACGCTGCTCCAGTGCAGATTGGTGGGGGGATTAGTAGGCAACCCTAGTATCGGAAGATTTCATGATGACCGAAGGCCTCCGACATGGCTTAACGACTGTTATCTATCCTTAACAACCAGGGCCGACAGCTTAAAGTGTCCTCCGAAACACGGAAGCAATAAAAAAAAATTGCCTTGAGCGTTCACGGTTTGCTCCCGTAATTGCTTAACTTTGTCGATTAATTTCAATCAACGCAAGCCATTTTATTTAACCAATTAAAGACTAATAAGAGCCTATTAAAGATTAGTTCATATTTATGAAGTTCCTGTTCGACGCGAGTCTTTAATTGAAATAGTGACCAATTTTCTTGTTTGTCTCAATCAGCAGCAAGTGTCTGCTCGTATCCTCTCATTTAGTGAGGAATAGTATCCGGAACCACTTATCAAATCACATTTTTGGCTAACAAAGTCGAAAATCAGTTTACCCACTTAAATGTTGTGAGTTACACACACAAAAAATGAAGCCGTATTGAGAACCCCCTTAATGGAAGAAGAATTATACAATATTCATCCGTCAGACTTTAGTACACTGCTGGACATATCAATACTAAGCTTATTAACTTACTAGACCCTCCTTCAACCATCATAAATTTCTCAGGATAAGGCCGAGGCATCACATGAGCTGTGATAACGTTTATTATCCAGCTCACGTAAGGAAACACGTCTATGTAGAGGGGTGGTTCTGTGTTGAGTCTCTTCCTCATTGACCGGCGGGAGCAGGGAGCTCCTCCAGCGGCGATTCCAATCAGCTCGAAGGCTCCTCCTGGGGCTTGGCTGACTATTGGAGCACCAGGACGCACCCCGCACCCAGAACTGCATAACACATGCGTCACACCTTCACTGCCCAGTCTCTGATGGAAAACGTAAAAGAAGCATTGGTAAGTTTGTCACTAGATACCGGAGAATAATTTACCTACTGCTGCATATCGCAGAGTTACCAAAACTCTAAGGTGTGTGCAGTCCGCCAATCTGCACTTAGTGAACGAGGTGGATCATGGCCTTTTCCTTCTCATTATGATAAGAGACCAATGCCCTGCAGAGGGACAATTGTGATGATGATGTCTTAACTTATCGATGGTTCTTTTTCTGAACTATGCGTGGTTAGCGAGCTAATGATACCATTTTGCTTGAACCAGTCGTTAACCTACTTGCCATGTTTCGTCTGGGGGCTTGAGAGGCAGTAAACTACATTCTGTCTTTATGCTTTTTGGGTGGCCACGCCTTGGCGATGGCTTTGGAGTACCTACAGGCAACAACTATAACCACTTAAATCAGGTAACAATAAATAACAATGTGCTCGATATTGGGCTATTTAAAAAAGGCAAAAGACAGGACAGGTTTTGAGGAATTTACGGAAACTTTGTGAAGTGAAGGATGCCTGAATTTCTTTGAACCTACTCTTCGCAACTTTGTCGCAAAGAAAATAAAATTGGAAATTAAAATATCATTATGAGCATTTATAAATTATAATAAATTACATTTGAGCTATTATAAACTTATGAATTTGTAGCAAATTGTAGAAGAAATACACATAAGCAGATCCTTTATTTTTGTATTACTTCATTACTAGCTATAAAACAAACAATATACCTACAATTGGATAAGATTTTCATCTCAACTGACTACCTAAGTCTTACAAGATTAAGATATGTCAGATGATAAGAACGGGTGGAGTTTTAAACAAAGGAGCTTGTTTCTTTTTAAGGGAATAAGTACTCTTTGTGTTCGTGGATTGCAGAAATTACGCTTCTTATTTATTTGGGGCTACTGCGTAATTGTTTTGTAAATAATGTTAGTTCTATTTTGATGAATTTTACGAAAAATTATGATTCAAGGGTATTTAGTACACATTTCTAGTGTGTTTTATTTCATAAATTAAGAATATTTTTTTAGTAACAGCTATCTGATTCGTTTTCATTTTGTAGACCTACGCAGTTTGTAATAAACATTTTGTTGTAAGCAGGTATATTTTGTATTATCAACGTAATATAATGATGTGCTTAATTCCCAAATAATAATCAGTTTCTTTAAATTAATCTTAAATAGAAAATACTTTATAAGTACTTTCTAAAATCCAAATGTTTATTACAAAATGCGTTAAATTGCTACTTATTATCAGATTATTTACAGATACCTATCTAAATAAAACTTGCCCATACCGTTCTCATTCGATGTCTTCGGCAGTCTTTGTGTGTGTACATTTTAAGTGTCATTTTTCCCATACGTTCTGAATCGAAGTCTCTCGGTACAGCTAATAAAATTAAAATTTTAGTAAATATCCTAATAATAATAAACAATAAACAAACAATAATAATAAACAAACATAAGACCTATATTGTTCGCAAAAGTAGAACTAAAAGTTAACTTGGCAAAAATCTTGTATTCAAAATTATTCACATTAGTGAAACTGAAAATATTTTTGAAGATTTATTTGTAAGTCCTTTAGGAAGTTTGGCCCAAGGACTCTACGTCTTTAGGTGGTACTAATAAACAATTTTGCTATTTTTACCCGACTGCGTCAGAAGGAGGGTTATGTTTTTCGAGTGTATGTATGTATGTTTGTATGTATGTCCTTTTATTTGTGGGGCCCCACATCCCAAACGGTTGAACGGATTTCGACATAATATGAGGTATCGTTGAATTCGTCAGAACTGTGGAAGTGTCACAGGCTATATGAATTTTCAAAATGGCGCCCGAAAGTGGAAGAAAAAGAGGGGATAATATTGAGTTTTTCTTTTCTTAGTAATATGGGTATCAAATGAAAGATCGTGAAAAGACCTTTTCAAATATATATATGTCATGTAACATTTAGACACACGTTTTAACACAAATTGTCAAAAACCATCACAAAAAGTAGAATTTTTCGGCGAACCCACTAAAAAGTCTGAAATAAAAATATTATTATAAAAACAAAAAACCCGACTGCTTACAAAAGAACTCAAAAGAAAAAAACAAGTGTCATAATATCAACATAAAATACTTCATGGTGCTGCAGGCGGGGACAAACAATACTGTTACCTACCGTTACGGGTAAAAAAAGATTTATCACAAGTTTGTCACCGCATGCGGCAGCATGAAGTATTTTATGTTGATATTGTGACACTTGTTTTTTTCTTTTGAGTTCTTTTGTAAGCAGTCGGGTTTTTTGTTTTTATAATTAGTTTAGTATTATACAATAAAAATTATAATTAACAAACACTTTTCACATAAAAAATCACAAATAAGACGAACTTTGTCCACATTTACTTGTAATATTTATCGTTGTAAAAACCTACAATTATAATACTTACAGCTAATGTAATCAACCATGAATACAAACATCTTTTTACGTTTCCTCTTTCTTTCTATTACTGTAGGGAGGCAAATTGGTATCATATAGTCTGGAATTGAAAACAGAAACGCCTATTTAAAATACATTTAATTATGTTTTAGTAACTTGGTTATCGTCGCCGTTTGATAATAGAAACAACACAGATCATCGACTGAAAATCGAACCCGAGAGTTCTCGTTTCGTAGGCAGGGTCACTACTAATACTCTAGGTACCTACAGGGTCTTTAGAGCAGGAACATTACCAATTATGCTAAATTACGATTATAGTTGGTTGCCCTAATGCAGATTAAACGTTAGAGGCAAAGTTTATTGATGTTCCCGCGGTCAATCACATGCGCGCGAGCGTTTGTAGGTAGGTACATTGTTTGAATTGTCACAGCTTAGAAAACCACGAATTTATCAAAGAGTCCTACACTTTGTGAGCAGCCTTAAACACTGCGCACAATACAACGACGCGGCAACGGACCAACTAAAACGAAAGCCTTCCATTATCATCTTTATGTCTATTATTTTAATGGTTTCGCATACATACGTGATTTAACAGGACGTAGCAGTTTTATTAACGCCAAGCTGTTGCCGACTCCAAATCTGAAACGGGTATTGTTTAAAAAAAAAAAGATTTTGTATCGACTATTTTATTTCGGACTTAGTGAAAAATAACAATATAGGTATCTGCATAATTCTATTGAACAAACAAATAACTGGTTTTATGACAGGCGTGGACGCAGATTGAAATTTTGTGGGGTCACATTTTGCGGGGGTCGATTTTGCGAGGATTATTATCAAAACTAAGTCATGCCCCCGTGACCCCCCCCCCCCACTGGATCCACGCCTGAATGTGTTAGGCTTTGGGCAAAACGGCCCACTCGGAAAACGTCCCACCGGCCGTTTCGCTCACGTCCGTTTTTGAATTGAATGAAAAGATCTTTACCTGGAATACTCCGGATGTGGCGTGATGTCAATGTAGGGTATCTCAATGTACGCTCGAGGACAGGGCACTCCCATCTTAGCCTGAGACCGCATGAGGCCACAGTCTTCTTCATCTCGCTCGTAGTCGCCAAACACAATGTGGCCTCTAAAATAAACCGATGGATTACCTTATATAGCCCACCTCTTCGCATTATGTATCTTAAAATGAAGATATTTTAAGTTCGGATAAAACTATATTAAGAACTTCTGATACTGATTGACATCGGTAAAGTATTTAAAATTAATCACTAGGAATCTACAGTACCTATTTACGTAAATAATGAAATGCGATATCAATATAAGTAAACGTGTGGCAGGGCCTAGAGCTCACCCGGGGAAGTACCACCGCCCGCCACGGTACTTAGTACCATTCCTACCGTGTAATAATTGTTTTAAGAACAATTGTGGTCCGGATAGGAAGGTGTGGAGCCGGTTACACTTTTTAGAGGCGACCATCTCAAACCTCAGGGGTAGCAACGCATCTGTGACCGAATTAGAACAAGACTCATACTAACAATAACGAACTGGACTATTACTAACATTAACTAACAGGACTAATTATCACTAACATACCCTGTCCTCGCACTTATTAACAAACTAACCAACTAATATTCTAACACCGTTTACTAACTAGACTAACCATCCTAGTCCCTTTGAGTCTAGTTCTAGGTCGGTCACAGTTGTTATGGGCGGCAGCGGAAGGGTGGTGCTGCATGTTCGTTTGCTATTTTAATTCCATAAAAAAAAACTTATATCTACCTAGTACGTGAAGGACAGGTTTCATCATTGGTAGGTTTAGTAGAAAAAGTATTTACAGTTTGTAGTTCTTCGGTAGACGCAGCAAATCAGTAGCTGTTCCAGTAGCGAATTGCTTGTGGATGAGCACCACTCGAGGCGCCTTGCTGTGGTGAGGCAGCCCTGTTGTTACTGGAATTCAGTTGACCAATAGGAATTAAGTATAATATGAATATACATTTTTGAATTTTAGAGCATCTTACCTACTCTGTTATTATTATGACTGTCGTACGTACCATAATTTAACACTATTTTAGACACGCTGTATGAACGTTGATTTCTTTAAATAAATTATGCAAAAAATAATGAATTTTGCAAGAAAACAAAAAATACTGAAATATTTTTTTTGGTGTAAAAATAAATTTGATATTTCAACATAATAATATATAGTAGCGGTGATAGCCTAGTGGTTAAGAACTTTGCCTCCAATTTGGAGGTTCCGGGTTCGAATCCCGCAGGGCACAAACCTCTGACTTTTCGGAGTTATGTGCGTTTCAAGCATTTAAATGTCACTTGCTACAAACGGTGAAGGAAAACATCGCGAGGAAACCTGCATACCGGAGAGTTCTCAAAACTCAAAGGTGTGTGAAGTCCGCCAATCCGCACTTGGCCAACGTGGACTATGGCCTTAACCGTCTCATTCTGAGAAGAGACCCGTGCTCAATAGTGGTTCATGATGGGTTGAGATGATGATGATGACGATGAATATATAGAAGTATTTTTGAAAATTCCTACCTAGCAGGTTGTACGAATATACGAGTAAGATAAAAAAGCAACGTGCACGAAAGTAGCACCATCTCGTAAACACAACTTTAGGGGCTTATAGGCATACATTACATTGTCCCTGTAGCTCGGGACCAGAATATGAGCTTCGGTATCCCCTGCCTGTCGTAAGAGGCGACTAAAAGGGGGTTTTAGGGGTTGCGGGCGGCTAGAGTGGGACCTCGAACCGTCCATCAGCAACCCCGGGAAGGACGACGGTATGTGTGGCCGCACACCGTTGTACGGAAGGCTAGCGATGGGGCATTTAGTCTCTCGCGGGCAGAGCCCCAAGGGCGCCGCGCTCGGAGGACTCCGGTTGTGTTCCTTTGGAGATCCCGGAGTTCTCCACAAGCGCTGAGGTAGGCCACCGGGGGGGTTTTAGTGGGTAAAAATCCCACATAACCCTGTGTCGCTCCCACGGCACCGGGTACCTTTTGAAGGTTTCCCCCTCGATAACAAAAAAAAAAAAAAAAAAAAAAAAAAAAAAAAAAAAAAAAAAAAAAAAAAAAAAAAAAAGGCATACATTACATAGCTTAGCACAAAATAGCTATTACACAATAATATAATATTGTATGGCATTAGGTTTAAAGTATTTATGATGCAAACTCACCGTGTAAGTACTGCGCAAAACCAAGCCAAGTGAATGTATGCGCTTTCAGGACTCCGTCCGGGGGTTTCAGGCTAAAGTCATCGTGGCAAGTCGAGAAGTCTCGTATTTCACATTTGCCTAGCTCTAATGTCACTGTGTAACAAAATATTCCATTATTAAGTGTCACGAAATTGGTATAGGACTGAGTCAGTTGCTTTGCATGCTTTTCTTACATAATACCCATATATACTGCAGCTAATACTTACAAAAATGCAGATACGAAATATGTTGATGATATGTAAACTAATGTTATGAAAATATATCTTAATGTTAGATGCATCATTTGTTATCAGCGTCGAATTCGTATAGTGTTAAAAAATATTTTTATTTTTCATTGCGAACAAAAGTACCTGCCCGGCTACATAAAAAAACAGATAAGTAATAATAAAATTCACTCATAGATACAACTCAATTACTAAGTACACTAAACGATTTTTCTGTTTTAAAATTGAAGTAACTTATACATACGTATTAAGACGATTACAATTTGTGACACATCCATGCTGTATTGCAGAATGAAACATTTTTGCTTGGTATGAAAGATTTTTCCATCTTGATTACATATTTCCAAAACACTATTGAGAAATGCACGCAAATTGTTCATCAGTATTGAACTGATTCATAAGAATTACAAACAAGTCTTGATTCAAAGTAAAATAAACAAACACATTCCTATTACGTTGATTGACTAGGTACAACAATTGATTACAACGACGCATTGCTGGACTAACTACGAGTATTAGGTTGTTCGGAAAGTCATTTGTTTTTTTTTTAATATGAAATTGAAAGCCATCTTTCGTATGAATAAAAATATTTCAGTAAATTCTACATTAGCCATTCTGGTTCAGCATCATTTGCTATCTTTCTGGCAGAATACCATCTTCCTGGTGCCATCTTTCTGGTCTTTATTGACAAATAACTGATACAAGTCATTTTTTTTCTCTTCACTTCAAATAAAGATTTAAGCGTCCAAAAAATTTTGCTGCGAATGGTACAAATGATAATCCGAAGGCATCAGTTCTGGAGAATATGTTAGAAGTGGCATTACATCAGTTCATCCGAAATAAAAATTGTGACTTAAACAACATTTTTAATTTTTCCATACAAAAAATACATAGTGACGAAAACACTGCTTATTGCTCGCCATACTTAAAAGGAAACCAACCAAAAACTACTGCATCGATTCAATTGAGCTTTTTCACACACAAACCTTCCTTTATTGGCTCTCAAAACATATAACGGTCACGCACGCGGCTTAAGAGTGAAGTTTGGTTCAAGAATCACAATTAACTCTGTCCGAAAAAACGAAATTACTTTCCGAACAACCTAATAAAACGAAAGCATTCAATAATGATCTTTATGTCGTAGTAATTATGATCAACCGCAATGAAATCGGTTCATTAATTCAGGATTACGGTGCCACAGACAAACACCCATATACACAGACAGACAGGTCAAACTTATAACACTCCTTTTTTTTAGGTCGGGGCTAATTAAAGGTCGTTTTACAAGAGGGGAAAGAACTTACCTAAGGCAATCCAACTCTAGATGTGGTTAGAAATAGTGTAACGCAACGAGATTGAGACAGAAGTGACTAATGGTTTAAATGTCTTTAAAACAAATTATACGGTGGTACGGGATTTTTTGTACGTTAGTCCGACTCAAACTTGGCTGATTTTATTTTATATTGCTTCCTGTTTGGCCGTGCCAAACCGGCGTCTGATTATTATTTATGACCATTTCAGTTCTATTGTGACCGTCTCATTTTAATAAGGTCGGGTACCCCAGCCCTACAGACTGGATAAACCGCAGTATGTTTCTGGGGTCCACGTATTTAAATGAGGTGAGGTTTGATTGAGTGACCTCCCAGTGTAAGACCTCTTCTGCAGTGGGTACTTGCCATGCAGTTGCAGAGGATATGGAAGGAGGTTTTCTCAGCTCCATCATACAATCTGCATGTTGCAGTATCACTATGAGTAATAATTATGAGTCGGATCTCGGCTCGGATTAGTTGAGATAATTTGTTTATGGTAACTTACTAATTAATTGAACATTATTTAGTACCATTTTTATCGTAAATTATTCAAAATAGCAGTTGTGTTCCGGATATAAGGGTGTTGAGCCGGTTATCGTACTTACTTTTTAGAAGCAATCATTTCAGTCCTCAAGGATTGCAATGCATCTGTGACCGAATTAGAACGAGACTCTTACAAAAAATTACTAACTGGAAGGACTAACTATTGCCTTTCCAAATCCTATCGTTGATTAAGAAACCAATATTTATTTGAGTCTTTTTTTAGGTCGTTCTCAGCTGAGTAGTTTTAGAGTTTGAGTAACACCAAAATACGGAAGCCTCAAGAAACATTAGCTACTAGCTGTCACGCATCCAAAACCGATCTCGCCCGCATTTGCTTAACTTTTCGACCACTTAGGAGCGACGCATGAGCGGTTCAGTCATAAGATACCGGATTAAAATGAAAAAATCAATTATAAACAACATTTATTTTACAACATTGGCGCTTGATAGAATTCGAAGGCAAAGTTTACAGGAAAGCCCAGATTGTGATATAGATAGAATTCATGAATAGCTTGGCGATCGACGGTGCTCATCTGTAAAATTAACACAATTCCTTGGCAGTAGTAAAGGGGGAGTCGACTCTTAAAAAACATAAACTTCCGGTTTACGTAAGCTTTCATCACGACACACTGGAAAGCAAATCTTCGCGTGTGCTTGTCTTCCAGTATCTGTGAAATCATCATCAATCTATTTATACATACCTATAAAACTCTTCAGTTACTGAGTAACTAACAGATAACGCATAGCCGAAACTACTGAACGTAAGAAGCTGAAATTTGACGAGCGTTTTCTTTGGGAAGTGTAAGGGATCATAAAGACGGGATTTTTGCAAATCCCCCCTAAAATTAAAAATATATACGCGGGTGAATCTGTCGGGAAAACTTCTTATTGTTATTTTATCAATATAAATAACAAGAGATGGAGCAATGTGGAAGTCAGTCGGAGAGATAGACAGACATCTGAGCCATATTAATAGGATATTTTACTCTGTTTAAATTTTCTTTATTTTGACTACGCTCGATCTCTTATTTTCGAAAACATGTGATATATGTTCTAAATAAAAAGTGGACATACATAAAGATAATTAGTCGATTGATCCCTCAACGTTGGTAGAGTCATATTGTAAGTTTTCCGTAAGAACTGACTCGAAAGCACGTCAGGTCTACACCATCCGAATTTGTAAGTAAAACTTAAAACATCTGTAAATAAATTATCAGAATTAAATTTTGCTCTTATATAGATTTTACCTTACAACTAAAGTTGTTAGATATAGAGATAAAATTTGATATGAACTTATTTTGGAATGGTCATAATATATCTATCCAAAATTCTTTTATAATATATCAGAAAACTGAATGTTTTATTGTGGCTTCATATTATTAGGTTAGTTCATTTATTACAACCTGGTCTGGCAGACATTATTGTGAAGCATGGCTTACCCATTTATATCTCGGGTTATAAGTGAGATATTAAGATGGAAAATAAAACTTTACCGGTTTTTAAGTTGGACTTCTACTAACATACAGGTAGACAAACATGAAAATATACAGGCAGACAGATACAAATTCCAAAAACAATATTTCTTCACTATCAAATCCCCCAGAGTTCATACGGATGTAAAGCCTTTGCTACTCAGAGATAATGTAATTAGGGACGATTCACACATATCAGTGAAGTCACCGTTCCGTCACAGTTCCGGCAAATCTTTCATACATTCTCGGCATTGTCAGCACTGACACTGCACTGACAATGCCGAGAATGTATGAAAGATTTGCCGGAACTGTGACGGAACTGAGACTTCACTGATATGTCTGAATCGACCCTTATTCTCACGGTGAAAGAAATTTGAAATTAGTCTAGAAGTTTCTATTTCGTTTTAAACACTAAATATACAAAAATAATCTTTCTTCTTAATAATAGTAGAGAAGAGATTAGGTTATTTAAGTTCGGGAAGCTGACTCAGCAGTTAACTCACTCCTAGGTAGATCGACGTCCATTAGCTTTGTTGTGCGGTTCCCTTCGACCCATTCAAACTTACTGCGTAGAGCATACGTCGCCTGGTTGGCAGGGATGGCTTTCCAACAAACTCCCAAATAAATGCAATGAAATATCTGCCCTAAATCATAAAATTATCAATTATTATGTGCACTTTTCATATACCTATTATATTTTGACGCATTGTTCGAATTAAGAGTTCAGCTAAACTTTTTTGATGGGGTTTATAAAATTAAGATGTATGTAAAATAAAGACAAAATAATATAATAATAGGATTTATTTATACAATTAAAGTTTCATAAGTGACTCAAATTGGGGGACTACTCTCTATTAAATAAAATTGTCTTATTTACTTATTTGATCCTCAGGACAGCTAATAATAATAATAGTACATGTGCGATCGAAGGCCAATTAAAATTCTTCATAGAAAGTGTCATATAATAAACCTAATAGTAATACAGGTAAAATTAAAATTATTATTTTTTAATTTATCTTATCTTAATAAAACGTGCGATAAAATACTGTGCATCGTGTCGAAGTAGTTTGCCATATTTTTATATCTATTACGTTAAACTATTCCGACACGATGCAAATTTATATTAGCAGACTTAGGGTCCGTTCACACGGACCGGCTCGGAGAGCATCGGCTCGCATTTTTCTTTTCCGAGCACGCAATCGGAGCCGGTCGGCTCCTCTTATTATTTCACACTAAACGCGTTCGGACATTCCTAATGATAAAAGAAGTGCACATACAAAAATAAACCTTAATACGATTACTCAAAACTTTGTTTCCATCGTGATAAAAATCTGCTCTCCTCTCTGAGCCGATCTGTCTGAATGGACCCTTAAGCCCTTGCTCTAAAACTATAATACATATAAAATATTTAATTTACTTATAGACCTTATAGTGTACTTACCAAATAGTAATATAATCTTAATAAATTTAAAATTATTCATCGTTATGAATTTTTTTGTAAGGTCAATTTTTTTTATTTTTTTTCCAATTCAGCTAATTTACACTGTGAGTACATGTGCGCACTGCAATAGTTATTCAAAATTTTGTTTCCCTTAAGATATTTTAGCGATGAGTTATGATTACATTACTTGCTATGTAAGTTTTAACAACATGCCCATTGTTCACAAATGTTTACACTAATTAATGTTTGTAAAACCAAATCCAAAAGGTTTAATGATACACCAACAATCATAAAGACATTCCTTTTAAGTAAACTCTGATTGTATCTTAATAGGAAATTGGTTTTGGATGTCCGATATAAATTGAAAAACAAAACATCCCTTAATTCTATACATTTTATCCCTATCATAGATCATGCTTGTAAAAAGTAGGGAAGTAAATAGATTCATATTAATTACATTAATATGAAATACTGAATGTACAGTAATCTAGAAACTTTACTTACAATCTTTACATTCGTTCAACCGCTACTTATACTTGAAATGCTTTCTCGTGATCGTGGCCGATACTGACTCTTCATTAAAGTTACCCACAAATTTCTGGTGTTTGGATCACATAATATAAAGTAAACAAATAAAACAAAACCTTGTAAGGATGAAGTCAAACAGAAAAGGTACGACCAAATTAATTGTTTTGAAAATGATAAGAATCCAAATATCCACGAGAGTCCAAGTAAAAAAAACAAAAATATTGATAATCTTAGTTGGGCCTTCATTAGACTTAAATCATTGCTTCGACATTTTTCATCTGGTCCTTTAATTACTGACCATAATACTAAAATAAATAGGACTATATTAATTAAAAGAATTAAACATACCGGTACTACAACACTAAGAATTAAAAATACACCTTTTGGGTAACAAATAGCACATTTATAACAATTCGTAATTTCAGGTATGTAGTTTTCTTTAGAAACATGTAAAAGTATAAGAACCGGAATAATTGGTATGCCCCATCCAATAATAGTCAATCTCAACATAAATCTAGATGGTCGACTGACTCCTAATACTCTAACGTATCTTATAAATTGTAATACAGCAGTAATTAACATCCACATAAAACTTGCTAGAATAGAATAATGCAAGAGTGCTCCTAGAATTATACATATAGTTTTCATATGATCATATATTTCGTATGATCCATCATCTTCACTAAACATTGTATTATCCAAATTAAATAATACCATAAATACTAACGGCAATGCAATGGATACTGAAAAGTGTAAAAGTACTTTGGTGCCAGCTTTTTTTCTCCATGTTTGAAATACACATGCAGTTATCCAAATACAAGCAATACCCACTAGCGAGAGGAAACTACCTACCAAAGTTATAATATTTAAAGCTTTTGTGTGCTTTTCATCGATGTTTAATCCGTTTTTATAGTTCCGAATGTGAAGTAAATGGCTGAAGTGTGTCAAGTGATAGCATTTACAAAATGTTATTTTACTGACAGATTTATCCAAGTAGCATCCACGTGGACTCCAGGACCCAAGAATGTTTTCCTTTTTATGTGCTTTAAAATCCCAATAACCGCAAAAACTTTTTAAATTAGTTTGACGCAAATTTTTGAATAGCAGAGGGACAAAATGATTAAAATTTAATATAAAGCCAGGAATAGATATACCTATTAAGCGGCTATTGACTATGTGTTTATTATTAAGTTCTTGAAAAATGGAATCGTTGTTGAATACAGTGATAACAATATTAATATTTTCGTTACCCAGAGTCTCAATGTCCGTATTGTTGGTTATTTTTGTGAGGGAATTTAATACCCTGTCTGGTAACCAAGCTGCAACTTCCAAATTTTCCATTAACAATACTTCATCTAATGTAGTATTTGTGTATAAAAGCTTTATCGTCATTTCTGTAAAATTATGCGCAGATTTGTTGTTAATAATAGCAATACCGCTAATGTTATTTCTTTTAGGATACAATATTTGAATTATACATTTTGGTTGGATTGCTATAATTGTTTGTGAATTTTTTTGAGATCTACGACTATTAGTAGTATTTTTATATGACAATATTTATATGATTTCATTGATGGAGTCCAAAATTACATTAGTAGAATTGAGCGTTTGAGCTAGTCTTAAGTAATTACTGTCGAGAGATATCAACCTATCCACGATCCAAGCCATGTTGTCAATACTACTAAAATCTACTGAAGTCCGATTATTTTCGGAAATTGATAAAATACGTTTTAGTGATATAGACAAATAATAAATGTCTGCTGGTATAATCAACTCAACGTTTCTTAAAACTGCACGGAGTCCAGCTGTTAGAAATCTGGATATATTTTCTTCTGGTATTTGTCCTTTCACAAAGTTATATAGAAATGTTGTTGTTTTTGAAGCTACATAATTTCTGTTGCAACTTCCTTCAACATCGCCCCAAATACTGCCAAGAAGGTATGATCCTAAGCACAATCGTTTCACTGGTAAGCCATTTTCTTGCAAACAGAATTGCACAGGAGCAGCAATGTGTCCTATTGATGTCATTTCCCAGTCAAGAATTAATGAATTATCAATAGAAGTTGTGGGTAAACAATATAATGCGCTGGATATATTTACAAAAGTGTAATTGTATTTGATTAAATCTTCTTTGGCAATTTTCTTCAAATTTTCGTATGCACTTTCTATATTGCGACTCTCAAGGTCATATTTATTGTCTATTTCAACATGTAAATGGAATAAGATTAACAATTTGTCCACTGAATACGTATGAATATCCATAATCACGCTTTTTTTCACGCCAAAAATTAAAGTTATGTTTTGACACATAAAATCCATCATATCATCTAAATTATATAGATCACTGTTTGGGACGTAAAGGTTTATGAAAAGGGAAAATACGTGACTTTTGTAACCCTGAGGATTCACAACTAATTTGTCAGTACTAATCAAAGAAAAGTTTTTAGTATGTCCTTCACACCAATACTGCGCTGTGGTATCGCTAAATAAGCTTAGGCTATAGACCTTTTTATTAATGATTTCCAAATCACTTTTTTCAAATCTAAAATCATTAAAGGGAACTTCTTTCAGGTCGATAACGTTAATGAATCCTTTTGCATTTGAAAAACATTGTACACCGCTGTCGTTATTATTATATTTCCATAGACCTGATGGAGAATATACTGTTAAGTACATTAAATGTTCTTCGCCGAAGTATTCAAATGCAAATTCGGTGTTTCCATACTCCATATTTTTTATACATGCCATACAAAACAATCTTGACAATGAACTTGAATTGAGTAACTTTAACATACCAACGTTATTTATTGCCACATCTGAACGAGTATGTTCAGGCTGCTGAAAATTGTTTTCCATACTAAAATTCTTAAAGTATTCATATGTTTCATCAATTGTATTATTTGTACGACTAAACCAACATAATTTATTATCTGGCAATTCATTTAATTCTGCTATCTTTCTGAAGACAAATCTGCTTAAATCATTGTCATTTTTTTCGCCCATAGGGATGGAACATTTGTTCGAAATAAAATCATCAAATGTTAACGGTGCCTCGGATTGTTCTATACCGTAGCAAATTCCATCATCAGGCATAAACCGAACCGCGTGGTACTTTTCAGGGCAGTTTGCGGGATACTGCATTTCGTTTATATAAAAACATAAACTAGGATACTGTTTTGAGCATGTTTCAGTTAACATAAGTTTTTTATCAACATCTAGTAATAAACAGTTCTTCAAAAGAGAGCTTTGTGTTACAAGACTGTTATTTACTTTTACTGGCGTTCCCCATTTCGGACCTGGAATGTACCAGCGCAGTGGATTAAACGCTTTTACACGTCGGGCCGGTAGCCAAAATAATCTGGAGATATTTTTCACTCTTAAAGAATTTAATAGAGAAAATAAATCTTCTTCACTTAGTTCTGTAATAAGACATGCACCACCACTTTTAAAACAGGGACCATTCCAGGATGATATGCTATTAATTTGATAACAATATTTATTATTATTTTCTGATATTATATTAAAGCTTGGTGGACACGTTAGTAGATCATAAGGTTTAACAACTTGCAAGCATGGTTTTAGTTTTGGTAGAGGTGGTATCCAAAGCGAATTTTTGCAGTTTCTAGTAACTAGGTTGTCGTCGTTGTAACAGAGTGGATCTGATATAACATTATTGGCTGGTGGACTTCGAGGCCAAGTGACACTGATTCCCTTTTCCGATACTTCGTCATCACATATCTGAAAGTGTTTGCAACAGTTTTTGTACAAATGGGAGTTAAATTTTATGTACAATACTTGTAACTAATATTAAAAGACGTAAAAATATTACCTGTGCGTCAGTGTTCGCTGCATATAAAACGACGAGAGTTAATAGTAAAATACTTGAACACATTATTTCAAATTATTGTATCATTTCCATACCGTAAAAAAGAGATATTCCAATTTGACCATAATTCCGTAACAAAACGTACTGTGACTGCGATTACTATAGCTTAACTGTGATTTATCATCGAGCTTTTTACGTTGTTGGTTGTTGCCTCCGTAAATAAATAAATGGTGTTCTAAAACTTGTCTGTATACAAACTGTTGGAATAAAAATATGAAAATAATACAATTAACATTGTAGTTATGTTCTTCTCCTTAATGTATTTCCTCAAGTGTCTGTGCAAACAACGTATTAGTTTAGGTTCAATTTTTTAAAAGTTTATTAGTATTTTGTAGTTCTATTGTAGTCGCCAAAATTTTTAAGATTATTTTTTAATACTTTATTTCGTTGTTGTTCATCGTCCATGAATTTATATAAATAGTGTGCTCAAATACACAACGCACAGATTCGTTACAGTGTTCATTGTTTACAAACAAAAATATATCATATAGTCAACCAAAAATAACAAACAATGAAATATAAGAAGAGAATAACTTGTTTCTTATGGCAGTCCATATTAAAATACAGTAAATTGTTACCGTAAAGTAAAAATGAATATGTTATTAAATTTTTCATTAGGGATTTTCTTTCATTTAAGTAATAATCTTTGATGCAAATTTTAAAATTGTTTTGAAAAAAAATAGTTTTTAATTACCATTGATTATGATTTCAGTGGGATTTGGTTCATGTTGGCAATATTTTACATCTTTAACCGATTTAACATTGACGGACTCCCCACCAGAAGAAAGTAAGTAGATATATAGAAAAATATATTAACCGATTAGTTTCGGGTTATATATCATGTAATTTTTTTGTAAATATCTGTTATTATTATTGTGCCATTTCGAGTACGGCAATAAAATATACCTATGCCTTTTCTTCTATGAAGCTAGAGCCGAGCTCAGTAGTGGTTTATTAATTTAAGCCACCCTGATGAACGACACACAGATTTACTACACCTTCTGAATTTAGTATAATATACCTACTTCGTTTAACCCCGATGGTATTCATATAATAGAATTGTTTTCTTCCTGTGTAACTACTATTTTGATTGTAGAGAACAGTGCTACAAAGTTATCTGGCCCGGTGGCCAAAATTGGAACTAATGCAAATGTCATAATTATTGTAGTCAGACAAAGACAAAGACAGTAGCGCTTCCCTTACTGGGTCAGATAAGTTTGTGGCGCTGTAAACTTTATCTTAGATGTTTTGGTTGTACTGTTAGGGAACCCATATTGGGTGGGTTCGGAGACACTGAATTTCAGGGGCAAAATTTACCACTTTTCAATTGGCAAATTTTTCGTCGGAATTGTATATAAAAATGCAACATGTGTGTAAACCGTATTAAATTACACTTGCATAAAATAAAATAATTTGGGGTATCATATTTCAGGACATATACACAGTGACTACAGATTCGGCAACTGCAAACGCAAGGACATAGCATTCTTTGCTCACGTTCACAAGGATAATATGGAAGTTCTAGGGAAAATCATTATAAGGGTGAGTGTTTTAATGAGTTGTTGCAACATACATCATTTAACCTTCAATCTTAATTGTATTGAGTCATTTACAATAATGTATAAATATTACACAACTGTTCATACCTACTGTACTGATCATAAAACTTTAAAACATTTTAAAACGTAACTAAGTATGTATTGTGATGTTTTTTAATTTTTATTTTCTATTTGGATGTGTATTGAATGTTCAAGTGAGTAGCAATGAGTACGTAGCATTATTGAAGGCTTACTTTAAATTATGTTTTACAGGGCTGGTTGGATTTGCAAAGGATTCCAACTTGTATAATTCTAAGAGCTACATCGTACGAAGAGGACCTGTTTCGAAGTACTGCATTTAGATTCCAAATGTGCGTGCCGCGTATCACATATTGTCATTCACAAAGACGGTTCAAGTATTACTACTACGAGTGGTACATCCCTACTGATATGATCGGCGGCATGAATTGGGACATTTACTTTTATGGACCTACTAATTTAGAATGGCAATAGTGTAAGAAAATCGAAAATAATCTCTTACTAAATTACCATATTGTTTTGTTTAGTTGTTTTAAGAATGAAACGTTTTGGTCTGAAAAACAGTTTGCATTTTTTTCTATTTTCTTCATGGATGAGAACGCATCGGTAACATTTACCTTTATGAATGAGTTTAATATAGCTTAATAGGTAACATTCATCACGTGACCGGATTTCTCGTGGGTTGGCTACGCAGGTAACAAATATCTTACCTACCTATCGGAGTTTAAAAAGTTTGTTATTTCTGGCGCCTTTCACGACTTATGATCGATTTTAAGGGTTCGTCCTTAGGAGAAGCGGTCACCAGAACATCAAGGGCTTAGATTCTTCCGTTAATTTACGTTAGCAAAGTTAACTTTATAATGAAACTACGCGTAGTGTAAACTAAGATCAGAACCTATACGTGCATGAGCTGAGAGGTTTTTTTTAAATCATAAATTTTTTTTGTGTTGTTTTTTCTTAATTCACTTTAGTACACTTCATGTATTATCTGGTATTACCTATAATCTATTAAAGTTATAAGTAGCCATTTGTAAACGACTTTCACTCACTATTGTAATTAGTTCATGTATTTTTGAAGTTTTCCAGAAAGTAAAAAATTAAATATTGTTTATATATCGCGTAAAGAAGTGGAAATTAAAATCATCCTATACATCGGCAGTGACAAGTTTAATCACAACTTTATCAGCGGTGTCATCATCCCACATATGAATAAACACTTTCGATATGATATCACTAAATCCATATTCATTGATTCTGTGCGTTTCTAATATGAAGTAGTACTTAGGTATATGAATGTGTCGCAAAAGCCCAGGCGCTTATCTTTCCAACGTAAATTCATAAAGAACTGCTTTTAACTAAGTCAATATTATGGAATATTTCATTCACCCTAGTACGCTGGCTTTTTTGTAATTACATTTAATTAAAGACCTTTGGTCGGTTTGGTTTGATAGATATTTAAGTTGAACAAACAAACGCATCATTCATGACAATTAAAACCATTTATGAATGGATATTATTGGATATCATAGAATAAATTAGGTAGAGTAATATTTTAATCTGTATAGAAATGTAGGTACCTATCTAATATAGCATCGTAGAGTAAACTGGGTTGTTATTGTCAAATTTCAAAATAGATTAAGTAATACCTAGACACTTTTTAGATAGACTGATAAAAATACACTGATAAAGTAATAAAATATTTTAATTACTTATACACATTTGTCGGTCATTAATTTATTCACAAATATTCACAATGTCTAAATATTATAGATATTATTTATGTTAAACGTAAGGTGACGTTTACATAAATTTAATATCAAAATATTGAAATACAATGTACAAATCGACGGCCGCAAAGAACATAAAGACATCTGCAATTTTGCCAAAATCGTTTTTTTGCATATTTCAACTCAGAATTCTTTGTTCTATCTTGTGATATTTTTTTTTCTCGAAAAATGTTGTTTTTTACACCAATTTTTCAACGTACAAAAAGACATCTGCACTACTTATTTAAAATTCGACAAAGTACAAACGGACATATACCATTTGTCCTTGTGTACGTCGCGCAATGCGGCGGGCCAGCTGTCCTTACGAAAATAACCTGCGAAGTCTCGAGGCTCTTCAGCAAGAAAAAATGTCTGATGATGACTGCTTGCAATTGGAATAATAAAATAATTGAAAATTGAATCCGGAAGTAACATTCAACCAAGCCACAAATGTAAAAAATATTTATACCTTTTTTTCCTATCTTTGTTGGTATGTTTGTTACCCCATAACTTCGTGTTGGCTTAACCGATTTTAATGATTCTTTATTTCCTTGAAAACTGGTACTTTTTTTGAGGTCTCATATAAATTTGAGCGACATCTGATGAGTAATTTTGAATTTACTTGAATAATGTGTAAGGATTTTTGAAAGTGTGTATTTATGGTTTTTTCCTAATAACTTTTTATTGAGTGTTCAGATTTTTATGATTCTCTTTTTATTTGAAAGCTGGTATTTGCATTGTGGTCTCATATAAGTTTAAGCGGCATCTGACCAATGGTTTTTGAATTATCCTTAATAATTTTTATATATGTATGTTACCTCATATCTTACTACTTAGAGTTCCGATTTTAATCATTCTTCTTTTAATCAAAAGCTGAGGCTTTAGGTTAGGTCCCGTAAAAATTTGAGTTTCGTCAAACGAGTAGTTATTGAGTTACTTATGATACTGATACAAAGATGATGATTATGATACAAAGTACTGTTAAAATATAATTATTATTAGTAGTTATTTCTTTGAAATTATAATGTTTAGTTACTTTATATTACAAATACAATTATTAACAAGAATCACAAAACTTTTTTTTTATAAGACACCCTAAAACTCAAAATAGTTTAGGTATATCTGCAATTATCCAATAGCTTCAACGTAAGAATGCCGAAGTAATGTGAGACAACTACAGTATTTTAGTGACAATAATAATTATATTTGTTGTTTTGATGAAATTGGTTTTATATGATCAATAAAAATAAAAATCAATCATTAAATTAATAAAATAGTTACAGAATAAATAATTATCAGGTCCCAAGTAGAAACGAATATATGGCAGTTGACTCAATTTGCTTGTTTTCTTGATCGAAGTAGAAAAAGATATCTGCCGTAATTTTAAAAATTAAAGAATTATTAATAATTTACCTATACCAAATAATAGTTAATATTGTAATAATTAACTATTCCAAAATCGACGAAGATATCTTTGTAATTGTAGAAGTTATACCATTTTTGAACTAAAAACGCTCTCCTGAAAACTAACGTTTTTGTAGATGACCGTTTGTTCTTTGCGGCCGTCGAAATGTACAATGCACAATGTACTTCTGTATATTTACAGCTTAATAATGTAGAGGCATTTGCTAATCACTTTGATTTTGATAAAATATTAGAAAATAAAATTAGTTTTTTTGCACATAAGTTAACACTCATTCATCATAATAAATTTCGAGACACGTTATGAAGTTATAATAAATATGATGGCGAATATTATAATATATTAAAATTATACACCTCATCGGTTCAATATGATGATAATATTCACATGATTTTGATGGAAAATGTTTTTTATTTACAATACCTAATAAATCCTAAACTCAGTTATTTTTTAGCTTTCCAAGTCTTCATCTTTCTTAACGGCAGTTTTAGTTTGTTAAATTACAAAATAACTGTTTATATTAATTGTCAAAAAATCTATCAAAATTTTGCTTGCCGCAAGTGAAACTAGACCACCCTAGTTATAGTAATATAAGAGATGAAAATCAATTTCGCTAATTTTTTTAAGAAACCTAATAATAATAAGCCTTGGCTTAGGCTTACGCGAGTATCATAACATAAGCTACTAGATAAGATCATTGTCGTCAAAATCTATTCGGATTTGTCTGATTTAAGCCCTCCTGACGGCAATGGAGGGGGAGGAACATTAGGTATTGCTGGGTCCTTAGCGGAATAGTTTAAAACGTTAAGATCACTGGGTTCCGAAGGAGGATTTTGGGATTGTTGCTGATTAGAAGACACCGGGGCGGGCGTGGAGCTCTCAGGTTTGTTGACCACTACGGGAGCACTGTGTGCTATTACACTGGGGATAGGTCGATAGAAGGGCAAACTTGTATAAGGATTGAAAGCAAATGGATCGTAAGGATCATAGAAACGCAAGCCTGGGTATGTATAAGGGAATGATCCAAAGTGCGTAAAATCGTAGGTAGGTCCAAGACGTCCAATAGGCACTACTTGAGGAGGTAATCCGAACTCGTTAAGTGGTATCGGGGATTCTGTTCTAGGAGGTTCTGGAGGCGCAGAATTGTTAGGGTTTGCATTTTCAGGTTTAGGCTGCGGAGTGGCATCCTCAGCGGGCTGTGGAGCTTCAGTTGATGGTTCACTCTCTTTTGGGGGTTCTGAAGAAGCCGGTTGTGGCGCTGGCGTTGACCCTGGACTGGGAGATTTTGGTATTAACCCCGACACAGGCAGGAGACCCTGAAAATCAAAGAAGAATTTTTTAAATAATTATTTATTTTAATTATTTATCACGATTTATTTTGTGCGAGCTTAATATATCTACTTTTAACAGCATCACACTGTTATTGATATATCTGTATGACTGTGCGTTAGGAATTTCAAAAGTATGACAACCATTTATTATTATTACGCTGCCACTATAGAGTAGCTACAGCAAAGCTTTATAGTCCACCGTATTCGTGAGAGGTTCTGTACGGTTATCTTTAGCAAACTAATTTATATGACTAGGTACCTAATTTTTTATTTATTTAAAAAAACACAATTCTGACGTCAATATACTTAAACATTATTATCTTTCTTCATGACCGTTATGTTCATAGAAACCTGTTACTGTTATCTATATCACAAGAAATACTAAAAATAAGGTATTAAAACAATGCTATCCACCCCTAGATGTCATAAGTAACAGCGTAACGATTCTTAAAACGTATAAGTTTATTTATTTATTTATACTTTATTGACCACAATAAACAAAAGGTACAAAAGGCGAGCTAACCATCGAACCAAACAGAAATACACGAAGAGCGTATGGTTATTTTTAAATGTGTATAAAATGAATGATACGAAGCTTTTCGTGTTATGTTTTGTGCTGAGTTAGGTGGCTTGTTTGCAAGTTCTTATATTTCTCTGGCTTTATTCGTCCATTATCCTAAAAGTAACTGTACGCCCCTTAATTGTGAATGGGCAATATTAATCACAACAAAAACATTGCGTAGGTATATGTGAATCGCTACGGTAGGACTGTTCAGTGGGACTAATGGGAATGAACCGTTGTTTCGTGTTGATGAATACTATTAACACGCAATAATCCTGTATCTGTACATATTCACAGATTCATTTGGCAGTACCTACAGCCATCGTAGATGTCCCTTTAAAATTAAAATATTCAGTGTCCATAATGATAAAAGTTTTAAATCATATAATATTACGCTTGTGTATAACTGTTGTAAAAGGTAATTTAATGTCTGTTTTTGGAACAATAAAATTGCCCGCTAAATCGATAATGTACGTTTCTTTTGTGCCCGAAGTAAATTAATAAGTATCAATGTTTAAGATGCATGTACTTATTTATTTATTTATTTATTTATTTATTTATTTATTTATTTATTTATTTATTTATTTATTTATTTATTTATTTATTTATTTATTTATTTATTTATTTATTTATTTATTTATTTATTTATTTATTTATTTATTTATTTATTTATTTATTTATTTATTTATTTATTTATTTATTTATTTATTTATTTATTTATTTATTTATTTATTTATTTATTTATTTATTTATTTATTTATTTATTTATTTATTTATTTATTTATTTATTTATTTATTTATTTATTTATTTATTTATTTATTTATTTATTTATTTATTTATTTATTTATTTATTTATTTATTTATTTATTTATTTATTTATTTATTTATTTATTTATTTATTTATTTATTTATTTATTTATTTATTTATTTATTTATTTATTTATTTATTTATTTATTTATTTATTTATTTATTAGGTGATCCAACAGCGTTACAGGTTGTACTTAATGCTAAAGAATACAATATATATCTACTTACTTACTATGGCCAAAAAACGGATCACACAAAAAATTTCCACATAATAATGAACAGCTATTACAAAATTTAAACTAATAATAATCTAATACTAGTTATATAAATTATTTTGAGTTCGTGCAAGTGTATGTGTGTGTGTATTTATGAGTGCGTGTGTGGTGTATGTGTATGTGTATGTGTGTGTGCGTGTGTGTGTGCCTACTTACATGAAATGTATTTAAAATTTTTGGTGCAATTGTTTTATTTCCTTTTTTAGTTGCCTGGGTGTTAAGTTAAAAATGTCTAAGCTTGAATAATGATCGTTGTAGTTACGGGCCGAGCGACAGATAACCGAATTCTCTGCGTATCTTGTTTTTACTTGAGGGACATGGAGCAAACGTGTGTGTCTTGTACGGTAGGATGGGACTTGTAGTTCGATGCAGGCCAGGAGTTCGCTGCAGTCTATGTTTCCAGATAGTAAGTTGTGAAGTAGTACGAGTAGTAGTAGTTATAGAAAGAAATTTACCGAAGTGAAGCGAGGCTGGCTTGCTTTGTATATAAAAATATATATAGGTACATTCAAGCTATCCCCTACGTAGTTAACCCTAGTACAGAGATTTGAGCCCAGCATGTTGTGAACGTGAACTGGCTCATAATACGGGGACTATAAGGCGCTGTCTCTGTCACCCACATATTGTGAACGTGAACTGTCTGGAATGTGAACGGGGGCAAAACAGAAAAATAAGTTGAGTGTGAGTAGGTATATATCCACTGCTTGTCGGCAAGAATTTAAAATGTCGTAAGTAAATTTTGCTTACAAGCTAAATTGAACTGTGAGCACAAGTAATAAAGTTTTTAACGAGTATTGGCAATATCGGATTCTCGTCTACTCAGGTTTAAAGAGAGACACTTACATTGCCAACAGGGTAGTCACCGTAGTAAACCGTGTGGAACGGGAACGAGAATGTAGGGTGCAGAACAGGCTGGTATACCGGGTACGCCTTGCTCGGCTCCAGGTTTTGATTAGACGTGATCAGCGCATTGTAGACCTTCGGTATTCTTCCCGGAGACGGGTCCGCAAACCCCGCAGCCAGTATGATGGCGAGGCACTGGAATTGTAAAAGGTGCATAATTAATTTTCATTTTACTTGCCCTGCTTGGTGGCGATCGATGAGCCTACCCTTGTCATTTCAGAATCAAGCCTGGTATGTCTTTTGAATAATTAGATTGCAATAGGTACTGTTTGCGAAAACAATGTCGCGTCTAACATCTCATCTTAACATTCTGTCTAGGATTTGTGGTGGTGACAAGTGGTAAATGCAGATTTTGAACAGCTTGAATGCCCATCACGTCGCGGCAATTGACTTTGGTCGCCGGGCAGGTGTCCGTTTCCCCGCTGAAACGGTTGTGCTACCGGGTGTTTACCCGTGGTCCCGTTGGTTTGTCCCGTTAACGGGACCTCGGGTAATTTTAAATCCCCGTAGTCCCATTGCACTAGGGGTTACACTTTTATTAATAGGTATAAATTTCTCTAAAATCTTGAGCTCGTTATCACATTCATACCAAATACCTACAATAAAATATCGTAATAAAACATTTTTACTACAATACGGGTACTGACGATTATTATGTATTTTGGTATCGACCCAGTTGCATGGATCGTTATTACGGCTAAACTAAAATATACCTACATAATACTTATACGTATTTTGGTTCCGACAATATTATTATTATCGTAAGTCCTGTGTTACAGTAAAAATGTGTATATCTCGCGATGACAAAAGTTTAAAATCAATCGTTGATAGAAGTTCGACGCATAAGGATAAAATGTTAGATTGTAGTTTATTCAATAGATCTAAGATCAATTAACCTGGAATTTTACACAATATTTAGTATCGGCAGTGGTATGTTATTATAATAGTAAGTATATAATTTCCTTGGATCACAACGCAGACCAGTTTTATGCATGATTATTAATAGACTGCAATTAGGATTAACCTTGAACACTAGTAGTATCTACAGACCACAAAATATGTGAGTAGTGGAAAATTATAACAAAAAAGTGTATTGAACTATCCCAGCCCCGATTTGAGTCATGTTCTGTGTCTGTCATATTGTCATGCGCATCAGCAGAGGGGTGATGGATCGTTAGTCCATAAAAATTGTGATAGCCTTCAAAAGCGTTTACATTTATTGTCTTACAAGGATCTTATGGCGTGTGGGTGACAGAGACAGCGCCTTACAGGTAAGGAAAACTGTAAGGCACTGTCTGTCACCCACACACGCCAAAAGATTCTTGTAAGACTATAACATCGATACTGTTCGTCCTTGGTAATTTAGCTGTAATGTATATCTTATTATGTAAGGTATATCTAGAAGAATATACCTTTTACATACAAAGTAAATGAATGATAATGGAAACATAATTTAAATGAAGGAATTCACAAAAAATTGCAAAATTTAACGATTTGCTCAAAATTTATTCATAATTAAACTGCAATTATAATCTTTTATGTTAAGATTCAGTGATAAGTAAATGCTCAGTTTAATAAATCGCAGGTCATTGCCAAGTGATGTTGTGAAACTTGCAGTTCATAGGATTTATAATCTACTAAGTGTACAACCACAGACTAAAGAAAATTTCGTTAATTATATAATATGGTTCTACATAAGCCATTTGAATTAAATATATGTATTTTATTTTGTATTAAATTCCTGTCCAACTAACACCGATGTTGTTTAAATCTCATGCTCGACCGATATTAGATACCTTCTTAAGTTTCCGATCATATTCATCACTACGTCATTATGTAATAGGTATAATATAAATGTAGCCATATGCGGGTGCCGGTTATACTCGTACTCGTACTTAAACATATTCACTTATTGGACATTCAAGTACCTGATGAATAAATGGGAGAGTTTAAATCTACATTCTGTAACATCATCATCATCATTTCGATTCATCATGGCCCGTTATTGAGCACGGGTAACATAACATACAGATCTAAAATGCTGTATAGGGTTAATAAATAGGTAGGTACTTGAAAAAGGTTAGGTAAATACTTGATGTAGTTAAGTGGGTAATTGTTAATGGTACTTGAAATCCATTGAACTGGATGTTGTTCTCATGCGCATGCGCTCAGCTTGCGAAACTGAGTACATAGACAGAGCTAGGTCACAGCACTCTCAGCTGGCCCTGCGGCCGAACAATGTTGTGATAATATTATTCCACGAACCAGCCAAACTTAAGTGGATACCGTGATAATTATTATCTTTTCGTAGCGTTTTTGTGATATTCAAGGACGAAACGGTGCTTCTCTCGGTCCATCTGTTAATGACAGAAACTGTCCTTTATTTACGTTTTCATTTTGAAGAAAGTATTTGATACTTTGAAAGTAAACATGCATAATTATTTCAAAGGACACAATCATTGATGACCCGGATGGCGCAATGGTTAACACGCCGGATCACTGTTCCGAAGGTCCTGGGTTCGAGGGTTTTTCCTTTGTACGCCGACTGAAATAAAACTAAAACTGACTAGGTATGAAATAAATTATTAAAAACCGCATTGGAATCGGGTAAACTGTTTCTGAGATTAACCTGAATAACTCCAAACAAACTGGCAAATTTAACTCTTGAAGAATATAATGACATGACGTTAATATCCAATTTATGTATAAAACAAAAAGAAAGAAAAAATAATTTGAAAGGATACAAGGTGTGTTGCAAAATGTCTGATGCGTTAAGCATCAATGAAAAACCTCGAAAATGGTAAAAAAAGTTGGTTAAAAACACTTGAAGCATGAATAATAATAATTTAATGTTTATTCAAATTAGACGCTTAGGTATCTACTGGTACTTAAACATTACTTTTAATATTTTTAATTTTTTGTCATGTCATAATTAAATTGCATTAAACTCAACTAAGTTTCTCATTTTGTATTATAGTTTCCTGTAAGAATTAATGAAGATAGGCGGCTGATTTCCGAAGTGTTTTAACTGCACAAATCAAAACCAGGAAGTTCCTTTGCATACAAAATTACGCACAAAATTAATACTTCTTAACACCCGTAAGTAGTAACAAATTAATTAGATCCTGCATTACTACGCAAACAGTTTCTCATTATGCAAATGATATTGCTCAATGAAAGAAAAGAATCCTTGCTCATACACATGCGAATGATTTCGATATAGAATTCAGTTTAACTGCATCTCAAACAAATGCCAGCTCTCCGCCCCTGTGTGTACCTTCACTGCGGATTGGCAGCGAAAATTTAAAATGATGAATGATAACTTTGTTTACAAGCTAAATTGAACTATGAACACAGATTATAATTGGCAATTCCATATTCTCAACAGCTTAGCAGGTACCTACTTACTTTGTAATGTTCGCTTGTTGTTCAAAACTATTAGGAGTGTAGGTATATACAAGGCTGATCGATTTCCGGTATGTGCTTGATATTGAACGTTTAAAATTGATTGATAACTATTAAAAACGAGTAATCATGTTATTAGGTAGGTACTTAAAATAGTCAAAGATGGTTGCACTTACATAGCTCAAAGGAAGCAGCACTTACAATATAATCGATCTTGCTTCCTTATTATTGAAACAGTGTTAGGGTCGGGCCACATTGATCGACGGCGATCGACGGTTTGTCCATACAAAAAGAGCGTAAAGTATGGAAAGCCGTACGCGTCCTTTCGCATCGACGAGCCGAACGCGCCGTCGACGGCGATCGACGGCGATCGACGGCGATCGACGGCGATCGACGGCTGACGCTGACGGCTGACGGCTGTGAGCTGTACGGAGGCGTTCGCTTCCGTACGGCATAATGCGTAATAGTGTGTTCCTTTTCAATCGGCAAAATGCGAAAGGCCGTCGATCAATGTGGCCCGACCCTTATAGTTGACTGACCAGTAAGCCAATTCGTGAACCAATGTTCACCTCCCTACTTTCAACTTAGATGTATGAAATGCCGTGTTTCTTCGCTTGGGGGAAACTAAGAACGACTTTTTGAAAATTCATCCTCTGAGAAAAAAATACTGATGAGAAAAAATACACAATAATGATAAATGCCGATTTATTTTAACATGAAAACTGTTCTAAACTCACAGTTAACAGAGTTCATTTTGGAAAAGCCCGGATTGTTGATAAATATTTCTCTTGTAGACAAACATTATTTACTAATATTATGTAAATCGGATGCATTGATGGCGAATTAAATTATGTTAATACGTATCGTTTTCCGGAAAAAAACTCAATTAGATTTCAAGTTATGTGACGATACCATTCTTCACTACATTAAGTAGTAGATATCTTAATGTCTTCCGGGGTTTCATAGGATACCTATTATTACTAATAGGTACACTTAAAGATGAAAACAAAAAAAATATAGGTAGGTACTCGTAATAATTATAATTCCAGGTAGTTTTCGATATTCATTGCATAGTACGAGTTTTTAAAATATACTTTATATACTACATATATTTTCTTCTTCGTCGTTTCCTCACCTTTTTAACCGACTTCAAAAAAGAAGGAGGTTCTCAATTCGACCGTATATATGCTTTTTTTATGTACGTTCAGCGATTATTTCGTCGTTTATGGGCCGATTTTGATAATTCTTTTTTTGTTGTAAAGTAGATATGCGCAGTGGGGTCCCCTGATAAGGAAACCAGGATCTGATGATGGCATCACAGAGAAATCGAGGGGAACTTTCGAAAATTGTATGGACAACTAGTGTGTTTGTTCATGTTATCATAAGTACATTAAAGCGCTACCATTTCATGAAGATCTGGAGTCGATCTGATGAAGCCGAAAGACAGTCGAGGGAACTCTTCAACGATTTACTGCAGTTATATAGTGTTTGGGCTTCATTAATTTGTAGTGACGAGAACTTTACACTTACATGTTGAATTGAGCGCCATCTGGCGAGTAGTTTTTGAGTTATCTCTACTTATCAAGATTGAAGTCGGTTATTTTTTTTGTAAAAAGCAATTAGGGTCAGGTGGGGTAAGAGGGACGCTGGGGGAAGAGTAACAGTAACTCGTAAAAAGAAAACTATAATGCCCAGCTCTATGGTGACTACGTGGATAAAACAATATTAGGCGTAGTTCAAATATTCTTGGATAGATTGCGCTGGAACACAGCAAGTAAGCGAGCAAAAGAGAAAAAAAAATATCAGATGTCAAGCTAAAAAAACAAGACCTAGCGGCGTTCCTTGTTTAAGTTAATTTTAGTATTAAAAACATCAGTGTTGCGGTTTATTGCTATGGCAAGTGTATATATTACGTTTAATCTTTATTTTCTACGTATTACATTGTTTGTAACGTGTGTTTTTAGTGCTTTTTCGATGTCAATAATAACATAACCTTCAAAATGGCAAGCTGGGAAAGAGGAACGGCTATACCAGGTTAAGAGAAACATATGTTCCTCTTTTCCTATTTCAGGGGTAACAAACATATTTAAAATCCGCTAAAATATAACACGTTCCGAAAATAGCCATGATTTGCTTTACTATTTATTTGTTACAGAAAAAAAGCAAAATGCCTCGAGCTTACGTAAGAAAGACCGATAGAAGTTCTTACCCGAAAGAAAAACTATTAGAAGCAGTTAGGGCCGTTAAAAGTGGCGCCATTCATTTCTATTTTTAACCGACTTCAAAAAAAAGGAGGTTCTGAGTTTGATCTGTATGTATGTATGTGTATGATTTTGATGCAGTTTTCAGCATAGTATTTTTCAGACTTAGGAGAAGGTTTTAGGTATATTAGACGACTTAAAAAATGGAGTTTTGCACTTTAAAACGTGTTTTACGTATTGTCCGCCATAAGTTCGCATTTGGCTGAACCGATCTTAAAGTGGATTTCAGTACAGTAATTTTTAGAATTAGGAAAAGGTTTTTGGTAGCTTTACTGACTTAAAAAAATGGCGGTTCTTCTTTTTATTAATACAATCATTTAATAGCACAAAGAGTTTAGTACCTCTGACCTTACTTATATGTTCCTCTTACCCCAAATTTCGTTTTTGTTTGCTGTCATCCTAAAGAAGACCTTATTTAAAACGAGGCGAGGTTTAATTCCTTTTACTCAAAAAAATGTTTAAAACATGCTATGTTATACACTTAAAAACATAAGTTATTACTTAAAAATATTGAGTGTTCCTCTTACTCCAAATCTCGGGAAAGAGGAACATTTATAAGACCTATGTTTGTTGCTAAATTGTGCCGTAATTACACGAAGAATTTAGTTCTGTGTCAAAAAAAATGTAAGTATATTTCAAAACAGAAGATTTGTTTCTATTATTATCAAAGTAAATGTATAATTTTGATAGCTGAAGGCCAAAATATGAAAATACCAGTAAAGTATGTTTCTCTTACCCCACTTGACCCTATTACCGTTACAACCTTCTTTTACAGTATCGATTCAGCAGGTCGATGATCGACCTCTACTTCTCTTTCCTTCCACGGGGCCAACCATCACTTTTTCTAAATTATCCGGGTTCACGCCGAATATTTAAAGATATATTTATATTATAGTTTTTCAAATATAGTCGATAAATTAAGTATATCTTTCAAAACAACTTGTAACGGCTCCACAACTGAGCTCAAGTTGCTTACCACAACTACATATATAATGGATTAAGCTGTCGTCCACGTCCACGACAGACTTATAACATCTTTGAGAACGTTATATATGTTAAGTATTAATTAAGATTAATACTTATAAAAATAATTTGTCAAATCTCAGGTGAGTGAATGTTTTAAAAGCTCATCTCAATGGGGGAACGTGTCTTTCGCTTTTTTTCTTTCCACACATCGCATCGTGCCAATCTATTTATCGGACGACTTAGCTCGGCTGTAAGTTCTTTCGGTCTTTATAACTTAACTAGCTTTTGCCCGCGGCTTCGCTCGCGTTAAGAAGTATTATTATTCATTAGGTATAGTTTTTGCGGCTTATCTTTTGTTTAGCGTGTGTGATAAATTAGGCCTACAAAACTTTTTTTCTAAAAAAAAATACTACTAACGACATCTATTGTCAAGATTTAGAACTAAAAATTATTTTGTTCGTTTTAATTTATTCGTTCCATTAGGTAAGTACTGATAGGTTCAAACTAATACATTTACATCCTCCATCATCCCTTATTTTATCCCAAGGGGGGTTGAATTTATCAAAATCGTCTAAGCGGACGTCTTTATCATAGTAGCTCCAAGCTCCAATCTTTAATTTCAGTTAAATCAGTCGAAAATCACAAACTTTCATTCCCTATTTTATCCCTTCGGGGGTTAATTGATCAAAAGCGGATGCCTACGTTATAACATCAACCTGCATGCCAAATTTCAGCCCGATCCATCCAGTGGTTTGGGCTGTGCGTTCAGTTCAATCAGTCGAAAATCACAAACTTTCATAGGGGTTGAATTGATGAAAATCCTTTCTTAGCGGATGTCTACGTGTTAACATCTACCTGCATGCCAAGTTTCAGCTCGATCCGTCCAGTGGTTTGGGCTGTACGTTCAGTTCAATCAGTCGAAAATCATAAACTTTCATCCCCTATTTTATCCCCTTGGGGATAGAATTGATCAAAATCCTTTCTTAGCGGATGTCTACGTCATAACATCTACCTGCATGCCAAGTTTCAGCTCGATCCGTCCAGTGGTTTGGGCTGTACGTTCAGTTCAATCAGTCGAAAATCATAAACTTTCATCCCCTATTTTATCCCCTTGGGGGTAGAATTGATCAAAATCCTTTCTTAGCGGTTGTCTACGTCATAATATCTACCTGCATGCCAAGTTTCAGCTCGATCCGTCCAGTGGTTTGGGTTGTACGTTCAGTTCAATCAGTCGAAAATCATAAATTTTCATCCCCTATTTTATCCCCTTGGGGGTAGAATTGATCAAAATCCTTTCTTAGCGGTTGTCTACGTCATAATATCTACCTGCATGCCAAATTTCAGCCTGATCCGTTCAGTGGTTTGGGCTGTGCGTTGATAGATCACTATATAAGTCAGTCAGTCAGTCACCTTTGAGTTTTATAGATATACATAGATCTGGGGGCACGGTTGTGCCGCCGCTACGAGCCGAGTGAAGCGCTACCTACCTCTTTCCGAATAGCTTCGTCGTTTTTTGTGACCTTTCATAACTTTGGTTTTCAATATACCAGATAGTTCAGTTCTCAGAATATGATTTCAGTAATGGATGATAAAAGAAACAAAGTTTCAATTGCATAGTTTAACTTTCTTACTCTGAGGTGAGAAATACTATCATCAAAATCGCTTAGTTAAATCTTCCGCTGGTCTTCTATATCGTTCACAACAGTACCGTAGAATAAAATATTTAGTTTAAATTGATCATTTTTTTTGTAAACTAGTCAAGTATAGCAATTAGATATTAATATGTATGCATTCGCCCGAAGCATATGCAAGCGACGAGGTAGGAAAGATAAACTGCATATTTTCCTTCACACAAAAGGACTTTGATGCATAAATACCTACATCGAGTAGTTTTATGTTAATACGTCGTACCTGCTTTATAATACTCGTTTATCATACTTTTATAGCGTTATTAACTTATCGGATTTATGGCAATCAATCATCTACCTACTTTTTAACTTAGCTAACAAATGAATTTTGTAGCTTATTGCGAGAATGTTGAAAACATTCCTTTATGTTGGTATTGGACTAGGTTATTCATACTTTATGTATATCAATTATGATAAAAATGTAGAAACAACACTTTTGTAGTAACGAAATTCACTAAGTGGTGATTAAGTTTTTCATAATAATATATATTTTTAGTTTGTACCTATATTAGGCGCTTCATTACGAACCAACCTGATTCTAACAGGTAGCGTAGCCCTACATATTAATTATTATTGTAAAACTTGACTACTAGTAAGAATAATAACTAGAACATATTTTGGTTCCTAAATAGAAGTTGGGTACGCATTTTGTTCTCAAAGATGTGTGAAGTCTACAAATCTGCACTTGGCCAGCTTGGTAAACTATGGCCTTTATTTCTCATATTGTCAGAAACTTTAACACAATAAACTTAACAAACACTGTGCAAATACAATAGGTATACATTATATGCCGTCATAAAAGCACATAATGACTATCCAACTTCATGTTTTAAAGTCAATAAAATCAATATTTTACAACTACCTATAACAAAAGAATTTTTCCAAATGTATCAGTATATACGAGGAATCAATAAACTGTTAAACATACTGACTTATGCAAAGTTCAAGGAAAGGTCCGTCGCGTGAAATTTAAAAGCGCGGTATAAGTAGTTCTTTGTCATTAATAACGAGTTGTGTCGTGAGCGTGACTCGTGTCCGGCAGTGCCTGCGATACGGAACACTAGCTCGACAATGTCGGCTAGTGTCAAGTGGCCAGCCACTAGCCGCTTGGCCACGCGCCACGCCTCATCAAGGTCCAAGAAATGGAACACAAAAAGCGCTAGCCGGCTAGTAAGGCCGAATTAGCTGACATTCAAACTGCGGAACAAAGCGCTGATAGTTGTTTTTAAGCGAACCTTATCACTGTTGCTAATATCACATCTATGTATCTTATTTTAATATGTAATCGGTAGTCGTATTTAAATTGGTCTGTAAGTGATTGTACGTGCTTTTAATAACGTGTAACTGTTGTTCTTGTTTGATTATGTTAATGCTTTTGTTGAGTAGACTTTTTGTAACTAGTCGATACAAAGCTACTAGTCGATAGCTGAAGCCAAGGGAAATATGTATGAATATTACAATGGACGAAATAAAATGCTTAATGCCTTACCGATGCGTTGCAAACCGAAAAGGAAGCGGGGGTCTGTAGTTAAATTGGTAGTGTCTAATAGGTATTACTCAAAAGGTTTTAATTAATCTATATTGCTTGATAATTTGTTGTCACCTTCATAGTCGGCAACGCGTCAGTAACGACCCTGGTTATGCATAAGTCCATAGGTGACGGTGATCATATTCGATAAGGTCAGCTGGTTTGCTGCAAAAATCGTTACATCTACCTAAAGAAAGTCTTTAGATGTTTCTTCTACGGTGTCATAGAGTTCTGGATCGTTTGTTTATGATTCAACAACTTACGCGAAGAACATTTGCGCAGTAAATTGTAGGTACAATTATTGTGTTTGTAGTGCAGCTTACGAGTACCTACATTAGCACATTTTTTATCATTCAATTACGTATTGTCACTTCGCGTGCGCTCACTACAATCTCTAGGTGTACCTATCGTGTTCAGGTCCAATACGTCTATACTTGTCGATACTTAAATTAATGATAGGATGAAAGATGCGCGTTCTTTTGTTTTATGAAGTGAATAGTTAGGTAGTGACTTCCTAATTATAAAGTCCCTATAATTATTATTATGATCAGAATTTTTATATTTTGTATTAAATGTAGGTACAGATTTCACCACCACCCTTAACGGCTCTACAACTCCACATTTCTCAACCTTTCCATACAGTTACCAATGCCACCCACGCCACGGCATAAGGTTTCCTACAGTGGAGAACGTGTAATACTCCTTTACAGTTGACGTAAATTAAGGTTTTTAGATAATAATCCGCATTGGAGCAGCGTGGTGGAGTATGCTCTAGGCCTCCTCAGTAATGAGGAGAGACCCGTGCTCAGTAGTGGGCTATTAGTGGGTTGTAGCTTATCTTTTTTAGTCATTTAAATTGATTAATTTGGTTAAACTAAATAAAGGAGAACATCAGGTTTGGGCCTGGAGCGAACAGCTTGTTCAATACCCTCAAAATAATCTTGCATATTTTAATACATCCATTTCATATTTAAAAATCTAGTTACATCATAATCATTAAAATATTAAACGACTAAAGTAGATACTATGTGTGCGCGGTGCGTAAGATGATTATATTTCATTATTCCCATCATTTTCCGCAAAAACGGAATATATGCACACTGTGGTAACAATATCTTCGATCTAAAAAGCGATGTCTCATGCATGTTCATATTTCAGGCCCAAGGTCCATAAAATATTTGATGTTCTCCTTTGTCACTCCATTGTATTAAAATTGTCAAACGAGAAAAAAAGTTAAACATATTTATGGAACAATATTTGTCGATACTTAAGTAGGTTCTTACCTACATCGAGTCCAACAATTTTGTCTGATAATATTTTATAGTGTTTGTGAATCAAGTTTTATGAATGAATGTTACAAAAAACAGTCTTTGTATCTTAAATTTGCACGTGCGCAAAGCTGAAACTTAGCTAATACCTAATAATAATTGCAACTGATAAATAATGTGTAGGTAATTTAAATAAAAGTGTTGCCAAACGTTTTAAAATGACTGGCTACTTACAAAAGCAGCAAGCGTAACAAAGAAAGCTTGTCTCAGAGCAAAATCGGAATTGTAAAAAAATGTTGCAACATTTGCACGGAGAGGGTCGTGCATCATTGTGCATTCTCAATGCAGCCCTGAGGTCAGCGACCCGCTTCGGCAACCTGCATCTAAAAGGCTGATGAGGTTTACCTATGCATTCTCTCTTTATTAGGTACATCTAGGCTGATATACTGCGGGTATTGACGACTTTATTAGATATAGGTAATTGAAAAATGACGAGAAAAAATATTTTTCTTTACAAAATTGTGACTTCATAGAATTTGTACTTATTTGGTACGAAGTAGGTACGTCACAGCTCAGTGTGAATAACATCAAGCTTTTTTCACACAGTTTACTTACATTTTATCCTACCTATTTTTTAAGATTTTGTAACGGTCAATATTACTCGTTTAAATTATTTTAATATCTTTAAATTTTAATTGTTTTGTGATTGAACCACAAACCACGATAAATTGTATTTAAAATGAACGTTGAACAGTTTTATGCCCTAATACAAATTACTTGGATAAATGTTACGGTACATTATCGTTTTCCAACTCCCGCGCGGGTGAAGCCGTGAGAAGAATCTAGTCAATCCTAACAGTGACCCGTTATACTTAGATCTGCCTGCCAACCTATCTAAACTTCATAAATTATTGGCCTTTGATGTTACTGGGACACTTTCAAAACTTCAAGGTTTAACTTATTAATTGGTAGACGTTACAGTCTCCAACAGATTGGTCTAGGCTCTAGGCTAATTCCGTAAGGACCTTTCATTTTCAAAAATTATGTGCTTATTTCACATCAATCATAACCTGCTTCTCATCGTGAGGACACCTGTATACGTAAGACTTGAGAGTTTTCCATATAACCATGTGTTCCAAGATGTCTGTCATTGTGTACCTAGTCTCTTTTATCAATCCGCATCTGGCCAGTGTGGTCAACCACAAGCAATACCTACCCATCACACTGAGGGAAGAGTCGAGTCCAGCCAGCAGTGGGAAATTTATGGGTTGCGATGGTTATGAACTGATCAGTTGCTATTCAGTAATACTTTTATATTGGACACCATACAGTATTACAAAACGACTGTAAAGCTTTAAAAAGAGTTTTCTCAGATTACCCTTCATATGCAGTTTAGATGTAGGACAAGTAACACAGCTTCAGGCTAAATCTTTATTTAATAAAGGTCATAATAATTTTGTCTTACAATGATTGTCGCACACAAAGACATTTATGTACGTCACGCGCAATGTGTATAGGTACTTATTTAATGAGTGTCCATAATGGCAATCGCGAATTTGTAGGACTCATGCATTTATTAGGTATACTAGTCTGCCTATTAGATTATCATCTCCATTTCATATCATTTCCAAATAACACGAGTTCTAACTGAAACATCAGAGAAGTGTAGGCTGATAAAATAATTTTGAAGTTTGCTTATTATTTTTTTGTAAAAAGTTAGTTATTATGAAAGCGGTTAAAAAAGCTATGTGAGATTAAAGAACCACGTGTAGCAATTTTTGAGCATGGGTACTACGTGATAGGTTTATGGAATTGAAGGGAGGGTGGGTAAATTACCTACTCCATAACTACGTTTATTAAATTACTTCATAACTACATACTTACATGAATGTTTATACAACTTGAAAGTCGAGTCGGATGCGCAGCTGTATAAGTAATCCGGCGGACATAGACGTAGGTACTAGGAGCACAAAGCCCGACCTCATAGTACGGTCTATTTAGCCTTAACAATAACACAGACAATACGTTAAAATGTCAAATCGCCAATTTAGGTTTTGTCGCTGTCGACATTACTGATGATCGATGGCGAGTAATAGCGTACGGTAATATTTGACAACATGAGCGATTGGCTCGGGGGTTTTCAAATGGTGTAACCATAATATAAAGTTCGATAACATACATCACAAAATTACATTTTTTATAGGTATCGTTTCCACTTTTTAGAGGCGACCATATCAGTCCTCAAGGGTCTAAGGATGGTTCGAATTGGAACAAGGCTCATACTAACAATTACTAACTGGACTATTACTTACATCAACTAACAGTAGGTAAATACTAACTAAGTATCCCTAACAGTCACTGTCCTCACTCTGATTAAAAAACTAATCGACTAATATTCTAACACCATCTGCTAACTGGACTAACCATCCCAGTCCCTATTGAGTCTTGTTCTAGGTCGATCACAGTTGCATGGGCTTCATTAGAACGGTGGTGCTGCAAGTTTGTTTGCTACCTTAATTCCCTATGAAAGGGTTTAGGGGGGTTTCAAATGGTTACAAAAGTTCAATGACGTATGTCATAAAATCACAGATAATCACAAGAAGAAAAGAAACAAGAAACGTTCAAATTAATCCTTACTAATGTAAGGAACTCCTTTTGGACAATCACTAATTGACTATGGAGCAATGGATAAGAAAAGTAGAAGGCATTTCTAATATGTATGGTTGGGATGAAAAGACTCTTAAATTTAATTGCACTTCTAAGATGAACGGTTATGCTCGACTATGGTATGAGCAATTATATGTGAATCAAATTTAAGTTGGTCCGATTGGAGGGCAATGCTGTTAACAGCTTTTCCTTCCAATCGTAGTAAATTAAATATGATGCGAGACTTGGTCAATGCATTAAGACGCTTTGATCAAGATTATATACAATTCTTTTATAATAAATTAGCTTTAGGTAACGCATGTGGATTACCCGAGTCACTGATTACGGAAGCTATCATAGGAACTCTTAACAATGATTTGATACAAGTTGGCGCTATTTCTGCTAGATGTCACGATCCTCCAACGCTCTTGAAATATTTATCATCATTTGCTCACCCGGTTCTAAATGAAGCTGAACGTCAGAAAGAAGTCAGTTACACTTACAAACCTCAATGTTACATTTGTAAGGGTCTTGGCCATATTACATCTGAATGTATGACTAAAGTACAAAACAAATGTGATAAAAACAATTTAGTCTGTTCATTTTGTAGGAAACGGGGTCATGTTGAAAATGATTGTTTTACTAAAAATAAAAAAATGTAGTTATTGTAATAAAACTGGTCATACTAAAGACGAGTGTTTGAAGTTAAAATCTCGAAATTGAACAGGTGACAAGTAATGCATGATACACCAAATATTAGATAAATAAATTAATCTATCTCTAAATATTATGTTACTATTAACATTTACCTATGATTGTCATAATGTGTACCTACGGTTTATTAAATTTTGGTAGGTCTTGGTAAACAAATGTAAGTCAGTCACTTGCTCAAAAAAAAAAGTCTTTCCTAATATCGTTATAAATAGATTTGGTGGATTGAAAATCATGCCGATTTGACAGTGTCATGTTAAAAGCGTAATATCCTACCTGATAGGTAGTGCTTGAGGTATCGGTGCCGTCATCATTTTGATTTTATAATAATAATAATAATAGTAATAATAATTCTTTATTTCAGGTTCAGGCCAATATTTGTTAGTAACATTTTGTACTTATATCTAGGGGTTAATAAATACTGACAAAATAAGACTTATAACTAACTAAACTGGGGACTGGAAATGGGGGTTTCCACGCCCAGGCACAGTCTGTACTGCACCACGTGCATGTAGACTTACCCAGTGCCTGAGAAATGGTGAGTCCCACCTGTCCACTAGTGTGCCCAGTGTGGTGTTGGTGCTGTCGCGCAAGCGGTTTAGGAGGGAGGCGCATCGCTTCCGGGTGTGAGCCTCTGAGAACATCCCGGAGGCGCTACAAAAGCGCGGCAACCCCATTAGCATTCTGAACCCATTATTATATTGTACACGCAGAGAGTTGTACGTCCTCTGCGTGTAGCTGACCCACAGGCTGCTCGTGTAAAAAGAGTGGCAGTATGCTTTAAAAAGCGTCGCCTTTACCTCAGCGGTACAACGAGCAAACCTACGAGCCAGCATATTACAACGGACGGCCAACGCCCTGCGTTCCCGTTCAATATCAAAGACATCTTTCATGTCCTCGGAAACCCAGTGGCCCAGATATTTAAAATGCGAAACTCGCTTAAGAGGAGTACCATTAATTGAGACGGGAGGTGCGTTTAGAACTCGCTTATTACCCGTTCTGAAGATCATAAACTCACTCTTGCTTTCATTGTATCTAAGCCCATGGGACTTCGCATACCTTTCACAGATGCGCAATAATTTACGCAGAGCTCCAATCGACGGGCTTAGAAGTACCATACCGTCAGCATAACTTATGTTATTGATGCAAACGCCATCAATATGGCACCCTATACCAGTGCTACTAAGCTCTTCGATCAGACGGTTAACATATGGGTTGAAGAGCTTCGGAGAGGTAATCCCCCCTTGTCTCACTCCGCACTCCAACCCATACACGCCTGAGTAGGAGCCCGCCCACCTTACTGTGTTGGTTTGATTTTTATACCATGTACGTAGAATTGTCGTCACATCGTTAGGTAGGGCGGTCTCCCTCTCCAGCTTTTCCCACAGCAAACACCAGATCAAATGCCTTGGACAAGTCCAGGTAGCAGGCATAGACCGGTGTACTTCTATCAGTGTATTACCGAACAGTTTGCTTGAGAGAAAATATAGCACTTTCCGTGGATAGGTTTGGCCGAAAACCAAACTGTGCATCGTTTACTTTTAAATATTTTTCGAGGTATCCATCAAGCAAGCTGTCCAGTACCTTGGCAATCACAGTAGCCAATGATATTGGTCTATAATTTGTCATATCTGAGACATCCCCAGTTTTATTTTTGATAATTGGCACAACAATTGTCCTCAAAAGGTCATCGGGTAGATGTGAGTGACTCATGCAAAGGTTGAACAGAAGTGTCAAGACCCTAGGCAGGTGGACGCCAGCGTGCTGTAAATGCTCAATACTGAGGCTATCGTGCCCTGGGGATTTACCTCGAACCATTCTCTTAATTACACGGGCCACGGTGTGGGTCGAAAACCTTGTGGTGAGCTGTACAGGTTGCCCTATATACTGCTCATCTTCCAGTATAACACCCGTCGACCCTAGTGGCGAGTCAACCCTAAAATGCTTCTGGAACGCATCGGCTATATCTTTAGGCTCATACAGGCCGGCGGCGGTCGCCGGCGGGCCCGGTTTCGGGTCTAATTTGTTAGTAGATTTCCAGAGGAGTCTGGGGTCCTTGTCGTTGTGGTGTTGAGCAATTATGTCCATTTTAATTTGTTGCTGATTGTTCTGGCGCCGTCTCAACTTGGACCTAAGGACCCTTCTGGACTCAACCATATCTTTATATATGTGGCCAGTATTTGGCTTATCAAACAATAACCAATTTTAATAACGAGGACGAGCCCGCCGGTGAGCGCCGCCGACGTGTCTGTTCCATCCTATTATTCTCTTTCCCTTTTTTTGTTAACAATTCTTTATAACAGTTTTTAGCACTCTCAGTAAGTATATCTATTACATGTTTGTACAGGTTATCTATTAACATCTTATGGCGGCTGTCTGTACACATCCTATCAGCACATATGTTAAATTCAGCTGGGAAGTGTATAAGCCGTAGTCTCGAATGGCAAAGAAATTCATATTCCTTTATTTGATTACTATCCCTCTCGCCCCATATAGAGCGCGTTAAATTATTGCTAAAATTATAAAAATAATTTCATTGTTTAATCGTCTATAATCTCGTAATAATTTAATAATATGATCTTTCTTGCTATTATTGATTTATTTACCCTAACAAAATGAGTATAAATTATAATGATCGGAGGCTGTTCGTGACATAAGTTATAAATATGTTATATTTGCTTTGATTAATTACCAAAAACGTTTGCCTTTTCGTATTATCAGTGACATGGGTATGACGTTAAATTTTAAAGATTTTAAAAATTATTGTCTTCGGAGACAGATACAGCTATTGCTGACTTAGTTGATTCGATGCAATATTAGCAATGACAATGATTTTTAATATCTTAATCAATATTGTTATGTAACACAGAGGTACCTCTGAGCCTTGAGAGGCGTTATATGTAATGTCATCATGGTGACCGCAAATACTTATAAGTTGAAATTGTTTCATGATTCAAATTCAAAGCATGCTACTTGTATTAACTTCAATTATATAATTATAAGAACTAAAATATATTCACAATAAATATCGCAATAAAATATATGAAATTGATTAACATTAAGAAGTTAATTAAGCATTAATCATTAATCGACATTAAGAAGTCTGATTAATATATAACTATTCACGGATATTAAGAAGTCCGTATTATAACTTAATTATGGACATTAAGAAGTCCGACTTTTATTTTATTGACATTAAGAAGTCAGCATATTAATTTGTTTAACTTAAAGAAGTATGATTAATGATTAATAACCAATTATTGTCATAAGCTATTTAAATCGATCGAGCTCTGTATCCGTTATAAACCATTAAGAATTTTATATTGGTATTTGATCAAGTACTATAAGTTCAACATAATATCATGTAAGTCATTAAGAAGACTTACTTAAACAAGTCATTAAGAAGACTTGGTGTTGTAGGTCATTAAGAAGACTTACTAAAACAAGTCATTAAGAAGACTTGGTGTTGTAGGTCATTAAGAAGACTTACTTAAACAAGTCATTAAGAAGACTTGGTGTTGTAGGTCATTAAGAAGACTTATTTAAACAAGTCATTAAGAAGACTTGGTGTTGTAGGTCATTAAGAAGACTTACTTAAACAAGTCATTAAGAAGACTTGGTGTTGTAGGTCATTAAGAAGACTTACTTAAACAAGTCATTAAGAAGACTTGGTTTTAATTTAATTTTGCTTTTCAGTAAATCACCTTCAGAGGTGAGTTTATTTTCAGCTAAATAAATGGAATATAATGATGAACTAAGCTTCGCGGGTCGCGAAGTGTATCAGGAAGGCCGACTGTAAGGAACTCCTTTTGGACAATCACTAATTATGTCAACAAGAAGGAGTAACAGGCCGTTTACTTATAAAAGGATATTAAAAATACAACTGTCAGACGAAGACATAAGGAGAACACGAATATTTTACTATGGGAAAAAGATGTATTTTTGAATGATTAAATAAACAAGTTAAACAGTAAATAATTGTTTTCTGGGCTCCCTTTTACTAATATTATAAATGTGAAAGTGTGTTTGTTTGTTTGTTTGTGACTCTTTCACGTCGCAACATGGCTTTAATATGGTATGGTTTATGTGTGTGGGGATAGCTAGGAGGGTGGAGAGTGACGTAGGCTACTTTTTACCGCGGAAAAACATCTCATTCCCATGGGAAGATCGATGTTTCGTTGGTTGCTAGATATTTACTTAGTTCCGGATGAATACAACATTTATTTTACTTAAGTCATAGGCAAATGTTATAGGCTACTTTTTAGTTGAGATTCCTACGGGAGCGGGACCTACGCGGCTGTTACCTACGGGTCCCGAAGCGAAGCGCGGGCGGTTCTCTAGTTTAGTTATAATAACGTCATCATAAAAATAGGGCGAAAATTTGAAGTTGCTGTGATTAAACAGTTGAATTTTAAAGTACGTATATTAACGATATTACCATTTGATATCAAATTTCGTTAAATAAAGTGCTTTTGTCTTAATTTACAAAAAATAATAGTAGGTATCTTAGCGACATCTGTGATCAAGGCTGTTCCACTTAGCTTTTGTTCGTGTAATTTAATTTGACTGACTGCTTTTTAACCAACTACAAAAAAAGGAGGAGCGTCACAATGTGGGTTACCGTGTAACTTGTGTTACTGGGTGAATCGATATTGATAATTCCTTTATTTAATTCGAAAGTAAATGCTTTACGCCTGGTCCCACTTTAATTTCAACGACATTAATTTTGTAAGAAAGTGTCAAATTAAAAAAAAAATCTTTAGTAAACAATTGTATGTAAACTTTAAATTGTTTTGAATGGTTTATACGAATAAATTTTTTAATACTCATTTTACCTAACGGCTGAAAAAAAGCCAAGTTTACCAGTTCGACTGACTGTTGATACGCTTACGACGTTCATAAAAAATTAAGGAAACCGGCGCGCGTGTGACCGTATTTGCGTATTGACCCTTTCAGCGGTTAAACGATGGAACTCGTGGGAATTAACAATATCAGCGATAAGATTTCACATTTTTATCCATTGCATTCAATGGAACCACCAATTAATCAAATGAGGAGAAGATCAAAATATAACAAAGTTCGATTTACCTATGATTAAAATAATGAGAGCAAAATAAAGAGGGCTAAGGATAAACTTTACTGCCGAATAAATGGAGTAAGTGAATGCTTGACTGTAAATAGAATCCAGGAGCCAGTATTAAGACAAACAGTATAGTTAACAACTAAGCTGCGTCGTTCTAGCATCTTTCATTGATAACATCTGTACCTATTAATTTAAATTAGACTGGAGGACTCTTACCCTGTACCTCGTCAACGAACTCTTCCCGAATCAATAGAATCAAAAAGTTACGTTAGTGTGCTGCAAAAATATCTGCAAATTTTGGACCTCATGTCTTTCACTGACACATGATTTAAATGATTATGAATTGGGCTTTTTTCCAATTACCAAGTTATCGCTACCGGAAGAGGTACAACTTCCACATTCGTCTCTGCTAAGAAGCCTTATAAGTTTAATATTGTTATATCAACAATAATAGTAATAAAAATTAAAAAGACGATATGCCAGTAGCGTATCGAAAGTTGGGTGGGTGGTGAAATTGGGATAATAGTTGTAATTTTTTTGTCTTTTGTATCAATATCATCTCAACCCATCATAGGTCACTATTGAGCACGGGTTGTACTTTAGATATATTATTGAAAAAGGTTTAAACCAGAAGTACTAAGTGGTAAGCTTTAATAACGCTTCAAACTCATAACCCCACGCTAGGCTCCCTTGTGTCGTTGGTTGGTGCCATGGACAATACTCAACACAAGAGCACGAAGAATACATGCCGATATCAACAAGTTACAATTCTTTTTTGACACGAAAACTTCAGATATTTTACTACTATTTCTCGAGTCGAGATGGTCTCAAAAATTTTAGGTTGAGAAATTACCCTAAACAAGTTATGTTAAATTGCGTTTGATACGCAGCAAAGGTAAATTTATTATCCTGAGTGACTAACAATTTTAGCGCGGAAACAATAGTCAGTATTATTACGAAATACCTTCGAAATATTTACATTGTGTAATTTGTATTATTGAAATTTAAATTAAACTTTCTATTCGGTCTTCATTCCGCATTTTAAAAAGGATAGCATTTTATGTAAGTGCCTATAGGGAAAGACAGACCCAATGGAAGACTTTCTTCAATATAAAAAATGTTTATATTATAATGTTTACATGATATTATCATTATTATCAGTATTAAATCGTCGTTGTGTTATGTAACTTTATTTGTAAAAATTATACACATACATAACACATTGTCAATACTATATAATGAAATGCTTTGGTTAAAAATACTATGAAAAGTGTAATAACGATCTGTCTACTATTGACAAAAAACGTCCAACGTAATCATAACAAAGAACTGTTTATTAGATAAAGAGAATGAATGAAAAAGTCAATAGTTTGAAAACTAGTTTGTAATTAACATTTGAGTCATCAGTTTTAATCAACAATCAATTCAATTTATGGTAATAGTATAAATCACTTCGGTATTACGTGAGAAAGTTCAAGTTAAGTTCGAAGGTGTATCAACGAGTTACGTTCACACGTGGAGTGAGACTAGCTTCTCGCATCAACCACCTTGATAAACTATTCCAAGATATTACAAAACGTACAACACGTTAGGCAATAGTATGTTAATAGTGGTAGTAAGTTTGGAACTCACAGTATTGCGGAGGAGTGTGGTGGCCATGTTGCGCGCGCGTCGACGAGTGGTTGAGTGTCGGTGGCTGCGCCCGCGCACCTCGCTCTGCTCCAACGAACTAACCTTAGCTGGATACGATCGCTTTCAGAATATTTTTCCTTGTGTTCCTAGAAACAGCGTCATATCCCTTTCATTGTGTTGCCTTGCGAACCGCACACGCGTTTTTTAATTGGCGATATTTTTACGCTGTTTAACTACGCTAGTGCGTGTGCATGACGTGTAGTTGATTTATGTTTGTTGATTAATGTTTAATAAGTGCATACTTTGTAGTAAAGTTTGGTTTTAATTTAGTGGTGTTTTGAATAAAGTATAACTTTAACGATACCTAAATAATTAACTATTTATCCTTTTCACGTCCCTACAAGTGATATAATATTTGAAATGTCGTAATTATAGGCAAGGCTTATTGGTAAATTTACTTAATGCAATTTGCAGCTCGTAATAGTTGTTGTATTAGGTTGTCAATTCATCTATTTCTTTTAGTAGTGGCGAATAAAACAGTGTTTCAGTGAAGTTAATATCTTTTGTGTAATACCTATCATTGTTTAAAATTAAACTTTAACGAGATTAGAGTGAATTAAATTTTATGATAAACATCAAATAGAAGGTCAAACAGAAATGAGATGTTATATTTGTAGAGCCACATTATACCTTCTAATTTAAAAAATACAAACTAACACTGGTCACTGAGTTATAATTAATGATTAAGTAGCTATAATTTTTGAAAAAAAGGGTTGTTCTTAGATGGGATATAAAAATATTACTTTTGATTTAATTCACGCAATTATTAGGGAGTATGCATGAGCCTCCAAGGGATTCCAAAGAGGGTGTTCAATATAAAGGGACGGTACTTTCTTCGTCAAAAGTAGGTACTCACTAATCTTACCCTTTACATTGTACCTAGTATTCTTATGATGTTCTTAGATGTGTAACCTTGCCATAACATTGCAGTATTTTCATGGTGTGCTTCCAGCAACTTTATCTCCATAAGCGTCCTTGCGGGCGAATGCAGCGGCGTGCTTTGTCCCACTTCACTGATAAGCTCCTAGATACAATTATTCCCATTTTGGCAGGTGCAACCCACATGCGAAATCAAAATTATAATTGTATATGTGAACTGGACAAGATATGGTTTTCTTGAACTCAGAATGCAGTAGCAAGTGTTTTTTTACATTATACAATTACCGTTAAATACCCACGACCGGTTGTCTTGGTTCCGGAATCATTATGGCTCATTATAGAGTATTTTTTATTAGTCAACATGATTTTTTATCGATAATGATAATGACGTTTCAAAGCTGGTTTTGGCTATAGCGATCATTCTGCATACTTTCTATAAATGTGAACTTGGATGATCAATTCTGGGGTTAGGTGAGGCTCTATAATGTATTATGTAACCAGACCGTTATAATAATTATGGAGGATTATTATATCGTAGATGGAGGTCGTTTCACTTCCGATCTAAGCCACACCTGTAGTCTTGTTGGAAATTGAGAACTTTTTGATGACTAAGGTGCCTCTACAACTCTACATCCAATATCTTTGCCTTTTTATGACATCTTTTACTTGAGGTTGTGGCTACTAGATTTACGTTTGTCTTGCTAAACTCTGTAAGAAGATTAGCATTATGTATTTTTATAAGATCTGTTCCGTTCACTCAACCTTTCTGCTTTTGAGGCCTTTCTACCTCAATCAACTGCCTCAGGATCGACTTTGTTTGCAGGCAATTTCTATATTGACGCGCGCAGAGGGGCTTAAGAAATAGGTTCGAATCACAAGGAGTTAAATATAAAATAAAATAGGTTTCAATTTATTCTAAAAAATATCAATTTATGTCGGCATAAAGTCTCATTTTGTTTACCTAAGTGCATGTAAATGTGTGTACACACTTTTTTATGTAACTAGTGGACAAACGAATAAACGGTCTACCTGATGGTAAGTGTCAGCCTGTTTTTGTAGTATCACCGCAAAGACATCACCTTCAACGGCCAAGAAAGAAAGAGAGTACATGCTCTTTTTCATAATCTGAAAGATGATGTGAAAACGCACGAGTCATCTGATGGTAAGTGGTGACACGAGCAATACCAGCAGAGTCACCAGTGCAACGCCGGCCCTGAAGGAGACTTCTTCTTACACCTTTCTTGAAGAACCCCATGTCATAGCTTCAAGGAATACTTAAGAAGGAAGCTCATTCCACAGCTTGCAAGTGATAAATGATAACGCATTTCAAAAGTCAATTTACGCCATCGCTTCAACAAACCCTACGGTGAGTGGTCTTGGAAGAAGAAGCGGCAAGAAACTCCTAAGGAGTTTTTTCCCCTATTCACAGTTACAGATTGCACTTACTACTACTTAAAGTTAAAACTTGCAAAAACTTTGGAAGTTTTGAAAGTTGAAGTTGAAAGTTGAAGTTTTGAAACGAGCGTGAAAAACGGATCGTTCTCATTCGCCACGAATCCAAGCGATGCGAACTTCAATCTTTGGCGAGTGGTGCGATTGGAAGGGATGAAGTTGGCACCAAATCGAACAATTCCTCAGAGCGTGTAAGGTGTCCTAACCTGTTAGTTGACATCTCGAACTGCGCGCAAAACACGGCATCAAATGGCCTAAGCTGGTATTGCTCTGAAGTACGGTTGCCAGGTGACTGGATAAATCGGGACATAGTCAGACTTTAGGCTTTTTTGTTGCGTCTTCAGCAAATTAAGACGATGTTCCCCGGTGACGCTGTACGCTAAGCTGAGCCAAATGTCCGACTGTACTGTTTGGTCTGTACGATTTTTTGGTTTTGAAAGTTCTGAGAACATTTAAGGCTTCAGAGGAAACACAACGATTCACTTGGAGGGTGATTCTACATAAACAGACGTCACGGAAAAACAATGCCAGTACGAAATAATTATATAATATATTAATACGCTAAGGTTAAGATGTTTGCCTCCCTTTTTCGAAAAAACCACACAATTACTTCGCATAAATTTTATACCTTTTTATAGATAATTACTTGCTCTACCGGCATCAACAATTGAAAAATTTATAATTGCTTTTGTTTTTGCAAAATAATTAATTATTACATTAAGAAACAATATACAGCAATGCTGCCACCTAACGGCTTTTATTTAGAAACAACGTCAACATGATTGACGGTTCAAATCAACTCACATATAGGTATATACTTTTCATATAGTGGCGCTTTAGCTCAACGTAGTGCGAATTATTCGCACGGGTTTTGCTTGTATTAAAATAATAACACTCGTTAATTTTGTTCAAAGTAGACCCTTTCGCAGATAATTATGTATATTTTAATTGCTTGTGCTGGTTTAACAAAAAGTAATCTCGTATGACTTTTAAATGACACAATTATGAATAACGATAAAAAGTTATCTGATTTGAGTGTTCTTGCTCGCATGACACGTAATTGTGCTTTTAAAATGACACACACCCATTAAAAGACATTTAAGAGGCTAATAAAAGTGCAGTAAGTAACCAACCGAGGTCATAAGCCAACAATTTGTCGTGATCAGTACAGTGACTCCCGCTTTACCAAGTCCTAGATCCCCAAACAACGAAACTCGTTAGATCCCCAAAATGCGATATTCATCTTTTTTAATTCTGTACCGTCGGTGAAAAGTAGTTTAAGTTTAAAATATGAAATGTTGGATAATTCGAAAAGAAGTTTTAAAATTTTCGAAAATTTATTTCTTCGTCAGTATTTCATGTAGAGTATTGAATGAAAGCTCAATAATTAGTGTTCATCAAACAGTTTTTTAATATTAGATAATTCTTTGTTAGATTCCGGAAAAAAGGAACTTGAGTTCGTATCTTTATTTTTTAAACGACTTTAAAAAAAGGAGGAGGTCAAATGGACTTTACTGTTTTAAATTCAACTGTATTTTTAATAATTAAGGTACTCTAGGTGAACCTATTTGGATAATTCTTTGTTTAATCGAAAGTCCAGTACATACCACATTGAGCGAGATCTGACGGGTACTTTTTGAGTTATTCTTAATAACACGTATTTAATTTATAGTCTCTACCTCATAAATTTTGACTGAGTGTTCCGATTTGTATAATTGTTTTTTTTTATCGAAAGCTCGTGTCTATCGTCTGATCCCAAATTTGAGGGACATCACATGGGTTAATATTTGATTTATTTCTAGTTTTCGATTTTGCAGTCTGCTATTTTTTTTAAGTTATTATTTGATATAAATTATACTAATATGCGTATGAGAATAATTTTTCACATGCTTCGGTGAGGAAAACATAATGAGGAAGACTGCTCACAGTGAATACCTGAATGTTCTCTAGTGTTAGTTAGTTTTATTCAATTTTTAGTATGATGATGAGGTGTGCGCATAATTTCCATGCCAATGTAATCCTAGTACCTACCTACTTACTGGGATGTAAATTAAAATAAAGAAATACATAATTAAAGCGTATTACATTTATAAAAACGCGTATGGGAAAAATAAGAAGTTTGTACTGAACGATGAATAAAATAATAAGTAGGTATGCAAATCATTATGTTATTGCATAAGCAAATCTCTCAATACGTATATATTAGAAATAATGGACACATTTAGAGGCGCAGCAGTGCCTCCGCCAAGACAAGCCAGAACTAAAAGGATATTTAGATAGGAATTTAGAAGGATATTTTTTGTGGATTGGATCCAGAGGTTGGATCATTTCCAATTTTTTTAAAACCTTAGTAGAAAACTATAAATAGGTACTTTTCTTATGTATTTTGAAATTATGTACCATATATTTAAATCACGAAATCCATTTATTCATACATTCTATTAGTGTTGTATGAATAATTTAATCTTTATAATTGAAAACATCGAGTTTAAGTGTGGAGTGGAAATAAAATAAATGAAATGCGACCTTAATTATTGTTAAAAAAAAACTTGAGCCAAAATGTAAATATCCATGCATGCCTAATTAAGAACTCGAGAAACATCACAAATCCAAGAAAATGTATACGATATTTTTCACTTAAGTACATAATAACTACGTAATAGTGTAAATCAGGATAAGTTTAGTTTTCTTTGTAGGTTTATTACCTTAACGTTAGCCGAACTATTGTAGTGCGCTTAACGATATTATGGTGTCAGCGCCATCTATTTCGATTATTCTGAACTTACTGAATGGAGACCATACCAATGTTGTGATAATGAAAATCATAAACTTGTTACTTCGAAGCATGCTTGTTGCTATGTTGCTATGTATGATGGCGCTATTTTAATATTAGCTGTACAATAAGAATACCCGTTCCCGTTGCAGTGTCCGATAATTTCATTTAGACAATTATTATGCCTTCTGGCCGGCAACATGTTGTTGATGCCTTTGGTGTGATGCTGATGGCTTGCCTGACCGTTTATCTATTATTATTATCATCCTACTTCCTACTATCCTACTTCCTTCCTACTAATATTATAAATGCGAAAGTTTGTAAGGATGTATGTGAGTGAGTGAGTGAGTGTGTGTGTGTGTGTGTTTGTTGCTCTTTCACGCAAAAACTACTGAACGGATTTTCATGAAACTTTGCAGTAATATAGCTTAGACATCGGAATAACATAATTTGTTAAAATTTATAGAGATTTTTGAAGGGACTGGTTTCCCGAAGCGAAGCGAGGGCGGATTTACTAGTTTGTCAATAATAAATAAATAATAATAATAATTTGTGATAGTATTCATAATCTTATTGCGTACTTTTATGTATTCTCTATAAAATGCTTTTTATTTTTTTCTGTTTGCCTAAGTACTTATAAACTTTTAAACTAGGTATTTATGTAAGTTTTCGTTGACATGTTTATTTTGTAAGTTAAAACTGAAATTTGAAATGGTCGTACACGAAAGTGAAATAAGGAAAAGAAGGCAGGTGGTAGAGCCTCAGCCTAGTTTTCGCCCGGGGTAGGATCACCGCCCGCCAAGGTACTCAGTACCATTCTTACCGTCATAATAATTGTTTTTAAGAGCAATTGTGTTCCGGATAGGAAGGTTTGTGGAGCCGGTTTCACTTTTTTAGAGGCGACCATCTCAGACCTCAGGGGTAGCAACGCATCTGTGACCGAATTGGAACAAGACTCATACTAACAATAACTAATTGGACTATTACTAACATTAACTAACAGGACTAATTATCACTAACATACCCTGTCCTCGCACTTATTAACAAACTAACCAAGTAATATTCTAACACCATCTACTAACTGGACCAACCATCCTAGTCCCTTTGAGTCTAGTTCTAGGTCGGTCGCAGTTGTTATGGGCGGCAGGGGAAGGGTGGTACTGCATGCTCGTTTGCTATCTTAATTCCATAAAAAAAAAACCAAACTACTTAGTTAATTAAAGCAAACTAGTGGGAAATATAAATTACGAGAAAAGTCGTCAAGTAGGCACAAATTTTTTTAGCTCCCCTTCGCTGAGTTTTATGCTCGTCGTGTGTTCGAAACTTCCACTCATAATTTTCTCAACTAGCGTACCATGACACTGCGAAATATTTAATAGAGAAATAATGGTATCGTCAATATAATTATGAAGCAAGTATTTCTAGACTCATCAATCACAGGCTATTCAAGAAAATAGGGTAAATAAAATTATATAAAAGCATACTTAATAAATATAAATTTATGTAGGCAGTTACTAAGACCTCTTTCAGCAGAAATACTAAAAATAAGTTATATCACTTTACTTTCAGGGCGGGTTAGATATGAAAGTCATTCTCCTGTTAAGGGGCCTGACTATAATTTCTGCTCTACATGAGCACTAACCCTCTGTCTGACTACATGGTCTTATACATTATACACGAAGTAACCAATGCTCAGTACGACGGCGGTACCTATTCACTTCACAATAGACGAGTAATTAAGTGGACGTAATGAAGCACACTTAATGGAGTTATTTTTTATTGTTGTAATAGGTTATCCATAGGTACCTAAATTTATTTTTATTCATTTTTGAATCGGAAGTAATCTCAATGTCACTTGGCTTCGGAAAACAAAATTAAATTACTCCGTTAAGTACCTATAATGCCTTTGGTTACTTTTTGTTCAATGTTAACACTAAAGAGCCTCTATAGATACTTAAAGAGCCTCTATAGAGATTATAAGATTTATAATTAGCGAAATCAGCAAAGATTCCATATTGGAGTTCATTAAAATTATTTCCTATTTTGTTCAAACCTAACTTTTTTTATGGAATTAAGATAGCGAACGAGCATGCAGAGCATGCAGAGCATGCACCTTCCGCTGCCGCCCATGACAACTGTGACCGACCCAGAACTAGACTCAATGAGTCTCGTTATATTTCGACCACAGATGCGTTACTACCCCTGAGGACTGAGATGGTCGCCTCTAAAAAAGTATAGGTACTGTTTAACTCTCGTATTATAATTATTAAAAATGGTTGATAAGTATCGGAGTTTCAATTTTATCCCTTCGACGTACGGGCTCCTTACAATAGGCGGCATTACTAAGCCCACGCATTCGTTGGAAATATCAAGAAAAATATTATGTAGGTACCTACGTACTTTACGTTACGTTTTATTGTCTGTAAAACTCGAAGCAGCATATTTGTTATGGAAATATTTTGTCATTTTTATTATCATCAACTAACCCTGAATGTACCTATATTATGTAACCGAATATTTCAGCATAATTTTCACTAATTTTTAAGAATTAACGTGCAACTGTATATTGCATCATACACACATCAAAAGTGTCTAGGGATCAAGCATTTTTATGCGGATTTCTTGAGATTGAGATGTGGCTTTGTAATAAATTTATGATTTTATAAATTTATATGGATCCTTTTTGGTGCATTTCATAATTTGAATCAGGAACTGTCAATCAAATTCGAGTAAAAGATGAAAATCAGCTGTCAATATTTTCCCTATAAAAACATACAACGCATTGAAGACATTATTAGTGCTACTGTTTCCCTACTACTGATTAAAACCAACGTTATTATGGAGCGGCGACGTCATTTAAGCAGGGAAGAAATGCTCAGAGCCGTGGGAATGATAGAAGCTGGTTCCCGGCAACGTACTGTGGCTTTAGCTCTGAATACAAGTCAGAGTGTTATCAGTCGACTTTGGACACGTTACCGAAGCACTGGTACCGTGGCTGAGCGCCATGGAGGACGGTATCGCTGCACCACACGGAGACAAGACCGATACATTCAAATCTTAACTCGAAGAGCTCCAACAATAACCGCCATGATGTTAGCCGTGAGGCTTCATCACTCTTCAGGGAACTTAATTTGCGACCAAACAGTCAGAAACCGCTTGCATGAAGTGAACCTTCATTCCCGAAGACCGCTACGGGTACCACCTATAGCAATGCACAATCGTAGGATTCGATATCAATGGGCTCTTGAACACAGAAATTGGGCAGAAGAACAATGGCGTTTCGTGTGCTTTTCTGATGAGTCTCGTTTTGGTATGAGACCGGATACAAGACGTATACGACACTGGAGAACCCCTGGACGCCAACAGCGATTAAAATCCTGCCAGGAAGTCCATCCTTATAGTGGTGGAACCATCATGGTATGGGCGGGTATTTGGATCGGCGGAAGAACTGAGTTGATTTGGATCAGAGGCAACCTCAACGCTCAAATTTATGCTGAGACGATTGTATCAGACGTCATCGTTCCTCTACAAGTGCAAATCGGTCCCTTATTTCAGTTAATGCATGATAATGCACGACCGCACACCGCAAGAGTTGTAAGACAGACTCTCGCCGCAGCTAACATCAATGTCCTGCCCTGGCCTGCTCAGTCGCCAGACTTGAACCCGATTGAGCATGCATGGGATATGCTACAGAGAAGAGCTCTGCCGAATATGGAGGGTATCCAGTGGCAAGAAGACCTTTTTTTGTTGTTGCAACGAACATGGGCGGCCATTCCACAGCGTGATTTGGATGAACTCATTTTGAGTATGCCAAACCGATGTTCTTGTGTTGTTAGTGTTCGCGGTAGAAACACGGATTATTAATTGTTTAAGTTACCCAATAAAATTTTAAAGAAAACTGTTATTTCAGTCTTTTTTTCGAACTTTAATGTTAGTGGTTCAAATGTCAAAAATCCCTTTATTAGGAAAATGGCAAATTTCTTTATTAATGCAAAGGTGACTTGGTTTATCGTTACTGTGACAAACGAAAACACTTTATTTGATGAATCCTTAAAGAAAATTTTAATTAATATCAATCAGGAGAAAAGTTATTGCAAAAATATATGTTGATCCCTAGACACTTTTGATGTGTGTATTATTATATTGTCTGCCTGATGTCTAGTCGATTTTTCAAAGATTTAGTTACCTACTTCATTGATATTCATAAAAAAGTCGAGACTATACCTAGGTACCTAATATCGCGTTCGAGATGGGTCCGTATGGGACATCGCGCTTGGAGGGCACCGGTCGTGTTCCTCTGGAGATCCCGGAGTCCTCCACAAGCGCTGAGGTAGGCCACCGGGGGGGTTTTAGTGGGTAAAAATCCCACGTTACCCTGTGTCGCTCTCACGGCACCGGGTACTTTTTGATAACAAAAAAAAGGTACCTAATGTCACGAGAATTTAAATGATACCTGAAATGTTATTCTTTATTACAACGAATCATGTACAAAAAGAACTCTTTTTAATAATTTCTATTTTGGCGTTTCTTATAGTGTTATTAAAATATCTATGACTTACCTATAATAGTACCTAATATACCTACTTCGGTAATCAAAGCTAATAAGATATATCTACTTAATCCATATTTTTTACTTTTAACTTATTTCACATTATAAGCAGGTACCTACTTTTAATACCGGTCTTCGGATAGTCTAAGCTTCTACCATTAACCGTCCCCTAGAGCGCATTAATACCTATACATAGATGCTGGTTGTATTGTAAGGGATTTTAGTTAATTAAGTAATGTTTAAAACACCAAAATTACTCAGTATAAAAGTAAAATATCAATATTCCGTAGCGATAAAAATTGATGTAATGCATATAAGATTGATAGGTACTTAATTTAAATAAGGAAGTAAAACGTGACCTAGAATAATGAGTTGTAATTAATAAGCGGTATTTGTTGGGATTTTAAGGAGAACGATACTTATCTAACCTAAGTTAACTTATAACCGAACATGTACTTAGCCGTGTCCTGTGTGGTAATTGATGGTCGGTTTCGAAACTCACTGCAGTAGCGTTTGATGACTTACTGTAGAAGTGTTCGATGACTTAAAGCTGAACTGTTCGATGTCTTACTGCTGCAGTATTCGTGACTTATGGCTGAAATGTTCGATGACTTCCTGCTGCAGTATTCGTGACTTATGGCTGAAGTATTCTGTGACTTATGGCTGAACTGTTCGATGACTTACAACTGCAACATTTGTTGACTTACTGCGTTAGCTTAATTAAATAAATTAATTAAACTTAATTAAACTTAATTAAATTAAACTTAATTAAACTTAACTTAGCGTTCGCTAAGTTACGTTCAATACACAATGAGTTTATACAGATCAAGACTTATTGCTGCAGGGTCCAATACTCAATGACTTAATACAGATCAACTACACTATACTTTTTCACCTCTCGTAATTTTTATAATTCTTATTGGATTATTCAGTTTTTTGCGTCATATTTATCTACTAGTAAATCCGCCCTGGCTTCGCTTCGGGAAACCAGTCCCTTCAAAAATCTCTATAAATTTTAACAAATTATGTTATTCCGATGTCTAAGCTATATTACTGCAAAGTTTCATGAAAATCCGTTCAGTAGTTTTTGCGTGAAAGAGCAACAAACACACACACACACCCACACACACATACATCCTTACAAACTTTCGCATTTATAATATTAGTAGGATTATCTATTTTGAGGAGAGACTCGAGCCCGACCCTGCAATGTGCAATTGTGCAATCCCTGCAGTGGGCTATTAATGGGTTGAAGCCAATCTATTTTGCAGTAATCCGTGAGCACCTTGTACATACAATGATATGCTCGTATGATTATAGCTTTAGACATGCGTACTAACTCCCACGTTCCTTTGTCGGAGCAGGAATGTGGATAGATGTTGCGAAGCAGATTAGTAGATACTAACTTAGTAATAATGGGTTTCCGCAAAGTTACCGACGTATCGTTTGATTCAAATAACTGGATAAAATATTTTTGTTTAATATTAACTATCGACGTAACGACTGTTCAACTGTTGATCGTCTTCATTTGTGAGTGGATACCGATAGATCACTGACTCGTTGTCGGTTAAAAAGTGAGCGGAGACATACCGTAACACAAATATTACACATGATTCTAGAAAGAGGGTGCATCGTATGTATTATGATGTTGTTCTCATTTTAATACTTGTCAATATTGTAGTCGGTTTTTTTTTTGTTTTTATATGTGGTAACGTAGTTAGATAAATACGTACGTAGATAGACGTAGGTAGATAGACTTATAGACACACATTATAGTCGCTAACACGCAAGCAACGCATGCAACTTATTCCGTAATCTCAATAATGGTTCTGCTTATTACACAGTTGCATTATAAAGTTGCACTTTGTTTTTTATGCGTACATCTTAATGCAAATTAAGTAATGTTTTTATGTGCAACACTTATTTTGTGTCGAGAAAAATGATTAAATTTTGGAAACAATTGCAATAAAAGTACCAAATAAAAATAGCAAAGGAAAGCATCCAATAGAAATGTCTAATATGCGATTATGATATGACTCGGTATTTCATAATATCGCGCTACTTCGTGTTTTGAACATTAACAGACGTCATATCGTGAAACAGACAAAAAATCTAAAAAATTATCACTGGATGTACGCCCAATAATACTTTGTTTCAAATACTACTACGAATAGACATTGATCGGTTACATAAGTAGGTATTATTTATAATTATAAATAGTATGAGAAGATGGTTAATCACGTTTAACAAAATTACTTTGGATTAATCGTTAACGTCTATTTATAAGTTTTATGGATACTGTAGTATGAACAGCTCAGTAGGTAGGCTATATCAGTGTAGATTCTATTGATTTTCTTTAATACTTGATTATACTTTATGAATAACCTATTCTATTTATAATAACGTGAAAACTTAAAAAAATCTGTAGACTGTATTTTGTCAAGTGTAAGTTTTCCTAATAAATAAAACAGATTTTGTTACTATGAAGATGCATGAGTTTGCTATGAATATCAAAAAGTATTAACGCTAGGTACCTACTAACACGCAGCCAAGTTGCACTTTGGAGTCGTTCAGGCCACGTTATCTAGGTGAATGGTCAGTGGTTTGTTTATCACTTGCACTGATACTTCGTAATCAAAGTTCAAAAGACTTAATGTTAATAACGCTCACACTTATGTCCTGGTAGGTATATTAATACCTCAGTTCAGTTCTCTAACTAATATTAAACTATTATTCATTTATTTCTTACTTACCATATCACTAACTAACTTTACCCCACGACTTCGCCGGCGTAAAAATATCGTTTTAGTTTATTCCCCTTTCTATGGGAGAATTTCTAAAAATTATCTTTATAGTAGAAGATCCGAATCTATATCGACATTCACCGGGTTGATAATAGAATCAAACTTATTTTATAATAAATTTCGTATATTAGAAAATATATTAAAAATGGGTTGACAACAAAAATCCTGGACAGAATATTTTTAATTATTTTTTAAAAAATGATTTTCATAAAATGTTGTACTTATGATGAAGATAATAATAAAATTTTATACTGGACTTAAAGTATAGAACATATAGAATGTGCAGACTTAGGGTAGACTATTATTTACCTGGACGAACTACTGGGTAGACAGGTATAAACAGGTATGTCAATACTAGTTACCTTTCACTCGATTTGATAATAGTCTGCACATTCTATATGTTGTATACTTTAAGTCCAGTAGAAAATTTTATTATTATCTTCATCATGCAATATTTTTGAAAAATTATTTAAAAAAAAATAATAAAAAATATTCTGTCCAGGATTTTTGTTGTCAACCCATTTTTAATATATTTTCTAAGATACGAAATTTATTATAAAATAAGTTTGATTCTATTATCAACCCGGTGAATGTCGACTTAGATTCGGATCTTAGACTATTAAGTGCTTCGCTACAATCTCCACAGAACATTCTTGCGTTCAGTAGTTTCGGCTGTGTTGTGTATCAGTCAGTCACTCAGTAACTGAAGTTTTTGATTGTATTGATGACTGATGGATAAACCGCTTATACAGAAAGCATTTCCGTTAAGAAAGAATTAAACATTAAATGTAGAGTCGTATGTGTGAAACAAACTAGCTTCTGTTTTGGGTTTCATATAATTAAATATGTAATTAAATTATCCCAGCCAGCTTGTTAAGGAATAAAAGGGAGGTTGCTCAATTTAAGTCAGGAGAGGATTAGTATCAATAACTACATACGAGTATACTAATAGTAACCCGCCGAAGTTTCGCTCGTTATCGAGAGAACGAATCCGTTTTCCGGGATGAAAATTAGTTTATTCTCGGGTTTAACCGGTAATATGAGCTACAAATTACAACAAACAAATAACTATCTAAATCTGTTTGTTGGTTCCTGCGGGAGGACTAACTAGAGAGAGATAATAATAAAAAAGGTTTTGGTTTTCTCGCTCTAGCACAGTTTATCTACATAAAAAATATTAAAAAATATTACAGATTTGTCTAGTAAACTACTTATCTAACTGTGTTCAAAACATAACACGTTTTTTTGTAATGTTAATAGAGTAACATCCTTTTTTATATAAAAAATAAAGAAGATAATACCTATGTATATCTATAAAATATTAAAAAGTTACAGAATTCATACGCACATCGAATTCCCAAACAGGCATTTATTCACTAAAATTATTATATACAATATTTACACGCTAAATATACATCACATTTAATTTTCTTATAACTGTTACTCCTACAACAGAAAATTATCCCTGATGGTAAGTTACAATCGAGTCACATCACTCAAATGTACTCGAACGGTATATAGCAGAGTCTCCGTATGACTAACAGGGGGAGTTGGGGGAGGCATACGACGAAGAATATCGCGAACGGACTGAACAGGATACAGGTTCCCAGCCAGGCCACCAGGAACCAAGTGGGCAGGAACGACACTTGTTCCAACATGATAGCTTCAGCCACGCCGCGCCAGAATGTTCATATTAAACCACTATGCCTTAACATTACGAACTACTCGTGGCTACTTCGAATCTCCACGAGCCGAATCGATGTGGGTGCAGTTATTAACGCCATCTGAAAATAAACAGAAAATTGTTCTTTTTAACCTGTTAGTTACTCACAATTTATTATTTTTATGGTGGGTTCCGTTTAGACTAAAAGTTTCTTTTTTGTTTTGTGGTGATTGTATGGTATTGTTTTGAAAATTGTGCTGAGGAGTTTGTTTCGCCTTTCTTGTCCTCTAAAAAAACAAAATAGCAGCTTTGGAAGCGGCAGTAGACTTAAAAAAATTCATCATGAATCATTAGCCGGTTTTAGCTCTCAGGCCGATATTCGTAAGTAATTATCGTTTAGTCAAAGGGTTACGAAAATTGGGTTTTAATAAATTTTAGCTTTTCACATTCCTGCGTATTACATTTCGTAACAGACGTATTTACTGCGTTACTTTTATTTAATAAAATGAATATACCTACGTTTGCTACTTTTAAAAGCCACAACATAGCCCACGTAAAACAACTTTATTAGCTACACACAAACTTTTAGAATTGCGTGTAGCCAACATCTTCCAAATTTTAGTCTATTGAATTTAAAATGAATCAACGTTGTAATGTTTCTTTTTAACTAACGGGGAGGAACATTTTTTAAGAGACCCGACGACGCATTTTTAGTGAAAAAATAACTGTTTTTCAACGTTATTCTAAACTGCCGTCATTAATCATAAACTAAGATGCGTCATTTACTCTATACTTGTATTTGAAGGCTTTGTTTTTCCACAACGTTTTAAAAGATAAGAAAAACAGTTTGGTTTCATTAATTTTGTTCCAAGCTCGGGCTCGCTCGATGTGGTCAACTTTTTAAATCACCGAGATTGACCTTTGGAGAGAAAGATAAACTATCTTTTCTTAATTAATCGATATACTACGTAACCTGCTGTTATATAAATAAAGATAAATAGCTTATCTTCTTTACCGGCTGTACCGATTTTTGCCAAATTTTATATGCATATTCAGTAGGTCTGAGAATCGGCTACTATCTATTTTTCATACCCCTAAGTGATAAGGGTTGTTCACCCTTAACATTTTTTTGGCAAAACAACGTTTGCCGGGTCAGCTAGTATTTATGTAAACATAGAGATTATTTTATGACGTACAATCTTATAGTTCAATATTTTTTTTATTAGTAATGGTTAGGTACGTACCTATTTGTATTAAATTAATTTATATGCAAATGCAGTAGCGTAGTAGTAGGTATGTAGTAGTGTAGTAGCCAACCATTACGAGAAACATTTTATTTAAAATGAAAAGTAATTATATATTCATGTGGAAATCTGAAAAATTAAAATTCATTAAAAATATTGTACCTAATATCTAAATTATACATATAATATTGTTTTATTATTAGGTTTTGTAAGAAAGTATATTTACTATGTACGTAATATGTACTTAGTGACCTAGATCAGTGATAAATGATGACCAGTGAAAATAATAAGAAACGTAAGTTAATTTATTTTATTTAATTTTATAATCAAACATCACAGACTAGTGTTACAAGTTCTACTCCCGGCAACCCGATATAACCCAACATTAATTATTAATTACAATAATTATATAATTGTGTGTATAAGAATTCTGTGTATAATAATTTATTCCTACGATTTATTAATAAATTCATTTATTGTTTGAGATTATATAAGTGTTATTGACTTCCGATTTAATTGTAAAGTGGGATTGAGGGTAGGATATAAATAATATGGCGAACTAAGGTAGTGCAGGTCATTATTTTTGTAACAGTTGTAAGGGGAAGTTCTGCCCGAATGTATACTTGTAAAATTAATTGGTAATTAAATGTAATAATGTATAGGGTGTAGAGAATAATGTGTAGGTATGTGTTGTAATAAACTGTGTGGAAAGGATGCTGCTGAAGTTTATTTTTGTGAAATAACTTATCGATAGGGAAGTTCTTCGTCCTTGCTGCAGCCAGTGTGATAGCCATCATCACACTAGTGATAAATTTTAAAAATAAAGTAGGTAGTAGCCGATGTTCAGATTATCAAAAATTTGCATAACACTTAAATATCCACCAAACAATTTTATCACCTAGGTACAATGTCTACAATACCCAGTACCTGGCTATATTCTTACTGTAAAAAGTATAAAGATATAGAGTTTTTAACAGATATACATATGTATATTTATAAGCTTGATATAATTGGAAAGCCACTTAAAGTTGATTTAAAATAATTATTTACGTAATCAAGAACATTTATGATTTATTATATTACCATAGCAATATACTAATCGATTAAGCAGATCATACATTAATGAACATATATCTATTGATTGTTACAGACTTATAGAAATAGAATACACGTGCGATATGACATCCAGCAAATCAGCAACAAAGTTTTATTACATTCTAATAATACTAAGCACGTGTATAAAAAACAACAAAATAATATCCTGACGTGTATCATTGTAACAGGCTTGCCAAAACTGTAATAGCTATAATTAATACTATTTCAATTTCTCTAAAGTATTTTCTTTAAAGAAAATAAAGAGTTGGTACCTACCTAAATATCCAAGGACTTTTTACGGCACCTAACGAGCAATAAATGGAAATAACATTACAAAGATGAGTAGTGTAGGCGCGCCTACTGGTGTAAAAAATATAATCATAGGTAAAGTTCCAATATGTTCTAATACCACAATAATAACATAATTGAAATAAGTGGTCATATAAATTATTGTACCTACATCAGCGTTTATTAAACACCAGAGAGGCTACAATTTTTATGTAAATACATTGGTTAATGAGCAAACAAGTTAACTGATGGTAAATATTCGCCGTAGACATTTCCTCTGGGCATCACTAAAAACCGAAAGAATTGGAGTATAAGTATTATCTCTAGCTCCCTGGTGGTTTGACAGAATCACGTAAAAATATTTCACTGCCAATTTCTTAAAAGTGGTAGTTCCCACTCTACCGAGATGGGTGTCACTCTGGGTACTTTAAGGCCGGTAATAAATAAAGCCGGTAATTTTAAAGTCATTCGGAAGGCATTCTTATGACAATATATTTTGATAGTTATTAAAAAGATAAAACTAGCTGCTTGAACATGAGTTTATAGAAGCGTGAGTAGTAAGTAGTAAGAGCAATCTGTAACTGTGAGTAGAAATACAATGTCTTGGGAGTGTTTGTTAAGACCCACTTTGAATAAACTTTATTTCACTTTGCTCGAGTCATTGATAGGGGATCAGTGGCTAACCTATGTGTTAACTGCCCTAAAAAGCTGCTAAAATACAAAAAAAGCCCGCGACGACTGTGACGTCATACTTTGAGATATAGAAGACTCCAAATAATTTACTATTAATTTTGATCCACCAGCTGTCGACTGCGCTCTGCGTTAGATAGATTACTTACTATTGATATAACCTGTTAAACTAATTCTGAATTTGTATCAGATCCACAAACCTTTAGGAGTTCATCAGCTGAGATTAATTTACAATTTACATTTACGAACTCATTAAATATTATCGCAGGTATTGTAGGTAAATTACACGGCTCCCTATTTGTAGTACGTAAATCAATGTTTTTTTACCGAATTTTGTTGTATCGAGACTCAATTATTTTACTACGAAGCTACAACTTTGAGCTACGGCTTCATCATTAAAGGGCTTGGTACCCTCAGGTACTACGAGTATAAATGATTTTATTTACTAATTGCTTTAAACATTAAGAGATTTAATAATACTTAGGTAAGAAATTAACATCAACTGCTTTTTAATTGATTCCAAACGACGATATCGCATTTTGTTATTGGTATGGTAATTTGTATTGCCAATAGGGAGTGTAGAGCATTGAATGTACCATCCTAAACTAGCTTCCGCCCGCAGGCTTCGCCCGCGTGGAATTCTTTTAAACTTCACCCCCCCCTATTTCACCCCCTTCGGGGTGAAATTTCCAAAGATCCTCTCTAAGTGCACTCCCCAAGGAACATACATGCCAAATTTCTGCTTCTTCCGTTCATAGTTTCGGCTGTGCGTTGTCTGTCAGTCAATCACTCAGTAACGCTAGAGTTTTATATATCTATCCTAAATATTAAATATCATGTTTGATATTATTTTGTATCATTATTTCAAAGATGCTTAACTTTCAGACTTAAACAATGAAGAAAACTTCGTATCAAATCACATAATATTAGGAAAAGGAAAATGACACAATACAAGGTTGTTGCTGAGTAAAGTTTCCATAAGTTTGGTACTGGATTGGATCTGGAACAATGCATGTTTTGATCCGCTCCGACATTATTGTAAATATCGAAGCGAAAAATAATGTTAAACTAGCTAAATTAAAATTTGACTGACTGCTTCAAAATTTGATATAGTAGCCTATTTTATTTGTTTTACTTAAAATAATATTGTCTTAAAAGCTATATTAATTGTGGACTTATGAAATACAGTCTCCATTTTAGACGTCATTTTGGAAAGCTAAGCTACAACCCATTAATGGCCCACTACTGAGCACGGGTCTCATTCATTTTGAAAACCTGTAGGTAAAACGTGCTTGTCAATCAAGAGTCGGTAGTAGGAGTGAGTAGGCAACATAAAATAACAAATATCTTTAAACAGAAAACTATTTTCATCAATAAATTTTATTAATGTACGTAAGTAATAATGTTTGGCAATGCTATTTTACCACTTAACAATCACGCATTAATAAATTTCAGATGGAATTGAGCCATTATTCTGAAGAAAATTATCTTGTTACGAAATAAACTTCTAAATTTTTTTTTGGTTTGAAAATTCATTGTCAGTAATATGGTAATAATAATGCATCTCATATATTTATGTTGCTTAAATCTCTTTTTAATGTTATTGCAATAGTTACCTGATAAAATCAACCATTTCTGTTACCTATAAATGTACGATATTAATTAAAAACTTGGATAACGATTTAATCGATAGAGACATCACTTTAGTCATTGATTATAATATATGTATTTTAAATTAGGACTTTATGTCCTTTACGGAGCTTCAGGTGCAGTTTAATGTGACATTTCGTAAAACTAATGAAACGTCCAGATACTTTCAACGGACAGTGTATGCTAAAGTTATCATAAGTTAGGTTAGGTAGGTATCTAATACATGAACATGGTTTCGACTCTATGAATGACCCAGTACTAAGTACGGTTCTAGGCTAATTATTGAAGAACCTGTCCTAAACGACTAAAATAATAATAATAATACGTACTTACGTACGAACGTAATAATAATTATTAGTAAACCAGTCGTCGCTTCGCTTCTAGATATCAATCATTTAGTAGGTAGCCACATCTGGAAATCGGTAGACCTGATTCTTTAAAATGATAGTTTTTATGCACTATTTTAAGAAATTAGCTCGAAAAACCGAATACTATAGACAAAAATTCCAATACTCATTTTTTTGGGTTCTATTGCCTTAATAAAGACTTGATATGGCTTTAAGAACAGGCAGCGATTAGTTACCGATTTATTAGGTATATCTATTGTATAGATAATTTATTGCTCGACCAGAAAAATAGAAAACCTGTCATGAGGGCGCTAAAGTTTCCTTTTATATGGCAACAGCACAGACAACCAACTGACAACAGTAACTTCTACATATAGTAACGCTCATGTTATTAATGTCATTTTGACAACTATGTCCGAAATGTTATAGGAAATAAATGTTATTTTACACGAAATGTTATTTTAGCACATAGAAAGCCACTTTTATTTCACGAATATGAAGAGTTTTTGTCATTTTAGCACAAAAAAGACACTCAATGTAAAAAGACAAACATGAGACAAACTGTGACATTCAAACCCACTGACAAGTAATTTACGATTGACATTTAGAAACTAAGCGTTGCCAGTAAAACAAATTAGTTCCATGAGTTTTCCGCAATATGGCGAGGTTTTTTATAATTCTGGTCAACCTATAATTATATTCGACAAGCATAAAGATCTTTCAATGAAAATCTGACCTCATATTAGTGTAGTGCATTGCCCTGAATACATAGACATATATACCTAGACGGGCCTTGCACGTTCGAATGTGCGTCAAGTTGGAACAATCCAATTTTGAATCGAATCGGTTTGTGCGTGAAGTTGGCGCGATGGAATTTTGTTACTATATTTGAAAACGAACAGATTACATAGTGATATCTCGCTTCCGCGTTTCGAAGTTTTAGTCGTGCTGTCTTTGTTACTCTTACATATGTCACGCGCCATTTTACTAAAGTTATTATTTTAGAAATAGTGAAGTTAAAGTTGGGCCATTTTAATAGGCCACATTTGACAACTGTTTGTCTTTGCTTCATAGTGAAGATAACCTGCTGAAAAACATCGATTAAATTGAATAAATCGATAAGGACTTCAAACATCTGTAAATTGAATGCGATCGTTATAAAAAGTATTAATAAGCGCACAGTTCACACAACGACTAAAAAAAATGACAAAAATAATGCGTCAAAATAATGGCGCGAAATGTAATCATAACTTTTTTGTAACATTTCACGTTTCTAGATACTGACTTTTGAGCCAGACGTTATTATATAAATGAATAATTACATATTTTTTGGCCTAAAATGTAATAAAATTAATTTTGTTTGTATTAAAATACATTTTATTTTGTAATCGTGAAATACTTTTTGACGATTAGTTCGACTTCTCGAATTCAACTTATCTACTCATCTGTTTCTTTCGGTACCATCCCTGATATTTAAAAAGAAAAAGAGTGCACTGACGTAACTTTGTAACGACGTCAGTTCCTTACTTTTAAGTGTAAAAAGTTTAACAATATCTAGTATGGAATGTATTAGATACTATGGGGTGCCTCCCTTACAAGGTTACTTCGGAAAATTTTGACGAACTGTCAAATGTGGCCTATTAAAATGGCCCAACTTTAATTTACAATTCAATGTTTACATAATGAAATGTGATTCCTTGGACTTTATTTGTGTTTCTTGAATTGTTAGAATATTTTTGAAGGCACAGGAAGCCATATTTTCTACATTTGCGGACGTAATTACTGAAATCAATTTTGCGTAAGGAAGATGTGTACCTCGCTGCTGTCTACAACAGACTGACTTGATCAATCACTCAATCACACAACCCAATGTTGACCACTCGCCGTGCGCCTTATGTATGTTACGGGCCCATCTAGACTTTCTACATCCATGCCTGAATACATCCATTTAATTATGGAGGTAAGCACCGTGTGCTGATTATAGACCAAGTTCTGATAAATATTGACTTGGCCTACCGTTTACCATTTCGCTGTTCATTAATGGAATTATTCTGCTACTAGATAATAATTATGGTAGGTAAATACCATGGAGCAAAATACATAAGAAAATTGTTTCAATACAAACAATACATACAATACAAATATTAAGTCATACATTAATAAACCACACCAGGTTTATTAAAAATCAAACATTATTTATTTAAACGCATTTCAGCATCAGTTGGCCTATGAGATAATTTCAGCTTTTAATTTAAAAATAATTAACGAGAAACTGTCAAATATTACAACAAACTTTGCAAAACGATGGTAAAATTAAAATTACGTACGAAAAGTGTTTGAGTGAAACCCTACATTAATAAATGATTTCAAATTAGAATTGGAACCCGTAAGTTTGCTAAAAGTTAATGTTAGGTAAACAAGTACAAGTACCTACAGAGCATAACACTTAAATTATTCTTTCAATATACCTACGACCCACTACCCATGTCTTAGTTTAAAACAATCTTCGAATATGTCAAATTCAATTAATTTATTTCGTCCAGGACCTGACAGCTCTCCTAACGAAACCCTGATATGACCCTTACTGTTTACCAAAATATGTAATAGTACCTTCATATTTCCAGGGTTAGATGTACCGCTATATATAATGTCCTAAACATCGAGTTTGTAACACGAAGTTAGTCGAAGGACGATCACTGTCACCGCCACCTCCTTAAGACAATTATACGTATTTAGGTACATAATTTCCATGTCATAAAGTTTATTTTTCGCATTAAACTACTATACGTAATTTTTGTTTGCGTTTGTTGTTAACTAACTACTACTTACTACTACTACTACTACTACGGACTAAGTATTTTTTACAATTAGGTACCCAAATAACAAAAGGTAGATACATTTTACAGGTACATTATAAATATCTTCCTCTTTAGGCCTAGGTACTCTTCTATAATATAGGAGAGTACCTAGGCCTAAAGAGGAAGATATTTATAATATGTGCAAACGGATGGTCAAATGTATGGGAACTAAGTATAGGTACGAATCCGATTGCCTACTTTGGTAGTCTACAAATATTTGTTTTAAGTGACCATGGACTTTTTACGCAACACTATAGCCCAAGAAGATTAAATATGGCCTTTCGATAACCTCTAATATGTAATTCAAGGTTCACATATTAATTGTTTGTTTAAACTTAAAAGTATTTTTGAGTTAAGTCAATGGTATCAGACGATACTGTGCGGGATTTAAATATCTATAGTTAGCATTAGCCTAATGTGTGATTGTGATGGTATGTATGTACGTATACTATACGTAGGTATATACCTTTAGATGTTTACATGTGTTAAATCTCCGACCCTCTCCTTAACATAACATTCTACTTGCCAACGTAAACCCTAAAACCTTTAAAACGTAAAAATATAACGCCTAAAAAGTTGGAGACTTTTAATCTAGGAGCTTAATCATTATTTTCGCCATACGTGAACGTGAATACCAACCCATTGTCAATTTTACCACAAGATGTATATTTTATTAAAGCTATTATTTATCTTCTTTGCGATCGTTTAATGGTCCAAAATGCAGAGAGATTTATTTACTCTGTAACGTCTATTAAAAGAAACTTTGTAAAACTAGTGTAGGTTATTATTTACCTACTTCACGACGTTGACTTTATTTACTAAGTATTGTTTTCAAAGTTCGTTTGTCATTGTTATTGTGGCCTTGTGTTGTGTGCATACAAATATCAAGATTGAATAAAATTTCCACTTCCGCGTACAATGAACGGATTCACCGCCATACTTCGAAGTTTTGAAGCCAACTAAGTAAGTAACATATCAATATGGCACCATTCTAAATGAAAGATCTGGAAAAACTTACATTGCATTGCAAAAATGGTTTCATAAAATTTATTTACAATAGGTATTTATTTCAAGTGCGGATATAAGTATGGACAATGTTGTTCTTATTTATTTTTTAGGTATTTCATTTTACTACTTCCCGCCGATTGTTTGATATTTGTCTACTATCATTAATTTAAGTTTGTATTTATCATGCCGTCAAAATGTTTTGTTGACAACTTAGCTTGTCGATCGCTACCAAACAATATCGAGAAGAAAAAGATTAGTCGATAACAGAAAAAATGTTACTGGTATACCTATTCGACATCCAATTTTGTCATTGTGGTAAAATAACGGAAATAATAAATAGCGTTTAATGGCGCAAGTAATAGAAATGGTACAATAATAAAGAATTTACTAAATGGCCCCATATAACTACAATTTAGCTTCTAAATAAAAAAGTAGCTAGTAAAGCCAAAGACACAAAAGTTATTGCTGCAATTAGTTTCACTCCATGATTTTATAGGTGCTTCACATACGAGTACAAGCAACTTCACAATAAAATAATTTATTTGACAAAACATTTTGTGAACAAACATTTCACTTCATATGATCTTTAACACTGAAGTGGGGTTTGCTAATTAATTTTGCCTTGACAACAATTAGCGAGACCGACAATTAGTGAACCCATTCGTTTCAATTTACCAACTGTCATCTAAAATGAAGTAAAGTGAATTTATTTACACCAAACTTCTGTGACAATATTATCTTTTGTTTACGAAGACATAGGTATTCCAAGAAAAAAGTATTCACAGTCCACATGAAACATCGCTAACTCGATTCAAGATAAGCCGTGTTTATTTACACATGGTTTACATTATCTATTTAATCTATAAACACACACTACTTAGTACACTAGCCTTACGTGTTTCGTAAAGTTATGTTTATAATGTATGGCAAACAGAAATTGCTAACCGAAGCATGCCCGTGTATTCCTCTGTCACAATCCCAATCCCGGGGGTCAGTCAAACACGTGGTTCATCACAAATATCACTGTCACTTTTAACCGAGCACAGCGCGGGTACTGAAGCGGTCTAACTGCGAGCTATGGTTGCGATCGGTACGTTGGCGCGCACGCAACCAAAGGTTTCAACACAACCGAGGGCCACCCGGTCTAGCTACTCCTCTCATTTCCACGTAAGGCGATTTCGCTTTACAAGCGAAACGGCGATAATCCGATGCCTCTCCGTCACTAGTGGTTGACCTTCTAGGTCTACCATTATTGCTAATAAGCCTGGCTTTTGCAATCTGCCGTTTTAAATTCATTCCTTAGTACTTTTTCGTTCATAAAAATACTGATAACATAATGGGGTAAGTTAGGATAATACCTATCAGCCAATGAATTTGAATGTTCCGTGTTGTGATATCGGAATCAGGTTGATTCATGTATTTGTAAGTAGAATGATGTAATTAACAAAAAAACGAATGATGCCACAAGATGGACCAACAACACCGTTATAGGATAATGAGAGTAACAGAAATAAAATTTGATCTATTTTAATACTCACGCTGAACGTTACATAATTTGTAGCAAGACTATTGCGATTGATTGTGAAGTCATTTTTCGTCTTACAATTGAGATTTTTTGTATTGCAATAACAACGAATTCTCGTGTAATGTTTTAATTGCTTTCAAAACGATGCAGTTCAGCGACGCAGTAGGTAGGTAAGTAGTAGGGATTGTAATTGACATAAATAAAAACGATAGCATTATCACACAATACTATTCGTAATCGATGTGACTAAGCATTGACCTGCCAATTGTGTATACAACTCGATATGGAATCTTGATAACAATGTTTATTCTAGAATTATCCACATGTAGTTACAATACGCGCCTTCTATGAATCTTTCAGTCTGTATAAATATATTCCTAAACATAAGTAAAGCCATCTAGAATTCCTTTACCTTATATACCTTTCCGATTAGTCTTAATCCGTCTCAACGATATCTATTAGCTTCAGGTAATCAGCTGTCCAACCTTGTCGATGGATCATTTTGTCCGGTTTTTTCGGAGATATTAACGATATTCGTATACTTTTTAGTCCCAGAGCTGACTGTCATAAAAGGTATACCTAATGTATAAGACCAAAAATGGTCTGTGTCTTTCTCGATATCAGACGAAATATAAACCGTTGGTCTGACATTTTGTAAGTTGACCAACTTTTCTTATAATTAAATTAATTATTACTTTGTTACACAATACTTACTTATCAAATGATCAAAATATCATAAAATATTTTGACATTTAAATTTTTCTTATATACATTATGAGGTAAATCTTCTCGACAATTTGAAAAACAACATCAAGTTGCAGATTGCCGGACCAACGATCTATAATTCGTCTGATATCGAAAAAGACAGACACACAATTTTTATCCTTATAGGTACCTTATCTACTACTACTACTTACTATAAATGACGGTCAGCTCTGGGACTATTTCTTCTTCATTAGTTTTGGGATTGTGGACAATATGAGCCGATTGCCACTTAACCAGCTGCCAATCAGGCTGTTTACCTTACCAGACTTAGGTTACCTTTCTTCATCTATATTAGATCGTTGCGAATTCCGTCGATAGCGAAATAAGTAAAAGTCTAGATACGTTTGGGATAAGTACCTCTATGTATTTTGTGTTTAGCATCATACATTGTTCCAGCTGTACTTACTATTAACTCAGATTTAGTTCATATAAAGATAATAATATGCCAAAACTACACAACTATAGTATGGTCCAGTTAAACTCTTCACATGGCATCGATACTCTTTCAATACATAATGCCATAATGAGTACCTACTCATTGGACATAATGTTTTATCCTATTTATCTCTATCAAAATTTTGTAAAGCCGTACTCAAGACTTCTAATTTTGTACTGAAGTCTTCCAGTAATTTTATCATCTAGCTACGTCGCGGCAGATTGGAATAGAGGTATCAATTGTTTAATTAAATCAAATTGACGAAGTTGTGATAAAACTTGTAGTTTGTGTGTCAAGGGCACATAAATATGAACTCATACCGGTGTGACCAGTCCAACACTATTCCGTAAGGCCTTGTGTATGTTTATCGACAGTTCTATAAAGAATTTAGCTTTAACTTTACGGTAATTTATATTTTTCTATGAAATGGTACTTATTTTGGCATATTTTTAAGGATTTATAATTATGACTTTTTGCGTATAATTTTATTTTTTATCGTTTAATGTAATTTAAACAAATAAATTTTGTCATTTTGTCTATGCAGGTAAGCTGGATCAAAATTAGTAAGCATCTTTATAAAGAAAAACATAAAGTAATACGAAAGTTTTTCCGTTTCTTACAAATGAGTTACATCGAGATTTGGTAAATTTGCGGCCTTCGGATATACGTCAGATCTTCTGATGGACTATTAAAACTTTTACTAACTAGGCCGAAGTCAATTTAACAATATAAAAGCAATAACGCAAACACCAAGTTGAAAAATGAAATCTGTTTTGGGAACTTACATCATCCATAAGTATTCCTCATTATTTTTGCCCTGCTGCCGCTGGAGAGCTCCAAACTGTGCGCCTGAAAACGTCCCAACTAATTAGTGGATACAATGGAAAATTTCAACACAACTGTACCAAAAGTCTAGAGAGACACTTCAGAGTTGTATTTTGTATATCACAATCTACAAATATTTATAATCAAATTTATGATATTATTCTTCCATCTTTCTTGATTCATTTGTAACATTTTCTCAAATAAATAAAATAGGTGTTGATGCGAAAAGTAACATACATGGAATAATAGCAATATTACTGGTGATACCTGAATATATTATGTCATAAATTGATTTATTCGTCCTATTGATTCGATAGCTGACAAATAACAAGACGAATTAGGTACCTGAAGGAAGTGATGGTCACCGACGACCACGCACTACCATAACACCAAAATAACATCAACGGGGTGCTGACTACTAGGAAGTTGTTATTTAATCTTTATTTATTAAACTGATATCAAAAAAACATAAACATGAATCATCAGAATCCAAAATAATCTAACTACAGTAAGATAAATATTAGGGTGATTCGCACTCGTTCAACTGAGTAGTACCACCGTACGAACTTTTACACAGACATAAAATGCACATTATGCACAAGTACGTATAGCGTATAGTTATATAAAATGTACATATATGTATTATGGATTTTTTCTAAATTAACAGTGATCTTTTTTATTTAGTTTAATCTACGTCTTATACGAGCATAATGTATGTAAACATGAACCTAACGGGAGGTTATCATTGTATTTAATATTATCAGTATTTGTTATATCCCTACGTATCCATTTTAAAGGTATGAATTTTGGTTTATAATAAAGATGATTTGTTTACTTGTTTTGTTTGTAACTTCTTTTTAGGGTGACACAAACGGATCCCTAACGTATACTATATAATATACTTACCTCCTGTGTATTATTGTTCCTTAGTAAATGATTGTTTTGATGTTATTATAACTGAATGTATCCTGACCTGAGTACAGAATTATCCTCAACAATATCCGTTTTACCAATTTTAGCCCGTGCTTATGACGCAGATGTTTTTGATTCAGATTGCCGCAATTTAGGTGGCATGGCCTTGGCTTCCGCAAAAATGAATAATCAAGTAGTTACATTATAAAAATATGCCTGAGTTACGCATCAAGTAAATTGTAAAATTCTAAAGTGTTTGAAGGTATCAATGTAATTAGAGATTTTTTATTCGTAAAGTATGATGAATTAAAGAAAACCAGGGAAACTCAATGTTTTACAACAATTCACGCATGCAATGAAAAATAACTACCTAATATTAATCTAAAGTTAATAGGTATGTACATGAACGAAAAAACGACTTAAGTTGAATAATAATTAATTAAAACATTCAGCAGCGTTGATGTGGTTAACAATCGAGACATAAATAAACAAGTCATACCGGTAACAGGTCAACTACAATCTCTTGGTATTAAAGGTCAAATTTTATCTACGACTCTTTCTACTAATGAAAACTACGTAGTTATTAATGTTACGTTATTATGTAATATAGATGGCGCTGTGTTAATGGGGTCTGGTAGCTAAGCCTAGTGACATGCTACACAAAGAGTTATAACTTAAACTTTAAATTAAATTTTGAGGCAAATTTACAAATATATATATGAGTTAATTTTTTAAATATGTAAAACGTACCTGACGGATAGCTTTGGTTGCTATTTACACTGGATTCACTCTCGGTTCTGCTACGAGTGTTAAATAGAAAATTCCACGGATTGAAATTTGAGTTATTGGATCGAGTTTCATTTTTAGACGCACTTTTATTAGTAGTATCCATAGTTGTAATCAGGAAGGATAATACAATATTAAAAACCGAAAGGATTTAAAAAGTAAATTCAATGTAAACGATTACACTCTCACGCACGCCGACTGATAATATAATAATATTATGGTATGACACTCCTAAGCTAAACAATCACGCACGCCGCCCGTTAAAACGAGGCAGCAAGAGTTGTTTTGATCCGAAAGTATCCGATCGTACACGGAATCATCCGAAATTGTGTTTACTATGGAACTTTGTCGAATACAAAGTCACCAACTCACCGTGCTTCACTACCGGCATCTGGTGGGGTCTGTAATATTGATGAGAGTTCGCTAAATATAGCGCGCTTGATGACGTTTAAGTAGCAACCATATTCACGTTCAGCTGTTTATACAAATCAAAAACTTTTTGTGTGCTGTTGGTGTAGGATTGGATGTGTGTTGGATTTTTACTTCAACGAACTTGTCTTCATTTATGGTTAAACTAACTTTGAATATTTACATAGATAACGACATTTTGTTGATCAACGTTAAAAGCATAGAGATAGGAATATGTTAAAAGCGAAGTGAACGTATAGTATAGTAAACCCAACTTAAGACTGAAACGAAAGAGGCGCTGTCGGACGCATTTGACATTCATTTGACCAATCATTGCACACTAGTAACTGACAGATGAATGAACACAACGTACTTATGAATGACTTTTCGTTAGTTCCAATTTTTGCCATTTCAGAGATAAGTTGGGCGGACTGTAAACCCAACTTATGCGCTGTCGGATGCATTTGACATTCATTTGACCAATCATTGCACACTAGTAACTGACAGATGAATGACCGCAACGTACTTATGAATGACTTTTCGTTAGTTCCAATTTTTGCCATTTCAGAGATAAGTTGGGCGCACTGTACTATGAAATCATGACAGCTTATGCTGTCGTTGGGGATTAATGGATTAAGCATTAAGTCCATTAGTAAAGCTGGGATTTGTTTATGGTTAAATTTAAAAAAATATATAAAAAAATTAAATGTCAATCAATATCAGCTGAACTGAAAGAGCGTCTGTACTTTGAATTGTCATAACGTTCATATTTGTATTTATTTATTTGGGAATTAAAGATTCTTTGTAATCAAAAATGAAAATTCCGTATGTCGTATCACTTAACACTCGAGAGGCTTATGCCCTTTCAAATTTTATGAAAGTATCAGCTGGGGAAGCACCACGCAAAATATTGGCAGAGGATTTTGAATGGGACGATAACCTCCCGACACCGGCACCGCTTACATATTACGCAGCCCTCGCTCTCTCTAGAATTTTTCACAGAATAAATCCTCTTCGCAAGATTTTACAGAAAGATGTCGATATGCTAATGGATTTGTATCCTGCGGATATTCCGCTTAAGTACAGCGTTCCTTTTATAAAGGTTGCTGTGCATATTTATGATATCGTAGATTTAATTTTTAAATTAACATTCGTTCCTCTATCAATATTATTTTCAGGATGAACAATATTGGAAGAGATCCTTTGCTACAAAGTTTCCATCGCGAAAGGAATTGGGTGTAACATTTTGGAAGGGAAAGTTTTTATCTGCTTGTTTGCAAGATTATCTTGAATTCATTAAGCCAGATATTTTTATAGAAGAGGACGCAGTCGAATTAGCAGCCTTGGTACACGATTTTTCGAAATATATGAACTTTCTTTTGTACATTAATTTCTTAATATTTGTTTCATTTTAGGTGAGCCCATATATCTACGAGCTAAAGCTAAATCAACTGCAAATTGTACGGCAACCAACTCCGTCTATTCCATATGAAAATGCGGTAGAAGATACATGTGAATTCAGCGTACCTAAACTGTATGATCATATACCTCTTGAGCCAGTATTGGCTAAATTATATAACCTTGAAGAAATATCCTTGGTTTTTGGAGTCAATAATGTACAAGATGGTTATTTAACTAGATATTTTGAATTCTCAACAGGAGACTGTGAGTCTCTATGTAAAGGTTTAGAATACTTGAATCATTTAAAAGTATTTCGTATCAATCGCAGTAATCTAGACTGCTCGAAGGTAAAAATTATCTTACAAAACCTTGTTAAGAAGGAAAGTATCGAAGAATTGGATTTTAATCACTGTAAAATTGGTGATTACGGCATGAAAGCCTTGGGGGGCTTTATTTATTTGCACAAAAACGTTAAAAGGGTTAGAATTGCTAACAATAGGTTCAAGGAAGTAGGCGTACAAGGGATCGCCTACGCTTTACAAATGAACCCAGCTGCGCTAATTGAGTTATTAGGTATGGAATTTATTGCTTCTTTCTTTACTACTTTGAAACTTTTTTACTTTTAAATTCTTTCATTATTAGATTTCAGTCTAAATCCAATGTCACTGGAATGTGCTACAACGTTTGCAGCCGCTTTTGTTCGATGTAAGGAAAAGCCGCAAACTTTGATTGTTAATTCGTGTGGGTTTTACGGGGCGTCTGCTGAAAAGGTAATAATCTTTATCTGCAATAATAAATGCAATATTTATCTGCAATTATAAAAATGGTAAAACCCTACCTAATAATCTTATCATAAAATGGCTGAGAACATACCTACTCGCAGCTATATTGCGTGGCAGTTTCGTTTAATAGATAAGTCTTGATTATGCACATCATAACTCAATTTTGATATTTATCTCGATACGTGCTTATCAATCATCATTATTCCAACCCATAACCAAAAACATTAAGAATTCGATGGGAATTTGGAGCCTTTTCTATTTACCTACTTAACAAAGCTCTAACATTGACTAATATAGGTAATGTATTGCCCAAACTACTAGACCTTCAAGTGAAGCATAAACTTTGTATAAACTTCAAGCGAACCCTTTGTTAAAGTATGTTTTGGAAATTCATTATCTCTAAGAGTATATTATTTTTACTCAATTTATTCAAAACACATAGTTTGTTGCCTTCCTAACGAAAATTAATAAAATACAAAAAAGTAAAAGTAAAAGTTTGCGAGTCCATCTTATAAAGAGGTAAAACTTTATAATGAGTATAAGAAGCTGAGGGCGCTGCTATAAATAAAATAATATTTCTAAAAATGAGGGGAATGAAACTTAATATATTTTGGGCCGCACGCAGGTGGTGCTATCGAACACAGAAAAGTATTTTTAACGAGCGTCCCAACGTTTAAGTACCTAGGAACATGATTTAAAAGATGTGTTGATATCCGAATTTGGATTTGCTAACAAACTTCAATAGAGTATGTAAAATTTGTGAAGAAATTCGTTTATAGTAGCGATGTCCGAGACCGTAGATATAGACATTTCGATGAATTTCGACCACCCGCGATATTTATCTCTACCTGTATCGATCGAGATATATTATGGATTCTGATAACCGTAACGATATAAAATTTATGGATATTATCATTGTTATTAATAGTACTATAATTCTTGTTATATATATAAGTGTGGATTAAACTTTATCACATTTTTATTCTAGAAACTGATAAAACTGACTGACATTTAAATTATCAAGAAAACAATATTTCAATCAACTCGCTGTAGATAAGGAATAATTACATTACACAATATTATTTAAGATGGCGGGCCTGCTAAGCTTGAATCGTGGGTTAACTAGATTGGATATGGCAGCCAATAATTTATCAGGAGATGCCGAGAAAACCCTCATCCGAGCACTTGAACAGAATAAAAAAGTTTTGAGACTTGATTTGCGAAGGACTCGTAAGTAAATAGTTGGATACTTTTGAAGTTAAATGTTGTTCCAAACCAAATTAGCTTAAATTAGAGAAACGTCTATACGTTCCTCTAAGTATTTTTCTTGAAGCGGCTAAATTTTATTAACTGGTTAGGTACCAGGTCATATTTCGGCTCTGAATTAAAGGTAGCGTATTTGTTCAGTTACAATATCATGATAAACTAAATAATTTTTTAGAAACAAAATCATTGCGATTGGAGTTACGGTATTGTATTATTCCGACTAGTATTTCCGGAATTGAAATACCTGTTCCAGATATATCAGAAGAGACTCAAGCTAAAGTGGATGAGCTGCTGGAACGGAACAAGAATCTGATAGGCGTGGAGACGGAGGCGAGCGACGATATACCGCCGTTATATCTCGGCGAACCGGAGTACCTCATATGGGAGTACAACCCTAACAACCCTGACTACATCCCTGGCAGGTATCCCGACAGGGTACCTGAAGTTTAGGTTAGGTTTACTATTTTTCCTAATTTTGGTTATTTGTATTTTAATTAAAATTGTAAAATTTATCAAATAAATTTAGTAAAAGTCATTTTTAGAATTTGCTTTCTTTCAAAATAATACAATGTATTTTGCCCACTAAGAATTGCAGAACACAAACAATTATAGGCGGTTTTATCGCTGTAGTAGGTAGTATTTTTTCCAGACAACCTTAGGGTATTGGAGAAAGGCGTCACTAATTTATTGGTAGACTTGAAAAAGTTTTAAGCGCCTATTTATAGAAGCAACAATGTCAAATCATTAAAATATACCGGCTAAACAATTGGAAAATCTACACATATAAAATATAAACAGTATACATTATTCAGCTATAAACTGATACTGTATTACAATATTACTCGGCTACATTTCGCAAAAAATTTGTTTTATTCTAAAGTTTTATGTTATGCACTCGGATAAAAAAACTGCTTTTATATCACGCAACAAGCTAGCTTAGCAGTTTAAACTACGATTGTAAATAATACAAACATATTATAAACTCCGGTCATAATACCAACACGTAATATGAGATATAGCTTTCAGCACAATAGATCCGGCTTGGGGTGCAGACACGGTCTCTACTCTACAAGTCACTGAAGAGGCCATCTCAAGTGTGCTTTTATAAAGACCGACGCCTGAATGTGTTGTGAATGTGACCTTTTAGATGATAAATGAACCCCAAATTCGGGCCACGTTGAATTACAGTTACTGTTCGAATGTGATATTGTATCTTGTAAAATTATCAAGGTGGTAAATGGTCCCTGGTAAATGGTACTTTGGTAAATCATTTTACACCTTAGAATCTAGAGAATCGACGTATCGTTGATTAAATAGAAATTCAGAATTCTACATGTACCTAAATTGGGTTTTTTCTACATATACACCTAATGATAGAGTCCGGAGCAGTGGATAATTCCATTGATTACACCGCAAGCATTATGAAACTCATGAGTCTCATGACGACTCAGAATCAGGATAAATTTTTGATTATCATTGTATTTTCCGCCTCAATCAATTATTATAATCTTAATCTATCCTAATATTTTCATAAAGAAATATTTTTTTATCTGTGATAAAGACGACCTTATTCATTGACAAAATAAGTCATTTTATAGTAGTAGGTATAGTAGAAACATTAATCCCTTCCTTAAATAAAATTCAGCAATGTAATAAATAAATTCATTATCATTTTAAAAAATCCACCACTAAAAAGCACTTTTCTTCATTCTTCCGGTTTCAGTTAGAGTTCGATGACCTTTACCATTTCATTTTAAGTTTCAACGCATTTGTGTTTCGTTTATAAATAGACTAGCTGTTTCCCGCGGCTCAGCCCACATACATTTGAAGGATTATCAAACAAATTTTCATCCCTTACTTTACCCTCCTAGCGATGGAATATGATAAAATCGTTTCTTAGCAGTCTAGGGGCTAGTCTTAGCTATCTTAATGGGTTCAAGGGTTTCGAAGCGATGCGAAGATAGTTGGTAGTTCAAATTAAAATAGACGTAACGTAACGTAACGTTACAGAGAATAGAGTAACATTAGTAACAGCCTTTTGTCGCCGCGCGTCCGCGACTCCGCGATGAATGACAAGCGTAGCGTCCTGAAGTGTTTGTCTGTTCGCGTTGCGATACTCTCGCTTTGTTTCGCCGAGTGTGTCGACGCAGCACAAAGTGCCAACGTGATAAATAGCACGAGGGCCGGTTAAGCAATCGTCGAGGTGTTTATCGTTTTTGAAGGAGTAAAATAAATTGCACGAGTATCTTAATGTATAAAACACTCTTGTTTCGTCTTCATATTCATTTTATTGAACATCAATTTACATCAAACGTTCTTTCTATTTTCAAATATGGCTCGCTGGCCAGTTACATTTCGGTAGAAAACTTGAAACGTAAAACCTTCGTCATCATCACATCAGTCTCTTCTCTCCTGTCTGCTCACCTCTATAACACCTCTCCACTCGACATTTCACCTCACCAGCTCGCCACATCTCATATCACCTTCTTCTGCTAATCCTCCTTCTCGCAGTTGTTTTAATAGAAGTAGGTACAAAAGTTGTTTTAATAGAAGTAGGTTTCTTGTTCGTGTATGGTATGAAGCTTTGTTTTAATCGTGAAAACAACTTTAGGCGTTACCTCGAGATTTTGAAATGTCTTAATAGCTTTCGCTTTTAGACAGATTTTCTCCATATTTATGAGCCTACGATTTACGTAAGACGTTTACGATTTGTTACAATTTTCATTTAGATCTCTCTCCGAGACACAATAATTTCAACAGAGCGGATAAAAAATTAGACAGGTACAACACGCGTTTTATAAACGTAACGCATCTATTAATACTTATTTATAAATAGTGTAAGTGTAATGTAAATGTGACAAAAAAAATTATGGTGACGTGTGAGATACCTCACTAAGGATTTCATTATTAAGTTCATAATAAATAAATACTAGAGACTCAATAAATCAACTTAAAAATGCAAAGTAATGAAAAGTAATGTCTCTGCCGAATGGCAGGATGGAATTTTTCCTACGATTTTTAATGCCTTCGTATTGCTTCAACTTGCAGAAAATAAAATATTTAGAAATTGGAATGCAAACTACACGATATTAGAAAATATTCTCAATGAAACTTATGTCTGGCAAAATCATTGCACCGCAGCTTTCCTCGGGTCGAAAATTTTGATACTGTTGAAATATAGTGGAGATTTCCGGAATTGAAAATTTTGCAGTTGACGTAGAAGAAACGGAAATAAAAATTTATATTCTTGGTCTTAAAACCGTTGTTTTAATATACCAAAGTACTGCTTCAACGCTGTATGATGTGAATTTTGCTTATTAAATTTTTATGTATTAATTAAATGTGCTAATAAACTTAACGTATTGTTTAAATTACCGTTTTTATAATCCTAGGCTATACTATAGCTATGTCATGGGCAGCATAATAATATTATCAGTTGAAGCATGAACTTGTACGGACTTTGACAATTCTGACAAAAAAACGAATGCGAATAATCTGTACTCTAAAAAAAAATGTTGAACCTCGAAATCTTTCATTGCCGTGGCTGTCCACATGTCACCTCGTTTTGTATTAAGCCTCATTGATAAAAATCTATTGATTATTTATATTTAAATTTAGTTTTATTTGATACGTGAATAGTTAAAGTATTGTTACGTAATACAAGTAGGTATGCAAATATCTAAACAATACAATGAATGGGTAATAAAAATGTACTTGTCCCAGAACCACCTTTCATCGCCGTGGCCTAAACATTTTGAAGAATATTGTTTTATCTAACGACTTGCGTCCCGCCCCTTGTGTACTAAACGTTGCATATTAGTGCCATCTAAGTGCTCGACGCGGAAGGACATGCCTAAGTGCCTTAGTTTTCGCGCTATAAATATAAGTATTCCATTTTTCTGTTGGTGGACATTTTTTCTTTCATCGCCGTGGATAGGTATAACTTCTATTTGAATGAGTTTGACCCCTTGATTGATCATTTGATAGAATGCCATTTCTGTTATGTTTATTTATGAAGTGTTTATTACTTCGAATAACTAATAGATTTTTTGTTATTTTATATTTAAGCCTTGGTTTTCATCGCCATGCTTTCATTTCCGTGGTTTCCGTGGCCAAAATTTGCTATGGGAATGAAAAAAAGACACGGCAATGAAAAAAAATTCATTACCGTGCCTTGTAACACACTTGAGTTTCATTGCCGTGTCCTTGTGTTTCATTTCCGTTGCTTATGTTTTCATCGCCGTGCACAGTGTGTTTTTGACTCTCAAAATCGGACATTCCCTTTTTACCCGACTGCGTCAGAAGGAGGGCAATGTTTTTTAAAGTGTTTGTATGTACGTGTTGTATGTATGAATAAATGTTTGTATAGCCAGACCTCTGTGTAAAAGCCATGGAAAATTTCATGAAAAGAGTAATGGCCTGTCATCAGAGCCGTGGGGGCCAGTTACCGAATGTTTATTCCATACTTAATCGGAACATGTTTTCTTTACAATACAATAATAATATCACAACTCTCTCATAAAATACGTGTTTTTATTTTAATATTAGAAAGTGCACTCTTACTGAGACACCCGTTATAATCATCCTATTTGTTACTTTTTTATGCGGAAGATTTAAAAAAATGATCGCTTTTATTCTATTAACTCTTTGTGTAATTTAGTCTAGTCTTTCTTTCTGTATTCTACTCCCATTCTTCTTTTGTAATATCTATCGAAATCTTAGGTACTCCCATTCACAAATTCTGTGTGGAACCAATCCATTGTTTGTGGTATGATATGGGAGGAATTTATACGATCAAATGAAGAGAAACAGTCCGGGTATGTCTTTCCCTCTCGGAGACAGACGTATATCTATTGTATGTAAGAATAATACTCAGGTAAAATATTGTTTAATATGGATTTTCATTTCCGTGGATGTGTTCATTCCCGTGGCACAGTTCTTTCATTGCCGTGGATCCTTTTTTCATTGCCGTGCACGCATGTTTCATCGCCGTGGAACAAAATTTTTAGGCCTCGATATCTCGTTAGTTTTTTAAGTTATCTGCTAGACATTAAGCAAGGATACATACAATATCAAGATCTATAAAAAATGCCAAAATTTTCTTTAAAAATCATCAAGATAAAAAGTCCACGGAAATGAGAATTTTTATGGGCTTGTTGAAATTGACCCACCTATTATACCTATTAATAAAATATTTAGTGCCACACATAGATGACCAATTCACCTAACCAGAAAAAAATATTAGAACATTACAACTATGTTTTTAGTATCGATTTTTTTTGGTCGCGGGAAATTCACCCAATAGAGTTCTTTCTGATCAGATAGAGCCTGCGTAGATAGATTCTACTTAAAAATGTTTACACGCTATAGGAAGTAATTTACAACATCCTAGGTAATAAAAAGCCCATAATATCGCTTGTGGACTCTAGGGAACTTACTGTTTTAAAAAAGTTTCCTATTACCCTCGGTACCGAAAATAAACTTAACCCCTGAACCCATAATTTCAACATCAAAGGCATCTCGGTTACACGCCTGAACATTTAGAACGTAAGTATTCATGATGGAATGAGTACAAATTGTTGAGTGATTCCATTTTTACGCACCAGATGTCGTACGGACGGAATGTTCAGCAAGGAACACAATATGAGCACGCGGAGCGGTAGTTTATGAGAATATCTTGTGTCGGAATAAGTGAATACCAAATTCTTGGGGGTATAGTGTCCTAGTACTTATGCTTGCGCTCTGCGTAGGCTTATGTTAGTAAAGCTAATATGTCTGAAAATAGTTGCAAGAGTTTCTTTATATCGACGTAAATAGCAGAGCATCACCAAATAATTTGTAGGGAAAATAAAATGTATATGCATATTTTTCAAACTACTTATACAATGACATTTTTAATAAAAATTTGTAATAAATGTATATTGTTTTCTATTCTATTTTATGTTTACCCAGTTTCAGCTTGCCACGTGCCACCTCGCCTCGCCTCACCTTTCACGTTTGCGGCGTCTTATCTGTCCACTTCTAAGTACATACATATATTCCTATCTCTATGGACCACTTCACTACTGCTGTTTTGAGTTTTAATGTGACGTTAATTTATAATACCAAATTATTGTGAATAATGCCAAAGTTGATCCTCAAAAAATGGTGAATATTCAAATAAGTCTAATTGAAGTCGATCATAGTCACGATTGCAAGACTAAAGGCTAGGAAACCTGCATACCAGAGATTTAGCAAAACTCAAATCAAAGATGTGTGAAGTCTGCCAATCCGCACTCGGCCAGCCTTAACCTTCTATCAATCCTCATTTTGAGTAATGGCCAGCTGTAGGACAGTTCTGAGTTGCGATGATGAATTATGGAATAAATTTTAGGTGGACCAATAGCACGTTTTCTTGCCCGGTGAACTAAACAGGTGGGCCATTGATGCCTGAAAGAAGAATTGTTATTTATTTATCACTTAACTGTTCCCACCTTCGCTAATAGAATATGTCAGGCGCCGTAGAGCACGTAAATTATTTCTATAGAATAAACTGCTTTTCTTGCTTGGTTTTTCACCTCCGCAACTCCGATGCAAAACGTGGGGTGTATATATTATATGGTAGGTATGTAGGTAGGTGTGTACCTAGGTAGGTGGGTGGTAGGGGGATTGTTAAATCTTATAATAAACTTCATCCATACTATCAGATCAAATATAATAATTATATTAAATTACATTTAAATAAAACGAACATAAACATTAGAGACTGATTATTATGCTACATTACCACCTACATCATTAACTAACTATTTATTTAACTTACGGAAACGGATTTCAGTTAACTTTACAACTTTGTAATAGATTTTGTTAAGGTTTACCTATTTAATTACTAGCTGGCGCTTGCGAGTCCTAACTTTGTTCTATGTATATGTACTTAAATATTCCTGCACTCTTTAACTCGCTAGCTGAAAAGCAGTAATGGTTAAGAATTCGGCCTCCACTTGGGTTCCAGGTTCGAATCCGAAGGCACGCACTCCTGACTTTTCACAGTTATTTGCGTTTTAGGCATTTAAATGTCATTCGCTGAAGGAAACCATCATGAGCAAGTTCGCAATACTCAAAAGTGTGCTGTGGTGATGATGGTGATAGACCACGGGTTTAACCTTCTAATTCTGAGAAGATACCTATGCCCAGCAGTGGTACATTTATGGATTGTGATGAATGGCTAGCTGAAACATAAGCGAGCTAAAATGGCAATGGGCTGTTCGCATAGTAGGAAGAACCAATAAGAGCTGGAGAAGAAGGGTATTCGAGTGAATACCACGTCTAGGAAAAAAAGAGTACCTACAGAGCGCTCCTCGACCAGGTAATCGTAAGACTTACAGAAGACAGTGGTCAATCGCTACATTCAAAGGTCTAAGACCGGTCACAGAAGCGGAAGTTAGGGGAGACCTATGTCCAACAGTGGACTTGCAGTCTGATCGATGATACTTAGTAGTAGACAAAAGAACTTGAATTATTTTCATATTTAAAAGTTAAATAAATAATTAACTGTTATTGGCTGTACAATTACCTAATGGCCTACTATTGAACGCGTGTCACCGAGGAGGCCTAGGGTAATACTCCACCATGCTATCATAATAAATATGCTATACTCTACCATGTATCGGTAAACTACGGCAACACAAGGTTCAAATGCTGTACAATGTATGCACCTACTCCTTCACGGATGCTCAGCTTAGGTCATTACTCATGCCTGTCGATACAATCTTCTGCATATCAGCTTTCTGATTGAACAGCATTACGTAGGTATCAGATTAATGTTTATGTATATTCTAAACCCTCGCTAGTAACAATTCATACCGTTGTTGAATAATTACATAACCCTTTAGGTAGATTAAATATTTAAAAATAAACAAAAACTAGTGAAAATATCAATAATTTCCTTTACATTTCCACAATAAATTATTTTAGAAAGAAATGCGAAAATATACTACATAGACTAATGACTTTTTAAAATATTTTAATTAACAAAAAATGGCAACCAACGTTAAGGAAAGCATGAATTAATACAACAAAATTGTAAGACGTACCTAATTACAGCGGTTTCGGATTCGGACACTATTTGTTTCCATGAATAAAAATATTTTCTGAAACGAAGCAAGATAAAATTACTTAGGAAATAAAAAGCTTAGACATACTGTGCCGGTATAAAAACAAAATGAATGACAGGTAATTACATCAAGTTTAAATACGTTTTTTACTGAGAAGAGATAGATCATGAGCTCATAAATCCAATGTACGAAACAGTTTTGTAAAGGTACAAAATAAGTTAACAACAGATGGTACCAAAACACAATTTAAGGGAAGCACGTTATCATTATCATATTTTACGTATGTATAACACGAAATTGCAAAAGTTTACTCATTGATCCTGATACCTAACACCCATAAACTTTAAGTTTTTTCAGAGTTTCTTATTATTCATACATTTTCAAGGTAAAAAACTTAGTCTGGTTTTATTTTTAACAACAGCCTGAGCAAGTTTGTCCATTAGTGTCGTTTGTAGACTTTTATAAGGACGTCGACATTATATATAGTTATTTATTTATTTAAGGTATAAAAACTACGGATAAGCCAATTTTATAATGGTACATACATAGGTTACTTAATTTGTTTTTAAATTTCCACTTTAATGTCAACATTGTTGAATAATGGTTTCGTACCTTTTAGTTACCATATAGTACCTACGGGTACTTTAGCTCGATCCTAAGGGCTCATTCCCACGGCATACGTCTTTGACGATTCGTCAAAAAACACGATACGTCTTGACGGATGGACGTTCACATTGAATACGGAATCGTGTTTTTTCACGATTCGTCAAAATATCCGCATTGAAGTTCACATATATTTCGTGATTTAGCTCAGTTCAGATGGTTCAGAAACACAATGGACGTGAATACTACAACGGATCTGTCATAATCATAAAACATTCACGATTCGTGATTTCTAAAAGACGTATCCGTCATAATCATAAAACATTCACGATTCGTGATTTGTAAAAGACGTATCCGTATTCGTCTTTTTTCACGATTCGTCAAGCGTGTGAACATGAGTATTTAAAAAGCATTGCCGCCGTCAAAAAAAATAACGAATCGTGAAAAAAGACGATTCGTGAAAAAAGACGATTCGTCCTCGTGTGAATGAGCCGTAAGTAAATATCGCTTTAAAGAGTTTTGTAATAGGTAGGTATTTATTTTACTTAGTACTATAACACAAAATAACGGAACAACGTTTTATTTCACAAGAAATTATTTATTTTGCGTTAAAACAATATTTATGAACATTTTCGGCACAGAATCAACTTTAACTCCCGACATTTTCAACGCTAAGTTACGAACTTACATACTAACTCATAAGCCAATCGTATGCACGACGGATTACGGAGGAGGCAAACCAGCCAATCGCACGAACCTACGACCGAAGAGCCCTAACGCGCGGCCATGATTAGTCTAAAATCAAAATCATCCGATCCGCGAGGTTCTTCCGCTTGGTAACTGTGGTTCCCGCGCTACATCCTCCCCCTATAGCCCTACTAAGCGCCCTCGCAGTTGGGCTAGCACTCGGCGATAAGCCTACGAGGTCTACCGCGCCTACGCTTCTCCCTAACAGGTGGCTCAACCGGACCGACGAAAGGTGTCAGCTGAGACACGTGATACCTACCCAACACTTCTCCCGTCTGCGCGCTCTCTATTACGACTGTTGTAGGACTAACTACTTCATGGATCGTGTATGGGCCGTCGCGACGAGGAACAAATTTGGCTGATTGACCGGGACCAACGTCATTCAATCCCTGCGTTTTCAGCAACACGAGATCTCCTACCTTATAATCGGGTGGCGTATCTCGCAACTTATCAGCATTGCGCTTTTGAACATCTTGCGCTTTCTCATGAGTATCCCTAGCATCGTCTAACATTGACGCGATTCTCTTGAGATACGGAGTAATAGCGGGTACAAAGTTATCATTTTCTACGATAGCCCTCATATCTGTACTGGAATCTGAGGGTGCTCTCATCTCCCTCCCAAAAGTTATATAAGCCGGGGAATACCCCGTACTGGCAGTGACAGCTGAATTCATTGCAAATCGTATTGAAGCTAGGTGTTCATCCCAAGTATCATGATCCTTACCCACCAGCATGGCCAGCTGGGGTTTAAGATCTCTGTTCTTCCGCTCGATGGGGTTGGCTTGCGGATGGTATAAAGGGGTGAGTGATTGAGTTATCCCAAGTACGTGACACACCTGCTGCATCACCTCACTCACAAATTGTACCCCGTTGTCACTGATCATTCGGCGAGGCACTCCGTATCTTAGGAAGACTTCCTCGACCAGTGTCCGTGCACACTCTGCGCTGGTGGCCTGCTGAAGAGCAAACAACTCCACCCAGCGTGAGCAGACATCTTCAACTACGAGGATCCATCGGTTCCCCCTGGATGTCTCCACGAGAGGTCCAAAGAGGTCCACGGATAGCACCTCAAATCTCCTCGACACGGCAGGAGTCTGTAACAAACCCACCGGTTTCCTGTTATTCGCCTTGTACCTCTGGCATAACACGCAACTCTTTATGTAATTGGCAACAAACGCTCGCATCCCGGGCCAATAAAAGCGCGCACGAATTCTATGTAATGTGCGCTCCACGCCAAAATGGCCCGCTGTCGGAGCATCGTGCATATCCGACAGTACTTTACTGCGCTCATGCGCGGGCACTACAATGCAGGCTTCCTCATCCTCATCGGACTCCAGACTATACCTGTACAGGATGCCGTCAGACATCACGAAACCTCGGTCACCCCAAGGCCTCCCCCTTGAGGGTTCGTCAGCTTCGAGGTCGTCGATTATCTTGCAAACCTCTGGGTCTTGACGTTGGTTCTCGCGAATGTCAGCACGAGTCCTCCTGGGCATCTCTACGGTCGTGTACCCTACTGGACATTCGATTTCTTGCGTACTCCCAGGACGTGAGAGCGCATCGGCAATCACATTCGAACGCCCCGGAGTGTATTCAATAGTCAGGTCGAACTCTTGTAGAAGGAGCGCCCAACGTGCCAAGCGACCACTCGGAGACCTTTGACTCATCAACCAGCGCAGCGGCTGATGATCAGTCCTAACGACCACCTTGGCTCCTTCTATGTATCCTCGGAACTTCCCCACGGCCCATACGACTGCGAGCGCCTCACGCTCCGTCGTAGAGTAATTTTTCTCTGCACTGTTGAGTAAGCGACTCGCGTACTCAATAGGCCTTTCGTCTGGGCCCTCCCCCTGCATCAAAACCGCGCCCAAACAGTAACCACTACTGTCTGTGCAGAGAACAAACGGTTTAGTCTCGTCCGCCTGGCGTAATATAGGGGCTGTGACCAATAGAGATTTTATCTTCTCGAACGCATTTTGTCGTTCCTCATTCCAACCCCAAGGACAGTTCTTCTTTAAAAGATTTGTGAGGGGCCTCGCCACCTCAGCATAATTATTTATAAACCGGCGGAACCATCTCGCCGTCTGCAGAAAACGCTTCAACTCTTGTACGTTACGAGGGATAGCCATATCTTGAATCGCCGCGGTCTTCCCGGGATCCACTTGGATACCACCTGGGACAATCACGTGACCCAAGAACTTAACGTGATCACATGCAAAATGGCTCTTCTCTCTATTGACACGCAGCTTGAACATCAGTAGTCTGTCAAAGACTGCCTCCAGATCAGCCATATGTTTCTCAAATGGTCCGGGGGATAATACCACCAAGTCGTCTAAGTAGGCCAATAAGTTTACCCCTTTGAGGTTTGACCTAAAACGGTCGATAAGCCTCTGAAATGTAGCACCAGAGTTCCGCAATCCCATAGGCATACGTTTAAACCTATACGTACCTAACGGGCTCGTGAACGCCGTTTTATCCTGGTCTTCAGGAGCCACGTTCACTTGATGATACCCAGATCGTAGATCCAGCGTCGTCATATACTCACTCGTCTTCGCAGCGTGGAGTATGTCCTCGATGCGAGGAAGTGGGTACCGGTCTGGTTCCGTCACTGCATTAAGTTTCCTGTAATCAATGCAGAGCCTCCACCCACCATCCTTTTTCGACACAAGGACAACGTTTGCGGCCCAAGGTGACTCGCATTCTTCAATGACGTCATCCTTCAATAATTTCTCCAATTCCTTCTCTAACGCAGCTCTTCTGGTTGGAGACAACCGATAAGGCGGCGACGCTATAGGTTCCTGGTCAGGTTTTACCCTTATACGATGAATAGCGAACTCTGTTGCCGGTCCGCTTAAATCGAACTGAGCGGACCTACTGTTAATAAAGTTATTTAAGATCTTCCTCTGCGCGGAATCAAGCTTAAGACCTTCGTCGTCTCGCAAAGAAAGACCTCGGGCCTCCGCAAGCATCAATTCCGTAGCGGGTGAGTATTCATTTTCGAAACTGTAAAATTTATTGGGTGTGTCCGCAAAGGTCCATTTACCCTGCGCAATGTCCACAATAATTCCCGCGCGGGAAATAAACTCAACACCTAAAAGTGTCCTAGTATCATTTTCAGGTAGGACTAAAAAGTGTGTCGGTACCTTACGTCCCTCTAATGACACCGTTACCCTAGCCTCCAACAATTTTCTCTGTACCCGAGAACCGTCTGCTAATCTTATGCGAGACTCCGTCTCATGAAATTCCACCCCAGAATCCACTAATATTTTATACAAAGACGGACTGGCTATGGAATGTGTGGCGCCGGTATCCACTACAGCCACACCGCAACGACCCATAACGTTAATTTTTATCAAAGGTTGAGTCATCGTACTTACATGGATTACCTTATTATTATTACGAATCGACGCTTCGAGGATTGGACATCCATCCTCGTCGTCGGATCTCAACGTATCGCAGTTCGCGTCGAACATAATATCTAAGCCCTCACACTCATACCTACAACTATCGTCAACAATATCTATATCGTCGGATAGGTATTCGACGTTCCCAGCCCTAGAACTACTAGTAGAATTTTGCCTACAACTCGATTTTACTTCGTATTTCGACGTATTTTGTTCGACGATCATTGTATTGAAATCAGTCGGCTTATTATTATTATTACACACGTCGCATTTCGACCTAATGACCCCTACCTTTCCGCAACCATAACAACGGATAGTCTTAGGCGTGACCTTCGGTCCCCGGCAGTTATCTGACGAGTGCCCAAACATTTTGCATGAACTACAACGGGTTCGATGAGCACGGGAACCACTTGCGCTCGTATTCGCGGTAATATTTACATTATTCGAATTATTAGCGACTGTATTCTTAACAATAGATCGATTTGCACCTACCTGGCTTGCCTTCGCTTCGTTACCTTCTCTGTATGCGTCCTCCGCAATCCTCGTTCTTTCGAGTAAATGGTCGAGATCTACAACATTTTCCCGGGGAACGCGCTTACGAATACGGCGGTCGAGGAGACCATACACAATGTCTACCTGGACCTCCTCGGCCAGACGATATGGTAATTGTGCCAGAAGGGCTCTTTTAGCACTAATAAATCTATCACTGGTTTCCGAGTTTTGCTCACTCGCGAAAATCGCACGAAACACTTTGTACGCTGGTCTTGTAGCTCCATACATGCCGCGCAAACGCGACTGCGCGTCAGCCCACGTCGTCACGCTGTCTCGCACGCCTCGCCACCACACGGCTGCGTCGCCGGTGAGCAGCATTGGCAGGCCGCGCAAGGCGTGCTCATCCGACACGTTGGCACACTCTTTGTAGACGCCCACCGAGTCCAGAAAGGCCTCCAGCACTTCTGGGTCCTGGGATGCACCGTCGAAGCGCGCAGTGCATCTCGTGAAGTTTCCAGCTCCCGCCTCGCTACTGGGAAGCGGCGACGACGCCACAGCCGCCACCGGTTGTGGTGCCGCTCCTGGAGACGACGCCTCGGAGTCCTGAGCTCCACGAGGCGCCGTTAACAAAGCGCTGATCAAGGCCCTGTTGGCCTCTGCTTGCGTTTTAGCGATGGTCTCCAGCAGGTTGGAGATGAATTGGTCCGAGAGCGGTGGTGGCGTTGGTGCCACTCCGACCGCCGCTCTGTCGGTGACGTCCGAACTGACGTCCACCGTACCAACATCGCCTTCCTCTTGTTGTGTTTGTTGTTGTGATCTTGTTGTCGGCATTTTCGCGTCCACTATATAAAGCTGTACTCGCGAAGCACAACAACCACTGTACCGGCTAGTGGATAGGTACGTAACTATCTCACTCACAGTCACAGTTCACTATTTAACAACACACGAGACGTGATTCGGCCACTAGTTGAGCGCCACTATAACACAAAATAACGGAACAACGTTTTATTTCACAAGAAATTATTTATTTTGCGTTAAAACAATATTTATGAACATTTTCGGCACAGAATCAACTTTAACTCCCGACATTTTCAACGCTAAGTTACGAACTTACATACTAACTCATAAGCCAATCGTATGCACGACGGATTACGGAGGAGGCAAACCAGCCAATCGCACGAACCTACGACCGAAGAGCCCTAACGCGCGGCCATGATTAGTCTAAAATCAAAATCATCCGATCCGCGAGGTTCTTCCGCTTGGTAACTGTGGTTCCCGCGCTACAGTACTTACCCTTAGTGTCTTAAAAATATGTACTTCTAGTGACCGTTAAAATTATACCATATGCTTAATATTATCTGTCCTAGGTCTGTTTCGCGTTCCCATATCTACATACTGGGTATAAAATATGTACCCAGTGTAGCTAAACCTAAATGAATGAATAGGTAGTAACAAAATAATAAGATTCAGCACTATGACGTCACTTGTAAGCTGTCCAACTTGAGAGCTGGTGAGAATTCAAAAATGCAGGTAGAGTGAGTACAATTTGGTCATATATTTTTGTACGGCATTTTCACCATCGATAGATCCATGAAAAATAATAAGAAAGCGCGCAGTCCCGTAAAAAAATGGTGCGCCACAAAGTCAGTATTTTTTTTTGATTTTTTGACAATTTCAGGGTAAATTTGGTCATTTGATTCTGTACGGCATCAGTTTCATACCTACCGTTTCAATACAGCTTCTAATCCATTATTCCGTAACGCCGCGCCGTACAAAAATCATGCGACAAGGGGAAAAAATCGAGGGTTGAACTTTTGAATTCTCATCAGCACTCAGTTGGATAGCTTACAAGTGGCGTCACAGTGCTGAATCTTATTATTTTGTGCTCTTATATCGTCCTATATACATCACCTGGTGGTTCATATGACCCATCCATTTTTGACATGGGCCTGTAGTCTATTAATAAAAGATGGGTAATCCGTAATTCAGTAGGGACCACGTGAATGTGGAGAATATAAACCAACTGAATCAACTGATGACCAACTCATACCCACTAACATTGACATGATACAACTTTCATACCAGAGATTTAAAAACATATGAAGATACGACCTAAACATAATATCGAAGTCGAGGAAAAATGATTCAATGTCGTGATGAGCGGGTTGGCTCATTTTTGATTATTTTCATTATTCCTAAAACTTTACTTTAACTTTGTTAACTTTTGTTTTGTTTAACTTTGTTAAAATGGCGTGCAGCATATGTCAGTATGGTGGAGAATAAATAATTATGTGTACCTATATCGTTATCAAATAGAATAATAAATAACCTATAAGGTTGAGCGAAGGGTATTCGGACAGTGTCACTGTGAAAAGAAGTTGCTTAATAAACTATTTTATTACATTATAGAATAACATTTGTCGGGCTAGCTGAAATATATAAGACAAGCTGAACCCGTAGGTAATTTTATTCGCTCATAGGAGTGTTTCCCGCGTAAACCCAATCCAGCAAGGAATCCGGGATTAAACGTAGCCTATAGTTGCTCCGTAATCTCCTCTATTTTCCAGTGAACAATATATTTCACAAGATTTTTACGCGTTAATCTTAGAAACGCCTTTACCAGTTTGAGAATGGAATTTTATATAGGTATTTGACCCATATTTTGGAAAACAAAAAAGAATCACGTCTAACGATTTCCGAATGTCAGTAATGTTTTCCGAAGCAAAGCGATGGCAGATTTACTAGTAAAAAATAAAACTATAGTTGAAATCAATTAACTAAGAGCGAACCACGGCGAGTTTCCGACTGATAAGAATAAAACACCTAACAAGACTAGACTGGTCAAGGTATCGTTCTTTTATCTCCTCGGCGTGAGCTAAAAATAGAATTAAAATGAAATACCTGTATCTTATGATCTGATAGCCATTAATTGTGAAGTGGGCTAAATTACCTTATATTACTAGTGGTACCTACCCATTAACTTAGCGTGGGTCTTCCCATACTATCGAAGAGACTTAAAGCACTACGATTATCTCAACACTCTGCTCCATTGTGGATAAAAAAGAGGGCAACCCAAGTATCAGAAGCTTTTATTGCGCCCGAAGGACCTTCGACATGGTTTGACGGTAAAAGGCAGGAACTACCACATTACGTGCCGTCCTATACTCGAGACAACGATAATATGGAATTTCTACTCCCCATTAAAAACAAATTCATTATGTGTACAGGGCTGCCACAAGAGGGTGTGCAAGGCATACACTGCACGCGGCCGGCATGCCCGGTAGTGGAAGCGACGGGGAAGGGGAGGAGGAGTACAAAATGGTATTGCACGCGAGCGCTCATGCAGCTAGCGGCGGCAATGTCCTATTATTACTTGATAGCAATACTTAATTCGAAAACCATACCGGTATTCATACTTAGGTTTGAATCAATACAGGTACTCATTCTTAGGTTTATAGCTCATTTCTCGGTCTGTCTAATATTATACATTATCATCCCAGAATTTGATTTATTGCCACGGAATAACAGAAAAACATTAGGACAGGTATTGTGAAAAGATATTTCAAAATGAATGCCCTAAATCTATTAGATAAATATAACTGAAATAGGCTACCAATGTGAACAACCTTACAAAAGGATATGAACTTGTTCATTACTAGATACGTAAAAGAATAAGAGCACACACACCAAAATTAGCAATTCTTAGAAGCACTTATCCCTAATCCAGGGATTTGTCATTGTCCTCTTGGGCATCGTAAGCGTTTGTAAACTTAGGGTCATGTAGGGACCCACCAAGAATCCAATTACCGCCCATTAAGTACAAATGAGGAACGTATTTGATTTGAAAAATTAGATACAGCTAGTTGAATGTCTAAGCAATAAAAAAATTATGGGTTTCAATATTGTTCGCTGGTTTCAATTACATTATTAGAAATTAAATACTTAGATAGGGTAGACAGGTAATATACCTTGGAAGATCAATGCTCCTATTGCAAAATAAATTCTTGAAAATTTGTCGGCCTTAAACAAAAGCTGTCGCATTAGTAAAATTCACAATAAATGCTGGCCTTTCAGTTTAATTAAGGGTCGTTGAAGTCGGTTGCGCCTTTGTAATAGAGATTTATTTAAAATATAATAGACGAAACAATATTTTGGTCTGACGACGCCTTTCTTTTGACATAAGTTTCATTTCATTTATAAACGAACTGGTAAACGGTCTAGAATGTATTTTTTTGAACGTACAAAGGCGCCAAAATAAGGTAAGAGGTGCTTTGGCATTAGATTCCTGTCGAGCTCTTTTGGTTGTTTACGAAAGAATAAAATATATTCGATCGTTTATTTTTGTTATAAGAGTGAACATTATTATACTATTGACAACTTTACATACTTCAATAATGCGCAAGTTGTTTTCATAAAAAAGGTAATGAAAGTCATTAAGGCAAGTAAAAAAAAATACGAAAAATACGTTCCTTAATTTTTGACAAAACTGCAATCGCATAAACCACCAACTGTTAAAAAAATAACGACGAGTATTTATTCAGACCCTATAAATTTTTAATTAGCCAGATTATGAACGAAATTCAGAACATGGCGAATGATAATGACGATGATAATTTGCAAAACTCGCTTCAAACAAAAATATTTTAAGTCTTGAAACCACAGTAATTAATTGCCATCGACGTTCATAGAAACAGACCACTAAAATACCATCTCCTTGTGAAGCCCAAGGCTATTGAGTCAAAATATGTAAAGAGCCCTCCCGTGTTGAACTTAAAAAAAAAAAATTGGTTGCCTGTAAAGTCGGTATACGGGCGAAAGTTTTACGTGACAACGACTTTGAGTGGTAAAATAATTTTAATGTGAATATTCATTCGTATAGTAGGAAGAAGGATGAAATAATAGTAACAATTTAAAACATTTATTTATACAAAGAATTATATTTAAAACATTGTAACACCATCCGCCATCTAGCGCTGCTAACCGTTAGACCATTAACCATTAGTCACAACTAAGTGAGGTAACAAAAGAGATTACTCTACTTCTTCAGAGATGGCGCTGTACCATTTTCTGAAACACGCCAACGTGTGTACGCCGTAGCTACCATAAGTAATGTTAAGGAGGAAGGGACGCGTGCCTTTCACTTTTTATGTCTGTCTCTCTCGCTCTTAGGCGGGCTAACCATGCCCGAGTGGAAGGGACGCGTGCCTCTCACTCGCTCTCATTGTAAGCGCATAACGTGAGCGGAGCGTGACACAGATTCTTGAAGTGCCACCCAGCAAACCAATTTATAAGACGTTATCACGTCAAAATTCACAGAATGTTGAATTTATACACGCAACGTGAAAGCGTTTATAATAAACAAGAACTAAGGCTCTCTGTTGGCATACCTACTTAATAAAACCTCGTAGCTTTTCTTCGCTCAGAATTCAAGTATTAAAGATTCTATTTAAAATTATTGAAGCGTTTTGTATTTTTAATACCTGCTTACAAACTGACGGAGTATTAAAAATACCCTCGGTTTATATGCCCAGTAGAAAATTCCTAATACGTTCAATCCACATAATTATAATTTGAAGGGTGGATGTACACAAAGGTAGGGAAAGAATGAATGAAATTACTATAACTAAAACACTTTTGTTAAAATATCATAACATAACTTTATTTATCTACTACACAATAGGGCAACCGGACTGAAATTAAAACTAAGCCATGTGTGATATGCCTACCATTCCTATACGCAAACGTAAATGTAATTCAGAGGATGTAGCGGAAATATCACTATTGGCGTAAAGGACGTCTATTAATCTATTCTAATATAATAATATACCTAAGCCGGAAGAACTTATTTGTTTGTCTGTTTGAACGCGTTAATCTCAGGAACTACTGGTTTGATTTCAACCATTCCTATGGTGTCCATTTGTTGAGGAAGGCTTTACAACAGCGGAGCATCTAATTTTCCGATGCGGATCAAGGACGTCTTCTAAATAATATAATTATATTGCAAGACGACGAAATGCGGACAGATAAATTGTCTGTAGTAAACGTAAAATAGTCGTCAGTAAACAATCGAGCTCGCTTCACTGTATGTAACACTTAAAAACATAGTTGCCACTTTATTATCTTGGAGAAAACCAAATTCATGAATATTGCTGAGCGCGAACTTTGTTCGTTTTCACACTTATTCAGAGGAGTTCATTCAAATTGTTCGTTTCGAGGAGTTCATTCAACTCCACCAACCCGCATTGGAGCAGCGTGGTGGAGTATGCTCTACGTCTCCTCAGTAATGAGGAGAGACCCGTGTTCAGTAGTGGGCCCATTAGTGGGTTGTAGCTCATTCAAATTGATTGCACGTGTATTTTCTTAAATTTTTAAACCCTTACCGATCGTATAAAATGTAATTACGAAAGTGAGAAAAAAATTGTGGTGTACCTATGTGGCAGTTGAAAAAAGTCATAACTTTTTCAATTGACTTTATACAAATATAAAATCTATTGTCAAACAACAAGCCTCCATACATCAATGGCCTCCACATAGCTTAATGATTGCTATCTAATGATAATGACCGGGACCAACGGAAGCATCGTGCCCTCTGAAATACGGTAGCATAAGTGTATCAATGATGCTTCATTATGTAAATGATTAAAAGAAAACGTAAAAGTATAAGTAAATTAACCACATTATTATTCGTTTGAATTTGAAATAAGAACTTTATAAAATTGATAATCCTTGGCCTGATCTAACATGCCCGTGTCCGTTGTTTACACCGCATACAAAGATTCCTACGGTAATAATGTGGTACAAATGAATCTAGGAAAACTCATCTCTACAATATCTGCTACGCTGAACACGAATACAGAGGTATATTTAAATACACAGACTTCAATATCGAGAGGGATATATTTACAATTTATTTTAAACTATTCAAAAAGGAGCAATATCTACGATTTCCCTCTCTGCCAACATGTATTTTCAGTAGAATAACATAATTATGGTACTTGAAAAAGGAATTTCATCGCTTCTTTTTTGGCCGGTAACGCGTTGAAGACGCTCTTAATATTGCTTATAGGCAGAGGCGACGGTGGTGTATCGCACCACCAGTCGTACCACCAGTGGAACAACGAGGAATTTGACATTCCTCCAATTTGACATACCATCAGTGGTACGACCAATAATTGTAACCCTTCGTCGTACCACTGAATGTTTGCTCTACTTTAGATGTCACTTTAATATTAACATCAGATGACCCGTCTGCTCGTTTGCGTGCTTTTGGGTTTTAAAATAATATGAATTTATTAAAATAAAAACAAAATTACATCACAATTTTATTACTCCACTTTAATTGTAATGCGATAAGTTTTACAAGATTGTACTTTTTATAAGTGAGTGTTTTATAAGCTCTTCGCGTGTCTGGCTGAGTTTCAGCAAAAGACATTTATTTTGATTTAATATGTTACAAAATACACTTACCAAAAGCTTTTTCATTTTGTAGTAACTCTCTAATTTCCCTCCAAATAAGAGATTCGATTCACTGATGTAGGGTAAATTAAACACGTATATAAAGGTTCGAACTTTAATCCCTATACATTCGGATATATCTACCTAATCGGATGAGAAAAATAGGAAATGGAGGCCCGAATTTACATTTAAGTGCCCCATTATTTGATTAGTTGTACGGAAATGTAAAAGTAACTAATTATCTAAGTTCCTATTAATACAATGTTTTTGGAATAAGTATAAGTTATAGTTTACAGTGTTAAAAATAGACCAAATGATGAAAGATGATATCGTCAAACCTAGATGAATTATTACTCCAGGTGTTTTAAGGTACCTAATGAGGCCAGTTAGGTAAAGATCGTTTTATTAATTTTGCTGTAAATAATTTAATCCAAGGACATTTTAAGTAATTACTGTGATTGAATCTAAAACATCTGTGATTATATGTTTTGGACTCCGATTAAAAACTAAGCCAACTGTAGATAATCTGTAAAATTGTTCATGTAACAGTTAAGTATTAGTTGTGATAATGTGGTCAGTATATTGACGCTCCCAATAGTTTCATGATATTAATATATTTGATTAATTATTTGTTTCCAGTGGCGATTTCTCTAAGTTGGCGCGTATGGCGCCGCCATACCATAATTTTTAAGCATTAATTGAAATGTAAAAAAACATAAATTTACAAAATAATTATTTAGATCTAGGTACAATAATTGCATGTTACGAGCGCTGCGGTCTTCTATCACGAACGCGACTCGCGACGATTGTCTTCGCGTTCGGTCGGTGCCGAGCCGAGCGCGGCCGAGGCGAGCGATGCGCTTCAGCCAGCGCATGCGTAGTCCATACAAAGTCGTTCGCCCGCGCCGCCCGCGCCCCGCCCGTTCATTCGCTTATATCACTGAAGTAGGGCTGTTGATATTTTTTAAAATATCGGATTTTCGATATATCGATATTTTTAAATATATCAATATCGGAGTTCGATATATCGAAAAAAAATATCGATATATCGATATATCGGCTTTATTTTAAAAAAATCGTAAGTCGGCTCAAAAATGATTACACAATTTATAGTCCAGTAGATTTATTATGAATGTACAATGTACATGAGTATCAGGTTATAAGTACATTACGTTAACCAATGTTAGCGTAGTGTATTACAGAAAGTCATAACCTAATTGTTATAATGAGACATTAGTGAAATATTTTTAAATGGGCAAAATGATTCTTTTCGTAAAAAATTTGGAAATCAAAGGGACCCCAGTGCTAGACTAGAGATGCCCCAAAAAGCATTTGAGTTTTTCCGTATTTTACTGGCTATATTACTCCCCCTCCGAGGAGGTTGAATCAAACAACGAATGTCTCATTATCTACCTAATTTTTACAAAATCAAGTTCGCAAGTAAATAAAAACCACATTGGTCATTAAAATATCAATAATAATCATAAAAGGTTGACAATCCCTGGCAAAATTACGATAATGACTTACCTAGAAATCTATTTCCAGCCATAATTCCAAGTTGAACAATTATGTATACCAATATTTTTCATTAAGAGTTTTTAAAAATACTCTTTGTTTTATGTGCTCAGCTGTTTGGCTACTACGATTGTTAGGCACTAAAAGACTGATTGTAGATGCAACTCGTTCAGATGCTACAGATGTAGCAGAAGAAATTAAATATTTAATTGCTATTTCTGATAGGACAGGAGTAAAATGCCTACTATCAATCCAAAATTTCAGGGCGTTTGAAGATCTTGAAATATTTGGCTGATCTAAATACTGCTTTAATTCAGCAGGTATTGTACCAAAACTTCTGCCAGAAATTTCAATGGCATTAGCCATATTTTTCAAGAGCATATCTTCATGTCGATCCCACAATGATGAAGTTATTTCTTTTTCTGTATGTGGACGTGGAGAAGCGCCTACTGTAGGTGAAGAACGATTTCCTCTTATTTTCTGCTCTGCAATTATTTCTTTTGATAGATCGGATATTGCAGTAGCACCAGCCAATGCTGACATAAAATGTAATTTCTTGAAGCGGGGATCTAAGATAGTTGCTTTGGCCAAAAAAGGGTTATCTTGTAAAGGCACTAATCTACTTTGAATACCATTTAATAAATCATTTTGTACTGACGCTCCAATAGCAGTTGATGTTTTAGTCTGTTCGATTTCTTGTTTTAATAAATTCGTTAGTGGTATAACTAAACTAGCTGTGACATATTTCTCGGCACTCAAATCTTCTGTTACTGTTTTAAATGGATTAAGAAGCGTTACTAAATCACGCAAAATCGTTAATTGCGAAGTAGCTACCATATCAGGTACATTATTCTTAGTTCTGGATGCCAATACTTTTGCGACAATTGAAGACAATTTGAGGAATCTTTCCATCATGTCCAGACAAGAGTTCCAGCGAGTACTAACTGCTTGAATGAGCATCAATATTTGGCCTTCTTTCTTTCCTTCTGCTAGTTGCTCAGATCTTAATTGATCAGAAGCACTAACTGAGTGTTTAAAATAGGTCACAATAGATTTTATTTGATCAGCTAAGTTTGAAAAGCTATCATTTTTCTTTAAAACCCCATCTATGATCAAATTTATAGTGTGCGCAACACAAGGAATCCTCTTCTTCGCTCCCAAAAATAAGTTTACAGCAGCAACCATGTTGCTACCACTGTCGGTTGAAAAATTTACAATTTGCGATTTATCAATAGAAAACTCGCTCATTATATTTTCGAAACAATCTTTAATATATTCTCCTGTATGTCCCTGAAAAGTAACAGTATAGTAATAGTAAACATACTTGATGTAATATATCTTAATACCTAAAAAAAAAACTCGAAAAGAGATTCAAAAATATTTTACCCCTGTCATGTAATGGGCAGTAAGACAACAGCAGTTGAGACTCGCATCAGCAACATTCAGGAAGTGAACTGTAACGATTAGAAAACTTCTCGTGGAGTTTGTTATTGTAACTATGTCACTACTCATGGTAAGGTACCTTGTTTCTTGTAAATGATTAACTAGTATAGCTTTTGTTGTACTATATCTTTGTTCTATTAAATCAGTTACCTAAAAATAAACAATTGTTTGTAATAAGCATTAAATTTCAAAAGCATATTATACGATTTTTAGGAATCAAAACTATAGAGAGATCTAACATATTTACTTTAAATCTTGATGGTAATTTATACCGAGGACATGCTGTATGAACAAATTGTTGTAGTCCCTCTTTCTCAACACAAGAAAGGGGTAAATTATCCTTAATAATCATGTAGACTAAACTTCGGGTAATTGCAATATGGCGCTCGCCTCCATCTAAAATTTAAAAAAATATTAATAAAAAAGTTCAAGTATAAAATTTATATTTACAATAACAAATTCAAATATATTACCATCATAACTTGCATTTTTTTCAAACAATTGCAAAACAGTTTGTTGTTTTAATTTCGATGATCGAAAGACCGAAATATTATCTAAGCTTTGAGTATCCTTATCCTCCTCGTGGTGGTTAACCTAATACGTAAATTTAGAGATTTTAGACTTTATAGAACATGATTGTAAATTTACAGTATTTACACTAATACATTGCAAAAAAAGATATTACCTGATTAACTAGACCCTCTTGGTCTTGGTTGTCAGAGAAGCTATTACTCTCAGTGAGTCCAGTATGTGTATGTGGTCTCGATAATGGTAACAACGCTACCGACATATTATTATTAATGTTTTCGATTTCGTCTGCTTTATTAATCGTGGCTGTCTTAATATTTGTCTTTTTTTTTATAGTTAGTTGGGCATATGCATGATGATGTTTCGTTTTTAAGTGGGTTGCTAAATTGGTTGTATTTCCGCTGCTTTTATAATTTTTCCCGCATAAGTTGCAGGAAACATTTCTTGCATCAACTTTTTTAAAATACGTCCATACAATGGAAGAATTGGCCGAAGAAGACATTTTTCAGCACTTAAATTAATATGAGTTATATGAATAAACAATTAATATGAATAAACACTTGCTTTAACCGCTACATTACAATAAAACAGTAATTTTTCCTAACCTCTAAACCTCTATTTTTAACTTCGCTCTATTAACTATTAATATTAACCACAGAGTCTGTGGTTCACAGACACAGACTAATCTACGGGTGCGTTCCACTAAGCGTTCACAACGCCTAAAATACTCATTCAGGCGTTCCACTGGTTCCACATGGCGACCGCGATTGTTGTGGTCGCGTTGAAAACTTAATTAATTATCAAGAAAAATCTATTTGTCAAAAGAAACTTATTTTGATTTCAGAGTCTTTAAAAAAATATCGACCATCGATATTGACATTTCAATATCGAACTATCGATATATCGTCCAAAAAAATATTAGTAATAAATATCGATATTTCGAAATAATAATATCGATATTTCGATATATCGATATTTTATCAACAGTCCTACACTGAAGTTTGAAGCGCGGGTCTGGCACTGAGAATGGCGCATTACCTAACGAGTTTTCGCATGTTTTTCGTGTTTTCGATAGTGTAGATTTGTGATAGTGTTTGTTACGGTTTCTATCTTTATATTGACTTTTTATTTAGTAATGACTTAATAATAGACATGAAAATATGAGTGATTCAATAAAATCTGTGATACAAGAACTTTTAGAAAGACCTTTCAGGACGAGATCGTTTGCCGAAAAACGGTTGATAGTGGAAAATGGACGTCCTTGCCCTAAATTAAGCGGTTTAAAGACAGTGCACAAAGATCGCATAAAAGAATATACTAGAAATTTCAAAGAAAGTCAGTATACCTTATATCCGTGGTTATCAGGTTGTGATAAACAAATGAAACTTTTTTGTTGGCCTTGTTTACTATTTTCACGAGTTAATTCAGCCTGGAACACAACAGGTGTGGATAATCTTAACACTTTACAGATTTCTCAGAAAAAACATAAACAAAGCATTTCCCATTTGCAATGCGTGCTTAAGCTAACGGCTTTCGGCAAGAAGAGAATCGATGAAGCTCTTAGCACGCAAATTAGAATGTTGAATTCTCAGCATAATCTGCAGGTGAAAAAGAATCGCGAAGTACTGAAACGACTTATAGACGTGACTTGTTTCCTTGCAAAGCAGGAATTACCATTTAGAGGGCATGATGAGTCTGCTAGTTCATTGAATCGAGGTAACTACGTTGAACTTCTAAATCTGTTAAAATTATACGATCCAGCACTCGCAGAGCACTTTCTAACTGCTACCGTTTTTAAAGGAACTTCGATGACAATTCAAAATGACCTAATCAAAGCTATCGGTGAAGTACTAAATAGTCACATTTGCAAACAACTTGAACTTTCAGAATTTATTGCTATCATGTTGGATGAATCTTCAGACATACAAATGAAATCACAATTATCTGTCGTTTTTCGCTACTACTTAGAGGGCAAGATTTATGAAACATTCGTAGGTTTCGTCGACGTGAGCAGCGGGAGGTCAGCAGATGATTTGTTTACGTTTGTAAAAACACTTTTACTAAAATACGACATCATGCAAAAATTAGTCGCTCAGACTTACGACGGCGCAGCAGTAATGAGTGGTCAATTAAATGGTTTGCAAACAAAAGTTAGAAGTTTATGTCCGAACGCCCTTTTTGTACATTGTTATGCTCATGTGCTAAACTTGGTTTTATCTCAAGGCTTGAATAATGTAAGAGAATGTAAAATATTTTTTAGCACATTGAATGGTATTGCAACCTTTACATCTCATTCCAGTAAAAGAACCTACGCTCTTAAAGAATATTTAAAACGAAAAATTCCCTCTTTGGCTACAACAAGATGGTGCTTTAGTTCAAGACTTATAAACGTAGTGCATACATACAGAGACACTATTTTGCAATATTTTGACAGCATTCAGGAAAACGATGACAGTGTCTGGGACAGTAAAGATCGTATGGCTTCAGCTGGTTATAGTAAATTTTTAAAGAACTTTGAAACAGTTTTTCTGTTAAACACATTTTCAAAACTTTTTGCTCACTCAGATGTATTATTTAATACCTTGCAAAATGAAAATATTGATATTATTTTTTGTGTAGAACAAATAAAAAAATTTACCAGTTTTTTGGAAGTTCAGAGGGAAAACGGCTTTTCTGAAGTTTGGCAATCGACTTCGCAATCGCAAACAAATAATATATCAGCTCATGTACAAAGACGAGGAGCTCGAATTGATCAATTTCCTTCAAATAATGAGACTAAATATAAGAAAATATTTTATGAGATTATAGACAATTTATTAATGCAACTTTCAGAACGGTTTTCATCATTTGAAAAACTAAAATATTTCGATTTATTAAATGGCAAAAACTTTAATGAATACAAGCAGAAAGATAAATTTCCCGAAAGTATATTAAAAAGTCTAATTGAATTATACCCCGACACTTTTGAACACAGTCAATTAAAAAATGAGTTGATGGTATTGTACGCGAGCAGTGAGAATATTCGACGTGACATTGCTTCTAAATCTACGAGAAAAGAAGCCACTACCTCTACCACAGTCGACTTAAAAAATATCACACCTTTAGATGTTTTACTGTACATAGAAAAAAACAGTATAGCTTCAAGTTTTGGACAAGTATACAAATTATCTAAATTGATTTGTACAATACCGGCGACAACTGCTTCCGTCGAGCGCTCTTTCTCGGCTTTAAAAAGAATAAAAACGTACCTAAGAAGTACGCAAGGGCAGGAGAGATTGAACTGTTTATCTGTTTTATCGATCGAAAAGGCAATGTTAGTAGATTTGCAAAATAGAAATGATTTTTATGATCAAGTGATCGAAAAATTTGTATCCGTTGAACGGCGAATAGAGTTTATGTATAAATAGTGTTTAAGTAAATAAAGGTCTCATTAATTGTATAATTTAATTTTTTATTTATTAATACATGTGTATTTCGGTTTAATATTAAGAAAAAATGTAGGTAAATCTATATGTAGGTACAACGTGTAACGTTAAACGTAATAACTGGAATTAAAACCGTTTCTTCAGACCACCGTCAACCTGAACAACTTTCACTATGGGACCAACCCTAAAATCACGAAAAAACATCAGCTATTTATTTCATACAAAACTGAAAATGTCAAATTGTATGAAATTTCTTTTTTACGATTTCAAAGCAGGTTCCTTAATGAAAGACTGCAAGTTGTTCAGATTGTCCGTCTGAAGAAATGGTTTTCAGGTTATGCGCACTTAACACTACACCCTGAACAAAAGCTGGCGCCACCCCAAATATAAACACCAGGAATCGCCACTGTTGTTTCCCAACAAAACATATGTACATTTTCAGTACTATGTACTCGTATGTATAGGTATGGCAACATAGCCAATCTATGAAATCTGTTGACTGCATCTATGGGTAGTTTAAAATATTCAAAATCGCAATAAGAGAAGCGAGAACGGTTGAAAATGGAACAAAAAATAAAAACTGGTGCATGAATGAAAATGATCAATTAATCATGAAAATTATGTAGAATAGTTAAATCAGTGGAACTTTAGATTATGAAATTGAAAATTGAATATATTTTAATATGAAATTTAAATCACACTTTTTGTAACATTATTTGATTACTACTTTTGCGCGATGGAATATTAATTTCTATTACATTAACTGCAATTCACGTTCACAAAAAAAACGTTCAAACCAACCGTATCCTTTCTTTTTCATTCCTGTGACTCACTTCCCCTCTCTACAGTTAAGTTAAACGCAACCGTAATCAAAGTTAAGATCCTCCAAATTCCACTTCAAAATATTTTTAGCGTAATAATTAAAATAATTTTATAAAAATGTTTTCTAGCAAGGTACACTTGTCTCATCCCAGTGTTATATGAGCTGTCAAGGCCACCGGTAAGATATATGACGGTACCTTCGCCTGGTAGCCGCAATCTATTCTATCGTCTATAACACCATAAAGTGATCCTTATAATTCAACCTGAATGATAACCCTCACATTTGGCTTTATGTGTGACCATTAGGAATATCACTTGCGCTCATTTATTTTATGTAAGACCTTTATTGAATTGCTTTGAGATTTGTGGCATCATTTTAACTTCTCAAAATACCTACTTTAATACATATAGACCATATTTTATATGAAATTAAAATTGTAAGTTATACTATTAAATCCAAAACAATAGGTTGACTGTATAAAAAGGGTCCTAAATTATTCTTTATTATGATCCAAAAATATTCCTTTAGCTTCCAAAAACAGATAAATGGTGTCCAAATAATGTCTTATACAAAGAATAACGAAACCTTCTGCCACCAAAATCATAAAAAGTCAAGCCACTATGATTAGGTAGATATAAGTAGGTTAGGTTGGACTGTATTAGATCCAGGCGAAAAAAATTACGGACCTCCGAAAGTGGTCCCGTTGACATTTTATGTATTTACAACACTTTATGTCTTCATAGTAATGAATTTTTAAATCGTCTATATATTTTAGGGCAGTCAATAGGTACTAGGAAAACTATGATTTATTTAGCAATATTTTAGGAAACGTATTTAATTTGGTGACCATTTATTTATTTTTGTAAACGTTCCGAATTTTATTGATATAAAAATAGGTTAATTTTTGGGTGGCGTTTATACACAAGCCTTAGGTATACATACCTACGTACATGTACAATCTACATTATACTCACAATATTCTTTTTGTAAAACATATAGACAGTTCCGAGATCCTTTCAAAAATGTTTGTGTACTTATGGCGTACACTCGATATACACACATCAAAAGTATCTAGGGATCAACATATATTTTTGCAATAACTTTTCTCCTGATTGATATTAATTAAAATTTTCTTTAAGGATTCATCAAATAAAGTGTTTTCGTTTGTCACAGTAACGATAAACCAAGTCACCTTTGCATTAATAAAGAAATTTGCCATTTTCCTAATAAAGGGATTTTTGACATTTGAACCACTAACATTAAAGTTCGAAAAAAAAACTGAAATAACAGTTTTCTTTAAAATTTTATTGGGTAACTTAACAATTAATAATCCGTGTTTCTACCGCGAACACTAACAACACAAGAACATCGGTTTGGCATACTCAAAATGAGTTCATCCAAATCACGCTGTGGAATGGCCGCCCATGTTCGTTGCAACAACAAAAAAAGGTCTTCTTGCCACTGGATACCCTCCATATTCGGCAGAGCTCTTCTCTGTAGCATATCCCATGCATGCTCAATCGGGTTCAAGTCTGGCGACTGAGCAGGCCAGGGCAGGACATTGATGTTAGCTGCGGCGAGAGTCTGTCTTACAACTCTTGCGGTGTGCGGTCGTGCATTATCATGCATTAACTGAAATAAGGGACCGATTTGCACTTGTAGAGGAACGATGACGTCTGATACAATCGTCTCAGCATAAATTTGAGCGTTGAGGTTGCCTCTGATCCAAATCAACTCAGTTCTTCCGCCGATCCAAATACCCGCCCATACCATGATGGTTCCACCACTATAAGGATGGACTTCCTGGCAGGATTTTAATCGCTGTTGGCGTCCAGGGGTTCTCCAGTGTCGTATACGTCTTGTATCCGGTCTCATACCAAAACGAGACTCATCAGAAAAGCCACGAAAGCCACATCTCAATCTCAAGAAATCCGCATAAAAATGCTTGATCCCTAGACACTTTTGATGTGTGTAGTAACGGGTCATTAAATTAGCTTGACTCACTTGGTTCCATGCAACTGGGCTTACTGCGAGGGACAACGCTACCACACACTCCCGCTTAATAACATTATAATCATTGGTGCCCTAATAATGTGTAAATCGTAACTTCATTAACATTCTACACATAAATTCTGTGACACATTGTCAAATAATCATTTATAGCCTAAATAATATTTTAATACCATATTTTACTATCAACATCATGAACAACATTTTCGTGCATAGTAGTTTATCCCGCGTCGATCCCGATCCCGCGGGAACTACGGGATAAAAAGTAGCCTATATGTTGCGCCACAACCTCTTCTATCTCCCAATGAAAGTATAAAAATCCGTTCAGCCGTTACTAAGATTAGCGTGCACAAACACACAGGCATACAGATAGACAAAATTGAAAAACATTGTTTTGGGTTCTCTTGCTTATATTAAGGCATTGCAATATAAATTGTTAAATATATTTTCCATGTACAGACAGCGATCAGTTACAGTTTTATTATATATGTATAGATAGATAGATCTTCAGAGTTTTGGTAGCACTCCATTTTTATGAATAAACCGAGATTCTCGCTTTCGCGGCAAATATCATTCTGAAAAATTATAAATCCTTTTTTTACAGTTAGCGCTTGCTTACATAGAAGAGCTATCTACAACATACATAACTATTTTACTTAGTAAAATTAGGTATATTATGTAAGTAATATTACTAAAATTTTAATATAAGAAGGTTTTGTGTCGTTTAGTTGTTTGGTTTGGATGATGTCCATGGGTGACGTTGACCACTGACCATCATGCGGCATGCCTGTTTATTTTTGCATAGAAGATTTGTCGGCTAATATCATAAAAAAGTTACATCAAGGATATCGCCGTTGTGTCAAAAATATCAAACTATTTTAGTCACCAATCTATCAACCTATTTCATCCAAAGGTGTAAATGTTATTCAAATGGAGAAAAATATACTGTAGTGGTTATCATATGTCCCTCTGTATTTTTGCTGCCACGCGAATATTAGCGGGATGTTTGCGCTTTGCCGCGCCACCCCGACACTGCCTACATTGAACTCATGCGGGTAGTAACGCCTCTTCTGGGAATTCTAAATCTGAATTTCAAGCTAAATAGAATGAATTCTTCTCTACCTGTTGGTGTGAAATTGTATCACGTAAAAATACGAATACGTTATATTGGTTTAATGAAAAATATTTTGTATTTATATTTATTCGTGGACGAAATTTAACATGTAACTGTAGTGTTGCCAGTGTTTTATTAAGAGCGTTAAGGCAGGTTAAATGTGACTTGCTTTATATTAATTCTATTACAACCTTAATAGGAAAACTATTTTTAACCGACTTCAAAATAAGGAGATCCTCAATTTGTCTGTTTACTGATTTACTCAAATTCTCTTCCCTATTCAATGGACTAAATATGTCACTGAGAAATCTGTATAAAGAAAATTGGTTTAAAAACCATTGTGCAACTAGTACCAACTGACACTACTGACAATTAATTTAGCGTGTGTGGCGTGTGTTTATTTCCGTGTTTATTTCAAACAGAACGAGTTGTGTTCCAGATTTAATTAAGAATCGAAAAAAATGTTAATTGTATTAATATAAATTAAAAATAAATTAAACATACATTTCATTGGCTCCAATCAATCCAAGGTCGCTCGTCGTGCAGGGTTGGGGTCGATGACTTTACGTGCCCTCCCAAGCACAGAAACATTCAAGGAACAATACAATACATACATAAACATAGTAGGTATAATTACGTAAGTTAAATTGAAACTTGGCCAGTTATTCATCCAATATGCATATTTAATTGGCTTTTACAAGTCACTTACCAATACCATTAAACGACGTATGAATATTGCATCCCAATCAATTAATATTTAAACAAAATATTTAATTGTTGAACTTTGGCAATATCATTAATGGATGATGTTGTGATGATAAATGGATTAATAAGGAACGCAGTTTGTCTTCGTGAATTTAAAAATTCAGTCCCGTTTTTATGTAAAATGAATCAGGAGGGAGGGATTATGTCAGCCGATAAAAATAAGAGGCTACTTGCTTCCGAAGACTGGATGAACTTTAATAAGTTCAGTAAAAATTATAGACTTCAGATTGCCTTCACATCGAAATGGAAATATAAAATTAACTGCTAAATACTGCTCTGCTGGGTCCAATACTTATTCAATAAGTTTGAGGGGTGAGTTAACTACTGAATCTTGCTTCAGTTCAGAAACTTAGTGCATGCTTACAAATATGAATAAATGAAAAAAAACGGTACACACTCACAGCCCCATAATAGGATTTTTTATAGCCTAAGCAGGCAAACGAGCAGATGGGTCATCTGATGGTAAGTGATCACCGTCGCCCATGGACATTGGCAACACCAGGGGCGCCACCAACGCGTTGCCGGCCTCGAAGGAAGCGATAGACCCGCTTCTTGAAGGACCCCATGTCATAGCACTGTGGGAATACTGATTATCCATGTCGTGGGTATCATGTACAAAACACAAGACAAGGTCTCACACCCAGACCGGGATTAGAATTTAAACTCATCATTCAAATTTCCACCTCGCGTCGCTGGGAATCAAACCCAGGACCCTTCGAACGGCGATCCGGCATGGTAAGTATTGCGCTGCATGAGTTGTCAAGTACTTCTAATTGTTAGGTATACCTACTTACCTTACCTTATAAGTGGCCTTTTTAAATAACAAATCGGGTAAAAAGACAATTTGTTATGAAAACGCTTCATTCATGCTTTAGACCTTGTCCAGAAGGGGCGAATTCGCCGCGATTCTCTCGCGCGTATTACGTGCGAGAGTAGCGTCCAGAAGGAGCGTACCAACGCGCGAAATACGCGCGAGTCGAGTAGGCAAAATAACATTTCAGTGTCAAAATTTTGGCGCTCCATTTCCCTCAATACGTCCACTCGCTGTGAATTCGCGCGTTAACTGGACGCAACAAGGCGTTTCTAGTATCTCAACTCGCGCGTAATACGCGCGAGTCGAGAGTCTGGCGAAGTGCACGCGATTTACGCGCGTATTTTGAATTCGCGCGATGCTTGTGGACGCAATGTATTGGCGCCTAGTATCTCGCTAACGCGCGAATGAATTCGCGCGAAACGTTTCGCGGCGAATTCGCCCCTTCTGGACAAGGTCTTAGTTCTTTCGTGATTCGCGTTCAAACATACCTACAGACTGTCAAAAATTCTAAAAATATTTAATTATTTTGGCTTCTGTTGGCTTTAGAATCCTCTCATACGTTATCTTAAATATCGCCTACTTACAGGCAAAGATCATTTAGTTTTACTATATTATAGTATACTATACAACATTATGTAATTCGCAGAACGGTCAGGAGTTATGCGGAGACGTTGTAAACGCTTTGGATAAACATCTGTAATGTTTACATATATATGTCTGTATGTAATAAATAAATAAATAAATTATAATAAATAATATAATAAGAACAATGCAATTCGATGACCCATCACAAAAATGACACCGCTCCACAATACGATGCGTTGATGCAACGAAGTTTCTTTGCATTAACGTCTTATACAAAACAGTTTGTTGAGAAATAGACTCAAAGTAATTTACCAATTCTACGATATCGCATTGAAATGTTTAACGAATAATAATAATAATTACCTCTAATAAACTCATATACTCGTATAATAATATGTGGTATGGACGCAAACAATAACGCATCAATAACACCTATGATGCAAGAACAAACATTATTCCGTTACATAAATATTTGTCACGGCCGGAAATCGACACTCCTTGTTTTCCAGACAGGGCTACTACATGTACAAGTGCGATAGTTATGATATGCTATGGGTGTAAAACAATTGGTCTAACCATACAAAAGCATAAGCATAAAATGTGAAATTGTGCGGGCATCAGCCACAACTACATAGAAGCGTAGTTAAACGCGAATTTTTTTGTCTTAAAGTTTCCTGTGTCTTAAAAGATATTTGATAAGGCTTTGTCTTTAGCCCTCATTGAACTTTTGGCACTCACCAAAAAGCTCGTATTCATTAATTATCTTAATCATTAAGCACAAAACGGAAATTAATCTATTTCCTGACGGAAAAAAATACTTTTTTGCATTTCAGTTGCGACTGAAGTAATTAATGAAACGGCAAGGTATTAATAAAAAACCGTGTTGATTTTGTTGAAAATGTTTTTTAAATCCTGTAAAGGTCCCATTTTATATCATACGTATAATAATATAGTATAATATAGTACTTGATTAGTGTTTTATAACATTACTGTAGTCGGCATTGTATTACATAATTAACATGTAAGTACCTACTATAGGACAGCCTCAGATTCTCTATTATAGGGATAATTATATGCTGGAATAAATAGTCCTCTTGTTTAAAACATTACTTTCTATTCATTTTTACAAATACATATTGTTATTATAAATATCATTTGACAATGTAATCTCATGACGTCCCTCGCTATTCTATATCCTAATAGGTACAATCATCAATAAAGTATTTCCATCCAATGTCTCGATTACCTGCCTGCCAGCTATTACCTAACATAATTTATTGTATATTAATAGGCTTACACTACCTATATGATATACGTAGGTACCTACCTACCTTATTAATAAACTGTGTATCGAAACAAGCAACAGCTGTACTTTACAAAGGATCTTTTAATTACCGTAAAGAGTATTGAGGTTGATACAATTGATCTCTGCTTAATCGTCTGAACTCTCTCTTCCCGCCGAACGATATTAATGAATTAATGATACATATACGGCAACAAAATCCAATACTGCATCATTTAACGGAACATGAGGATTGGAGGTGAATGTTTCTTTAATATATTATAAATAATTATTTTCACAGTTAATTATTCGACTGTTACTGTATGTACTGTACTCTTACACTTCTCCAATCATAGTGTAGTGACGGATCTTAATGAGTGTAGGTGCAGCTTATATTGTTTTCTGATCCAAAACACCAAATAGGTCACCGATGGATTACCCAGCAGTATAGCAATTGTTGAAAAAGTAATTTTCAATGGATTTTAGGTAGGTATTATTTTATTGGATTGTAACGAAAACACTCAGTGTTAGACATATATACATTATAGCCGTTTTGGACATAAGATCTTAATTGTCAACCCTAAATTCCTGATGGTCAAATTCTAATTATTTTTTTCGGCGTAGAACTAACTTGCACCGCGCGGTACATATTCCATATTAAAAAAGAAAACAAACAAACAACAGACTAATATTATATAATCTCTGTCATGAAAAGAAAATATGACATCGTAAATAAGACCAATCATTTCATAAGAGTCTTCGTTAAATCCTTGTCAAATTTAATAGAATAATAATTTTTCAAGTGATCCGTGAAATAAGCAATTTATATCATACCTTTGTTCAATAAAAAATGTAGATGAGCAGGTGGAACCGTGACATTACCAAGATCGATGTATTTCTTCATGTTAGCTCACTTGACGGTGGAAATTACTTACCTACCTAGCTTCAGTGCCTTGGTTTTAAAGAAATTATTATAAACAAAAGTTTAAATCGGATGTCTTAATTCTTTGTTATGTATTAAATTGAATAGAATACTGATTTATTGAAAATAATAAATTAAATAACGCAAAAAACATTTATGTGCCCGTACCTGCGTGGTAATCGTAGATTCGTAGAAGTCTAAATTAAGATTAAAATTGACAAAATATTGTAGAATGAACATGCACATATACGTATAACTCTAGCCATTTTGTAATATAATATACTAATAAGGTATAGGTATTAAATAAATATACTAGGTGACGGTTTCCGCTTTGGATAGCGAAAAATATCTTGCGTCATATCGGCCCAGATATAGTGGCTACTGTGGAACAAATCATACCCGGAAGGTAGGCATTTTTTCAACCGCACGATGATAATTTGCTTACAGGCGAAGCTTACAAGAAATCAATCAATGACTACTTAGATATTGATTGTACACAAAGAAAAGGACATTAACAACACATAAATACATGATAAAATACAAAAGGTGATCTTATCACTACGTAGCGATCTCTTCCAGACAACCAAAAGTGAGGAATATAAAATAGAGTAAAAGGTTAAAGTGAGGTAAAGTGCACGAGAAATATCGTTTAGGAATATCGTCTCGTTATAGAATATCGTTTATCAATTCAGATTTCGCCACCCACGGCCACGGACGGCGGTAGGTGTGTGTATATCCGAATAAGCCCTTGTTCTGTAGTTTGAATTTGAACTGTTGAGTGGATTTTAGCCCAAAATTCGGGTGATTCTCGGTGGTCATACTGGGTTGTCCTACTGGTATGGCCAGTGAGAATTTGTGTGTTGAGATTTTCTCACTGGTCATACTACCTATTAACACCAGAAATTTAGCATTTTCTTTCATCCTGTATATATCTGTAGTGGTACAGTCAAGCTATACAAGTCTATAAGGACAATAAGCATATGAAATAAATATGATCTAGGAATGTTTTTGAACAGTTTTTATATAATACTTACACATTATTTGTAATAACTCAAAAAGTACCCATCAGATGCCGCGATAATTAATATGGGTCCAAACGACAATCATCAAATTCAAAATCATTTATTCATGCAGGTATTTTGTCCAAGTCAAATAATTTTATTTATGTGGGTATTTTTCAATACACTTATAAATGTCATTTTTTTAAGTCTACCGCCGTTTCCCAAGGTGGTATACTTATATATAATTTTTATTTTTTAGCAGAATAAAGGTGAAGCACACTCTTTCTATCTACATAATATTTAATTATTTTTTAAATCAATATGGAATGATTCCAAAAATAAAAACTGGTCTAAGCAGAACTAGTCGCGGCCATATCACAGTCAAGCACCCTTGTAATTGATATATTTATCTATGCTATATTAGTATACCTTGCTTAAAAGTAGTGATTTAACACGTTGCTTAAACATTTCCACAGGTAAATCAGGTACTTATCAACTTGAGTACCGTATTGTAAAATTGAACACCAAGCCCCAAGAAAGATCGCTGAATCCTACGCAGGCAAAATGAAGACGAAAAATGAATTGTGTCTGTTAATTGTTATGCGTATCACTATTCATTTTATACATGTCTAAATGTTCTCTTTTGTACATTAAGTTACTACAAATAAACTGTGAAGTTACTTAGTATAAGTACGTATATTTCTTTTAAACTTTTCACGCGGAGAATAGTTAAATTAAGGACCTAGGTACTCCTTTTTTTAAAGTCGCTTAAAACCGTTGATTTCTGTTTTGAATTGTTATTGTTGTTCAGTGATTTCGGTGTGAAGACAAGAGTTAATTTTGCATTTATAATATTAATTAGTAGGGATTTGTATAAATGTAACGTCGATTCCTTAAAACGAAATATTATTAGTAAATTACTGTTAACATTTAAACAAAAAATAGTTACGCGCCACAATTTACTGTTGTATTGAAAGAGTTTGTTCACACATATACCTACCTATTGTCCTCACATAGCGTCACACACCACTCCACACTCTCCTCTAATTCCCAGTGAAAGTCCCATAAAACCATTGAGCTACTCCGAATATTAGCGCGGACAAAGAGACAGGCGAACATACCAACTGGAAAAAAACATTGTTATTTTGAAAACACAAACAGACCCTACAATTTTATTTATATGTATAGATGTAGATATAGATTTAGATAATTGTTTTTTCATGTAACCTCAAAACTTTACCATGTTTATTACCATGTTTGTCTTTCGATGTCAAAGTATCACATGAATAAGTATTTTTATTTAAAAACTGGTAAATCCGCCCTCGCTTCGCTTCGGGAAACCAGTCCCTTCAAAAATCTCTATAAATTTTAACAAATTACATTATTCCGATGTCTAAGCTATATTACTGCAAAGTTTCATGAAAATTCGTTCAGTAGTTTTTGCGTGAAAGAGCAACAAACACACACACATACATCCTTACAAACTTTCGCATTTATAATATTAGTAGGAAGGAAGGATTAGTAGGATACACATATTTTCCTTCACATTTAATTATATAAAACCCATTTTCAAAAAATGTTTTAAGAACATGATTATTTATTTATCACAAAATGAAATATTCACATTTGACTTTTAGCTTGACGGTACCGCCACAGCTATATATAGGATGAAAGAAAATGCTACATTTCTAGTGTTAATAGGTAGTATGACCAGAGAGAAAATCTCAACACACAAATTCTCACTGGCCATACCAGTAGGACAACCCAGTATGACCACCGAGAATCACCGCAAAATTCTACGACAGGATTCGAAAGTTTTTGACTGAAAGTTTCTACTTCACAGTATCCCTGTTCAATTAATAGCTCAAGCATTAATTTTGATCTCGAAAAGCACTACCTAGTTGATAATAATATCGTATCGTTCCCATTTAGGTAATGTAAGTCATCGTTAAAGTGTTAATTCCTAGAAGTTTTAATTAGGTCGAACTGTAACTGTGAGTAACCAATAAATTAGTTAATTGAATTAAATTAATAAATTGTAAAATTGAGATTTAGAACTTGACGTGCATCATATTGTTTTGTTAATTGTCGCAACCTTTGTTGCAACATTAAGGATTAGGTATTAATGTCCAATGGCATGTATCCTGGGTGCTGATTAAAAAATAAAGAAGGCATACTCAGTGCTTGTAGGATAGGTGTGGAGTGAAATTAAATACCTCAGTCTGTAGGATATATAAAACTCTTGAGTTACTGAGTGGCTGACTGACAGACAACGCACAGCCGAAACTACCGCATGTTCAGTAGCTCAGTAGTTTTATTAAAAAATGTGATATCATAGTTTAAAGATTCCTATCCCAACACCACCGGCGAGCATTCGCTCGCATGTGCATATCTTTTGATTACACGGAATGTCAATGGGGTCAATTTCTTGAGCGTGAAATTGGCCCATAGTTACTCGCTATTCGCCAGCGATGGGACACCTGCCTAAGGTAAGTAATTAATTCATTTTCATAAAGCTTTTTTTATAAAGGCGGGCAACTATCCAGAACATATTCTATACACAAAGCCTCAAAGACGGGGATGATAATAAAACTTCAGTTACATTTATAACATTTATTCCTCTTTACAATCAAGTCAATGATTGTTTATTACAATGAATTCCCTGTTTACACATTTTCGTTAGTCTAGCTTGGCAACAAACTTGAGCGTAAATCAGCGTAATATAAGTAAAATATAATAATTACACTAGTACAACTTGTATAACTACAGCAACTAGTGTCTTCTTTAATTATTGTTTTCTGCCAATTTTTTTACAAACACAATATTACTTTAAGATAAGAAACGTCTTATTACTACTTTTGGCCTATGCGTTCCTTCATGCGAGATAACAAACGACTTCTTTCTTTCCTCTTTACTACAAAAAATGCACTTGACAGCAGTCATTGCAATCATAACATTCTAATTTACTCGACAGTAGTAGTCGTTGCAATCATAATCTAATTAGTGGCTATTGTGGGGATTCAGCAGCCAATTGCAAATAAATATATTACAAAAACTGCCGTCAGAAATCTTCATCTCTTTGATGAAAATATGTACCTTTAGAAAACCATCTCAATTTCCTATTAACATTTCAATTTTTAGTTAAGCGATTCGCAGATATTACAGCTGTCAGGAAAATGCAATGATTGTGTTTTCAGAATAGATCGCTGGGACTGACTTTGCATTACTTTGCTGTCCGACCGATACTTTAACAAGATCCAAACAAAGCACTTCAAATGAAGCTGTCCTGTAACTACTCAAGTCTATACGTCGGTAGGGTCATCCTAACTGATAGTCGTTTGACGAAAAGATCATTTGCCCGCATCGCCGTGCTACCAAACGATTTTATCAGCCGTACTGGCTACAATTATTTTCATGTCGGAAAAATCAAATGACAAAATATTAGAACCATGTACCTACCTACCTACTAAAAAGTTTTTGCGAATGTCATTATTTTAAGAAATGATAGTTACTGGTCTTAGATGATTTAAATTAAATTACACATTGTAAATTTTGATTGATATATTGAATGTTTACAACTTCTCGGATGTTTTGCTGAAATTAATATTATTTGTGTGCGTGTGGATTGAGTGAGCACCCTAAATAAAATTAATAACATTATGCTAGTTATTTAGTAAAAGTATAGAAACAATTGTAAAAGCAATCTCACAATTTGTAAAAAGATAAAACGCGAGATATATCAGTTAATGTATGCTCACTCAGTTCTCACCTAAGACCACCCTGATCTATGAATCCGTGAAGGATACATTTAAGATTTGTGTACTAGCTTTTTGTAAAACCTTTGTTAAGTTGTCGTTTTTAGACACCAATCGCCTACTGCCGTATAAAAAAAAAGTTACAAATGCTTTCTTATGCTCACTCAATCCACACACTTTGAAAATACCCGATTTCCTATAAAACAACTTGAATTAAATTTTGTCATATGTCTCGATTTATTTAAAGGTATTTATATGAATTTGTAAAACACAAAACGAACCATAAAGGTAGCACGTTTTTATATAATTTATTATTTTAAGTGCTCACTCAATCCACACAATTCTGAAAAGTAATAAGCACTTATATCTTTGAATTTATAGGTAGTTATAAAGATATAAATTGATCAAGTTTTAGTAAAAATTATTACAAAAAGTGTGCCATTTCGAATTCTTGTTTTTTAGTTTAGTTTAAAAGATATTAATTTGTTAATGTTTCAATGAAAATCTACCACACTGTAGGGTTGTCACGAAGAATTTTTTTTCAAATTAAGTTTTCATTTTCATAAATATCTATACGAGGTGAATAGTATATTTAATTGGATTGGATCTTTTCTTATCTTGGCAATATGGGTATCAAATGAATCGTGTGAATCGAATAATCGTTAAAAGACCTTTTCAAAACAAAACTTCTCGTGGACTGGGGTCAGGGGGCGGTCGTTGTAGTAAGGATTATAGGTGTCTTTCAAAAAATAAACTTAATTTGAAAAAAGTTCTTCGTGACAACCCTACAGTGTGGTAGATTCTCATTGAAACATTAACAAATTAATATCTTTTAAACTAAACTAAAAAACAAGAATTCGAAATGGCACACTTTTTGTAATAATTTTTACTAAAACTTGAACAATTTATATCTTTATAACTACCTATCAATTCAAAGATATAAGTGCTTATTACTTTTCAGAATTGTGTGGATTGAGTGAGCACTTAAAATAATAAATTATTTAAAAACATGCAAGCTTTATGGTTCGTTTTGTGTTTTACAAATTCATATAAATACCTTTAAATAAATCGAGATATATGACAAAATTTAATTCAAGTTGGTTTATAGGAAATCGGGTATTTTCAAAGTGTGTGGATTGAGTGAGCATAAGAAAGCATTTGTAACTTTTTTTTTATACGGCAGTAGGCGATTGGTATCTAAAAACGACAACTTTACAAAGGTTTTACAAAAAGCTAGTACACAAATTTTAAATGTATCCTTCACGGATTCATAGATCAGAGTGGTCTTAGGTGAGAACTGAGTGAGCATACATTAACTGATATATCTCGCGTTTTATCTTTTTACAAATTGTGAGATTGCTTTTACAATTGTTTCTATACTTTTACTAAATAACTAGCATAATATTATTAATTTTATTTAGGGTGCTCACTCAATCCACACGCACACATATTATTTTATTATTTTAAATCTTAATTTTCCCTTATTTTTTGCAAAGAAAACAATAGGGCTGGTAGGACTGACATAATCAAAACACAAACGGAACGGACTTGATATTCAAATAATCAAACAGACAAATGCCACTTAGCGCGGACGAGCGAGAAGCCAGCTCGCCAGCTAGGACAGATCCATTTGAAATGTTTCGTTTGAATAATTCTGCTTATTTTGTCGGTTACACTATAAAATATGTTCCATACTACGACTGCTAACAAGATGTACGTCATATTTTATTATTTCGTTGGCCTAGTATTATTGTTAACATAAAAGAAATGATAATATTCAGCCGCAAGATATATAGATAGCTAGATAGATAGGTACTGGTTAATTTTCTTCGTAATTTATCTGGAGATTACTGTAGGCACAACACGACCGTAAATCTTCTATGAAATATTGCCTTACAAAATGTACACGCAATGCCACGAATGAAAACGAAGTTTCGCAAAAGCTGCAACCAACCCATAATACTATCCCAGACAACAATGGTAAAACAAAAAGTTTTACAAAATTATTATTACCTACAAGCTATTAAGCTGAAGTTGTGGACTAACTGACTACAGAAGTCTCATTATTTCTGAGTAGACACAACCTACAGTTCTCATTATTAGGTCAGTAGGAACATATTCTTGTGAAAGGACGACAGTAGATACTCGTATGATGTGAATTCGTTGATGTGGTACGGACGATAACTTTCATTTAGCACAACAATGAGGGTTACCAATTTTGTCGTCGAACTATATCTTTAGGATATAGTATACTCGTACCTATACTACATAGATCCAACTCTCTTTGTGCTTAGTATTCACAGTTGATTACTTCACAATTATGACTGAGCAATCGCTTAATGATTCACTGGTCTCGATTTAAATGCTAAAATAAATTACATAGGCATCATATTATTTATTATTCGCTTTTCCATGAGCCTTATTTTTTACACCATAAGGAAGATATTTTATATTACGATATTAAAGTACAATACTTAGTAGTTAACAATATTGTAACAAGTAATGAATTGACTGTGACAACCTGATTAACATTTTAGTTTAAACCGTAGTTATAAGTAGGTACCTACCTTCTTGATGAGTGTGTAATTAAAAACGGATAAACCTATATTTCTTTTGTTTAGATTAATTAGAGACAAAAGTTATCAACGAGAATTTTTCTATATTATTTTTTTCCAAAACAATAGGCTTTAATATCTCAGGAAAAAGAAAGAGCGCTAATAAACACATCAACAAAGTCTAAGACTCAGTGGATAGTGAAAACTGTTTCGTATAAAACTAATCTAAAGACTGTTCTGGCCACTTAGTTACTTTAAAAGGAAACAAGAGCATCATAAAGAAATTCAATTTTTTTTCAAAATTCAATTTTTTTAAGAGTCACGCTAATTTTTAAGCGCAAATTGGCGGCAAAACGTTACTGAAGGTTTTTTTCACGACCCGCTTCTTCTTTGTGACTCTTTTTGGCTAGTAAAATTTTAGTTTATTGGCGAAAAACAATTATAGGGATGAAGTTTAGAGTAATAAGCATAATGTCGCGCCGCCATTTAACTCGTGATGAAATGTTACGTGCAGTGGGTATGCTCGAAGCCGGGCGTTCACAACGTGATGTTGCTGCAGCTGTTAATTCTAATCAATCGGTTATCCGAAAATTGTGGGAACGCTATCGTGTCACTGGTAATACGGCCGAACGGCACCGTTGCAGATATCGGGTAACAACTCTGCCGTCATAACGAAGAGTGCAATAACTAGGTTTTGATTACTTTCGAGATAATCGCGGTTAAAAGTTAAATTTTTGTTTTGTGTGTCTCTTCGTAACCATAAAAGCTGTTGGTTTGAAACTTTTACTATACGACAGATAAAATAATTCTTAATCTTATGTAGTATATAATATTTGTATATAACTTTATATATATACTTTAAACGCAATTTTATATATGTCATTGGGACATATGAATTGTTTTGATACAGTATTCCTAATCATAACTGCAATAACTACACTACTTATTGCAGTTTTTTTTAGTAAACTGACGTATTATTGACATATTGCTCTTTTATGTAGCACAAAATACAGTTTCTTCCAACCATAAGTGCAATAACTGTCCTAGTTATTGAGATTTTCCATAGTAAAATATTTTAATTAGATATAAGGCAGAGATGGTTAATTGTAAGAACATAATAATTTATACCAAAATATATTAAAACAATATATTTGGTATGAAAATATTTATTTATAAAGTACAATTATATGAAATTGTAAAAGTATAAATAAATTTTATCAATGAAATCACTACATAGCGTTTTCTTACTTACATTCTACATTCAACAATTAATAAAATCACAACTTAGAAACTGTAGTTGGTAATTCGCATGTCATATCAATAGAAAAAACGCTTTTAACAATCAACTTCTTTTTTTATCTCTTTTCTTATATAAAAACAGTAAAATCATGTATCCCTAAAAAATCGAGATAATTAGATATAATCCACGTTACGTTTGTATTGGGACATTGTTTGCGAAGATCATTGTGGTGTCAATTCACCACAAATTCAATAAGTTTTTCGAAGAAATGCCAGGATTCTGCTGCCTTAGGGGCAAAACGAAATTATCAGTATTGACACCGCCATCTGAACCATTGCATTTCTGTTTCGTGGCAAACCAAAAGAATCGCGACATTTTCTAGCCAACAACCAAACCTACAATAGTTATTTCCAAGTGATTTTATTTGGGACAGAAATTATTGAAGAACCAGGATTTAATCCAATTTTGAAGGTATTTACATATTTTTGTTTTTACGCACAAATCAGAAGTAACTTTTATATATAATTATTTCTGAAGGAAAATAAGATAAAACATTATATATTGGTAGAGAATGACACCAGGCAAAGTAGCAAAATAGCATAAATACATATTTAAATAAATAAATTTCCTGACATGTTGTTTCATAGGTAAATGGGATTAAAATGATTGGATAATGACTTTGCGTTTTATTCTGTAGATGCACGGAAAATTCACCATCGAATTGGATCATTGCCGTCTCTCGGAGATCCACAACATATTTTTTACAAATACACCTCATGGACAACATGGGAAAACAACTTAATTGACGTCTAGAGATTAATACAACTATGAAAAAAGCGATTCTTCCAGACATGCAATAACGACTTCATGAACATCATGCATTGGTTAGGATATTCAAGACTGCTTTGGAGCGCATGTCAAATGATGACTACAAAGTCTTTTTCAGAGTGGAAAAACGATCAGTTGGAATAAACGAACATATACGAAATATACGAAAATAAAAAAAAATTTGATGTTGTCAATTTAATTATTTCATAATGAAGGATTTAACATTATCAATTTGTATTAAATTTTTCAAATAGTATAATCTGGTCTATCATTGACTGTTTGGCGGAACGAAGTTCGCCAGGCCCGTTAGTAAGTAGTAAGACTAGTAGTACATTTAGTAAGCTAGACATTTTACGTAACAAATTTCCTTATGATAAATGCAATAACTCTTTAAATGGTGCGCTTATAACTAGTAAATGTATTAAAAATTTATAAAACGTACTAGTCATAAGTGCAGTAACTGAGACTTATTGCCGTTATTTTAAGTAATACGACAAAATATCAAAGCTATCCAAGTCATAACTCAAGATATTTCGGTTATGATTTGCTGCTTAAAAACCGTAACTTTAGATATTGCAGTTATGATAACCAACAAAACCAAAACTAATGAAGATACAAAAAAGACGTCTAAGAAGAAAATATAGAGCTCATTTTCCTGATTATGGATATGTTATTAACTCAATTTGCTCAAAAACACGAGTTATTGCACTCTTCGTTAGGACGGCAGAACTGAGCGTCAAGACCGTTTTTTACAAAACATAGCCAGAAGGGAACCTAGGACTACGGCTCGACAACTCGCAGAAGAGCTGCGATCTGCCCACCAAGTGGCTGTCAGCACCCAAACTGCCAGGAGGAGATTGCATGAGATTGGTTTCAAGTCTCGTAGACCGTTACGGGTCCAAGCTCTTCGACGTGGCAATCGAGCACGACGGTTACAATGGGCACGTGATCACTTACGATGGTCTAACGAGCTGTGGGCTTATGTCCTGTTTTCTGATGAATCCAGGTTCGGTTTCCATCCTGATTCAAGAAGGATACGCGTTTGGCGTGCTTCAGGACGTCGTGAACGGCTTCAGTGTCCTCAAGAAGTTCTTCCCTACCAAGGTGGAACAATCATGGTTTGGGGCGGAATTCGAGTTGGCGGGAGAACTGATCTCGTTTTTATACGGGGCACCTTGACTGCCGAAAAGTACCGCCAAGAGGTGGTTGAACCCATTGTTGCTCCGCTCCGACAGCAAATGGGTGAAGATTTTGTGTTTATGCAGGATAATGCACGAGCACATACTGCACGGTCAGTGATGATCGCTTTCCGTACACATGATATCACTGTACTAGACTGGCCTCCACAATCGTGCGACATGAATCCTATAGAGCATGCATGGGATTTGCTTGGCAGAAAGGCGTTTGAAGAGATTCCTCATAATTTATGCACCGAACAAGAACTTTTTGTGCATCTCTCTCAAACTTGGCCCAGGATTCCCCAGGCCAATAGACAGCCTGATTCTAAGCATGCCAAGGCGTTGCAGAGCCTTTGCTAATGCGTTAGGAGGTCCAACAGACTACTAAATGCCACTTCTATAAATTTTTGTTTAATAAAAATGTCAATTTGCCAATTTAGTTTTAGTTTTTATTCACTACATGTGTATTAATTTTCTTTCCATTTTTGATCTTTTCAATTAAACTTTTATTTTGTCACTTTAACTACATGGAAATTTTAATTTATAAACAAGCATTAAGTTACCCTTTAAATCACATAAAAATGTTTAATAGAAAAAGTTACATTTTTAAGTAGTCACCAAAAATGTGCCTGAGTCTTAGACTTTGTTGATGTGTGTAATTTGCGTTTGGGACGTTATTAGAAACATTTTTAAGCAACATATTTTAAAATTATAAAAAATCCCTTTACTCCTAACGTTACAACGTACTAAATACTAACAGAATATTGTCTAATTGCCGTCAAATAACTGGCGTTAATTACACATCATCGGAAGAATAAACTTTATCTAAAATTTCTGAGTATATAAGATTCTGAGAAAATCTGTTGATAGACTGAGAAACAGAAAATGAGCCGTAATTTCAGTTTATAAAGGTACGGATCATAAACACAATAATACTCCTATACCTTTATTTTAAAACAAAATCGCTCTATTATTATATCTACATACTTAATATTACTTACAGCACACATATACCTACTTATTTACATATTAATTGAGGCTGTAGGTCGCTGTTTTCCTTTTAAATAATTTAGTTTTGCACATTTCCTTTTTAAATTCATTCAAATATTCAACATACTCTTTTCATTTAAAATATTCTTATCGGGTTGTAATAACCAACATTTTATTCATTTGTCTACAAAAACCTTTTCATGCACTGCGCTGAGTGCTGAAAAGTACAGGAAATCTTTATAACCTTTCATGAATAGTGTTGTTGTATTCTACCCCTATTATATACTGTTAGTACAGTATTATGCAATAAATTCTTGTAACTTTCAAGGAAAAGCAGAAGTTCAAAGCAAATACCTAAAATGAAAAGGTTAATTTCGAATACTAAAAGAACAATTTTCCATAACACTATTAAACTTTGATGTAAGAGTTGAAAGTGCTTGTTATCCAAAGTTTGGTTAATTTGATTAGTAAGGGATCGGCTAAGTTACGCCTAGCGTTATGATGAGTGACTGTTCTCAAAATAATTTCCTGAATACTTACATCAAAATAAAAAAAACAATCGAGCTACCGTAAATCACAACAATTCGCTTACATAGGACAATGGGTAAATAGATTTTAATAAAATAGAAGCATAGAAGATAATATAGAAGCAGAGATCAGACCTATATTAGATTACAGATGTGTGGAGGTAATTAAAAACAATTCTTTGGCACAAAATATATCACACTTCATACCAGAGATAGCTTAATGTAATCATGATTACAGATTACGATTACATCTATACTCCTTTCGCGATCAATAAGAAATTCCTATTAATTGTATCCCACACAAATGCAAGCTTTCCGTGATAAATTAAAAAAGATTTTGTAGATTGACGGCGAGAAGTTAAAATGACGTAAGTAAATTTTGCTTACAAGCGAAATTGAACTGTGAGCACAAGTAATAAATTTGCTTTTAACAAGTGGCAATTTCATATTTTCAACGACGTAAGTATAGATGAAATTGTAATCTATGATGATGTATTTATTACATTCGTCCATCTCTGCTTTATACACGTCTACATAGGGGGCTTCAGCGGAGTGTTACCGACGTGCAGGTTGTTGAATTGTGGCAGCAAGATCGCAGCGGTAGATATGGTGGTCACCAGCACGAATACCGCGAGAAGCGCGCGGTCAGCCACCACCGCCACCTGGTGAAGAAAGAATTTAATAAATATCTTCAGGCTGTCGCTTCAACAATCAAGTTTATATCTCGTCTATGGTCCAGCCTCGCCTCCCCTGCTGGACGTGCGGTCCGCGTGAAATGCGCTGCATGCAATGCACGCCCGCTTATACTTCCTACTTTCATGATATGTAATGATTAGGGAGCCCTTGCGTTATTTAGTCCATGAATTATTAAAATGTTAGGTGATCCTTCCATTTCAGCAGCTCCCTTAATAATTCAATATCTAAGTTAAGGTAACGGAAACAGTCCGATTGTATGATATATCAAGTGTTATGCTACAGTGGGCCTGACAGATTTGCCTCTATAGTTAAACCTATCAGGCAAACTTGACTTACCTTGTAGACGTATAGTTTTGTAACTTATACGTTCAAGTGGCTGTCTGGTAGTAACAGCCTTATCTATTCACTATAATGCTGACAACTCGTGGTGTTATTTTTATTAATATAATTTTCATCTAGTATACATGAATAATGCATATTAATGACAATGAATCATTACACAGTAAGATTATGATGTCTAAGTCTAATGAAAATCGTGTGGAAAGAATCTATATCGGTCACAGGTGCGTAGACTAAGTATTACTAGGATTTTGATTATTTTTTGTCAGTTTGTCGACTTATCTGTGCATTTATTCCCGTTACTTAAAAAAAGCTTTACCTTTTTAATATATTATACCTTTATAACATGCATATTGGTGGGTAGATAAGTTTGTTAGACCTTATTTTAGCATTTTCAGTGTAGTGGACAAAACGCAAGACTACTTTTTCATCGTGAAAGGTATGAATTGGCAATGAACGTAGAGTCGTAAAAGTCGGTAGGTAGGTATACTTATGCAGGAAAGTAACACATAAGTAGGAATTTTTCAAACTATCGTCTAACAAGGGACGAAGCTGACGTTGAAGTTTATACGGACAAATCGGAATCGCTGTCGTTATCGATTCTAGTTGTCTCGTAGCTACTAAGACGAATAGATATTACAATAACGTATTTGAAACTCAACACTTTAAGATATCAAATAGGTCTCTAACAGTAATTGTGTTTCGGATAGAAAGGTGTGGAGCTAGATACACTTTTTTAAAGCCGACTATCTCAGTTGTCAAGGGTAGCAATGCATCTGTAACCAAATTAAAACGAGACTTACTAATACACACATACACATACTAATTCAATCTTGTTCTAGATCGATCACAGTTGTCATGGGCGATAGCGGTAGAGTGGTGCTGCCCACTCGTTTCCATAAAAAATGCACATTAAGCCGTCCGTCCCGGTTGATATTGTTAGATAGCAAACGTTAGAAGTTAGGAGGCATATGAACTTCCAACAACGGGTCTGCATTGGTGCATCATCATTACCTACTCATGCAGCACGCCCTAGGCCTCACTTGTGACCGTGTTAGTTACAAGTATTTATAGTAAAATGAGTTATATAAACTTCATTATGTTATACAAAGGCGGGCAAGTTAGTAAACAACATAGTATATAACAAGTAGGGAACTCTTGTGGTTTGACTCGGATATAGAGGAATTGATCCAGCTTAAACGGGCCAAATTAGATTTAATTAAACTTCAACTAAATTATCTGTTTTGTTGAGTTGTGCGTACACTAAAAGCTTTAATAAGTTTATGTAAAGACCTCGTAGCCTTGTTGCTTATCCCTGATTACAACAAGAATCCCCAGGTTGGATTTACGATCGAGGCAGATAAAGTATGTGTCAACTGCTAAATGTTCGCCTACCAAAAGGTCGGGATTTTTTTGTCATGTTTCCCATGGGGATTTCTTGTGCTGGAATCAAAGTGTATCAACGTTGCGGGGTTCAACCCTTTAATGAATCACTATTGAACACACAATTCCACATAACTGAGGAGACCTAGAGCATGCTCCTGAGCTCCTCTTGCGGATTGGTGGTAAACGTAAACGATTATGTAATAACTGTCAGTTCTGATGTTTTATGAAAGTTAGTAAATATCCTACCATATTTTATTTATGCATGTTCTTTTAAATATCACATTGAAAGTGTAATTGATAAATAATATGGTAATTCTAAAACTATACGTCTTTGGTATTTTAGCAGAATTTCTCTGGAAACTATAGCAGAGGATAATAATATAAACATAATTCAATATGAAAATGTGTTCGCCTTGCACCTGATTGATTTCAGCGTCCTACTCTCATATTACATATTCAATACCAACCATTTAATTCCATTCAGATCATGGCGAAAAATGTAATACCAAAACGTCACTCTTCATCATTATTCTATTCACACCATCGAACAAAGGATGAAAAATATATAATGTTGTGCGAGGTGACATAAATCTTAGAAAAAACAGTCTGTCTGACGTCGACTTTTTTAACATAAAAATGAATTTATATTAAGCTTTTAAAAATATTGTCTCATTTTTGATACACCGGAGTCAAAACATTATTTTATTATTAACCAAAAAATATTTGTTTCTTAATTTTGAAATAATACAATAAAATGTAGGTTTTTTTTGTTTTACGTCCATCACAGACTTCATTATCATTAGTCAAGAGTGTTTTTCCTGTTGTTTATAAACTTGTTAAGAGTAAAACTTTAAAAAATGATGTGATGATCATTAAGATGAGTGTGAATAAGTTTTTATATGCGTTCAACATTTTGCACTTCATCACCACTTAATATCAGGTAGAATTGCTGATAAGTGTAATTTGATTTGTCGTCTGTGCCCCTAAAATCATTATTTTGCTCATTCCAACACCAACATACCCTTTCCAATACGATGCAATATGCTTTCAAAATCGGAACGGGTTTCTCGATTCTAATCAATGAATCAATGTTGCTCTCAAAACGTACCTTTATCGACAACATAGTGAATACAATTGATACAGAGCTTCCGTATGTTGACATGTCAGTAGAGCTACATGTATATGAATTTTAATGGATCTTATTGGATACAGTAGGTACCTAATTGAACTCGAGGTAGTGTGTACAATAAATAAGGGAACCTTAATTTTGAAAATATAATTTATTATTATTACATTAACACATTTATATGTTACACTAACAATAAAAAAATTGAGTTAACTTACAGCTTTGGTAGTATTAATAAAGAAACTCAACACCAAAATAAAATAAAAAAGTTAAAAACATTTTCAATAATAAATATCTTCGAATTTAGATCATGAGACAAACACGCGTATAATACACAAAGTACGTAAATCTAGATGAGAAGAAGTAATGACGATGAATATAATCTTTAGAATGCGCTCTTTTAACACCTTTCGAAGAGAGAAATACCTGAAAGTAAGACAATTAACTTTAAAAGAAAATACATTTAACCAGATACCTATAGGTATGTATTTAATTTCTATTCTAACCACTTTCCTTGTCACGTCAAGAAACTCACTATTTATTTCACGTCACTTGAATCCATACTTCTCAAACCCACTGTTTGTGCGCCTTGAATATAAAATTTTAGACATCTAGCATCCATCTAAACTATCTACCTAAATCAAAAAGTAAGATGTACTTTTTTGATTTTGATAGCTTAACCTGGTACTCTCTCGTATTTATTTACCATTGTTTTTTATTCTAGCTTCCGCCCACGGCTTCATCCGCGTGGATTTCGTTTAAACTTCACCACATAACTTTTTTTATTTGTTAAACCCATCAAAATATACAAACAAAGAAAATGAAAAAAACATTTTTTGGATTCTTTTGCGTATTTAAAGGACTCTCATTTTGATAGACAACAATCAGTTACAGTTTTATTCTATGTATAGAAGATAAATATATTATCACGTACCTCTACCATGGCCTCCGAATCTCTTTGAAATGTACAGCCCCGTGTCTTTATATCCTTGTTGTATTTCCAAGCTTTTTCCAGAGCAAATTTATTTCCATTACAGCTCATGGTTTCACTGCCGGGCGATAAACTGGTCTGTTCACTTCAAGGTTAGGATGTTTTGGAATTTTAGGTATCAGGGTCATACAGGAATTCAGGAATTATTTTATTACAAAATTGTGTCTAAATAATTAATGGTATTTCCAAAAAACGCACGATTTACGTACACACTAAAACACAATATAGTGTTACGATGTGAGCATTAGTTTCCCGTAAAAAAAAAGTTCCCGTAAAAATATCCCTATGTTTTTTATGAATTATGAATATGCTCCTTATGTAAATGGCATTATACTTAATTAAAAAATTATCGGTTGTTGTCTTTATATAAAATTGTGGCCCTGCTAGAAAGTCTGGACAGCACTGAAGTTAACGTTACCAAGCCAGGGATGGGCTAAGTACACTAAAAATAGTAAGCACAAATCCTCGGAAAAAAAGGATCAATTATACCTCATAGAGCTTTAGATCGCTCAAACGGAGCTACAGTGACACACCGTCAAGTTTTAGCAATCAATATTATGATTTTCAAGGGCCTAGGTTAAATCAAGAAAGAGTCCATCAAATTACATCTAAACACGAAATAGGCTGGCTAGCTTACTGCACCCAATGTAAAAAAAATTTCAAAAGGTTTCGCCAGTCACTTGCGAGCACATGTGAGGACGTAGCAAAGTTCAAAGTCATCGGACACGATGAGGAGAACATCATCCTGCTTTTCTATTTAAAGTTTTCAAAAGAGAATTTCATCGGTCAGTTCGTATAGGATGACATAAGTAGAAGTAGGTACCTATAGTTTTAAATATTATTTCGTTATAGGTAAGTTTAAGAAGATTAATTTTGTAGTACAAAACAATCAAAATGGAAGTCAAACTGATTTCTTTGTTATTTATTTAGTTATAACCATAGATTTAGCAAACATTGTAGTTCTGATAATAAATCTATGATTATAATAAATGGCAAGTACCTACTTAAAGTAATTGATAAATCAAAAACTCGAATTCAGACGTCGTCGCTCAAATTAGGACCACATGACAAGCAATAAATTTTGAATAAAAAAAAAACAATTATGAAAATCTTTTTACCCAGTACAAAGTTATCAGGTAACACAATAAAAAATCCAATTAAATTGAAAACCTCCTCTTTTTTAAGTAGGCAAATGATTAGTCAGAGAAAATATATATAATTGTTAAGATTATCGAATCCAAACTCTACTACAACCAATTAAAAACAATAATAGCAAAGATCACATAGAGTATCTTTGTTTAAATACGACCCGAAATGACGCAATGGTTAACACGCCGATCGCTGTTCCGAGGGTCCTGGGTTCGATTCCCAGCGAGGCGGCAATTTGAATGATGAGTTTAAATTTCCGTTCTCGGTCTGGGTGTATGTCCTTGTCTTGTGTGTTGTCCAAGGCACCCACGACACAGGGAATCCTAGTGTGGGGCTTTGAGTGTGAAGCGTTATTATTATTATTATTATTATTATACACAACAAAAAGGCGTCTGAAAACGCCTTAATAACGGTCGCCTTACTTGGCTACTTCTGTCACCCCAACATATGGGTGACTATGTCCACGATCCAAGCATCCCAGCTAGGTTCCCTTCAATGAAGGTGAGACTGTAGTAAACATAATTGGCGCATTCGGTAGGATATTTCAAAGTAGTAAGACTTATGACCAACAATATGACGAAGAACACCTGTTTACACTTCCAAGTGTTTCATCGAGGTATCCAAAACATTGAACGATCAGTGGAGAGAACACTAAGAAATCAGCGCCGGAAAAGACAAGAAAAAAAAGTTCTTTGATGAAGGTGAGACTGTAGTAAACATAATTGGCGCAGTCGGTAGGATACTTTGAAGTAGTTAGATTCAAGACCAACAATATGACGAAGAACACCTGTTTACACTTCCAAGCGTTTCATCGAGGTATCCAGAACATTGAACGATCAGTGGAGAGAACACTAAGAAATCAGCGCCTGAAAAGACAAGAAAAAAAAAGTTCTTTGATGAAGGTGAGACTGTAGTAAACATAATTGGCGCAGTCGGTAGGATACTTCGAAGTAGTTAGACTCTTGAGTCTAACTTGGTCTTGACCAACAATATGACGAAGACCACCTGTTTACACTTCCAAGCGTTTCATCGAGGTATCCAGAAAATTGAACGATCAGTCGAGAGAACACTTAAGAAAACACTAAGAAATCAGCGCCGAAAAAGATAAGAAAAGACAAAAACATGTTTGTTCATTGAATTCGAATATCTTAGTACACTCAAATAATAACGAGTTTGGTTGAAAATCAGCAAAGTCCAGTAGAAATATTAATGTTAACTTTTGATGAAAGTATTTTTTCCGAATCTAAGTTTGCTGAGTTCGCTCAACTCTTAGCCATTATCAGTGAAATCACCGATGACTTATACATTATAATAAATAAGAATATAACACATGTAAGCCCTTATTCATGCGTCGAGCACTCATCATAGCTTGATAAGCATAGATTTTATTTAGAGAATATGATTATTAGGTTTAAGAAAATATACCTAATAGTAATCTTAAAGTAATAATGAAATTCTAGATGCTGAATTAAAAGATTGTACTTCAGTATAATTAAACTGGTAGTTATTTCATCGATATAAGAATACTAATCGTTTAAAAAAATCCCCGTCGTATCTACTAATGATTTGAATTATACCGATTAACATCAATTGTTCCTAACAAATTCCAATAAACCTTTATTCGCTATTTCAATGTATAGCAACAGATTCAAAGTGCTTCATATATTGTACTTAGAGACTGAATGGCCTACGTTCGGTCGATACCTTTAATTAACTTTAGCCTTAGACCTCAAATGAAAAATTTTAAAATAAAATAGTGCACTGTGGGCTATTCACTAAACATCGACATTCAGAGCGGTCGTCATACGTCGACACATACCTACACAGATCAGCTATATTTTAACCTACATTTTTCCACGTGCAACATAAACAAACAGAAAATGAATTGTCACGCTTGCAATAAGAACATACTTGGAATAGGTACAATATTTACAATGTTCGCGTTGCAATAATAATTTATCACCGCGCTTGCGTAGGTTAATTAGTCCTTCGTCAAAGTCCTCGACTACGAAACATTCTTATCAAAATCAGCCACCCTCGAGATAAATTTATCCCAGTGGTTATTACATACAATAAAATGTGTCCTATTCGCAAACGGTAGTTCAAATCTCAAGGAAGGAAGCACCCGCTCAAAGAATCAAGCAGAAAGGAACGAGAACGAGAGTTAACGCGCTGCCCATCAAACCCGGCATGCCAGCAACTTTTTCGCTAAAAGTTCTCAAATAGTTGCTGCTCTGAGGGTGGAGGTGTTACGTGCCTAACCTAAAAAGAGGACCGCAGGACTGTACTGCACGAATGCCTTTAACTTTTAAGTGGTTCAGGTCGGTAATACAAAAAACATTATTTACTCGCAGAAAATAAATGGGAGTGAATCGACAAGCCCATAGGTGCTCTAAATCTGAATTTCCACTGGACACAAAATTTTGGGACACACTGTACTGACAACGCACGTGAAGAAAAAAAAGAACCACCACAAACGATTGAAAAAAAGTTACCAGGAATAAAGGACGAAAAGAAAATTCCAGACCACATTTTTATTAACTTACCGACGAGCCGAACAGTATACATACATATAATACGGCCAAAAATCGAAAGCGTATCTAATATTGAAACTGGACCCATAATGATTTCAAGCACTACAGAGAAAAATGGAACATCAGCGCGAGAAGAAGCATACTGTTATTTCAAGTTGCAGCTCGGGAGAAACGGAGATGGCTATCTTACAAAGACCCGGCGAGATGTATGGAAGAGACGCAGACATTTCGACCAGCAAGTGGCAGCTCAAGGAGTCAGCCGTCATTATGCTGGTCAGTAAGTGAAATAATTCACTGATTGTAATTACTAATGAGAAATTATGACTATAAATTTAAAAATAAACCATTTTTGTTTTTTCTTTCCAACCTCGGACCGTAGCTAACGTGATTCATGCAACTCTGAGTTACATAAATATTATTTCTGGGCATCTATTAAAAAGGTGTAAATGCAGTAAATGTCAGAAACAATACTTTTACCGAACACTAATGAACAGTGTTACCATTCATTACTCCTAATAAAACATGGAGTCTACATATCGCCAACTCAACAATATGATTATAATAAAAGTTCCTGTAACAATGCGGTCAGGCAGTTGCATTTACTCCGCCGCAGCGTAAAAAGTCGAGTAAGATAAATAACAATTACAGTGCGTGCGGTTTTTTGAATTTAATATACATATACCTATAACGGAAATTTATTAAGAACTTTTATAGGAAATACCACATAGCTATAACAAAAAGTATCTAAGTGAAAAGTTCAACTGGTTCTGCAGATGGTGTGACAGGTAAGTGTTGAACAACAATTAATCGTAAATAAAATACTCTTTGTGTGTAATTATTTCATTATCAAGATTAGAAAATTGTTAAGAGAAAATATTGCTAAACTAGGGCCCAGTTGAAAAAAGCGATAACTTGAAGCATGCCTAATTTGACGAAGATAAAGCCCTTTCTAATCGATATGAATTTGATCACAATCTGAGGTAGCAGATTAATGGATTGTATTAATATCGCGATGATACTAAGGAACATTTATAGACTAGGCCCATGTTTTTAATTTACCGTGAATCATCTATCATGTTTTATTTTAGTATCTGCATTCACAGAAAATATAGAGCCACTTTGAACTAAAACATGTTGTTTCTCAATATTTCAGGGACGTTCCTCAGAGACCCTGCTGTCCCCTACCACATTCGCCCTACGACAAAGACAGCGGTGAACCTTGCTTTCCCTGCCCAAGGTTGGACTAAGCATAATAGTAACAAGGACTAAAACTAGACATCGAAAGATTTCATCGCATCACGCATCAATGATCATCGCGCAAGCAGCATCGGGCGGATCGAACACGGCTTAGGGCCCGGGTTAGGGCGATCGGCACGGTGCGGTGCTCGTTTTCATCGCGGTCTGTATGGGGATCGTTCTATGCATCTTGGGGCTTCATTTTTACAAGAAGTGTCATATTGGGCTTATACGACAAAAAGTTACGCGCCGAGACGTCTAGAAGGCGATGCAGTTATTCTCGGAGACACTCTCCCCGAGACTCCCCTATTCCATGGACGTAGCCCTTGTCCTCGAGTGTTAACCTAAGGCCCGATCACCGAAGAGCCCCACATCACATGGCGACCCTGCGAAAAAATCTGGAGTGCGTTAAACCATGCCGAAGAAACTAGTCTGAGTCAAACATAATAAATACCAAGAATCATGGATGTCATACCTTACACCGGACCGACAGTGATTTGAATGGGTGTTCAACTGAGAAGCACTACAGAGGAAAATGGAAAACAAGCGCACAGTAATTACAAGTTGCAGCTCGGGAGAAGTCGAGAAGGAAGCTGGCATTACCAAGACGCGGCAATAAGGATGGAGGAGACGAGGACAATTCGAAGTTAGAATGCCAGACTAAGCAAACTGCAAGTGGCAGCGCCAGGAGTCAGCCTTCATCATGCTGTAAGTGACTAAAATTCAAAATGTAGCGAGTTTTCTTTGTGTGCATATTTTATTTGTTGTAAGACTTGTAATTAATTTTTAAAATTGGGGAATTTATAAATGTTTAGTAAACTTATGATTAAAGTATGTAAAATAGAGCATAGCATGAGCACTCTGCGATTATTCATTAAATGCGCGTAATTTTATTATCCTTTTATTTTGTTGCGAACGCGCTAAAAATTACTACTAAAATGGCGTCAGAAACAATTCTTTAAAGACAGCGGTTAGCTTGCTGCCAAAGATAAATGACGACGAACAAGTCACCCAAGACTTAATAAACGCAATTAGGGTGTAGACGCGATAGGGTTTTACGGGTCCATGCTAGGAAGTGACGATAAGGAACGGTTAATAAAATTTGTTCTCACCACGCGACTAAATCAGGGGGCTAAGATGCGGCTGTCCTCAAAATACGATTCGGTGGATAGTCTCCTGACAGACATGCAAGTCTGATGTCGCGCTACAGGCAAAACTCGCACGGGCGAGACAAAATGAAAAGTCTATTTCCGAGTTCGGTGCGGAGATCGAGAAAATGATGGTCGACCTAACGATTAGCCAGGCAGGGGACAGTAATGAGGCCTATTATATAAGGTCTTAAGTCCCCTAAATGAAAGGTTAGCTGTACGAAAATTTGCGGATGGTTTACGGAACCAACGGTTAGGCACAATAATTACAGCGCAAAATTTAACATCGTTGAAAGACGCTATAAGGGTGGCAGAGGACGAGAATTGTACGCCCTCTGGTCCATCGTGCATGACATTTCATAATAATTTTTTTAACAGGAATAGACGAGATTCGCGTAGGCAAGCTCATAATAATAATTATAACAATTATAATAGTCGGGCGCAGCATCGAGCAGCTGTTGCTCGGTCGCAAAAGGATGCAAGAGCATCGCATTCCGCGCGCGGACGTGGACGTGACCCTAGAAATAATGCATATCGACAGCTCAATCAGCAAAACCGTAAGCAAATAGCGTGGATTGAGCAAACATCGCAAGGTCGTAACTCCGATACAAGGTCAGGTGAAAATGAAAGTCAGTTTTTTCGAGTTCAAACATATTATGGCATGTAATAGTATTAAATGGGTTAATTTTGAAGTCGATAATATAGAGTTGGAATTTTTATTGGATACAGGTGCTTCGTTATGTTCCATTAAGAGAAGTTTTTTTAATTCGAATGCCTTATGTTATAAAGTAATTAAGGATGAACTAGTAATAAACGGAGTTGGGGGAAAAGTAAAAGCAGTAGGATATGTTTATTTAACATTAAAGTCTGAACAATGTTCATTTACGCATAAATTTTATATTTTTGAAGAATTACCGTGTAAATTGACAGGCATTTTAGGCCAAGATTTTTACAGAAATATAGCGGAGTCATAGATTTCTCAGGCAATATGTTGTCTGTAAGGGAGCCAAGGCAAGGAGAGTCGATTTCGATTCCTCTCAGATTTTACAATTATTTACTAACCATTTCCCCGCGTTGCGAAGCAATAAAGTATTTTCCGGTGAACAGGAAGCATGACTGTGTGATCGTAAGAAAAGAGTTACGAAAGGGTGTGTTTTTAGGTAATGGAATTGCTAGACCCAGGAATGGGATGATACCGATTAGGATTTTAAAGACTACTCCTGAGGAGGTAGAGGAGGTAGAATGTAGTTTGTCGGATTTAGAAATAAACCCGTTATGTAACTATAATTATTGTTCTTTTGTGCATCCAGGAAAAAGCGTAGAACGCGTTAAGGAAATATTTTCTCTTCTTCAGCTGGACTATTTGAAGGGTGAAGAAAGATTAAGTATTGAGCAAATTTGCGCTAAATTTCCTGACATTTTCCATTTACCAGGAGACAAATTAACTGTCACAAATATGTATGAACAGTCGATAAGATTAAAGGAAAATATTACTCCAGTCTATATGAAACCGATTACTACTACGGCATCGTCATCCTTTGAGAAAGTTTATTTAGACGTTGTAGGTCCACTCGATAGGGACGACAATGGAAACGTGTACATATTAACGCTGCAATATGAACTAACGAAGTTCGTGGAAGCTTATCCTTAAAAAAATAAAACTGCGAATGAGGTAGCGAAAGCCTTAGCAGAAAATTTTATTCTGAGGTTCGGAATACCTCAAAGTATAGCAACAGATAGGGGATCTGAATTTATTTATAAAGTTATGGTCCAACTATGCAATATCTTGGGCATCGATAAAACTATCTCCACAGCTTATCATCATGAAAGTATAGGATCGTTAGAAAACGTTCATAAAACTTTAGGTGCATATTTGCGGACACAGACGAACAACAACTCATCGTCTTGGAGTTCTTGGATTCCGTATTGGTGTTTTTCTTACAATACAACAGTCCATACTGAAACCAAGTAAACACCTTATGAGTTAGTTTTCGGGAAATCGTGCAGGTTACCAAGTAATCTTCAAAATGGAACTATAGAACCTTTGTACAACTTTGATGATTATCCTTTGGAATTTAAATATCGGTTACAGAGCTCAGGCGGATGCCAGGAAAAAGTTAATAGACAGTAAAATAGCAAGGAAAGGAGTATAATTATGATAAAAACATATATGCTGTAACATATAAGGAAGGTGATTTAATATTAGTCAAAAACGAAACAGAAAGTAAATTAGATTGTATTTATGATTGTATTATGGTCCTTTTGTAGTAATAAAAGATGAGTCACCAAATGTAAAAATTATAAGTAAAAATAAGATAAATGTAGTTCATAAAAATAGAACTAAATTGTATTGTAAACGTTGAAACGTTTTAATAATAAATTAAATAATATTAAGTAATTATGTATTAATTAGTTATATTGTGTGCTAAGATTATGTAAATTGAAATAACATGGTTTTGATGTTTTAATTGTAAAACAAAATTATATAGTAGGTATAATCATTTTCTTTTTTTCTTTTAGAGGGGTGATGAGATGTGACGATAGGTTGTTGTATGGAATCTCACGCACCTCGATTAATAAGATAATATAGATAAGGTTTGTCCACATAAGTTATGTTACAAGTCACGTTTAAGTTTAGTATATAAGCGTCGTTTCCATGACATTAAATAAATCATATCATATCTCATTGTACTATAATATATACTAGTGCTGTGTCTTATTCACCGGGTATTCCCTGAATCCCTGGGCAACCCCCTGCTACCCTCCCCGTGCATCACCCCTTGGCTTAGCTGCCCGGCGACCAACACCACAGTACAAACGTAATTTTTATAATTGACATTAAGCAATTATAGTATTTTGATGTAAAAAAATACATGTTCTAATTTTTTTTTCTCTTAAGGAAGGGTGATGTGATGTGACGATAGCTTATTCTATCTAATGTCACGCACCTAGATAATATAGTTAGATAAGATTTATTCACTTATATAACTAGTCACGTTTAGGTTTAGTATATAAGCACTGTAATAATCACATTAAATATGTTAATTATACTCGATACACCCTATCAACTAGTGCTGTGTCTGATTCCCTCGGAGATTCCCTGAATCCCTGGGCAACCCCCTGCTACCCTCCCCGTGCATCACCCCTTGGCTTAGCTGCCCGGCGACCAACACCACAGTACAAACGTAATTTTTATAATTGACATTAAGCAATTATAGTATTTTGATGTAAAAAATACATGTTCTAATTTTTTTTTCTCTTAAGGAAGGGTGATGTGATGTGACGATAGCTTATTCTATCTAATGTCACGCACCTAGATAATATAGTTAGATAAGATTTATTCACTTATATAACTAGTCACGTTTAGGTTTAGTATATAAGCACTGTAATAATCACATTAAATATGTTAATTATACTCGATACACCCTATCAACTAGTGCTGTGTCTGATTCCCTCGGGGATTCCCTGAATCCCTGGGCCACCCCCTGAAACCCAGTTGCCATCTACGTGCAACACCACATAAAAAATAATTGGTCAAATTACAAATTGCCAGATCAACGGTTTATAATTCATCTGACGTCGAAAAACCACACAGACCATATTGTTCCTTCTTATACATTATCCCCACCTTTTATGACGGTCAGCACTGGGACTATAATAATATTATAATGTTTAGCGTTTATGATATGTATTAGCTTGTGTATTTGAATTTTGAATTTATTATAATATTTGGTTTATTTCTTTTAAGTTTTTTTGTAACTGTTAGTAATTTAAAAGAAAAATGATTTTATAAAAATAATAAATTTTTATTTCTTCAGGGTGATGTAGCGTTTCACCTACTGTACATAATATTACCATCACGCCTCCATAATCTTAGTATAGATAAATAGATAAGTAGCATAGTTATGATACGATATGAAATAGTATATAAGTTAGTAGTAGTTCACCTAGGACTCTGAAAAATACTCTCTACTGTAACAACTTAAGTAAACAGTAAAGACATTATTATAATGTAAGTGTTTCCTTGACGACCATCCCTATTTAACACCAGCAATTTTTTTAATGAAAACTTCAAACCATAACTTTACACCACCTTAATAATAAGACAACCTGAGTCCGCCCTCGTCATAACGCTGTCGTTTGCCCTATCCAATTGGCACCTCAGAGGCTCGAGGTACCTTGCTACACCATACATACTATTCACACCATAGCAAACACATAATATAGAAAAAAGAAGTATCTAGTCAAACAGGTTCAGGACATGCGATACAATAATACACCCGAAAAAACGATAAGTTCAATAACTGAAGGAAGTAGTCCTGTTATTATTGTAGGTACCTACCAAAAAAGAAGAACGAAGAATGGTGTGTTCTCAGACCAATAAACCATAGACTGCGCGCCGTGAACGGGGGCGTGAAGCCGGCAAAAAGTGCGCCTCACCTTGTAATACACACGGCGGCACTCACACCAAAACGACTTTTGTGTTCTACATACATAATAAAAAATAAATGAAGCTTTGTGTTCCAAAAAATAAAGTTCAAATTTGTTCTAATTCAAACTGTCAACATAGGGCATTCTATTGGTTCCGATGTATGTTTTAGGCGCACTTTTGCCGGCTTCACGCTTTTGTTCGCGGCGCGCCGTCTATACATAGTTTATTGGTCTGAGGGTGTGTTAATGTACTTAATTAGTTTTTTCAGTGTATTTTTCATATTGTTGTCACTGTTGTCAGTGCTAATTTTCTTTCTCTGTACTTTGTCTGTGTTTTGTGGCAATAAACCATTTTTATTATTATTATGAAGTAATGAAAGTCACATTATTTAATGATAGGTATAAATGGAGTTTTTGGATTATCTAAAAATGAAAATAATGTCCAAACTATCATAACGGAATTAAGGAAAAAATATTTAAAACCCCACCTAGTATAACATAACTGATTTTTTACAAAAAAAAATTAACCCATTTCAACATCGACAAGTAAAGAGAATTCAAAAACTACTCGGCAGATGTCGATTTTATGTGGGATCAGACGACAAGCACCACCTTTCGAATAAAAAAAAAAGAATTATGAAAATAGTTTCAACTATTATAGGAGGTACCAAGTTGAGCTAATAACAATAAATTAAAGAATTGAGAACCTCCCACCTTCGTTGAAGGTTAAAAAAATAATGAAATTCTTCCAAGAAAATCACTTCATAACCGACAACTTATTAATTGCAATAATAATAAAGAAAATTACGATTTAAATCACCACTCTCAAAAGCCTTTTATGAAATTATGTCAATATCTTTAATCATAAAGTGTTTTCTTTTTAATTAAGACCATGCGATATTCATAAACTATATTTCAACCAAATAAAAATCAATTCAAAACCACAACTAGTCTAAAAAAATAATTGCATATTTTTTCGTAATAACGTACCTCTTTTTTTCATAATAGAAACTATGTTTATTACAAGATCGCAAACACCATTTAAGTAAATTAAGCATTTATCTAGCAAGTATTAGCACCTAGTCAGACAATTTCACACCCGACACAAACTTTACAATCATCGAATAATAAAGATCAAATTGAGGTCAATATGTCACACGTGACAAAGGAAGAGGCATTTGAAATTTTATTGGCGAAGGCAAAGCTTAAAGTTTAATAAAATTAAATGATAGAACAAACAGGATTACACGACCTCTCGTCGACCAAGGATCACAAATTTCACTTATTTCGGAACAGGCGACTCTACACACTTAGGGCTGAAATGCGAACAATGGAAAAAAACCATTCGGAGTAGGAGAATGGGAAAAGAACTGCAATCATCATGGAGCATCAATATTAATTTGCGCGTCGAATCTTACATCCTTCTTGAAGCGTAGATATATATATTTTGTTTTTTATTATAATATAATGTAATCAAGTTTGTAAACGCAAGTTTTAGGAAACGGAGTAGATCCGTGAAGCAAAGGACCCACAAGAATGTGTTTGTTTTTAGGGTTCCGTACCCAAAGGGTAAAACGGGACCCTATTACTGAGACTTCGCTGTCCGTCCGTCCGTCCGTCCGTCTGTCACCAGGCTGTATCTCATGAACCGTAATAGTTACACAGTTGAAATTTTCACAGATGATGTATTTCTGTTGCCGCTACAACAACAAATACTAAAACACTGAATAAAATAAATATTTAAGTCGAAATATGGCTTCGACGCTATAGCGATAATTCCGCTCCAAGGGATGGCGTTGCTTGTGGCTAATATGTATTCCGATGCATTTAGTTACCTGCCGGTCCAAGAGATGGCGTTGCTTGTGGCTAATATGTAGTTCATGCTTTTAGTTACCTGTCGGTCCAAGAGATGGCGTAACTTGTGGCTAATATGTGGCTACTGATGTAAATGTAAATATTTAAGTGAGGCTTATATAATGGTACGGAACCCTTCGTGCGCGAGTCCAACTCGCACTTGGCCGGTTTTTATTTTTTTTTAATCATTCTCAGTTTTCTCCATCAAAGACATGACGTTACGAAGTAAGACTTCATTCAAAAAACAATGACAATAACAATCTGTATCCAATACAAATCTGGGAAAGAATAAAGCAGAAGGAACGAGGACGAAAGTTATACGATGCCCGTCAAACCCGACATGAAACAACTTTTCGCCAAAAGTTCTCAATTAATAGTAGCAGCTCTGGGGGTGAAGGTGTCATGTGCACCTGAAGTACCGCTGAAGAACTTTTGTACTTTTAACTATAAATAAAATTAATATTTAAACTCTTTTGGTTTTTTGATTCTTTAGGCTGTCGTTAACGTAATTCAATAATGCAAGTAACAATATAAGCAACGGACCCCAACGAACAACAACAGCCGGCTTCCGCTGAATAAAAATCAAAACGCCTAATTTCGTTAGGGCTAACGTTTTTATAATTTTCCTCTCTGATAACATCAAATGATTCCACGTAAAAAAAATCTCACTTTACAAGATAATAGAATAAGTGTCCTTAGCAAAAAGAGCATTTTGAGATAAGACGAGCAATGAATATTATCACTCATGTCACGTATTAAGGAGATATTAAAGATTAAGTGCGTATCATTAAGTTTGCATGTATTAACTCGTACTGTTTTAGTATTAAAGCAAAGCTGTTTCTTTGATCTCAGTGTTGTATTTCATTAATTCATACTTGAATCCCTGGACGAATCCTGCTACCTCTAATACCACACTAGTAGATTTGTCCTCACGACGACCTAGGCGATACTCATGGCGACCTAGTCCTAGATATTATGCGACCTACATCACAATAGAAACAGCGAGAACGGTTACACTACAAGGGATACCTCAACTTCATCGCCCTGATAACCGTCTATACAATAAGGAAAAATTGTGCAAGGTAACAAATCAAGTAAATTTTCACTTGTTGTAACAAGGACAAATTAATAAATAAATAATGTGTCGCAAATAGCACTGACAATAAACAAAATCACTAACATCAAAGAAAAGCCCGAGACTAACATTTAACTGACATATCAATGTTTGCCCCAACGGGGAATCGAAACCAGGAACGTTTAGGATCACTTGAGGTGTGATGATTAATTAATATTAGAAAGATCCAAAGAAAGGTACAAGGCAAGATTATTGGAGATAAAATTAAAAACATTTAAGTTTCTATTATTTATCTCTGCTGCTCCCTAATATCACACGTGACCCTCTCGTCCCTTTGTCTGGCGACCTATTCTTTAGTCGCCGAGCATACCTCCATAACCAATGGCGGGAAGTTCCAATTCCGTAATTGCCACTCCCCGCCAAAACCAAACTTATTCCCTGAGCTCACATACACGACATGGCATAGTCGTAACATGGAACCAGTCGTGAAGACTAAAATTGAATAAAAAAGTCATGAATAAGAAAAAAAAAATATCAAAATCGGTCGACACACTGCAAAGTTGACGCTTATGAGGTAACATAATTATATAAAAAAAATACAGTCGAATGAGGACCTCGACCTATTTTGGAGTCGGTTAAAAGTAACACATACAAGAATGAAATAGCGAAACAACAACATACAATTATTGTCATCATTCGGTATAAAAAAAAGGAAATCCATAAAATACATAATCCTGATAGATAGTTACATTCAACATTTCACTTTAATAAGAAGTTGATCCCATTTGTACTTTAGACGTAAGAAGGAAATTAATCTTTCTTGCGAATTAAATTCGTAATGTAAATGTCCAATGCCGATAGAAGATAATAATATCTAAATTACCAATTAATTGACTGCCTGGGAAGTTTAACTACTTGTATCTAAGTATGTAACGAATTATGCAACTAGTAACTTTTTTAAACGTTTAAATTAAACTATATAATTTAATACCATTAATTGTTTAGACACATCATTGGAATAAAATGAAACGAGGGATTATAGATATAGAGGAAAATTTGAAAGAAGTGAAAAGGTTTACTCACAGACCCGGTGTTACTCCCATGTTCTTCAGAATCAATGCAGTTAATATTCTGCCCAGTGTTCGCTCATCGTCGGCTCAGTAGATTTATTAGTCCTTAACCATTGTAAAGCTGAGAGGAAAAAACTGACTGGACTCTACTATCTCGATATGTAAAGTAACTCAGAGAAACTTCGTCAAAAAACATCCTGATTAAAGATAGTTAGTTACGGGTTATACTTTGAAGTTACGTTATATGTTTGAAGAATATTAATGTATGGTATGTATGGATTGCGCCTATTTATACCAATACAATTGATTATCATGGTACCTACCTAACGTTCTGCTGACGAAGGTGCAAACGCATGTTTTCGATTAAGTATTTTGTTTCGTTAAAGAGCACGTACATCTGTTCACTGTTTCAGCAATTTTTTATTATAATACTTAATATTTTAAATAACCTATTTTCCATAATATTATTAGATCGACAACATTGTTTTTATAATTTTGCTTAGAGCAAATGATATATGATGATACACATACGGTAGAAAAGGAACCATTTGTAGCCATTTTTAACCCCTTTTAACTTAAATCATAATATAATAATAAATACGAGTATTTTGTAAAAGACATTTTATTTTATTTTATTTTTTTTATTTTAGTTAACATAATATACATAATTATACATAGGGTTAAAAAATAGTAATGATATTTTACTGTTGTATATACTTATAATTACAAGGAGGCAAGAACAAGAAGGCAAATTTTTTTAACATCTTCATTTGATATAGGTAGATACTTTTTTATTTATATTCATAATTATTAATTAATGGTATCTTTAAACATATATTTCGTTAACGTATTCGAGAACTGCCAACAGCAGTGCCACGTTTCTCGTAACTCGCTATCTCATAATGGATGCATATTTGCTCACATTTATAAGCCAGCATATGTTATATCTACTTACCAAAGAGAAGATGGAACATTTCTTAGAAAGTTCTTTTTCCTCAAAGTGCGCGTGGGAAACGCTTATTTTATTTTGTTGAAGTTTTGAATTTCACTATCCTGGTAATCTGGTACCTTTGACACAATAATATGAGGATGTAAGCTAATATCCATGGGCGACTGTGACTGTATTGTATTAAAACACGACGATAGGGCACTACTCAAAAGGAAAAAAGGTACGAAAGGGTTACCTGTTTCCATTCCAAGTTAGCGCGTTCCAGACGCTCGTTGGCAGCAACGCGCTGCTCGTGCCGCGCTGCTGCCTCGCGGATGGTGCAGCCGCAGCACGAGCAGCGAGGACACACCGAGGCGCAGCAAGCCTCCGGCATACCCGCGCCCGAGCCCGGTGTGCTTCGACCTGATTAAATAAAATTAAAATTAATTGAATTGAATTGAATGATCCTAAAACAATCGCTCTTACCCTGGCGGGTTGCGTTGATCCTAAGTGAGATCAAAGTTAAGCATCTGCGGGTTTTGCCATTTGGATGGGTGACCGCTAGAGGCAAAAAATTCTTGAGCGCTCCCGTGCTTCGAAGAGCGCGTAAATCTGTCGGTCCCGGTTATTATCATAAAAGGCAGTCGTTAAGCCATATCATAGGCTTTCGGGATGCATGAAAACTTCCGATATTTGGCTTTACCACTTACCCTCACTTCTCTCGAAATCTCTCAAAATAGGTAGGTACTGTTATAATCAGTGAAGTAAGTACGACATTTTTCTCAATTGTGGCAAATTAATTCTGACTTTGACCGATGTGCAGAACACTAATTAATCAAAAATTGCTGAGAACCGCGCTTTAACATAATAAATGTAGACTATTCCAATGAATATATTTTTTATCAAAAATCCAACAAAAGTGTTGGTAATTTTTGTCCAACTTCATGACAGGGTAAAAAGCGAACACTTAACAAGTACCGAAGCTTGCTAAACATCCTTCATCATTCAACCTTCTTTGGGTTGAATGAATTCCCATCATTATTCATATTTTATATGAACAACGGAGGCTGGAAAGTTGAATAACTTTCTTGGGTTTGGCTGTTCTATCGTGCCAGTCATGATTAACTCGCTCCTTTCTATTATCAAAATAATGTTCTTTACCCCTCAAAATTAATTAAGTAGTACAAGTAGTTATTTTTATGTACCTATACAATTATTATTTCAAATAGATTAATGTAATTTTTCAGAATTACCCTAGTAGGATTCCCTGTGTCATGGGTGGCATGGACACTAATAAAACGTAATCCGTGAACAACATTTATTTGTAACAAATATTTCACCCCGGCCGGGATTCGAACCCGGGAGCACTTGCTTCGCAGGCAGGGCCACTATGGATATGGGGTCGTTTAGTTTCGCTTCATAAGTAACTGAAAAATTCTCCAGTAATCTACTCAGCGTCAGTACTTTCTGACTGTCTTCTTTCTTGACCGAGAATGCATAAGTCATGCCTTTGCCATCGCCTGATCCATACCAACATATCACTTACCATCAGATGGCTCGTCCTATAGGACCATTATCTATTTTCTATAGAAAGCAAAGGTTATTATGACTTTAAATATCCAACTTACTGAGGTGGTTGTGGTTGTGCCGCGCGAACCTCGGCGAGGCGGGGGCAGCGGGCACTCCGTCGCAACGCACCTCGGCCTTCAGCCGCGACCCGGTGCGAGGGTTCACCTGCATGTTGCCACTCATCGCTGCTACGCCGCTGTCGCCCTGGTACCATGAAGGTATCGGAAACTTCAGATTTATATATAAATAACGCTATACAATTAACGCTACACACCCATAGCCCCATAGTTCTAGGATTCCGAGTGTCATGGGTGCCACAGACAACACAAGGATATACACCCACACCGAGAACGGAAATTTAAACTCAGAGAACAACACTGGGAATCGAACCCAGGAACCTTTGAACGGCGATCCGGTATTTTATCGGTTGCGCCATTCGGGTCGTCAATAAAGACTCTAAATACAGACTCTATATATAGACAAAAGCCTCAAATATAAATCAGATAAGATAGAGACCTCATAGCTCAACAGCTTGCGTCGATTCCAGGTAATCGGCAAAGTAAGAAGGGCGCGGTAGGTAGTTGGACGAGTGACCGCGAGTGAGTGCCAAATATCGATACTTAGTAGTCGTTAAACTGTTGGATTCCAACGACATGAATTCATGTCACGAATGCCATAGTACGTTCACTTCGCTGGAATCCAATGGGTTGCAATGATGGAGGTCTTTGGACGACATCAAAAGTTCTCCCCATACTTGGGAGTAGGCACTAACTCCTCCACTAATTCGCATTAGAGTAGCCCGTACTCAGTAGTGGGCCATTCAAAGGTTGGAGCCATATAAAGATACCATACGTATATAATTATACCTAACTCCTCTATTACATAATAAGATTAAAACCAATTGTATTACTACAACATAACCGACCCAGAACGAGACTGACATCAGGTACAGAGTAAATAGTTTGGAAAAAAAAGTTGGAAACGTGAAACATAGGTTACTAATGTAGTGTACCTACATTCAAACAGGGAACAGTGACATGACGGCAACTTGCAAAATTGCATGTGAATATTGTTGCTGCGTCATTTTCATAGAATTTTGCAATCGCCAACATCGTGTCTCTCAATATCTCTTGAGTTCTGTGTGTAAATAGATAGGTACGTATAGCTAACACGAAAGGGATGATTTCATAATGTCTAGGACATTTTATAGGGAGTTACTGTATTACTAAGAATTTTGTTAGGAAGCATTAATTCCATAGTGTGATTCATCGTAGGATTTACCTACTTTACATTCGTGATATCGAATATGTCATACCTACTTTTCATTCCTCGAAATTGCTAATGATGCTCATGAAGTGCAAAAAATATTATCCAAAAAATTACATAGCATTTCTGCTTTAACTCAACACCGAATTGCCAAGCAATGTGGGAACGACAGTAAAAGCTTTGCAATTGCCAAAATCTCGTACTAACATTAGTGGGAGTGTCCATTTTGTGACATGTGCAATATATTTACAGTATTTTCACGCTTCGTATGTCTTGAATTATCGTCATCTCTAACGGTAAACCACTTAGGGTACAATGCGCACTATCTTCACGAAATAATGGATACAAACGACATACTTATATCATTACGACAAGTGATTTTTGATTTCGTCTTGTCACAGCAGTATTACCTAGGTACACATTGTATTGTTTCTTGAAGACGATATATTATGTTATGATGTCTCTCGTTTACTTTAGCTTACAATAAATAGTATAGATCTTAATGATATATATTAACTGAGAACAAATTAATAACCTTGCGTATCACTTTATATAATTTATTTCATCATTAGCGTCACAAGACTGTAAGCTTGGTGATATCACATTCCACTTTATCTTGACAGACCTTATCCATTTATCTACTATAATATTAGAGTATAAATTAATGCGAAAATATAACTCTGTCTGTCTGTCGAGAACCTTTTTAAGTTTAATCTGCAAAATCAATTTAGATGTATTTGATAAGAAAATAATTTGAAACCCTGAAAGGATTCAAATTATTTTCTTATCATGGATTTTATCTCGATTTATGCCTCGAAAATTTTAATGAAATTTTGTCGTCTTCAAACCCACACGGGCGAAGACGTGTAAAAAGAGTACCTATACTAATACGTATACCTATAATTGAATGAGAATAGCGTTATAACAATGTAACGAAACTCGACAAATTAAATTAAAATTTTAAAGGGACAATGAATATAATCAAGGTTTCATTTGAATAAAAAAAAATACTTGGCAAGTCCAATACTTTCAAAACTCTGTAAACCAATCAATACCGAAAGTTTGCAGATAACTTGAAAGATTTTCTTGTCCCCAGTTTGCTAACAAGTTTCCATATTTTTACAAATTTTATCTTTTGATACGTCTGACTAGATATTGGTTTCATTAATTTTATCGGCCTAAATCTTACAAAGATTACTAACCATTAGAATACGTTTTCTGCCATCGATAAGGGCAAAGGATAAATTGAAAGAAATTATGAAAAACTTTTTTCTTTGTTATTTCTTGGCTGATAGGTAATGCTACCTTTAGCGATGCTGATATCCATGGGCTTTTTACTATCAGAGGATTTGTCATCTCGTTTGTCGTATTTACACAATAAGGTGTTTTATACACGCTTATACAAGCGTAGTAATATCCTAATACTATAATCAAAATTTCGCGTAAACAGTTAATATAACACGCAAGTCACGTCACCAAGTTATAGAGTAAAATGTCACGTATGAAATACATCATAGGCGCGGCCGTGGTCACCAATCCACCTCCATGTAGCCTTTGCGAAAAGGAAATTGAAAAAGCGTTTTGTTAAGCATAGACGATTACAAGGGAAAGACGAAATTTACGTCTTTCGTGAAGAGGTGAAAAGGGTTTCCGTCAAAGGAACACTTGTAAGTAGTTCAGTTTTTTTTAACACCTGAAAAGTATAGTGACGGTGGGTGATAATAATCGTCCTACGTTTCAAACGGTTCAGCATTGTTCACGAGTAGGTATATTCGAAATTAAAAAATACTAGTAAATTCGCCCTCGCTTCGCTTCGGGAAACCAGTCCCTTCAAAAATGTCTATAAATTTTAACAAATTATGTTATTCCGATGTCTAAGCTATATTGCTGCAAAGTTTCATGAAAATCCGTTCAGTAGTTTTTGCGTGAAAGAGCAACAAACACACACACACACACACACACACACACACACACACACACACACACACATACATCCTTACAAACTTTCGCATTTATAATATTAGTAGGAAGTAGGATAGTAGGATAGGATGTTCCATTTCAATGAGATAAAAATGTTATCTATATTATTTAGGACTAATATCTACGTCGTTACACTTCTTCCATTCCTTATAACAATTAGGCCTACTCGATCTTGATGAATGCATTTAAACTGACTTTTTGAACTCTAATCATAGCCAAATACATTATAACGTTTTATTTCAGTACCATTTCTTCTAAATGTCTTTATGTGACTGGGGTCTGCACATTTTTCCCAGGCCTTATTCGATAATAACTCACGTTGAAAACAAATAGTTATTTCTTAGAAAATGCCACGCAAAAATCTTTAAATTCATATGATGCGATAAAAATATTCACTGTTTCCTGAGTACAATTTTATAAAAATAAGTGACCACTTCGCATCTAGATTTGGTTTCAAGCATCACTTTCGTCTTCAGTTACGGATACGTGTGTCACGAGGTCCTCGCATGTTTGTGTGTAGCCAGGAACTGCACACGCACACATATAGAACGCTTGACGGAAATGAGTAAACTTTAAACAAATAGGCTTTGTTGGACACATTTTTTATTTATGTTTGCTACTAAACTTTAGAACGCCTAAGATAAATGAGCAGCTATGATTTCCATGCTTAGGCTACTTATGGGCAAGCGAAGCAATGAGGGTAACCGCGTGTGAATTTTCCGCTAGAGGCGCTAGTGAAAAGTGAGGTCTGTCTGTCACTTTTCGCTTGTCTGAATTTCATTTGTCACTGTTTATGTATGGGCGGGCTTTGACAGCAAGACCTCCAACGGCGACCCTCATTGCAAGAAACTAAAACGATCTATCATTCAATATTATATATAAAACTCTTTCGTTACTGACTGACAGACAATACACAGCTGAAATTAAACGAACACCAGAAGCTAAATTTGGCATGCATGTTCCTTGGGGAGTGCAGGGGAGCACTGAGAGCGGATTTTTGGAAAATCTTACCCTAAAAGGAAAAAAGGGGATAATCAACATAAAAAAATCTACGCGGGCGAAGCTGTGGGTTGAAACCTGGTTATAGTATAGGTAAGAAGGTATAAGAAGTTGGACAAGACAGATAAAGCCTTTACAATTAAAATGGATTCTGTAGATCTGTTACTGTAGTTGAGTAATAAAGTTTAGGCGGAATTTCGTGGGCACCCGATTCCAGCCCTAAATAGAACTAGTTAAATGAAGCAATTACTTAAGACCATTAACTATTAACTGAGAGACCACTTCAAGGATTAAAGGCTAACAAACTAGTCCTTAAATATGTAATTAGGTATATGTATACCACAACGTTACCCATTATGTACTAAATATACTTACAAAAAAACGCAGGTACCTACAGAAAACTAAACTTAACAAAAAATACTGACTTCTATATCGAAAACTAGAGATAACTCAAAAAATAACAGTAAGATGTCGCTCAAATTCTTATGTGACCGGAGGACAAGCACCAGTTTTCGAGTCCACCAGAATAAAAATTAAATTGTAAAAATCGAAACTTATCATGATCACTTAATCAAAAGTTATGACGTAAAGAAATATATAACAAGAAATATATAACAGACACATTAAATAAAAGTATGGGACTAGACGTGAAACTGTAGCTCTCGAATAAAACAAAACCATGAAAATCTGTTCACCCAGTGTTAAGTTATGAAGTAACACACAAAAAAATACAATCAAATTGATAACTCCTTCCTTTTTCGAAACGGTTATTAAAATGTGATTTAATAAATAGTAAATACGTATACAATGTAGATTTGGAAATAAGACACGATATAAAGTAATGACATATTTATATTTCAAGCAAAAACTTCGTTGGTACGCTTTTTAGTTTAAAATACGCGGAAAAAGGCGTACATTTGGCACAGTTGAAGCTTAAAGATAATGGAGAATGTATATACATATAAAATGTTACCTATTCGTTATTGCTAATACATATTCCAAATACGAGCACCGAGAAAACGAACGCTCATCTGGGAATCAATGTGGCGTGTGTGATAGACAATCCTAGTTAGACGTCATAAACATAATCGAATCGAGAATAACATTATCTACCAAGTAAGTGCCTGAGCCGGGAATCGAAACTAGAACCCCTCAAATTGCAGGCCGTGCACTACTTAATAAGGTTCCGTGTCATCCACACATAGAGATATACATATACAGTCACATTCCACGTGTGGTATCAAAATACGCGGTAACAACCACATAATAATATTATAGGTGCTAACATAATTATAATAAGTTAGCACCGATAAATTATGGTCAATAATCATGCATTTGATATTGTAGTTCACTACAATTTGATTTTACAGACCTACATACCTACTGTTTTTACAGTGATGCATAAAGATAAATGCTAAGCAATGCATAATAATGTAGGTATAGACTTACTTAGCAAAATTTGTCGACGCAACCGCGTCACATACGAGTAAGTAAACGAAAACCCGATCAGCAAAATACCTTTCATTTTTCCGTGGAATTCTGTATGATATTAAATTGTACAACGCCGCACACGCTCGCAGAAAAACAAGCACGGCGACATTTTGCAATAATATTACGTGTGTTATTGCAAATTCCGCCGCAATATAGACAACAAATGTTTTATGTATTCATTGATTTCAACATTGGTTTATCCTATCGGGCTTAGGACGAACTAGTTTGGCCTAGGCTATACCAGTTCATCCTATCGTGTATAGGTAGAACTAGTTTAGCCTAGGCAAAACTAGTTTGTCCTGAAATCGGGTTTGGCCGGTAACATATTATACAAATAATTAACTTTTAACAAAAAAAAAAAATAACCGACATCAAAATCGATAAGTAGAGACAACTAAAAGACAACCGTCAGATGTCTCTCAAGTTTATATTGGATCAGACGACACGCAATAGCTTTTGGTTAAAAAAAAGTATTAATTACATAATCGGACTACCCAATGAAAAGTCGAAGTGAATTTTTTTTAAACCTACTCCTTTTTTGAAATCGGTCAAGCATATACCCTATAGGTATTAGAAATTCATCATCACTTGCTACGGTAATTGAAAAAAAAAATTATAAAAACAAAAAACCCGACTGCTTACAAAAGAACTCAAAAAAAAACAAGTGTCACTATATCAACATAAAATACTTTATGCTGCAGCATGCGGTGACAAACGTAGTACTTGTGATAAATCTTTTTTTACCCGTAGGTAACAGTATTGTTTGTCCCGCCTGCAGCACCATGAAGTATTTTATGTTGAATATTATGACACTTGTTTTTTTCTTTTGAGTTCTTTTCTTAGCAGTTGGGTTTTTTGTTTTTATAATAATATTTTTATTTCAGACTTTTTAGTGTTTTCACCGAAAAATTTTACTTTTTGGGATGGCTTTTGACAATTTGTGTTAAAAGTGTGCCTAAACGTTATATGATATCCTTACTAATAATATAAATGTGAAAGTGTGTTTGTTTGTTTGTTTGTTTGTTTGTGACGCTTTCACGTCGCAACAAAGCTATTATAAGGTAAGGTTTATGTGTGTGGGGATAGTTAGGAGGGTGGAGAGTGACGTAGGCTACTTTTTACCGCGGAAAAACATCCCATTCCCATGGGAAGATCGATGTTTTGTTAGTTGCTAGATATTTATTTCCGGAGTTGTCAATAGATGGCGTTAATTTGCAAGTTCTGAATTACGCTATGAAATACTACATGTAATTTACTTAAGTCATAGGCTACTTTAGCTCTGCCTCGAGAACTCCCCGCTCCGGCTGTATTCAGTGTACCGCCCGCCCGCTGGCACTATCCTGTTGGCTGATGTCCGCAAGTTGCTGGACTCGCCGACACCGGTGGTGGGCGCGGGCGACTGGAACTGCATCCGGGGTGGAATAGCCTAGCTGCCAACAGAAGTGGAAGGCTACTTTTTGATGCCGCTGAACAGCACGGCTACACTGTCGAGGGTGTTGCACACCGTTACCGCGGCTCTGAATAAGAGAGAACGCGTGTGTGCAGTATTCCTCGACATGGAAAAGGCGTTCGACCGTGTTTGGCACGACGGCTTATTCTCTACAAGATCTCGCAGTCGTCGGCGCCCCGGAGTGCCGTTAAGGTGATCTCCAGTTTCCTCGAAAATAGAAGCTTCAGAGTAGTGGTTGAAGACGCCGAATCCACCGAGCGTCCGATCGCAGCCGGGCGGCGTCCCGCAAGGGAGTTGCCTGTCCCCGGTCTGCTACGCCTGCTACACCGACGACATCCCGGCGGCAGGGGGGGCGTCGCTTGCCCTGTATGCCGATGATGTGGCGTACATCACCACGTCGCTGAATAGAACCCACGCCATCGTCAAGATGCAGCGTGCGCTTGATGCCCTCCCCGAATGGCTTGCCGCGTGGAGACTGTCGGTGAATGTCGGGAAGACGCAGGCCGTGAACATATAAGAGGATATCTCAACAGGCGGGACCCTACTCTGGAGCTTAACGGACAAGATATCCAATGGGCCCCACAGGCCAAATACCTGGGGGCAAAATCGACGGAAGACTTTCGATGAAGCCACAGGTTACGAAAGCCGTCGCGAATTCCAGAAGCGCGATGGCAGAAACCAGTGCTCTCCTCGAGCCTCCCTCTCGGACTGAAGCTCGGGGTCTACAAGACCTACATCAGATCCCGCCTCACGTACGCGGCACCGGCGTGGTACGCGCTCGCCAGCGAACCGCAGCGCAAAAGGATGCGCGCGGTTCAGGCGATTGCGCTCCGCCGGCTGACTGGTGCGCCGAGGTACGTCAGGAACGCCGTCATCCAGAGGGACCTTCGAGTCGAGAGCCTGGACGACTTCATCGAGAGATTGGCACGCAACATGTTCGGGCGTGTCGACGCGTCGCGGTTCCCGCATCTGCAGGACCTGGCGCCGCTCCACATCCGTCCACCGGACCGCTTGCTGACCGCTTGCCGACTTGCTGGTTGCGCGGGACGGGCCTAGCACTGACTGATACTGGGGCTTCGTAAGTCGTCGCCCGGCGCTGATCGGCTCCTGCTGGGCTTCCCACCAGTAGGATTCATCCGGTAGGGCCTCGATCGCCTGGGCGGCGTGGAGATGAACCCCATCCCGTTTAAGACTCTGTGGCCTGTAAAAAGGCCGCCACTCACCGGACTTGACCTATTGGTTAACCACAGATGGACAACCAAGGGCCTTAGAGCCCAACCCAAGGACCGGCCCGTTTTAACGGGCCGCGAGAGACACCCCCAAAGGGGAACTAACTGTCCCGAGGGCTCCACACACCTCAGACAGGGTGGAGTGAAGAGAGCGAGTAGTAGGCTACTTTTTAGCCTAAATTCCTACGGGAGCGAGACCTACGCGGCTGTTACCTACGGGTCCCGAAGCGAAGCGCGGGCGGTTCTCTAGTATATATATATTTGAAAAGGTCTTTTTACGATCTTTCATTTGATACCCATATTGCTAAGATAACAAAAAAACTCAAGATTATCCCCTCTTTTTCTTCCACTTTCGGGCGCCATTTTGAAAATTCATATAGCCTATGACACTTTCACAGTTCTGACGAATTCAACGATACCTCATATGTCTAAATCCGTTCAACCGTTTAGGCTGTGGGTCGCAACAAATAAATGGACATACATACAAACATACATACATACACTCGAAAAACATAACCCTCCTTCTGACGCAGTCGGGTAAAAATCTTGAGGAAACCTCAACACAGGATAGCTCTCCATAATAATCTATAAGGTTTGTATAGCTGTAGGTATACTTACTTCAATCCGTACTTCGCGTGGTGACAGTAGAATTAACTCTTTAGTCCGGCAGTTGGACAGTTATCGATTGAAATAATGATGCTGATAACATTATTATGCAAAATGTAAGTATTCGAAAGCCATTGGACATTCTGTAGGTGCTTCAGTACAGTCGTCTGTATTTCTAATTGAGTGAAAATTAGGTAGAGGTTTAAAAATCTTGCCTTATGTGTCAGTTGCCAAATCTTACCTAACTTTATGGTCAGTTGCCAAATTTTAACTACCTTTATAAGTAGGCAAAACTTACCTACCTTTATTGTCAATTGCTAAATCTTACCTTGGGTGTGTCAGTGTCTAAGTTGATGAAGAGCAGGCGCGCGAGGCGCTGCAACACGAGCTCTCGCAGGAGCGCCGGCACCGGCTGCCCTCTCACTCCTCTACGAACAATATCACACTTTCACGCACTTTGTACTGTCAATATTCTTCATTCTAGAAGCAATTAGTAACCCTCGTTTTGCTTCGGAATACTTGTTGCTCCGCTTCTATTGATCATAGCTTGATGTTATATGTATTAGCCTTAAGCATTACTCCTCCTCCTCGATAAATGGAGTGTCACGAAAAAAAGAATTGTTCAAATCGAACCAGATGTTCCTAAGATTAGCCCATTCAAACAGAAAAGCAAATAAACTCTTCAGTTTTATACATGAGTATAAGATATAAGATTAAATACACACTCATAGCCCCACATTAGGATTGCCTATGTCGGGGTGCCACGGGTAACATGCAAAGACAAGGACACAGCACAGCCAAACCGAGACAGAAATTTAAACTCGTCATTCAAATTTCCGTTTTCCTGGAAATCGAAAATCTGGCCTGGTGTTCCCGCTATACGGCTCGTGTATTGTGTTTGTGGCTAACAGGTTTGCACCCTAATCTGTTGCTTGACAGCCGTCTTTGTAAGCTATCCATGTTGCTGAATAACTTAGTATCCCACCAAAAACATAAATGTGAAAAAAGAGACCCAAGTTCAATACTAAAATTATGCATGGCTGTGGGCTTCGCCGAAAAAAAAAATAGAGATTTAAATGAGTGCCAAGTTCTGTACGAAATCCAAATATGTATTAGGAACAAAATAAATTTATGAACAAAGACGAAACTTTATTTCTTTGTTTTATTGGATACCTATAACAATTGCTGTTATTTAAAAATGTGACATCTTAAAGTGGGTAAGATTTAACTTGGCCTAACTAACAGAGTTTTGCATTCATAATATTATTATAGATTAGGATATGCACTAAAACAAATTACAATTTATTTACCAAAAGGGTTCTTAAAGATGCCCTGGTATACGGTTATTCTGAAAACGTGCTATTATTAATCTAAGTAAGAACGAGGTGCTAGTGACCGCAACGTTGCGTCAAGCTTGTCCAAATTTCACTATATTAATTTGTAATCAAGCCCCAATCTGTTGTGAGGCCGCGCCGCTACAATTGCGTTTTATATGACGGATAGTTGGGATCGCTTCGATATTACGTTGTAATAATCGAGATCGTGAATAATTTGAATTAATTGAACGTAGTCCTGCATCGTAGTCCTGTTAATTTCCTCGCATTGTAGCGATGCCATAGTCCTTCTTTAAATACGTGGATACATTATGTGCGCCATTTTGATTTTATTTTAAAACAAAGTCAGTTTTTGTTGTCTTTTTTATGTTTTTTGCAAGGGATTGGATGACTTTTTGCTATTATTCATAATATTTCTTCCCGGTGATTTATAGGTGCTATAAGTACACGTTACACAAAACATGCAAGTATATAATTATGTAAAACGTACATACATGTAAAATGTGTAGCTACATTTAAATTTAACTCTGTGCAAGAGATCATTATTAGATATTAGTTAAGATATAAAAATATAATTAATAGAGATTTAACAAAACAGAAATACTTATATTTTTAATGATGGTAGATACCTACTATAATAAGACAATATCTTCTAAAGCGAAGCGTGGACGGGTTAGTAGTCGAAATATAAACTTTATATCGTGTTCCTTACGGTTGAATTTTCAACACTGACTGTTTGTAACTTCCAAAGATTCCCGTTTTTCTTAAGGAAAACTTCTTAGGTTTCGTTACAAATATTCCTATTTACACCCTTTTAGAAGTAATCAACGTTTCGGCGTATATGTAGAATGCTCCCACACCGAACTCTTCTCGTGCTTTTAGGCTAATGTCCCGGCATCTTTTGAAAAGGTACATATGTATATTTTACCATCTACATATCGTTTCCGGGCTTTAACAGCGCTTGACAGAATTACATGCAAATTATATCGATTGAGTAGGAGTAAGGCCGATGGCTTACAAGTAAGACGGTCTTATCATAGGCATTATAACTGTTCAGTAGGCATTAGTAGTGTCAATATAAAGTTGATGAATAACATTAATAACTTCTCAATAATATATCGTGGTATATTGTCGTCACGTAAGATAATTTACTGTCATATGTAAAGAGAAAATAATTAATGAAACTCGCCTGTAAGATATGTTGAGAGTGACAACGGACAGTGACGCTGAGAACGAAACTAAACAGGTGCTCACTCCGTAATATAAACCTGAAACAAAACACACATTACAAAAATCTTGTATTAATTTATTTTCTTCGTGATTTTTACCCATTCCCTGGCCTAGTTTTGGTATGAAGGTTTTAGGTCATAGTTCACCACGCTGGTCATGTGTAATTTGATAGACAGAATTTTAAGAAATAGACATTGATATTCAATATTTTTTTGTATTAAATCGGCGTGTTCAACTTTCGTCTGAAGCTAAAAATTCACTTATAATATTTTAGAAGGTAAATAGCTATAACTTCACTTTTACTCATTTTCCAGTTTCTGACATAAAAAAGATAAAGAATTTCTCAAACTACTATCAAAGAAACTTTTCCAGCACCTAATAATAGATCAAAAGCTCAATCGAGTGGCATTCGAGTCCGTGAGACTAGTGAGACAGGCAGCGTACCTATATGTAAAGATATTTTACTCTTTGAAGTAATCATAGACGCAAATCAGCACCTACAAGAATTAATGAAGAAAGTCGCATTTCTTACTTTTCATCTTTATTTATGCGTATTGTTCACGGGTTTTGATTATGCTAACACATATTTGCATATAATTATTATGACAACCCCATTATTTATTTAAGCCAAGCCAAGCCAAGTTGTCTGAAGCAAAGTGTACTTTTAAACCGGAATATTTTTTTCAGAAAATATGGGTAAGTATGGGGTAGAGTTCGCCCGGGGTAGTACCACCGCCCGCCAAGGTACTCAGTACCATTCCTACCGTCATAATAATTGTTTTTAAGAGCAATTGTGTTCCGGATAGGAAGGTTTGTGGAGCCGGTTTCACTTTTTTAGAGGCGACCATCTCAGACCTCAGGGGTAGCAACGCATCTGTGACCGAATTGGAACAAGACTCATACTAACAATAACTAACTGGACTATTACTAACATTAGGTAACTAACAGGACTAATTATCACTAACATACCCTGTCCTCGCACTTATTAACAAACTAACCAACTAATATTCTAACACCATCTACTAACTGAACTAACCATCCTAGTCCCTTTGAGTCTAGTTCTAGGTCGGTCACAGTTGTTATGGGCGGCAGGGGAAGGGTGGTACTGCATGCTCGTTTGCTATCTTAATTCCATAAAAAAAAAAAAAAAAAAAAAAAAAAAAAAAATTGCAAGCACAGCACACAAACGGTGAAGGAAAACATCGTGAGAAAACCTGCATGCTGGAGAGTTAGCAAAATTCAAAGGTGAGTAAAGTCCGCCAGCGTGGCGAAATATGGCCCTAACCTTCTTATTCTGAGAAGAGACCCGTGCTCAATAGTAGGCCATGATGGGTTGAGATGATGATGATGATGATGACAACCTTTAAATTTAAGAGATGCATTGTGACTACTTAAAAGATTGAATTTCTTACTGATTAGCGGTGTTTTCTCAGTGGGCGGCAAAGTGTCGCGAATAGTCATAAGGAAGACTGTCATAGAAAGTAACGCGCTGATTCCAAGAGTCACCTTCTCGCCTGATTCCGATGGCACGTAGAACACCAGGAGGGCTAAATCAGAAAGTAAAACACATTTTAATACTCAGTTCTACAGCATATCGCTGAGCGCATAACGGATCGACGAACTTGACAATAATTTATGTATTTGCTTCTCGGCAAAAGCAAAAATCTTTACCAGGGTCATTACAAAGAAGATGATGGAGTAAAATACATAAAAAAGAATCAAAAGCTTCGCACAAATTTATTTATTTATTCACATAAAATTACATAAGAAGAAAAATACGGATCATTGGTCCCACACTAGGATTCCCTGTGTTGTGGATAACCAATAATCAACACCTTCCCAAAATGTAACAATATTTTGTTCAGTATCAACTAGTAAACAAAATAACTCAAATAAAATCAAAAAAAATAAATAAAACAAAAATATAGTAACAGAAAAGAGAAAAGAAAAAAAAACAACATACAAAATTTTATAATTTTTTTTTTTTTATTTATGTAAACTTTATTGACCACAATATAAAAATATTATAGTACAACATGGCGAGCTTAATGCTAATTGCATTGTCTACCAGCTAACCATTGGGCCAAGCCGAAATGCGCGAAGAGCGGTATTAATAATGTTATTGTTCCACTAGCATAGAGGCTATGTGTGTGTTTGTGTGTGTGTGTGTGTGTGTGTGTGTGTGTGTTTGCTTGTTCAATTCAAATTATTTCTAAAAATTCTATCTATTTTCTTTTTACTCGTATAAAATATAAGTATGAAAAAATGAGAAAAAATATTTCCAGAGCCAATTAAAATTAAAATAAAAATGTTTCAAAATTACTTAATTTTTCTCATTACTCGTCGTCTTCCGGGAACGGGCAAAGGATGGTATTTTATCTCCTGTGACGAAATTGGTTAGCTAAACTATGTTAGCTAATCAAAATTTGAAAACTTCTGGAGTGGATTAATTTATCAATCAGGTATAAGCGAACTTTACATTATTATTTGATTAAGTAAATTATATCTAATAAGTACGTTGCTTGTGAAAATATCCGGTAAGATTAAATACTTCACTAATTTATACATCATTAAGTCGGTTTAATTAAATTCTAAAAGTGATCTATCAAGCAAATAGTATTTCAGCAAAATATGAAATTGAAACTCTTTTTATACAACATTTTTCTTTTGAACCTAGTTGGTATTAAATACATACTTAGAGAGAGAGTGAGGAAGACAGAAATGGTCACCCACACACATGAAATATTCAATTTGCTATGATAAACAAGTTCACCTTTTACTTGTGTAATCCGATTCAGTCTTGATTTTTTTTATTGTATTGAAAGAAAATAAGTGACGAATAAGCTGTCGAAGTACCAAAATCAATATACATACATACATCAATCAATCAATATACTCTTCCGTTACTAATGAGTATCTGACTGACAGACAAAGCACAACTGTAACTACTGAACGCAAGAAGAGAAGTGTAAAGGAATACTGAGAGATAATTTTTGGAAATTCCCGCGCCCTAAAGGGACAGAAAGGGGTACAAACTGAAACAAAAAATTACTACCCGGGCGAAGGCGTGAGGGGAAAGTTAATAAAGATATAAAATATCTAAATTGTTCATTCATATAAACAAAAAAAACTTACCAATTCCATTAATTAGGAGACAAGGCAGAATGAGATTGAAGACGTAAAACATCGGTCTTCTTCTGAGCTTGATGACGTACGTGATGTCAGGGTATGGCTCCACGCAGCACGAGTAGTACTGATTGTGCCGGATCGCTTCGAAGCTCACCAGGTCGAACTCCCCATTGGTTTGGTAATTGGTTGTGTCCCCTTCATCAAACTGCTTCTTTAAATCTAACTGTTAAATAAAAACATTGGATGTTTGTAAAGTCGTAATAATATCATAAGAAAACATTGATAATATTGCATACTTTTATGATTTTTTTATGAATTGACTATCATCACATGGAATGGAAGACAGATAGATAAGTCACAAGCTGAAAGGTTAGTCGTATCGTGTCTCTCTTGCTTGTTCCGCGCTCTCGCTTGCGCGCTCGGCTCAGGCAGAACGTGACACTTTCTCGTGCATACAGCCGGTGTTCATCGATTTATAAGACGTATCACGTCAAAAACTATATTTAAATAATTTTGCTCAGTTGAATGCGTCGTATAAAATAGGCCTAACGATGTTTTGTATCATACTTATGTATAACTATTTTAACTACAGCAAGTAGCGGTATAAATAAGCGAGTTTAGCAGAAATATAGAATAAAAGTTCAAAAAAACCTTGGATTTGTGAATCGATTTTAAATAAAACTCAGTATTATCACATATTCATAGCAAATAAAACTCAATATTAATTCGACTGTAATATTAGATAAGTATCATAAATTACACTTATGCCTTTCTAGGATTGAACATGAACACAAAAGTCCGTAACAAATCGAAACGAGGGTCTGTATGAAGTAATTTACAGTATATGTAGATACTTGTTTGTTATTAATTGCTTTCGGAAATCCTTCTCTTTTCGGATTCTACGTTTTCCTTGAATTATTGCTGGTGTGGTGTTGATTGCGAACGGAAAAGACAGATACGCGGTAGCCGTGGCAGTTTAATCAGTATTCCTTGTGTTCAACCCTAAGGTCATTCACACACAACGCTATTTATGCCTAAAATGTTGTATGCTATGCGTTGCTACTCGCGCGTGAATGACGCCCTATATATTTATAAAGTTCTGCACACGAAGCAACGCGTCTACGATGCGTCTCCTGTCAGTAAACGGTGTCACTGTCGGCGAACTATGGATTGCCTCGGAGACGCGTAGCTAATAAACAGCGCAGTGTGTGAAGGGCCTAAGTCAATATCAGTGCTGCTTTATGTAGCGAAACTTGTTGATTATCATCAACAACAAAAGAATGCATCTAATGCGATTATTGAGTCTATACTTGACTCGCCGAGTATATGAAATTGCCACTCCCCCTAAAAACAGGTAATAAAATTACAGGTAATAAAGTTGCTCGCAGTTACCTAAAGCAATTTTTTATTCTCGCCGACAATCTAAATTAACAATAACCAGATGGGCGGATAGCTGGCATTTGTGTGGCTTGCCATTAAAACTAATTCCATATCAAACGCGAACAGAGGTATGGTATGGGATATATCGTAATTCGCTCGCACTCATATATTGTTTAATATTATTCGCTATTTACAACCAACGGTAGCAGATACCACATTTATCTGAAATGCCTTAATATGTAAGTAACTTACTTAAGTTACTTTTTGCCTTTGGGCGCACGTAATTCACAAGTTTCAGACACACGTGCGTAAGTAACAACAAAGAATACTAAACTTTAACTAATTGAGAACATACATTGCATAATTAATGACTATAAGCCATTAATGGCCCGCTACTGAGCACGGGTCCACCACGCGGCTGCAATGCGGATTGGCGGCACTTTCAGTAGGTAGGTATTTAAGGAATATTTTGATACAATAGTAGATTGTATGACAAGGGTGCAAAGTAATATTTTTTCGGCGAGGGCGTTTTTTGAATCCAGAGCGAAGTGAGGGATTCTAGAGTAGAATCCCGAGCGTAGCGAGGGATTCAAATTACGTCGCCCGAGCCAAAAATATACTTGCACCCGAGTGATACACTCTACTTTTCATCACCCACTATGAGAAAATAATATATACATAATAGAAAATAATAGAAAATAATACGTAAAAATGCACGAAAACTTAATTTTAATTTGAAAACGAAATCTTAATTTGATTTCTTTTTTTATTATTCAGCTGGCGGGGCCCTCGCGTCGTACCAGACATTCTTTATTCAAACAATATTTGCGTTCGATTTCTTTAGCGCAAAATACTAAAATGTTCTAAATTCAAAATAGGACGGAAAAGATCTAGCCGGCAGGAAAAGTTGTATGAAAATTCATTCCCGCCCGCTGAATAGAAAACAGCAACTTTGGAACCCCTTATGTCCGAACCAAGTCGTCTTTTTCGAATAGGTGTGATGAAAAATTAAATGCTTATTCTATGTTTGAAATAGCGATGCCAACATTGCCGACGAAAGAAATAACGTGGGGTAGATATGATTTTAGAATGTTAATATATCTTAGTACTGATCGGGTCGACTCTATGCAAGTTATGTTTAAACTTCAAACCTCATGAGAGTATAATTAACGAACCCTTTGAAATATTATCAAAAGACTATACTATTACTTTGTCTCGTAAGAACGATTCTGGAAAATTTTAAATTCAGAAATGCACAAATAGCACGCAATGAGGGTAAAAGCGTGTGAATTCGCCGCTAGAGGCGCTAGTGGAGAGTGAGGTCTGGCTGTCAGTGCAACAAACTTATCTGACCCGGTAAGAGGAGCGCTACTGTCTTTGTCTTTGTCTGACATCAGTTTAATATTTGCATTAGTTCCAATTTTGGCCACCGGGTCAGTTAAGTTTGTGGCACCGTCACTTCTCAATGAGGGTAAAGGCGTGTGAATTCGCCGCTAGAGGCGCTAGTGTAGAGTGAGGTCTGGCTGTCAGTGCCACAAACTTATCTGACCCGGTAAGAAGGGCGCTACTGTCTTTGTTTTTATCTGACAACAGAATAACATTTGCATTAGTTCCAATTTTGGCCACCGGGTCAGATAAGTTTGTGGCACTGTCGCTTCTCACTTGTCTGAATATCACTTGTCACTGTTTATGTATGGGTGGGCTTTGACAGCAGGACCTCACTCGCCGGTGACGCCAACTGGTGAGTACAAAAACGGCGACCCTCATTGTCTGAATGTCACTTGTCACTGTTTATGTATGGGCGGGCTTTGACAGCTGGACCTCACTCGACAGTGGTGCCAAAATGGTGAGCACAAAAACGGCGACCCTCATTGCTTAGGGCGCATTCATGTAGAACGCTGGTTACCGGCGCTGATCTGCCAGCGCTTATCGGTATAGTCTAAGATCCGAATCTAAATCGACATTCATCGGGTTGATAAAAAAATCAAACACACTGATAGAAACTTTTTTGATAGTTAAAAATATTTGTTAATATTTAACAAATAATTTATTAGAGACCACTTTTTAGTGCTTAATAAATATTTCTTAGTATTTAAAAAGATTTATTAATATGTAATAAATGAATATCAGATTTATTAAACACAAAAAATCATTTAAAGTACTAAGAAATATTTGTTTAATACTAAAGAGTAGTATAAACTAATACCTACTTATATTCTGTCCAGGATTTTTGTTGTCTACCCATTTTTTATATAAATTTTCTAATATACGATATTTATTATAAAATTATTTTGATTCTCTTATCAACCCGATGAATGTCGATTTAGATTCGGATCATAGACTATACCGATAAGTGCTGACAGATAGGGACAGGGATGGGCAAATGGGAAAAACATATTTCATCGTATCGATATTTTCCAAATGTATCTGAAATTAAATTAAATGTATAATATGATATTTCGATATATCGATATTTTTTCCCAATATGCAATTATTATGCCCCTCTTACCGGGTCAGATTAGTTTGTGGCACTTTACCAACCAAACCAACAAGCAGTGTCATTGTCATAGACAAGTAGGTCATAGACTGTAATTTTTGTTTGTGTTTGAAGCAAAGAAACTAAACCCATATAGCCTACTGCATACCTACTCTTTTTCTAAATTTAAGAAATCGGATTGGTCAAATAGGTACATGATGCGATCCATGAGCAGACAGCTGAGCTTTAAATAAATAAATATTAAATCTGAAAAAATATCGATATTTTGATAATTATATCGATATTTTTTACCCAAACGGCCCAAACCTACTGGCAGATCGGCGCCGGTAACCAGCGTTCTTTTTGAATGCGCCCTTAGATTTAGAAAAGTATGTAGTAAGCTAGTAAGATTTTATGTTATCGTCCATTTAATAATTGTGTCCTGTGGCTCTATCCTTACTAATAGATATTATAAATACTATAGTGTGTTTAATTGTTTATTATTGTTCTTTCGCGTGGCAACTTGATATATTCTGTGGGTTTGGAGATAGCAAGGATACTGAAGAGGACAATACTTTATTCCAATGGAAAGAAACAATATCCCGACCCGATATTCCGATATCCTGTAATAGGGTGAAAAGGACAGTGTAAAGGATAGAAAACCTGCATATTTGTACCGATTATATCGCAAAAAAATTTGTCACATGGGTAGGCTTTGACCTGGAGCAGGACATAGTTTTATTATAGTTTTTTTAACTTTTTCCATGCCCTAGCTAGTATAACCTCTACTACTTAGTAATAATATAATATAAAAAATGTTTGTCGTGGCGGTCCTGGCGACACGGGAGTCACAAACTACTTATATGTTGTGGGGATAAATCTTTTACTTACTATACACAGCATATCATACATAATGTATATTTGATTCGAACAAAGGAGGTATCATTTGCACTGTTTACGTAGACGATGCTACGACTAAGATGAATAAGGGAGATTTTGCAGCTCAGCTGACTACAACTTGCAAACCTTTATAACATAATGGTCACATGGGTATACTATTTGTATTGCATTTCATTGAAATATTTATTCACCTAATTTTAATATATTGCGCACACGTATTCCTCATATGACGTAGGCATCCATTTTTCAAAATTCATCCCCTAAGGGGGTGAAATAGGGGAGTGGAGTGAAGTTTAAACTTCACGCGGCGCTATTTATAAGTAAACGCCAATACAATATAAAAGTTTGAAAAATTCATAATTGAAAACATTGTGTCACATAACATTAAATTGTTTCATACATAAATCTAATATTGTGTACAGTATTGTTTTGAATCTTTACAAAACCAATTTAAACTTAAATATTGGACTCCTTTCGTACTGTTACCTACCGTTAGAATAACGGTTAATATCGGTACCAGGTTAAAGACATAATTAGAATTTGAATCGTTTTAATTAAAAAGTTGAATAGATTTCAATGATCAGAATTCATTGGGTTTTAATTAAAAACAAAGGCTAATATGAATTTAGTGATTGAGTCATAAAATTATTTGTTTTTAACCGACTTCAAAAAAGAAGGAGGTTCTCAATTCGACCGTATATTTATGCTTTTTTTTATGTACGTTCAGCGATTATTTCGTCGTTTATGGGCCGATTTTGATAATTCTTTTTTTGTTGTAAAGTAGATATGCGCAGTGGGGTCCCCTGATAAGGACACCAGGATCTGATGATGGCATCACAGAAAAATCGAGGGGAACTTTCGAAAATTGTATGGACAACTAGTGTGTTTGTTCATGTTATCATAAGTACCTTAAAGCGCTGCCATTTCATGAAGATCTGGAGTCGATCTGATAAAGCCGAAAGACAGTCGAGGGAACTCCTCAACGATTTACTGCAGTTATCTAGTGTTTGGGCTTGATTAATTTGTAGTGACGAGAACTTTACACTTACATGTTGAATTGAGCGCCATCTGGCGAGTATTTTTTGAGTTATCTCTATTTATCAAGATTGAAGTCGGTTATTTTTTTTGTAAAAAGCAATTACAAATTGTTTCTGAGCTTAATTTTAAAACATACATTGGGTAAATAAATACTAAGTGGAGTTTTATTAGAGAGTATGAGTATAATGAAAAATGTAGCGTTATAAAAGGGACAAAGAGTATTGTTGTCCGCAAGGAATTTTCTCGCCGGACGGGTGTATAAATTACAGTGACATTCTTGCTATCTAACTAAATTTCCTTTGAGATTTTTTCACAAACGCAAATAATTAACAATATTTACAAACAATTAATTAATTGGCGATCGTCATCACAGTAAAGAATTATCACAGTTTTTAATGAGGCTGAACCTGGGGCCCATTTAATTATTTTATAAAGCCGTAAAAAACTGTCGAAAGTTAAAACTTTTTAAAAACCCCCTAACTATGTAGGTAAAGTATGTATAACTAAAAAGACGGTGGTTTTGCAATTTGGATTTTATGAAGCATAGTAACTTAAGACGTGTAATAAGTAGTTATATTTCAAACTATTTCTATTTATTAACCGTAACTCCTATTAGCTCTTATCTCAGAGCCCTCGGGAACAAGTCAAATTCACTTACCGGAATACGGAACATACCTACCTAATATAAAATAAAATTACATATTATAGCTTTAAGTTAAATATAGCGTCAAATTTAGGACAGTCTGAAAGTCTTCGTTTTATTTACTCTGGGTTTTTGTAGTCAAATAACTTTTTACTGCGGGAAACAATTTTGATAATTCATTGTATTTGAAAGCTAAAGCAGGTGTTCAACCGCCAACAAGCAGCGAGTAGCCATGGATTGTTTTCTCGCCCAAGAAAAGGACTTACATATGACATTTCGTGTAAACAAAAGAGATGCATATGCAAGTACTCGACTCGCCGACGATGTGAACAGTAAGCGAGTGGCCGCTGACATATACGTCTATTTTGTTTATTATATAATCCTACAAGCATCTTTTGGCGCGTGGGTGACAGAGCAACGCCCATAGATTTATTATATAACTAAAGATCGGCAATTGTATCACTTGGACGAAACCAAAAATGAATCGCCCGCTGTCAATGTCACCGCCGAGCGCGACGCCTTCCTGGTGGTTTTTATAACTAGATGAGTCACATCCAGGTACCGCACAAGTAACCATCACTAATTAACACTACAAAGGACGTTATTCCACACAGAAATTTAAAAACTAAATTAAGTATTTTGAGAAAATTGAGGAACAATTTTTGACAAGTGCCCGCTAAGCCCGCTATGCCGTCTAAAAATTGGTTTCGTCTATCTATCTCGCTCTGCCATACGTGTATCATATGTTTTGCTCTTTCGCATTTCCAATCTATCTAAACGTCAGTGTATGCTACATCTATGGCAACGCCTTACAGTTTGCCTTATCTGTAAAGCGCTGTCTCTCTGTCACCCACACGCCAAAAGATCCTTGTACGACTATATAATTATATTATTGTATATGACATACAAAAGATATGACATGTCTTGAGCGAGAAAAATAGACGAGCTTTACTCGCTGACTCGCCAGCGGTGGGACTCCTTGCTAATGCTTGTCGCGTGGTCCCATTTAAGTTTAAAAAAACTTCTGAGTAGTTTTTAGCTCTCCCAAAAAATGCTTATTTAATTGACTCTTAATGAGTGTCTTATATTAGTTAGTAGTTACACAAAGTAAACTTGATTTTATAACGACCTCAAATTGGTCAAGACAACGTATGAACTACAAGTGCTACAACCCATGAAAGGTTCAGTACACGGCACGGGTCCCTTCTCATAACTAAGAATGCCTAGGCCTTAGAATCCTACAGCATATTCCAACACGCTGCTCTAGTGCAACTCAGTGTAGGGGTTAGTGTCTAACCCAAGTTTCGGAAGTTTCTAACTTGCGCGAAGACCTGAGAATGATATTGATTGACTGCAATCAATGATAACAACCGAGACCTACAACTCTCCGAACCCTCGATAGCATGGAATTGTCAAGAAAATTTTACCACTAGGTAACAATCATATATACTCACATATAGTCAGCGTCTGCTTTAGCTTAACTCAAATGGAATAGTTACTACCACTGAGCCATGTGCGCAACATGATGAGAACTTTAGGCGTTTAAATGCAGGCGTTGCAAAACATTTAAAACACGTAAAGTACCTATAGCTTAGTAATACGACTTTTAGCACATAGAAGCACGTTTAGCGTACGAGAAAACGTTCACGACGAAGGTAATAGAATCGCGGTGCTTTCAGCAATTTCTGTGGTAAAGAAATAAAAATCAAGTGGTTCTTGTGGAACGAAATCGGAGCATTGTTTCAGTTCAACATCAAGAGCCGAGACGAGGTGTATTTGCAATATTTGAAACCGCTGCCGTAAATAAATGCATGAGTTAATCTTCTGTTTCGTTTTAAGGCTAAGTAAGGAATTCTAGATAACAGGTCAGTGAATTGATTGCAAGTTATCGTACCAAAAATTGTCCCTTTTGTTTGCAACCTATTCGAGACTACTGTAGCATATTTCTGTTCTTAGATTAACTAAAAACTTCGTCTTTTGCGTCGACGAACTACCTTAAAGAGAGTAACAAATGACAAATGCTTTATAATTTAATCTAACATGAGTGCCAAATAGGGTAATAATATTCATTTTTCTCCTATGAGAGAAATCTTGTGCGACACTTAAATAGAAATGAAATGAATTGTTGAAATGAGTCATTAGAAAATATATCGAACTTGAGTCCTTTGCTGCGCATCAATATGTTTATCTATAAACAAGAACTTTAGTTAAAACGAGAAGAGAAATGCAAGCTGGTTGTAAACGCACTTTATAACGGCAGGAACAAACATTACTAACACACTGTAAATAACACGAGGACTCACACACAAGTAGGTAGCAAATACGAGTAGAAACACAATAACATATTACAATACATCTACACGCACTTCATTCTTTCTGACTATACCTACTAACCTGGAATCCGTCGTAAGTCCACGACGCCCATTTCATGGTACAAAGCTGGACATCAAACGGAAACTGCTCCACGTTGATGTCGCAAACGGAAACGTATATTCCGTGACTAAGCCACGTCACTTCGCCCGTGTTCTTCACAATCACGTTCGTGTTAATGACCGCCGACCGGTAATTGGGATCCGCACTGAAAAGGACAAAAAATGTAAACAGGATTTCCAGAGATAAAGCGAACAATATTAATTACACGTTTGGTATGATAAAGGTTCGATCTATGTTGAGTCCACGTTAGACCCTTCTCACACTACGCTATTTATTAGCTACGCGAATCCAACGTAATCTACAGTTCGCCGACACTAGGTACAGTTTTCACCGACAGGACACGCATCGTAGACGTCGTCTCATGTGCGAAATTTGGTAAATATGTAGGGCGTCGGCTCACGAGCGACGCATTGACAAGATCCTAGACGCTTGCAAATAGCTTTGTGTGAGAACGGCATTAACCTTCGGCGTGGTCAACGGTAGACGCTATGACGGCAAGTCACTTCTGTAGTGCGCTGATCTCGGTAGCAATCAATTAAGTTATATAACCATGATAGGTTTTATGTGCATTGATTAGCTACCAGTCTCCTCAAGCTGTTTCTCGCAAAGAAAATTTTAAATTTTCACAAAAAAGGCAAGCTATTGACCTCACCCCGATTTAAGACAATCAAATTTTCATCAATATTTTGAGGATAACCGCGATGGTTTCAACAGGTCTCTCTCTCTCTCTCTCTCTCTGTGTGTGTGTGTGTGTGTAAACCTTCTTAAAGGGAAAACGGCTTAACAACGAAATGAGTGCAATTTCAAAGAACTATTGAACTAATATCGGTTAATCTATTTAGGACAGGATAACGTCACAGAATTTCAGGATGTTTCATGATTCGTGCATGAAATGCAAAAATTCTTGCGTGATTTTTTGATATAATGTACAGTTTGAATTTTAAATGAAACCATCATATTATATTCGTGTTCTATTTTAGAAGTACTAGACATTACTAGACACATATAGATGAGTCTCATCACTTCACCTTCACACTCTGCCTCGATTAGTCTCCCGTACATTTGTATTGATCACACCTGACCGGTAACTGGGGTCTGAACTAAAAGTGAACTAATTATTAGTTTTCGGTTTGAGGATGAAATTTAGAGGATTGGATCTCGAGCTGGGTCCGTGAAAATTTCGCTGTGTGAAATTAATTAAACCCTCGAAATAGGGTGCGAAACGAAAATTTTATTATGAAATATATTAATAAACTAGCTAACCCGGGCGACGTCGTCCCGCAACATACTATATTATTTATATGTCAGTTTGTAAGCGATCTATCAAGAGGAAACTTGCACCCTTTTTTATGTTAGACCTCAGCAATTCAACTGCGAAAGCCGTGTCAAATTACTACTACTGAATGACAACAAAAAATATTATTTTGGCTTCTATTGGGCCTGGGAAAACCGACCCTCATACTTTTTTCTCAAATCTTCTATGTACAGATCATATCCATATATTTTATTATTATTATTATTATTTTACAAAAGCAATCTATGCGAATAATTAATCATAAAATTCATCCACTATACTCATACCTAGTATTGCCAGGCATCCGGATAAAGCCGGACAGTGTTAGGCTTTTGTACGTGTTCGGCCAAAATTTACGGCGTCCGGCGTGTCCGGCTTTTGTTAGGCTTTTCAGATTTGAATCATATTATTAGTCACTAGTCACTTCGCGCATCGTCGCTCGGATACCAGTATTGTACTTTAATAGTCGAAATGTAGAATGAAATTTCTTTTCACTGATGATTTCATACCCATGTTTTGCACCTCCATCCTACGTATAATTTGCACATTGACTACGTTGTAGTGTAACCGGCTTTTTTACCCAAATTTCCGGCCAAACTGGCTGATCTGTCAGGCTTTAAGTTAAAATAACCAATACAATCATGCATAAAATTATTTAAAAGTAGATATATAAAACTTTACCTATTTACTCTTCAATTCGAAATTAATTTAGCACACACAAAAATCCCTAACGGCTCGTTTCGATTTCGTTTTTATTCTCGCTGAATGTGAACCCGAGTTGTAATAAATATGAAAATAAAAGCTTTAATTTATTTATTCTTTTATTTTTGAGTATTGTAATCCTGGCCAGAGAATTGTAATTACTGGACACTGGACAAGTTGCAAAATTGCGGATTTCCCAACCATACGGCAACCCTGGTTACATAATCATCTCTCTCTCTCTGACTCTAAACTCTAAACCCACGCATGAATACAAACGAGTAATCCTTTGTTTCTTGTCAAAAAAATTGAGAACCAGCGAATACTAAATAGCGGAAACAAAAAATGCCCAAGTAGGTCGTTTACGTACCTACTCGTACACGCGCGTTCTCGTCTTTTCCCGCCGAGTTTCTAAACAGAACCTACCTAATTCTTGTAAAAGCAAATTGAATATTACATCCTGTGGGTCTTATCCGATGCGGGATTTCATTTTGTGACGCGTGATAGTAATATGTATGATGATGCGTTAAAAGCCGACCGAATTAAGGCAGCTGTGAGTTTTGGATCGATGACTACATCCTCGTGATAAAATTACAAGATTGTCAAGTTTTAAAAGGTACGATAAGTTTTTAAACTAAGTACTTACCTAAGTCAGAGGCCATGAGGCATCTTAAGAACTTTTTCGCATGGTTTAGTCATTACTTGGACCGGACATCAGTCACTTGACTTAGCCATGAAATTGGTCTGGCCATTAATTCAAACACCGAATACAAATTCGCATGAGTAAAGACAATGCCAAAGCATTATTGTAACCTTAGCTTTTCATTAGTACAACGGTGCCTATTTATCATCATCATAAAACTAAGTTCATTTAATTCGATTTTACTGCACACATAACTTTACATTTGCTTAATACCTATACATTTTTATATCACTACACTTTTTTTATACTCCGTAGCGCGACTCCGTAGCCTAAGTGGTAGTAGCTCCACCCTGCGAAGCGTTAGGCTCGGGTTTGATTCCCGGCCGTGGCTAACAGTTATGTCACATCTTTGTCGCACATGCTCATGCATCGCAAGGAATCTTCATACGGGGGTATGAATGTGGAAGCATGTATTGATTATCATGTGTCTATATAATCAATACTTAAGATTTTTCCAAACCATGTAGAGTAAAAATATAACCACAAATATCTTTCGTTGTTAACGTTAATATTTCAAAAGTAATACCTACCTATATCATCATAAATCGCTGTCGGATCATTTATAATAAAATAAATAAATTAAAGGATTTCATCAATACTGAACCGTCCAGACAGACAGACAGATCGCATTTGAAACATATTGTATTTTTGTGTTATAGCTTTAAACGTCTCGTAACCAAAGGAAAGCTGTCAAGTGTTCTTTATGATAAATGGAGCAGGGATTTGGGACAAACAAGGGGCATAAACCCGTATATATAGCACAAAACATTTATTCCGACTAATGTATACTAATAAATAAACAGAATCTGTATAGTCATCCTCCAATGATGGTAATGGCCAGTTTCTATAGGTATATTATTATCTACTCATTGTAATTTGTAACCGACTTGTTTTATTTTCATATCTGTAATGATATATTTGCTACACTTTAGCAGATACCCATGAATGTACATATAACACAGATCTCTTCTTATGAGGATTTTTTAATCTAAGTTAATGCTTCACAACGATCCTACATGATGGTAAGGGGCGATGAAGTCCAAGATGATGTACGCACTAACTTATAGCAGCATATTCACTCTCCTCTTGAAGACTCCCACATCATACACAGGCGGAAACACCGACGCAAGCAACCTATTCCAACCCTTCGCAGTACGTACAATGAACGATGACGCAAATCTTGTCTACGACGTTTACGACGTAAGGTCGATGGAGGAACGATGAAGAGAGATATACTCCTATATAAAGAGACTGCTGAGGAGACAGAGCGCTTATACTGCGGTCGCATTCGATTAATTAATCGTTCTAATTTGCATCTCACCCAAATGCTAGCTTTTTGTCGCTGTGATTAAGATACGTTGCAGATTGACGGCGAGATTTATAATTCCGTAAGTAAATTTTGCATACAAGCTAAATTGAACTGTGTGCACAAGTAATAAAGGAGAATATCAGATTTGTTTGGGCCTGGAGCAAACAGCTTGTTCAATACCCTCAAATAATCTTGCATATTTTAATACATCCATTTCATATTGGAAAATCTAGTTAAAGTAGGGCCATTTTAATAGGCCACATTTGACAACTGTTTGTCTTTGCTTTATAGTGAGGGTAACCTGCTGAAAAACATCGAGTAATTTAATTAATCGATAAGGACTTCAAACATCTGTAAATTGAATGCGATTGTTATAAAAAGTATTAATAAGCGCACAGTTCACACAACGACTAAAAAAAAATGACAAAAATAATGCGTCAAATAATGGCGCGAAATGAAATCATGACTTTTTTGTAACATTTCACGTTTCTAGATACTGACTTGTGAGCCAGACGTTATTATATAAATGAATGATTACATATTTTTTGGCCTAAAATGTAATAAAATAAATTTTGTTTGTATTAAAATACATTTTATTTTGTAATCGTAAAATACTTTTTGACGATTAGTTCGAATTCTCGAATTCAACTTATCTACTCATCATTTTCTTTCGGTACCATCCCTGATCTTTAAAAAGAAAAAGAGTTCACTGACGTAACTTTGTAACGACGTCAGTTCCTTACTTTTAAGTGTAAAAAGTTTAACAATATCTAGTATGGAATGTATTAGATACTATGGGGTGCCTCCCTTACAAGGTTATTTTGTAAAATTTTGACGAACTGTCAAATGTGGCCTATTAAAATGGCCCTACTATACATAATATCATTAAAATATTAGGTAAACGACTTAAATTCAAATTCAAATATTTATTTCTTCGAAGTAGGTTTTTACAAACTCTTATCGAACGTCAAGTTACGCCATCGCTTCAACAAATCCCTACGGTGAGTGGTCTTGGAAGAAGAAGCGGCAAAAAACTCCCAAGTAGTCTTTTTTTTCTCTTTCTCCACTCACAGTTACAGTTGCACTTACTACTAATTACGGCTAAAATACGAAATTCATGTCCAAGCCGATTTAACTTTAATTTTAATTTAACTCTTCATCCGATGTTACAAACATCTTCGAGTTTGAAGACGTTAAGTGTCATCACGATTGAAGGTTTTATGAATGATAATTATGCAAATGTAAGTATAATAATAATTAAGTAACAGCTATATTTGCTTGGTAGGAAGGATTAGTCACCTAATAGTACCTATAATTGATCTGTTGAATGTTTCGTTTCCTAGAGAATTAGGTCACCTTGAATTAAATCGTATTGTTTAGGACGAGAGAAATTCATTATAATTAGGGGTAACAATTTTGTGAACAACACTTTGTTTTTGTTTGTGACATTCCCGTTTGGACAAACAATACTGAGAACTTTACATTCAAACATGATTTACTAGGAAATCATAAAATATGAATTCTTTCAGCGTAGTTCGTCTTTTAAGGGAACAATATTGTTCAGTAAACGTTAAACAAACGGAACAAAACAAAACAAAAATCGCTTCCACACTCACACCCCGCATGAGGATTCATTGTGTCGCAGGCGGCATGGATTTTGTTTCACCAACTTCAAAAAAAGATGTTTAATAATTGTTTTTGTATTCGAAAATTAGCTTCAACGACATCTTACGGGAAGTTTTTGAGTAATTCTTAGTTATGCGTATTTAATTTATGGTCTTTACTTCATAACTTTTGACTGAATGTTCCGATTATTTTACCTAATTCTTTTTTTATTCAAAAGCTGGTGTTTGTCATCTAATCTAGTCTAGTCCTATTTAAATTTAAAACACTTCTGACGTTTTTGAAGTTTTTATTTTTTTTTGTACAAAGTAAGTTTATATGGAATCACGCTGCCGCCCATGACAACTGTGGCCGACCTTAAACAAGACTCAACTAGGATAGTTATGCAGTCAGCGGATGTGAACATTGGTTGGTTAGTTATTGATATTTCGTGTTGCTAAATATTAATTTAGTGTTTAGTTCGGTAAGTAATTTATCGTTAATACTTACTAACACCCACACAACAACCACAAACATATACTATACGTATTTATTATGTCATAAAAATGTCTGCGCCAGCCAGGTCTCGAACACGAAACTTTTCGATTCGTAGGTAGAGTCACTACCAAATAGGCTACGAGGTTATCAAAATATGAGCACGTTAATGGATAAAGCGTGGGAATAATTCCTCCCTGTTACTTAGCTAACTCTATTTAAGCCCAATCAAGGTGTTCTTATACGCTTAGCCAATCCAACTTTCGCATTCACGATACATAAAACCATTTTGTCAATGAGTTTTGTATGTAATCATTTCTTCTAATACATATATTGATACGTAACTATTTTTTACAAAATAAATAAAAAGAGTCTTCAACATCGACAATAACAGACAACATAAAAACTTCTCGCCAGATGTCGCTTTTTATATTGGTATGGACCATACAACAAGCACCAGCTTTCGAATAAAACGAGAATTATCCAAATCGAAACTTATAATAAAAATTTATGAGGTAATAAATTAAATACATATAATTAAGGGTTGCTCAAAAACTACCCCATGAGTGTGTGTGTGTTCCATACCACCCACGACACACGGAATCCTATGTCGTGGGAACCATGGTATAGGGATTTGAGTGTGTAATATTTTAGTTACTCTACTCGTAGGTATAATAAAATGACACCTATTAACATAATTTAGGTTATCGTATAACTAAAAGTATTGCCAGGCGTCAGGATAAAGCCGGAGTTGACTTTTTGTTTGCGTATCCGGCCAAAGTAAACGGTGTTCGTCCAATCCGGTTTTTCACATTTGAATCATAGTCATTTCAAGCAAGTGAGAGCTTCAGTTCAGAGCAAGTGGCTCGGATACCAATATTGTACGTTAATAAATCTTGATAAAAATATTTATGTAGAATGAAATGTCCGGCTTTTTTACTCAAATGTCCGGCCAAATTAGCTGATCTGTCCGGCTTTTTGGTTTGGCAACCTGGCAACCCTAACTAAAATGGGTTTTTACTAATTCAAATGTAAACGACCGTAGGATCACGGCGTGTTATAAGTTATAAATGACATACACGTTAAGACATGTGATAAAAAAATGCTACTTACATTCTAAAAGGTAGGTATTACCAATACCAACGTTAAAATTCTATGTTTTATTCTACTTATTACCTATGCTTGCTTAACACTTAATATTTAACGTTTATATACATTTGCATGCCAAAGTGAGTTCTCAAGATTACATGCATGTGTACATATATTAGGTATTAAAGAAATACTGTATCTTAGAAAAGGCAAATTTTCCTTGACAAAATATTGGAAATATCCAGACACATAAGTACCTATATGACAGGATAAGACGGATTCAAACAAAAAGAAACTCCATTTTCATTTAATGAACAAAACATAAAAAGGGAAGCCGATATTATCAGAGTTACTTTCACGCGACGTATTCAAAAGTAGTATTGAATCTCTCGCATGTTCATGAATTTACTCTGAATTATTTCCCATGTCATCTGAATATGAGAATATTTTTGAGTTCTTATTCACAAATTTCCCTATTGTATTGTATTTTTATTACTGTACCGAAAATGAAATTATTTTCTCGACACCTTAATGTCGATGGGTATTATGTCTGATTGTATAACGTACCTACTGAAAATTTCTACATACATCATATAAAAGTAATAATACAATTACATAATACACTTCGCTATAAAACTAAGTAATAAACTTGATTACTATAATAGCTAGTTATTTCTTGTTCATCATTGTACCTATCTACAAGCTAAATTGAAATGTAAGCACGCGTAATACATTACATTGAGTAGGGAGTGGCAATTCCATATTCTCGGTAACTCAAATATAAGAATTTAATTTACTTAATGTATAGATATTATTTACATCGGTAAATACATACATGTAATAAATCTGTAGCTGATCATATTCTCTTCATTTTACCTTTATGGAAGACTAGCTGTTGCCCGCGGCTCCGCCCGCGTGGAACTCAGTGTGTCACAAAGTTATTCCTGCGTTAATCCCGACCCCACACATATTAAGACACACTCCACACATCTTAAGAACAGTTGATTTTTTACTACGTTTTAGTCATACCGTACAAAAATCCGTTATGTAGATCTTGAGAAAATCGATAAAAAGACTTTAAGATATAAACGTCGGGGTTTTTTCATTCCAAACTATTATATTTTTAAACTACATTGGTAGTTTTTCATTCGGGTGCCAAAACATAAAGACCAGCTAAAGCGATGCTGACCCTCGAAAAAGCAACATAAAGTTGATCATGAGAAAAAAAGCCGGTTCGATTCCCGATATATGTATAGATATCCCGATATATAGATATTAATGAGCCCGCGACTTCATTCGCTCATGGAAGCTTTTCCCGCGTAAATCTCGATCCCGCGGGAAGTCCGGAACAAAAAGTAGCTTATATAATGCTCCATAACCTCCTCTACCTCTCACTGAAAGTCCCATAAACATCTGACCCACGACCTCATTCCCGGGTATGAGTTTTTACCGCGTGAATCCTAATCCCGCGGGAATTCAGGGATAAACAGTACCCTATAATATGTTGCTTCAAAACTTCCTCAATCTCCTAGTAAAGGTCGCATAAAAATTTAAGCCCGCAACTACGCGCAGGAGTTTATTCCGCGTAACTCCAGATCCCGCGGGATTTCCGTGAAGACAGACTTGTTAGTTTTATATTAATGTTTGTTTAGAAGCTATTTATACCCCATACGCGAAGAAGGTTTTCCCGCCTAAATTCCGATCCCGCGGGATTTCTGCGATAAAAAATATCCTATATGTTAATCTAAGTTGCCCTCTATGTGTGTGCCAAATTTCATGAAAATCGGTTCAGTAGTTTTTGCGTGAAGGAGTAACAAACAAACAAACAAACAAATACACAAACTTTCACATTTATAATATTAGTAGGACTAGTAAACCCGCCTGCGCTTCGCTTCGAGGAACCAGTCCCTTCAAAAATGGGATAAGCAGTACCCCAGTGCTAAACTTTCGATATGTATTGTTTATCAATGTATGTTCGTGTGTACTGAAATAAATAAATAAAAAAAATAAAATAAAAATCTCTAAAAAATTTAACAAACCATATTATTCCGATGTCTAAGCTATATTAGATACTGCAAAGTTTCATGAAAATCCGTTCAGTAGTTTTTGCGTGAAAGAGCAAAAAAACACACACACATTCATATCCTTACAAACTTTCGCATTTATAATATTAGTAGGAAGAAGGATTTTAGGTCAATTTTTAGAGTTCCGTATCCAGAGGGTAAAACGGGACCCTATTACTGAGACTTCGCTGTCCGTCCGTCCGTCCGTCCTTCAGTCACCAGGCTGTATTTCATGAACCGTAATAGTTACACTGTTGAAATTTTCACAGATGATGTATTTCCGTTACCGCTACAACAACAAATACTAAAAAACAGAATAAAATAAATATTTAAATGGGCGGCCATACTTTCGACGCCTCAGCGATACTTAGTTACCTTTCGGTCCAAGAGATAGCGTTGTGCGTAATATGTGGCTACAAAAAACAATTAAATATTTAAGTGAGGCTTTCATACAACAGACCAGATTTTTTGGCGTTTTTATACATAATCGCTCTTGATTTTACAGCTTTATAAATCAAATATACCATGAAATTAAGGTAACTTTTTGACGGCATTATTTTTAATAGTACTTTTGAGTGCTAGATAATGTTTTGGAACCGAAGCCGTACTTTTTCAAATCACCCCCCGGACCACGGAAATAGAGGGGGTTGCAACCCTCGATTTTTTCCCCTTGTCGCATGATTTTTGTACGGCGTTGCGGAATAATGGATTAGAAGCTGTATTGAAACAGTATGAAACTGATGCCGTACAGAATCAAATGACCAAATTTACCCTGGAATTGTCAAAAAATCAAAAAAATTACCGACTTTGTGGCACACCATTTTTTTACGGGACTGCGCGCTTTCTTATTATTTTTCATGGATCTATCGATGGTGAAAATGCCGTACAAAATCATATGACCAAAATGTACTCCCTGTACCTGCACTTTTGAATTCTCACCAGCACTCAGTTGAACTGCTTACAAGTGACGGCATAGTGCTGAATCTTATTATTTTGTGCTCTTATATCGTCCTATATACATCACCTGGTGGTTCGTATGACCCATCCATTTTTGACATGGGCCTGTAGTCTATAAGCTTTACTTTAATAGTGTTTGTTTTATTTCAATCGATTCATTATAAAAGTTTTCTAAATTTAAAGAACAACGCTATGTGGCTACTAAGAGACTGGTTTCGAATAATGGCTTTTTAACTGTTACTCACTTATTATACAAAATGATGTCCGGCTTCCAGACTCGTTCATAAGGTATCCGTATGACGCTGATACCGTCGAACTCGCTGGCGTTCCAGCGCAGGTGGTAGTCGGTCCAAATCTGGGTGATCCAGCAGTTGGTTGTCAACAACTGATCCTTTTCTTCCTGCAACAAATTCTAGGTCAGTTACGTTACAAACCTGGTTGCCTAAATAATGCCTCTTCCTTAGGGAATAGGCGACATACAAGCGGTTGAGACGCGTGTAACTAAGTTGTCATAATAGCTCATGACCATTCACATGGTCAACATAAAAAATAATTCAGTTTATTGGTCTGAGGGCTAATGTTGCGAGGGAGTCAAACCTGTTATTCGTGGTAGATTTTGTAAAGGATGGTAGGGAGTTTACACGTAGTCCAGCCTGGACTATGGGTAAACTTCCTGGACTATCCAGGTAGGGGCGACTATATACGTAAGCCCATGTGTAACAGTAAGTTTTCGGAGATTGTTCGCTGGGTAGGCGGGCAGAATGCTCTAACACCATACAATTTGCCGTTAGGATTAGATACTCTGAGTATGTCAGAAATCAATGACCTCCAACCAAAGAGTTATCGTTCATCTTATCCTTGTCCATTATACAGCATGATGTAGCTTTGAATATGTCGATTTGGATTAAGATATGGAAGGGCCCATTTCACTGAATTTATTTATTTTATAGCATTATAAAAGCATATGATTAAAGTTCATTATATCTATAAATGGCAACTGCTATCCAACGATAAAGACTGAAACCGACGCGACGGCTTGAGATGCATTCTGAAGCACTCAAGTTTTGCTAAGGATGGTCACCCAACTACTGACTTCTCCAGAAGTTGCTCAACTTTGTATACACTTACGCTAACATTGACGCAGGCCGAAAAGTATTTCAGGAGCCTTTGTACTAATAATAAATAATCCATCATTTATCATCACAAACGATAGGTAATTGCCATACCTACTGCTAAGCTCACTTCACATTGTGAGGGCTTACTAAATACGTTACTACGAATTCCCTCAGCGCAATAGAAGATAAAATTATGGCTGTAAACAAACACAAAGCAAGCTAGTAAATGTCCGTTATTATTTTTATGATGATTTCGGTCATTAACCGTTGAATGATATCACGATGACTTTCATTATGGCACAAATTAACTTTAGTTAGTGAATAGGATGAAGAAGGTAGGTAGGTAGGTAGGTATATTATATGTATATATACAACTAACATGGCGTTGTCTTTTAAAACTAAGTTTACTGACTTCAACCATTAGTAGAGGCACGGGCACGTTAGAGCACGGGTATCTCCTCACAACTGAGGAGTCCTAGAACTTACTTCATCACGCTACTCCGATGTGGATTGGAGGAGGAGTTAGAGGCAAACCCAAGTTTCAGAAGTTTTTCTGCCACCCGAAAATAATCGACGTAGCTTTACAACTGCAATCTAACATAACCTCCGTAGAACGGAAGCGCTCGAGAAGTTTTTGCTGCCATCAGTCACCCCTCTATACAGCTGCAAATGTATACATATAAGAGCATAAGGTCCTCTAAATGCAAATAAACGGATCCTTTCGTCATCTTAATAATAGGAAATATGCAGGATTTTTTTTGTTTCTAATATCGTAAAAATATATGTAGTTACTGACAACGCTTATTTTAAGGGGCTACATATCCGAAATATGGTAGTTTAGGATTTAAGATTATTTTTAAAGCTTACTGTCTATATCTCCGATATTTAGATATATGTATCTTCACTATACAATAAAGAATCTCATAAGAGCAAAACCAGTAAAATGAGAAGTTTTCTCGATAGAAAAAAAATTTAAAGTTAGGTCCAATTTAAAGTTAGGTTAGGTTATGGTTTTCAAGTTTACTAGAAAAGTTTTAATAATTAGTTGATGAAATTATTTTTAAAACATAGTAAATAATCAAAGCTAAGTTTTCATAAGAATGAAAAACTCAAAAACCGATACAGTTTTCAAATAAAAAAATAAAATGCAATTGGCACTTACGTCAATAATATTAAAGCTAAAAATAGAACATTGCTATTTCACTATTTGCCTATAAATGAAATCATTCTATCTCTGTTTTTGAGCTCCGCTCGATCGGTTTTACATATTACGGCCTTAAATGAAACATTTAAAAATGCAATGACAACACTGATTTAAATGTAACCAATTTGCCGCATTTGACGGTGACGTCACAAATCAATTTTAAATTAACATCGGATTTTTTTTAATTTACAGCAGGCTTCTAATAAAATAACGTTAAAGGTGTCGTTTCCTTCCCTGTCCAATATACCTATTTAAATAAACTATTGTGTAAATCTCAGAGAACATAATATGAAGAAATTAAATAAACAAAAAGTCTTAATTAACACAAGGCGGCACTCTTCCAGGAAATCTATCAATCTTCAATCTGCATTACAAATTCACTGAAAAATAACCTACTGCTAGTGAATTAATTAGTTGAATATTAATGTCTACATTTGAGTACCTACTGTTTACGTTCATTTAAACTCAGACCCATCCTCCCTATTTATTGGAAGATGGAGACAATCTTCTCGTGTAGGGAGGATGATATCATATCAATATCAATTATTAATATAAATATCAAAGAACTTTAAGAAAAATTCATAACTGCAAAACTTTAATAAACTTTTTGAGGCACGATGCTGTTAGTGCAAATTGTCCTATAAGGGTTACTGTCGTAGATTTATTATAGTCTAAATGCCAATTTAAGCTAAATCTATGGTTGATACAGAAGTTATTTTTACTAAAATAAATATTTTCAATTATAAGACATGTAGACCACAAAACATGTAGACCATAAAATAACCAGTAAAAATATCTTAAATTACAAATACAAAAAGCTGAAGAGTTTGTTTGTTTCAACGGGCTAATCTCAGGAACTACTGATTCGATTTGAACAATGCTCTTTGCTTTGGATCGTCGATTTATTGAGGAAGGCTTTAGGCTGTATAACATCAAGTTACGATTAATAGGAGCGGAGCAACAAGTGTCCCTAAGCAAAACGAGGGCGTCTACTAGTGTCACATAGACTAAAGTACCAAAGTGATCTGTCACACTGTCAACAATTCTTGCACGCCACACTTGTTCAAAATATCAGCGAACATTATTCAAAACCTTAATAGAGTACCTATCTAGCTACGATATAATACGAATGTAGTGATGTCATATCAAAACAGGCTTAAATGTACTTTAATAACGTAACCGAGAAGTGGAAGCGATGCCTCGATGAAATAAATCAGCGTTGTCACCGCAGCTGTTGCAGTGTAGCGCCTCATTTGAGATTGAATGAGCTCGCAACTGAGTTCACCAGAGGGAATGTGAAAAAGTGAAAAGGCTTTTTTCATAAACAAACAGTTTTCATACAAATGTAGAATCTTTCCAACCAGCTACAATTTAACAATAAAATTGAATTTTAAAGAAGTCATTCTAGAAAAATCTTTCTCTTTTTTACCTTTTTAATTCCCTGCGGTTGAAGTTAAAATTAAAGAGGGTATCTATTATTATTATTGAGGTTACAATTTGAAATGAACTAGTAATTTTTGCTTTAAGAGATGTTAGAATGGTTAAGTTACTAAAATGGATATAACAACTTAACATGCCATGTGCCTACTTAAAGAACACATTTTAGGAGCTAACTTTTCTATTAAGTACATTTGCATTTATTCCAATTAATATTTATTACAATAACGTCTTTTACCAGGTAGCCTTCATCTAAACAAGTGATAAGTGTCGGAAAACTTCAGATCAGTTAATTTTATAGAGTAGATGTTATAGATGGTACTTTAAACACATTTCTTACCAAGGATTCCAAACTTTTACATCTACCAACATGATGTGAATATTTTTGCAACTTAAATAATCAAATAAATTAGCCAACTAGAAGCAGACTAGGATGAAATGGGAGAGAAGTTTATATTTAAAGTACGTAGTAGAATTTCTGCCATTAATGCACGATACACACGACAGCACATCAAATACCTACCAACAAACGAGGCGTTGACTAATACGTAAAGCGATATATTAGGCGCTCGTTATGTTGCATAAAAGCCCGTGATTGATGTGTGGTAGCAAAAAGTTTGAAAACTGAAAACAAAACCCGTAAATTGTTTTAAATGTAGCTGTGCCCGTGAATTCGCTTGGATGTCGGTGAGTATATATACCTATGCTTACTTTGTTTATAATTACAGTTATTTAACAAGTGAAAGAAGAATTTAATGTTACCAAAATTACGGGTTCTGAAATATTTTCAACAAGTACACTGAAAAAGTACCAGATTAATTATTCATTAGTAAGTAGTTTTGATTTAAAACGATTCTACAGATAAACAAAAATTCCAAAGATAATAGAAAGGAAAGTTATTACATAAAGTAGAGCCATTTGTTATAAAAGTATCTATTAATAAGCGCACAGTTCGCACAACGACTAAAAATTAACGACAAAAATAATGCGTCAAATAATGGCGCGATTAGTTCGACTTCTCGAATTTAACTTATCTACTGATCTGTTTCTTCTGGTACCATCCCTAAGGGTGCGTACAGATTATGTAACATGTTATATAACTTCTGTTTTATAACACGTCCACACTATCTAACATTGTTGTGTAACAATGAAACATATAACAAGACACAATGGGTTTTTAATGACATATCGTCCACATTTATAAAACATGTTATCTAACTGTGTTTTATAACATATTTTGTTATATAGTCTGTACGCACCATAATGTTTAAAAAGAAAAAGAGTTCACTGATGTAACTTTGTAACCACGCCAGTTCTTTACTTTTAACTTTTAACTATATCTAATTTTAATAATATGGGTTGCCTCCCTTACAAGGTTACTTTCAAAAATTTTGACAAACGAACCTATTAAAATGGCCCTACTATATTTTCAGTCCCTCGAGCTATTCTTTTTACACTTTTTATACTTAAAGACGTATAGATCAGAAATGTGATTTTTTGTACACGGCTTTGTTAGGTAGGTACATTTTAATTGGCGCTGATTGCGTTGATGTTCAGCATTAAAACAAATATTTGTGTTCGACATGTGGCCACAAAATTGTGCGGCAAACCATTACGATACTTTTAAAATCTGTGCTCCTGCTGGATACGGTATAGTATGTTATATGGTAAAGTATGTAGATATTCCTTTGTATACCTAGGGAATTGATGAATAATTTGTGTCTCATCGTTATCATTTAATGGCTTTAATTATTCTTAAGGAACCATCACCAACTACACATTAAAGCGATTTCCTACTCGGAACGAGGACGAGGCTATTCATTCAGAAACGTTTTAAGGAGATTGCTAGGATTTATATAGTTGAGTTTAAACCCAACAATACCTAATGATTGTATTATAACTCTCTGACACAATATCATCAACAATTTTAATTAACTGTTTGCAGCAAATAGGTATAAAAAATTAAGAAGTTTCGCGCTGTTAATATTACGAGTAAGTTAGTTAAACAAAGAACTGGCGTCTAACTGTAATAAAATTTAATATTTGCCAATATTTGGAGCGTGAGGACAAGTTTCACTGGAAATAACTACAACGGATAGCAAAAGTTTATCTTGATTTGTAGAATAGTTTAATATTAAATTATTAAGTATTAAATTAGTAACACCTGATACAATTAATAAAATTATCTTTCATCATCATTGCAACTCACAACCATCCCATTGCTATGTATCTATTATTAAACACTAAATATTGTATTTATAATAATGGCTTTATTTTATACAACTTTCTCGTTGACCACAGCGCGGGAAGTCTAGCTGTCACGTCCAGCTAGTGATGGGGTCATGTCGGTATGACCGTAGTGTTGCACATTATCTTCTATTACGATATTTCGTCTAACAGTTCGGCCATCCTGCCAATCCTTCGGCCTCGAAGGATACTCTCATTGATGTAAGCAACAATATTGTAGGATCTCATATGCTCCATGACCACAGCTTCAATTTTTGTAACTTCAGCTTCTTACAGTAATTATTTAATTTTCATTATCTCTTATGTTAGTTACCACAGCATAAATATAATTCTCATATGGTACATGTGCGTTGTTTAGGTCTTTTATTTTCATTATCTTATATGTTAGTTACCACAGCGTAAATATAATTCTCAGATGGTACATGTGCGTTGTTTAGGTCTACTATTTTCATTATCTTATATGTTAGTTAGTTGTAGGCATTCAAGCCATAGCTTTTTGCACTTACTGTAAGCATGAGCCCCTTTACGGCATTTCTGCGCATCTGCTCTTAATGACACTGTAATGAAGAGGTTCTCCTGAACAATATAATGTGCATCTGTAATGGCATTTAATGCCCCATCTCTGTCTGACGTATAAGCATGCGTCTCTATCAGCACTTGATGCCAAATGCCCCTCTAGGCTATTTCAGTGTGTATCCTTAACGATATTCGAAGTCTTGTTCCTCTCTCGGCAACATAATCGTACGCCCAAATCAGCAATTGAAACAAAAGCATCTATCGGCTGTATAAGTAATGTGCCCCAACCGGCATGTCAAATCTGATGCCCCTCTCGGCATTTCGGACCAGCAATACCTAGAACATGGTTCCTTCAATGGCAATATCAGCTATTCGATTCTAATGACATTTCGAATATGGCGCCCCTAACGGCATTCCGGATATTCATCCTTAACGGTTACTGAAATATCGATTCAGGTATTCGCCCCTCACGGCATTTCGTATATTCGTCTTTAGCGGTTGATGAAATATCAATTCAGATATTCGGCCTTCAAGGCATTTCGGACTATCGTCCTTAACGGTAACTAAAATATTACTTCAGGTATTCGCCCCCCTACGGCATTTCGGATATTCGTCTTTAGCGGTTGATGAAATATCAATTCAGATATTCGCCTATCATGGCATTTCAGATATCCATCCTTAATGATTAATGAAATATGGCGCCCTCACGGCATTTCAGACTTACGCCCCTAACGGCAATTCAGATATCTCGCCCCTCACGGCATCTGAAATACACAGCCCCTCACGGCAATTTTCAGACATTCGCCCCTCACGGCATCTGAGACATGTGGCCCCTCACGGCAGTTCAGATTTTATCCCCTCACGGCATCTGGAACGTGTAGCCCCTCACGGCAATTCAGATTTCAGCCCCTCACGGCATCTGAGACATGTGGCCCCTCACGGCAGTTCAGATTTTATCCCCTCACGGCATCTGAAACGTGTAGCCCCTCACGGCAATTCAGATTTCACCCCCTCACGGCATCTGAGACATGTGGCCCCTCACGGCAGTTCAGATTTTATCCCCTCACGGCATCTGAAACGTGTAGCCCCTCACGGCAATTCAGATTTCACCCCCTCACGGCATCTGAGACATGTGGCCCCTCACGGCATTTCAGATTTTATCCCCTCACGGCATCTGAAACGTGTAGCCCCTCACGGCAATTCAGATTTCACCCCCTCACGGCATCTGAGACATGTGGCCCCTCACGGCAGTTCAGATTTTATCCCCTCACGGCATCTGAAACGTGTAGCCCCTCACGGCAATTCAGATTTCACCCCCTCACGGCATCTGAGTCATGTGGCCCCTCACGGCAGTTCAGATTTTATCCCCTCACGGCATCTGAAACGTGTAGCCCCTCACGGCAATTGAGGGTTAAGAGGCACCATTTTTCCCGTTTTGTATTTTATACTTGTTTATATATTTCGACATATTCAATCAACTTGATCGACTATTTTGTCTTTATTTGGTGTGGCCCCATAGCTTTTCATCCATTAATCAGATCATCTTTCTTTCTGAAACACAGTTGAACAACATGTATAAGTAAACATTACACACACCAAGTGGTCTTAAGCCACGCAGTAATTGTAAAAATGGATATGGAAGTCCCTTGAATCATTTTAAATGCAACTCATAGACAATCAAAGCTTAAAATGATGTGATCTATCCACACATGTTGCGTTCAATAACTGCTTCATAAGCAGTGTTGTTTTAATTTTATTATAAATTCTTTAAAATTTGAGCTTAGCACTTTTATATTCATCCGTCAACTAAATACTTGCTGAAAATAAGAACTTTGAGAACACATCAATAATTTCAAGTCATTATGCCATTGTTTTTTTTTTTTTTTTTTTTTTTTTTTAAACCTCCTTGATGATCCAACATAGTGTGTAGTGGATGATAACCCTTATGTTTTAGTTATACTTTAACAATCTACATGCCTTTATTTATTTATGTTTTTTATTCTGAATGATTTTACTTTTGCCATCAATACTCTATTTTCATAGCCTCTATGAACTTTTAGTTCCCAAATAAACACCACAACTTCAACTCAATACATTCAACTACAAAAATTTGAGCAACCAATCATACAATTTAGATACTGAATACTGTGATGTGTACTTTTCAAAATGATAACATTAATTTGGTTTCTGTCACTAAAACTTGCATTGCCCTCACCATTTTATTTACATTATTTCCTATTTATTTACATATTTTCATATATATTTTTTTATCAATTATATGATTATTATTTTTCTACAGGTAGACCCCATATGATAACACAATCAAAACATTCATTAATAAAAGAAACTAGAACTTCATTCATGGCTCTTCAAAACATTGTATTTGTGTTGGCTACCAACTTGGAGAACCCTTGCATGGTCAAGACTTTAATATTAACTCAATGTCATTTCTAAATAACAATTATACTATCAACCAATCTTATAAATTGCAAATATCAAAATAACCAATGGGGATATCATTACTTCTCCGTTATCTTATTAAATGCTCTATAGTGTAAGCATATACAATGATATCCTGTATTAAAAGCATAGAATTTGTATGTGAGAAATAGATTTTCCAAATATCCCTTTATATAAATCATTTTAAATAACATTATCAAAATTTTTAAATAAGTTTATCTCTTTGTTATTATCTTATTATTTTGTAATATTATTGTTTTGTTTCTCTATGGCTTGTAATATATGTATTACCTTATATTAAATGTTAATTAGCCATATTTACATTTACATTCTAAAATCTCCTGCTCTATATTTCACCAAAGAAAATATAACAAAAGGCAATGACAATAATGGTCTAAGAGCCCGCGACGCGCAGACCTTCGTTATATTATAAAAGCTGAAAATTCTTCTATATACGTCCCATAATATACAGGTATAAGCAAACCCAGCCTATGCAACCTGGGTCGCGGTGGCTTTGGCAGGTAACAGGTAGTAAAGGTGGGTAAAATTGTGTTTCAAATTTGTGAAAGCATAAAACTTAGTTTTCATATATTTTAACTTACAATCATATTAGAAACCGCCTCGTCTATTGGCGGACACTTAGGACGGTGGCAACCCCTTGCCAGACACCCTCACAGTCTAATTATTTATAAATCTACTTTCGTCATAGTATAAAATCAGACTTTTATATATGTTATTCAGAAAATTATACGAATAATGTTTCCACAGTCCGCAGTCACTTTCGATAGTTCCCCTATCTTCCCAGACACATTGAAGTCTACTCCAGGCGTGCGCGAGATGAATATACATGTAGGTTGGTGCGAGTGAAATAGCACGATCTATACTCTAAACTTATCAAGAAAATTAATTATGTAGATTTATAACGGATTAAAAAAGTAAATTTAAAAAAAATGATGTAAAAAAAATTTCTTAAAACAAATTATGAAATCATTCAATTTTGCAAATTATCATTAAATTTTTTATTCAACTAAATCATCATCAAGAATGAATTCAAGTGAATTTTATGGAATCAAGTTATGATTTAAGAAAGTTGTAAAAAATATCTATCGATATTTTTTTTAAGTATTGTGCAGAAAATAATAAGAAAAATCGGCAGTTGATGATAAAATTCTAGAAGTTTAAAGTTAAGGAGATAAATTTGTATGTATGTTGGTTTTACTATAAGGAGAGAAAATAATTTAGATCGTAATGAAATCAGTGGAAAAAGAATTAAATTATACATTTAATTATAGCCATTACAAAACAAAGCAAAAAATAAAGTTTCAAACATTGTTATTGTAAAATAAAATATATTTCCATCGTCATCGTCGGTATTTCCATTATCTTCATCACTGCTACTCCATTCTGTGGATTTGTCCTCATCAATGACACTATCTTCAACAGCTTCTGTAATAATTAAAGCAAGTTAGAACAATTATGAATAGCCGATGATTTGTTTATGAACATTGAACATTATAACATACCTGACAAAGTTTGTAGACAGTCACTGACATAATGAGGTAGCTGATCTCCTTCAAACCATTTAAAATGGTATTGACCACTTTCCAGTACCCAGCCATTATTTTCAGGTTTACGTGAAGTAGGTTTACTTAAGTGAGCATTGTTCCAAATCGCACAAATATAATTAGCTCGTAAAAAATGCTGCAGTAGCTCATTTTTACAAGGTGGTAAACTGCTAGCATCAAAATTTCTCAATTTTTTTCGATTGAAAGCCTCATTAATATCAGATACTTTATACGAGTCTATAAACATCTGAACTCTAGCAGCGCCTCTTTCATTTCAATCTTAAGATTGGTTTACTATACGGAGTACGAGACAGCTGATGCGCAGAAAGAGATCACCGTGGACCGACCATGCTATTTCACTCGCACCAACCTACATGTATATTCATCGCGCGCACGCCTGGAGTAGACTTCAATGTGTCTGGGAAGATAGGGGAACCATCGAAAGTGACTGCGGACTGTGGAAACATTATTCGTATAATTTTCTGAATAACATATATAAAAGTCAGATTTTATACTATGACGAAAGTAGATTTATAAATAATTAGACTGTGAGGGTGTCTGGCAAGGGGTTGCCACCGTCCTAAGTGTCCGCCAATAGACGAGGCGGTTTCTAATATGATTGTAAGTTAAAATATATGAAAACTAAGTTTTATGCTATCACAAATTTGAGACACAATTTTACCCACCTTTACTACCTGTTACCTGCCAAAGCCACCGCGACCCAGGTTGCATAGGCTGGGTTTGCTTATACCTGTATATGGGACGTATATAGAAGAATTTTCAGCTTTTATAATATAACGAAGGTCTGCGCGTCGCGGGCTCTTACTCTATAAGTCCACCATTCAATATGACTTTAAACACTATATCAATAACTATCATCACCATAAACCTGTTGTACATTTTATATAATGTTTTATATCATTTATATCGTGAACTGTTATAAAAATATAATTACACCCAGTGACCAAATGAAAGCACTACATTTCATTTAATTGCCTTTTCTAACTCAAACTATGTCAACCATTCCAGTCTATTCATCCATATCTTTTATCCTTAAAATTTGATATAAATTCCAGAATTAGTTCCTTAAAATTGATGAACATTATACTATATAAATTTATAGCTTAGTTATACTTATACATCTCAACCCCTTTATTTATCAACTTATATTTGCTACTCTGGGTTACCTAGAGCTAGAACAGATAACTTTAGTGATCCCCCGTTGTTAATACTAGGTGTATTTTTTTTAAGTTCAAGTTTTACTAAATGTACTGGTAAAATAGTAAGCAACAAAGAGTAATTGTATTGCCCATGACTAAGTTTATCACAAAATGAACATTTCCTAAGACTTTCCCTGTCTTTCCTTGCACACACAACCAACAAAAGCTTATGTCCATCGCTCCTGTGTTCAAAACATATAATAGCTTTTATTTACACTGGTCTTTATTGCCCCAGTGTCCCAATGATACATTAAGCTAAGTTTATTGTAATAAAACTCTATAGAATTTTCACTTGTGTAACTTTTTGCTATTCAAAGGATATAAGAAAAGCCCAACTTATCTTATATGATGATTGCTGCTCATATCAAACCTTGCCATCACTCCGTAACTTAGGAGTGTAGTTGTGTTTTAATATTATACTTATCCCATCCATGCATTTTAGATATGCCTTCCCAATTTTAATCCAATGCTCTATAGAGCTAAATTCTATATCCAATATGCTATATGTAGATCAGACTTTCTGTGTCAATTTTCTTATAATGCAGTTAGTTCCTTCACAAGACTTTCTGATGCTTTTGATTTGTTTTGTATAATTGTTTTCCTTATTTGATTCTTTTCCAATCCTTGGACTCTAGTTGTAGATAAATTCAATCAACATAATTGTTGCAAGAATCTTCTTTCCTTCAGATTCATTTACATTAACTCAATAGTGTAACATTACTAGAACCCATGAAAGTAAGTGGTCTCAGTGTTTCTTTTCACCATTAATATAATATATTATATATTATGCACTCTCAACTCATTACTTGGTGTAAAACAAAGTCAATATAATACAACATGAAACAAGCTCACCCAGTTCTAATGCACCAAGAGATGCATAACTTGCCATGCACGTGAAATATAAGCCACTTAACTTTAAAAAGTCCTTTTAACATGCATTTGCATCACACCAATTCACAACAAGAAACACGTCACAACTTGACCAAACACGAGTAGTATAGGTAATACTCCATCCAAAGTAACATATTAGTTACACAAGCACTGAATAATGTTAATATGAGCATATTTAAGCACTCTTAACTTATCTTTTAAACTTTAAAGCCAGTCATTATGCACTTTGTAACTTTTCAAGCGTCTTTTGCGCAGTTGAGTTTAGGTATCAACACAAGTCACGAATTTTACGTTATTCGTCTCGCCAAGCTTTACAATACATATAGGCACGTGAATTCTATGTCACTTCTGAATTATTAAACACTAAATATTGTATTTATAATAATGGCTTTATTTTATACAACTTTCTCGTTGACCACAGCGCGGGAAGTCTAGCTGTCACGTCCAGCTAGTGATGGGGTCATGTCGGTATGACCGTAGTGTTGCACATTATCTTCTATTACGATATTTCGTCTAACACTATGGATCTCAAATGTACAGGTTTCGTCACGAAGTGTTCCCCTTATTTTTTTCATCAAAAATCATTTTGTGTTTTTGAATCGAAATTACATAATAAATTGCTACAAATAATTACTAGATACAAAATTTGATTTCAAACATTCCAGACCATTAGAATGCTAGCTAAATTATCCCTGAGTAAAAAGGGGTCAGGAAAAATCATCAGTCATCACTATGGATTCTAATCTTTGTAGTCACGGAAATGCTGCTAGATATTCCAAGTGTGTGAATGACAAACAAGTAAAAGATTTTTAAATTGTGTTGAGAGCTCTTAGGTTGAGAACCCTTTTTTATATCACGCAAGTCAAGAACTATTTGATGAATAAAACAATTATTGTACGTGAGCGATTGTAGTTTAATATTTGCATTATTTAAATCTAGTTTTTAGTTATTCCGCCAGCTTAAAAAGTTTACTCTATTGACTCGTTATTTTTTGCTTCATGAATGTTTTAAAACTCTCAGACAATCGAATCGTAACCTTATATTTGTTAACTTTGGTTTGTTTTCATAAGAATTTACCTATATAAATTATTTGCCGCGCCAGGACAAATTATTAATAAAATTATCCTTCTTAGACTTATGTCGTCGCAATCTTCCATTTAGGTGTTATAAAGCTGTCTCTAGAACTTTTTTCTAAACGAATTCATTAGACTCTTTTATTGTCAAGTTAATTTCAAAATAGACCTCGAAAAAAAGTTTTATAATCATAACTAATATTAAGTTTATCTCCTGTCTACCCTGAATGTCTGTTTTAAAATGAAATCATAGTACTTACAATAATTTTTAAACACAATGGTTTATACTTTATATTATCATCGATAACATCTAAACTTTAACGTTTTACAATAAGATAAATTAATATTCTCGCAAATCATTTTCGTTAGAAAGATGGCACTTCACATTTACGTAATATATAGGTACTTTTCCTGAAGAAATGCTAGGCATCGAAATTGTTCTAGCAGTTTATTGTATTTTCCAAAGAAAATATTATTTCCCAACGAACGTAGAAAATTAAGTAAAGCGGGCGCAACGGAAATTTGTAATATCTTACTGAATTGATAGGTAACATTTTTAGTGGAACATGTATGTACATCGTACATAACATTATGACTCCATTTGTTTACGTTCGCAGCAAATACATTCCTACTTCATGCCTACTTCTTATTTTTAGAGCAATGAAAAAGTACATAATTACATATAATAAGGCTTACAAGTATTTTATATAAGTACAAATAAGGTATAGATATATTATACTTTGTATTCAGAAATGTATTCATGCATTACCGGTATAAATACATTAAAAAGGCTTACAGTTTACTTAACATTTTAAACGATTAAGGTAAAGGGCCACAACTTCGTGCTAGTACATTACTTCGTTAGTTTTGCTTCAGGCGCAAAAAATAAGCTACGTACATAATATACATTAAAATTATACATCAGAATAAAATATCTATCTCCTAACCTGTCTAAAAAACCAAGTTCCAATATTCTACCTACTAAACTCAATGAAATAAAACGCTTGGAAGTCTCATCGGCCACAAACGTCGGTGAGAGGTGAATATGCTTCCCTATACCGTAAGGCAGGCGCTCAAAGTTCTTAAGCTCATAGAGAAGAAACGGTAAGTCCATTCAAATAAAAACTTAAACAGTGCTTTTATATGTCCCTTAACAATTGATTTGACTCATGAAAAAGTTCCATGCAGCTTGAAATGCCTTTAAAATAGCAATAAACCGACTGACGAAATAGCGGTCATTTTATATTTCGGGTGTCTCCTATTTCGTGACATTCACGAATTAGGGGTTTTATAGATACATTTTCGTTGTTCGTGTTCATATATTATAATTGAAAAAATTGAAATATAAATGAAAAAAACGAATAAGGTATTTAATTTCAGTACTTGTGAGCTAAATTCGGTATATGTTTTGTTTACTAGGAAATCCATAATACGAGCTTAAAGATGACCCAATTCTACAATTTTGAACTAAATTCGCATAGGTACTAGCAGCATAATTTCGTTTGTTATTCGATTTGTTTTGCCAATATTCGTATATTTTATTATATAAATAGTGTACTGAATAGTCAATTTATATAATCTAGAAAGAATCTCATTACTTGAGTGTGGTAATTTCGAAAAATCAATAACACGAAACAAAGGACTTATCTTTTGTTCCTTGTCCGTTATTTCGTTACAAATAATTTTAAAGTAGTTCCAGTCACTTTAGCATAGTAAATTTTTGTTTTATTTAATCATCACTTTAACAATTTATAAACAATTTGGTATTGATTAGCAATAGGAAACCACAGAGGTTTATATATGATCTCATATCATTAATTTATATGAGATGCTATCATTAAACAACCTCGGATGAAAAATACCTAAAAAGCTGATTTTTCGTATAGGTGTTTTTGTATAGGTATAAATTTTGGCAGTCATGTTAGATCTCGGAAGTCTTATAAAAGACGCACAGGACCTAATAGTAACTCAACATCAAATGTGAAAAAGTCTGCTTTTGCGATTATATTGGTTTCTTTTTTGTAGAAATAAGGTAGCAATCGAGCAGGCAGCACCACCTACCTATACTTCTATACTAATAATATAAAGCGGAAGAGTTTGTTTGTTTGAACGCGATAATCTCAGGAACAACTGGTCCAATTTAAAAAATTCTTTTTGTTTTGAATAGTCCAATTATTGAGGAAGGCTATAGGATATATAACATCACGCTACTACCGAAAGGAGCGGAGCAACAAGTTTCCCGAAGCGAGGGAGTCTACTTAATAATATTTTCTAAGCGTGATGTTATTATAGCCTTCCTCAATCAATACACTATTCAACACAAAAATATTTTTTGAATTCGAACCAAGTACTTCTTGACATTACCTAGCGCATTAAAACAACCCTTCCCCTTTATATTATTACAAGCGGATGTCGTCCTGCAACATACATAATATATTATATTATTAAGTAGACGCCCTCGTTTCGCTTTCGGAGACTTGTTTCTCCGCTCCTTTTGGTCTTAGCGTAATGTTATGTAAGTAATAACCTTCCTCAAAACAAAAAGAATATTTCACATCGGACCAGTAGTTCCTGAGATTAGCGTGTTCAAACGAACGAACAAACAAACTCTTACGCTTTATATTATTAGTATAGATATAGTATAGACATTAATTATTAAAATATAGTATTTAAATATATATATTTTTAGAAAATACCAAAAAAACTTTAACAAACGTTGTCACGAAATAGGGGACACGAATTCACGAACTTAGGAACAGAGCCAAATTTTGTCACGAAATAGGGTTCAAACAAGGGGTCCACAAATAAATTAATAAAAAATTTAATTCTAACTAAAACTGCATAATTCATACCTTAAATTACTAACAAAAGACCATATTCATTACACAAAAAGTTTCAGACTGATATCTTATGTAGTAAAATTTAAAAAAAATCTTAAAGTCGGCGGAGGCTTAACATACCGAAATATGGGACACTTACCTTATAACGAGAGCCAAGTTCTGAGAAAAGACATGGAATGCTTTGTTAGTTTAGGATATAACTATAAACTGCCAAAGGTGACGCTCGCATGGATTTGGAAATTGGCTCAATTTTGTTACGGATATAATAAGGTAACTTAAAAGCAAAAATATAAATTCTATTTATATTTCCTTTAGGAATACGAAATATCAATTAATGAATATCAGAAATTGTTTTAAGTGATTGGTGGTCAATCAATTACAAGGAATCCAAGTTATTGTGAAGTTTTACTTAAATCGAAAAATATATGTATATGGGGCACAATAAAAGTTTTGCACTTCTAGCAAATCGAAGCTTTTTGAATTTCGAATGTTATATTTTTTAAAACGTTGCAACCTTCTTGATAATAAAAATTAAAAATTTGCGAGGAATCATTTGTCAATTTTTTTTATCACACATCAAAGTTCTACGTATGCAACGAAAATGGAATTAAGGCACTTCTCACACAACGCTATTTATGAGCTACGCGACTGCAACGCAATCCAAAATTTGTATCTATCTGACACTTCTCACTGACAGGAGACGCGTCTACGATGCGACTCCTGTCAGTCAAAAGTGTCAGATACATAGAATTTTGGGATTGTGTCGCAGTCGCTTAGCTAATAAATAACGTAATGTGAGAAGTGCCTAAGTCGTAAAGATTTTAGAGCGATGATTTTTCATGATTTTAAAACTTCTCTCCCCGCACAAGACTGTGCAGCTCGTTTTCAAAATGCTTTTGGGAGAGAAGCACCTTGTTTGAGCACCGGGAGGCGATGGTTTGCTGAATTTGAGAGAGGTCGGGTTTCTTTACATGACGAATTTCGTGAAGGGCGGCATTCAACAGCCGTCAACGAAAATAATGTGGCTACTGTTAAGCGGCTAATTAAAGAAAAGGGCTATTCGAGCTAAATTCGAGGGCTATTGGGGATTGGTATGAGCCAAATTAAGAATATTTTACACAAAGAATTAAAAGTGCGGAAACTTTGTTGTCGTTGGATCCCTCATGAACTGACAGCGGAGCAGAAGCGGGCTCGCGTGAAATGGTGCTCACAGATGGTACTGAAGTACGACCCCGGACATTCTAATGCTGTTTGTAACATTGTCACAGAAGACGAAACGTGGATTTATTGTTTTGAACCCGAGAAAAAACAGCAATCTTGTGAATGGGTGTTTGAAAATGAGAACAGGCCAACAAAAGTAAGGCAGGCGAGAAACGTTGGTAAAAAATGATCGCGTTTTTCTTCAGAGCCACGGGTCCCATCTGCACAATTCCACTTGAAGATCAAAAAAGTGTTAACGCCGATTGGTATTCTACCATTTTTTTACCCAGCCAGGATGTTACAAAAAGTTCGCGAAAGACGACCAACAATCCGCGTTCTCCTACATCATGACAACGCTTCTTCACACACGGCCAACCAATCAAATTCATTTTTAGTCTCCAAAAAAGCAAACTCGTTACCCATCCTGCACATAGCCCCGACCTAGCACTCTGTGATTTCTGTATTTTCCTCAAAATCAAAGATTTTATAAGAGGTTTCACTTTTACCAACTCCGAAGGGGCAGTGATAGCGTTCAATCAGCCAGCACGTAGATAACATGCCTTCAAATCTGTGGCCCTCCTGTTTTAAAAAATGGTTCGATCGCATGAAAAAATGTTTAAAATGCAAAGAAGAGTATTTTTAAAGCAATAAACATAATATTTATAATAGGTAATAACATGTTGTTTTTTTAAGTTATGCAAAACTTTTAGTGTGACCTACGTATAAATCAAGGGTTTTACTTCCACTTTCAGGATAATATAAAAATCTATTCCTTAGTAAGTGTATACGTCATAAAAGGGTCTCATTGTCCAAATTTCATATTGCTAGCTTAATTAGCCTCAGATTGGACCCATACTAGATTAGGGATGAAAGTTTGATTGAAAGTCCGTCTATTTTGAAGCAAGTACAATACCTATATTATTCAATATTTTTGGAAAATCAAACATTCAATATTACTTAATGTAACAGTGTTAAAAACATAGGGGGAGTCCGGGAGAGTTGAACCGCTTTTTTTTAAAGTATCATATTTTCTAAATAAGGAGGCTTAGTGATTCAATTATAATAATAAACGATAGCTTATTTATTTAGGTTTACTTATGCGTATTTAGATTTTCCATATTATATTAATGAAATATGTTATACACATTTTAATAAAAAATGGGATATGATTCAACTCTCCCCACCCTATGGGACACTTGAACCGGGGTCTGGGGAGAGTTGAACACTGCTTTTTAAAGGTAGATAATTGCTTTTTACAAAAAAAATAACCGACTTCAATATTGATAAGTAGAGATAACTCAAAAACTACTCGCCAGATGGCGCTCAATTCAACATGTAAGTGTAAAGTTCCCGTCACTACAAATTAATGCAGTTATCTAGTGTTTGGGACACTAGATAACTGCAGTAAATCGTTGAGGAGTTCCCTCGACTGTCTTTCGGCTTCATCAGATCGACTGCAGATCTTCATGAAATGGTAGCGCTTTAATGTACTTATGATAACATGAACAAACACACTAGTCGTCCATACAATTTTCGAAAGTTCCCTTCGATTTCTCTTAGATGCCATCATCAGATCCTGGTTTCCTTATCAGGGGACCCCACTGCGCATATCTACTTTACAACAAAAAAAGAATTATCAAAATCGGCCCATAAACGACGAAATAATCGCTGAACGTACATTAAAAAAACATAGATACGGTCGAATTGAGAACCTCCTTCTTTTTTGAAGTCGGTTAAAAATAAAAACATTTTACAGTTTAAATCACAAGTTTATTACCAAAAGATTACAAAATGAAATGAAATTCTAACGAAACACAGTCACACACTCTTCTCATAAGGATAAATAAACAATACTTCGACATACTCTTAAGCATTCCATAGGCATAGCAATTATTAAACATTTTAGTAATAAAATTACATATTTAACGTTTCTCTAATCAAACTTCTTACTCTTTCTTGATATTTCTTACCATTTTGTTTCAATTATATACTTATTCTTATCATTTAGTATCATTAATTAGCCTTAATTAGGACTATTTTCAGTCAGCTGGTAACCAAAAATTTGATCAATGTTATTCTTTAAGATGCACCGTCCTTTACCTCACGTATAGCATTTTCTAATTCTGTAATGATATATATTTTTCTTTTCTGCTTTTTTTCGGATGGTTTGTATTGAAATTATATATTTCATTCAATTAGTCTGCAATAAAATATAAAATTACACATAAAAACAAACAAAATACAAATAAGACTTGTTGTATTAAGGTTCCCGAATTGTTTTTAAATTTCGTCAAAAAGATTAAAATCTATAATATCTGTAAAGTAAAACTCCAAATATCTTCATACAAATACTATACATGGGAGACATGAACCACTGAGCATATCTCCCGCGCCCGTCATGGTGCAACTCTCCCGCATATACTACTTTGACATTAAATTCTACCCACAGAAAAAACAATCAACGTAATCAAAACAACACTTAGCACACGTCAAACTATAATAATCAGGCAATAAAATAGTAATATCACACAATACTTACCTCTATAAACACGGCCGCAATATCGTAACTACAAAAAAATTTAAAATTCACTCCGCCATAACAAAAACACCTTTTCGAATCTGACAGCCAAACAAACCGGCCATTGTTAAAAATGGCGCCGTACTTGTCATTGGCCTTCCGCGCCCTATCAATGACCGTCTTAACGTTTCGTTAGCGTAAAATTTAAGTCGAGTTTTAAAAGGTGGTTCAACTCTCCCATCTGGGCAAGTCTCCCGGATTCCCCCTATAAAATAAAATAGAAACTTTGAAAACTTTGCCGCCATTCTTTATATTGTAGGTAACTTACCCCATTATAAATGGCAATGCAACACGCATTCTTGTATCTACAGATAAAATATACAAATTTAATTAATTTTACTTGAAACTAATTTCCAAAATATTTTTTGTTTTACAAGGTAAGTTGACTAATATTCCAAATATATCAATCAACTCATGCACATGCTCACGCATCATAAAAAGTACCTAAGTGAACGTAGACTGCAGCATTTTGTAAAATATGTGACACTGCCGCAATAAAATGTTTATTTAAGAATAAATTTGCGTTCTAGAGTCCAGAGTTTATTAGTATGGAACCACCTGTGCGCCAGAAACAATAAAAAACGGTAGGTAAGAATAACATTGCTGCAGACAGTGAAATAAACCGTAACTTCCAAAAACTAGTCAAGACCGTACCGTAGTCACTACTGTCGGAGTTCTTATGTTCTTATCGATAAAAGCGAATACTTAATACTCACTCATTTATTTACTAAAAATGAAATTTGAAAACTTAGCTATAGCAAAAATTGCGCATAATTTTTATAGCGAACCTTTGAAATGTGATCACAAAACTTAATACTATTATTTTGAAAAAAATATACCATTTGGTTTTTCCAAAAAAGATATTTCACCATCTAGGATGTAAAGATTAGATTAGGCCATGGAATGAACGAAGAGACACGCCATTGATTTATAATAACAGTTCACCTGACATACCTCGGGAACCCTAAAAACTTGGGATGTCACATTTTCTGGAGTATTGCTGTCCAACTTTCACAACCCGAATTTTATTTCAGAGATTCTATCTCCAAGCAAACAGCAGCGAGGCAATTCAGAAAAATTCAATCTGAATGTAAATAAGTACGATCATGATAATATATCTTCTGCAATTTTTCAACTGAACTACCATCTGATGTTTAATTGCGTCCCTGAGGAGACCACGGCTTGGGCACAGAAAAATATTATGCCAGAATGGCAGTGACTCTCAAAATTTATTTTACAAAAGTACCACTCTCAGTTATTTGAGTAAAGTAAAATAATTGTGAAAATGTTTTGGGACACAAAGTGATGCCAAGACTTCTTTATACAGCGTTATAATTTTCAAATTATTTTTGTAACAATATTTACAAAATATACCCGTTTTAAAACCAACGTGTTCATTATTAATTTATCCGGGATATTTTCTCATCGTGTGTCCTTTAGAGATATGACATTGACAACAGTAGGTAGGCATTGTACGATGTGTGGACCATTTTTGATAATTAAAGTTAGGATACAGAGTTTCTTGTTTTAAAATCTAAAGGGTAATCAAATTCGTTTGTAATCCTTATTTTTTATACTGATAAAACACAGAACTTCGTGGATATAACTTGTGATAATTTAGGTCTACCTAAAATGATATCTCTTGTTGGTTATATCCATTATCATTCCAAACAGACACAAATATTCTTTTGGTATCTGATGGAATCTGAAAGAGAATGAATGATATTTGGATTTAAATTGGTCAAGTGAAATTGAACCGTGAACTCCAGTAGTCTGAAATAATCATTAGTGAAATTCAGTCTGAATTTCATTCAAGCTTTTCCTGAAACAAAAATTTATTAGAGCCTGAAATTGCTTGCGATAAGGCCGCCTAATTGTGTTTACAAATAATAATTGTATTTTTTCATATGGATAGCGATACAGGACTTAATAACTGAAATTATTGACAAACGCTCATATTAATAAAAAAATTAAAGCAATTCACCCTACGTGCTGTTTGCAAATCCTATTTTGTAATTTGTTTTTTTTTAAGATTTGAGAGTTATTCTGTAAGTGTTAAAGGATGGGGTTGCATGCTAAATTATGTCTTGCTTCGGTAAAGGAAAATCAACGTTTTTTGAAGTCGGTTAAATATTGTAGAGTTAAATATGCACGGTACGCAACTTTTATGTGCAACTCCGACTACCTAGTAACTTTCCGTTAATAAGCTTTTACAACTTCTAAAGCCTGTAACGAAATTTTATCACTTACTGTCATTCACTCAAACGGCGCTCATCAATGGTTTGCTTACTCAATAATGCATTCTTTGGCTTAATGGCCTCCATTGATTACGAGTCCCTCTTCATGTCTGAGCAGGTCTATGGCATTGATACGCTTTCTACTGCGAATTGGCGAAGAGGTTAGTGGTCACCCCACGTTTGGAAAGTTTTTATGCCGCCCAAAGGTCTCCGAAATGTCTTAATAATGATCTTATAACAACAACTGGGATCGATGTTGTAACATGCCCAACGAATCACTGAAACGCTTAAGAAATTTTTGCCACTAGAGGTCACCCATCAGACTACAGATAGCGCCCGTTGTTGGGTAACTAATTGATCAATCACTTAGGACCAACGCAAGCCGCCGGGCTATGAGCGCTTCTCACAGTCTGGCAACTCATTCTTTATTACTACACAATAAAAATGTATCTAATAGGTGCTTAAATGTAATACTTACAACGTCAATAATATGATGCAGCGAGACCCCGAATGTGACGAGCAGAGGATGTGAGGAGTTCTCCACAGGCCGCACTGATGCATCATACTTGTCCATTAAGTGCTTCACCAAACTGTATTCTTCATCGCAACAAGCTATACCTGCGAACAAATATTTATCTATGACCAAAATATTTACCAACTAGATATTAATCCCACTGGTTCACAGTAATTGGGGATAGGTAGCTTCATACACGTAACTATCATACCAGGAATAATAAGTTTTCACTGCATTGTTTGCATTTTATTGAGCAACCATGTTCCGCAAGCAGATAATACTCAGTCATCAATGGTGTCATCCATACCTATTCCCTACTCTAAAGTAAATTAAAATTGACGAAATAAAATGTAAGAAGAAATTCGTCGGCCTAATCGCTGACCTGAAACTTTTCCAGGAAGTTTCAATCAACGTAGGGTATCTAACATAAAATATATTGTTACGTGTCAGGAGTAGGAGTGTTCGTTATATTATATAGATAGCTGATAAAATAATCAAATATTTATTTATAATCTTTCAACCGGTTATTTATTATAGCTGGCAAGCGTTATAAGTCAGGAGTACTGGATTCGAGAAAATGCCAAAATGTACCACAAAGACTTTATTGTAATCGTCAAAACACAATTTCACTCCGTACACACCAAAACACTATGCACGCACTCGTAAACACACTAGTCGATCTTATATCGCCCGTAGAAATCACTTCACTTCTCGCTGGTATCGCTCGTAGGTATCGCTGGTTCTTCCCGGTTTCGCTTTCGAAACTAGAATGCCACGCAGTCGACCTAGTGCCCCTTTAATACCACTCATCCACCATTCATGCCGTTCTAGAATGTTCCGGTAGGTGTTCGAATTAGATTCGAGTATATTCCTTGCAATCGACTTTCGACCTTATGACTATTGTCGTAAGGTCGAAGCGTCGTGCGTGTACTATCGAGACGGCCGCGTTCCATTGTTCTCTTGACATGTTTATGGCCCTTATTGTTTATGGCTTCCGGTCTGGCGGAGGGTATACACCAGGGTTGTCACAATATCATGCAAGTTAGGGTTACCTAAATATTTAAGCATTTATTGTTGAAGCTTTAGCACTGTAATTACATTTCGCGGGTTACTGATACGGGCTGTATAGAAACACTTAAACAAATATTTAACGTTATTAATTAATTAGCGACAAACTATGTTTCATTTCAGTCGGAGATTTCGAATAAACGGATCCCATATTCAATTAGTGTACCTACATCCTACATATTTCACAAAAAGTTATGTTTCGATCACAGACTTATAAAAAATAATAAACAACCAGACCTAACATAATTTTCACCACTACAAAGACGTAGGTATGTAAGCAATAGTTTCATCTCTTTCTCTCTCATGACACGTACAAAGTCTATCTCGTTTTATTTTTGTTGTTGCAACACTCACACACACAGACAAAATGGGGTTGAAGCGCTTTCGCCATTTTGTTAAGCTACAAGAAGCTCACGTTTTGTATGAGGACCATAGACAATATTTGTAGACCACGAATGTTTTGTATGGGAATTGTCAATGTGTGCAGCATGTCTATGAAGTTGTAAGTGGCACGCTTTCTCCTCCCATATGTTAGGTCTGCTTATTTTTTTTATAAGTCTGTGGTTTCCATTTAGCTAATGATGATTCAGGGTGTTTACACAAAATCTCACTCTCCTCGGTCGAAATAGGAAGTATTCCGTGCAAAATATACTAGGGTTGCATATCGTTTCGAAGCTATCTAACTAAATATATTGTACTCGCCCTAACACCGTAACTTTTACTAAAGTAAGATTGAGTTTTATAACTAAACAAAGCTGAGAAGTGAAAAACTTTGCGTTTACAGTTCAACAGGATGATAATCAAAAACTATAACAAAAACAGGTTTTTCCCTTTTGAACGGACTTAAAAATGGAATGAACGTTTTGAATTGGACTGTATTTGAGTGAGTCACCTCGTTCTTTATAGATCTATGGTTACCTCACAACTTTTTTTGAGTTAACCAATTCTGATTAATCTTTTTACATTTAATTCATTATCTGTAATAGTGTTTTATCTAAAAAATCCAAAATTTTTAGAAAATGTTTGACGGACTACAGATATATTTTCGAAACGTATAATTTGTGTCTTTCTCTGATTGAATTAGATCTTTATTGACAGTAGGTATATAATAAAAGAAATTAGCATTGAGATACTATGTACTAAGTACCTCAATGGGAATTAGATAAAATTTATCTCATTCAAACAGAAAAATTTATATCTAGATATTTATCACGCTTGTGCTACAGCAGGTTTATAGCTACATAGCTACTATTTAGTGTACTAAGTACTAGATGAAACTTGAAAGACGTCTAACAACGGTTCTATACGAAACATACAAGAAGCCGTACATCCACACATCCTGTACACGGACGAATTTTATAAGATACTAAATTCTAATGTATTGTATTAAAATAAAACAAAAGTTTAAATGTCAACAATATCATAGTAACTTAAAAGGTACTCCCTACTCACCGCGAGTATTCGCATGTAATGTAACGTTACAATCAATACCATAAATGTACCTTAATCGCATTGGAATAAGAATGCTCGCAAATTCAAATCTTACAATAGAAGCTCCTTATTCGCGGCTTCCGTATTCACGGATTCGGTACTCGCAGGTAAAAAAATAGTGACCAACTCTACGTATTCGCGGGTTAAAATTTCGTTATTCGCGGATGAAGTCGGTAAAAATATAAAGATTCGGTGTCTTCTGTTTCTATGTCGGCTTTCTTTGAGTACTGAAGGTACTTATAAGTTATATTTTGACTAAATTTGACAAAAATCGTATCAATGGAAGAAATGTTATAGTTAAAAACCTTAAGTAAAGGTTAAGGACGAATGGCAAATGTGTGGTGTGAATTTTTTATGAAAATTATTCCGTCTGTGGAATTTTTAAAATTGGTAAAACAAGTTAAAATAACACAATTCCTTAAACCCTTACGAAAACGGCGTTATAAAAATTAATAAAAATAGTTGTTCCTGTAATTAAATTACGGTTAAATTGATTATTAATTATTTTGATTATGTTTTTTTCTTCTACGAGGTAGAGTAGAAGACTGTCTCGGAACGAATTACCGCAATCTCATACAAAATACCGTTCCATATTCGCGGCATATCTACGGAACCAAACCCCCGCGAGTAAGGAGCTTCTACTGTACAAAATTTTACATTACACGCGAAAGCTCGTGTGAGGGAGCACCTTTAAATACAAAAGAAAAGATAAGGAGGCCAACAGCAAATATACATTCAAAAAAATTATATAGTTAGTTATACCTACTTCTACCTAATTCCACATTTCAGGCTGAATTAAAAAAGGCAGGAAGTAAAAAAAAATTTAGTCTGTTGTAAAAATTTAAAAGGTCTGAACAAAGACATGAATCGACTGAAGCGACTACGAAACACTAGTGATAGACAAACGAACAATACAAGTGTCTGTGTTGAATCTACTTGTATTTTTACTAGAAAAGGTTTTCTCGCTTAAAACAACCTTTACTCTCTTGTTGCACAAATAACTAGTGTAGCATCATTCTTAGGCAACGTGGACTTCGATAAAATATTCTTTGTATCGTCCCGACACGCCATACTAGCAGAAACGTTATTGTGAATAATTATGTAGGTTGCAAGCAAGTAAATTTTTACTTATTTTTTAAAACTGCGATCAAGAACTAGCTAAACTTGCAGGAAATCAAAGCCTTAGTTCTTATAGTATAGGAAATGATAAAAGGGGATTACCAAAAAAATAAAAACTTTTAAATAGGTACGATATTTTTGTTACTTTCACTATCTTTCACGCTGCGACAGAACAACAAATCGACGACATTTTTTGCAATTGACATATATATTTTAATTTTGTATATCGATTGAGACTAATTAAATGTCATTCCAAGCCGATTGCAATATAAAAATGAAAGTCGCAGTAAAATCGGTTATAATTTTTAAACTCACTAAAAACGCAGATAGGTATAGGTACTTACAGAAAAAAACTCATTGGTGTGGGATCCATTGCATTTATAAATACCTTCAATCTAATGTACAAATAGAATAAGAATTTAAAGGAGACCCGCCACTTTACTATGGGAATTGGTACCAAATTGTACAATAACAAAACTTTGTCAGATTTTTATCTAATTTATAAGTTCTAAGATGAAATTTATTTCATTTCGCTAGCACACGGGGTTTATAAGATATACTAGTTTAAAGATTTTTTGACCTGGCAACACCGCACGTCAAGCCACCAGGTCAAGAAACTGACAGAAGAGAGCTTACGTTGTTTTCATTTTAGTTCGATATTGAAATGTAGAAATCGACACTTGATATTTTTTTTAATAAGTTTTCTAATAGGCGGTGTCCGGCTATGACATGTTGATCAGCCGTGGATTGAAACAGAGAATTATTCTATAAAACAATATATTATTATGACAGGTACTAAGCGTGTACCGACATGTTTGTATTGTTATGTACTCTCGACATAAAACACTGCTTCTATACTGTAAAACTTCAGTTTTATCCATACTATAACTATAAGGGCTACAATAAAGACATCCGATTTTTCTCTCCGATAGTCGGTTCCGACAGTCTGATCAGACAATCGGAAGGCACTCGTGCCATACATTTTGTACATACACAATACACGTTCGATTCGATAGTTGACCGATTCTGTTGTCTGAATTTGTCTGATCTGACCATCGAAACCTACTACCCTACTATACTACCCTAAGATCACACATTTATTATTGCCTTATCGCCCTTATCTGTAGGACACGTTCAGTCCGGTTCCTCTCTCGCTCATACATTCTTTTACATCTGTGTAACAAACGCGATTAAATAAAATCGAAAAAATATCCACATGTCAAAATATCGATATTTTTTCGATATAATTATATCAAACTCTGATATTGATATTTTTTAAATATCGATATATCCATTTTTTTGCATATAGTCCTACAACGATCTTTTGGTACATGACTGACGTGAGGGTGACAGAGACAGCGCCTCACAGTTTACCTTCCCTATAAGGCGCTGTCTCTGTCACCCTCACATCAGTCATGTGCTAAAAAGATCCTTGTAGGACTCATTTCATGTCGGGCACGTTCCTTTTCACGCAAACTATTACAGCGAAGATTTAAGGAAAGTAAATTGTAAAATAAAATAAAAAATACTTTCCGATGTGCTACAACTCTTGTTTACGTATCATAATAAAGCAAATAAGATGACTAATAAACTCATATAAAATTTATTACTGTACATTCTAGTACCACTTTGGCAGATCTCCTTTTATTCTAATTGTAATAATTATATCTACCGCATTTCCCTTCGTAATGAGAAACCAAGAGCATTTTCATAACAAAGGAATATTAGATTCGTACTCGTACATATTTCTAATCTAACATGACCGTATTACTCGAGTACGGGGATTTGTAAATAATTTTGCGTGGGTTTGTAAATGATGCTCTTGCGATTAGAACGAATAATTCATGCTATTCATAGCTCTCTCCGCAGATATTACCAATTACACAGTAACTGGGAAACTTACTAGGTATCTTTGATGTTTTAAATGTCTAGATGGAACATCGAATCCGCGCAAACGTGTCAAAAAATTGTGGCTAACTGTTAGTCACAATTTTTATATCACTACGCACACATAGACGCTTTGTTTTCAGTTAAAGACAATTTAAAAGTACGTAAATTAATTATGTAATGTAAGCGACTCCCGCATTAATAAAATTTAAATAGGTAAGTTATGTTATTTAATGGAGCCACATTACTTATTACTTACTAACGTAGAAATATTAAAAAATACCTACTGCTACCTACAATGATGTTTAATAGCAAACGTCAAACACAAAATATAAGATTTGGAGACCGAAACCTATGTTTTGTGCTGAGACCGTGACCAAGGCCAGCGGCTATCATTAATTAAAACGAAATATGTACCCAAAAATTGTATTACGGATTGAAGTTATTCGAAACCTGAACTCTAGGTGCCTCGATAACATTGTACCTACCTAGAGGTGTTCTCTAGATACGTACAACGTTATCGACTGTACATACATTCAATGTATATAAATTATTATTCAATGTTGGCTGGAACTGAAAGAACAATGCCGCTGCTTATAATTTTTTTCCTGACATGTCACGAATTATTATTCATTCAAAAAATGGAAGAATCTAGAGAAATGTTCATATAAAGTGCCTATATTATACTGTTTTCCAATAATATCTCCCTCTTGTGAAACAATTTTAAGTTTTTTTTAAAGATCGTACTTTCGCGGTGTTGGTGTTGATTGAACTTAAGCAACTATAAATACACATTATTAAGGATTATTCAGAAAGTTCTGGGACTATAAGCAAGACAAACACCAGCTTTAAAGTGAAAAAGAATCATCAAACCCAGTACAAAGTTATGAGGTAACACTCATAAAAGCAAAGAAAAAAAAGAAGAAAAAAGAAGAACAAAAATTTTTTTTAACTTTTTTGTATATTGTTAAAGAACATTACAAAATTTATATAAAGACTAGCTGACCCGGCAAACGTTGTTTTGCCAAAAAATGTTAAGGGCGTGAACAACACTTATCACTTAGGCGTATGAAAAATAGATAGTAGCTGATTCTCAGACCTTCAGCTGAATATGCATAAAAATTTGGTAAAAATCGGTAAAGCCGTTTAGGAGGAGTAAGGTAAGTAACATTAACACGAGAATTTTATAGTATATAAGATTTATCGACTGGTCCTGGATTCTGACGCCTTCCGGCTCAATATAGCGTAAATCCTACTAAAACATTTCATTTCCATGATAAATAAGCTCAGAACAACACAAGCTCACGGCTTCGGTGTTGAAAAGTTATCAGATCTCATGAAAAGATTATCCCAGATTATATTAAGCATGATTCTGTTAGCCATAGATAACTGTAGGTACAAACCTGGCATTTTAGAGAAAATGTACGACTGGGCCGTATCTTTACTATCTAGGCCTAAGTTATTAGATGGTGAAAATACGACGGAATATTTCGAGAAATCAAAATACCTACAGCCGACACCTGATTCGCCGAGTATATGGGATTTCCAAACCCCACTAAAACCAGTTTATGACCTGTGCTTAGAGATCAATTTAGTTTATAAGCAAAATATGTTTAAGGTATTTTAAATTCTCGGCATCAATCAGGGGCGGAAAGCTGCCACTCGTGCAGAATCCAATTATAACGAAGTAGCTTCAGCCCGCGGCTTCGCCCGCGTGGAATTTATTTATATCGCGAAACGGGATTTTTTATACAAAATTTCATCCATTATTTCAAGCCTTTAGGGGTAGATTTTTGAAAAAGAAAGTAGCATATGTGTGACTCTGGGTCTTCAACAATTTCATTCCGAATTTCATCCAAATCGGACCGGTGGTTTAGCCGTAAAAACGTCACAGACAGACAGACTTTCGCATTTATAATATTAGTATGGATTCCATATATTATCAACCGCGAATGCAGTAGGTATACCTACTTAGCACAGTCTTGGCAGAGACACGCTCGTGCGCCCTGATAAATAAATATTTCAGATTAATCCATTTGCAATGTGCAAAATACTACAGCGTTTTCATTCGGATTTGAATTTTGAATAATTGCCGCCAGTTTGTAGCGTCGATGAATTCCGCTTTGTTAACAAATGAAAGGTGGATGAACCTTTTCAATCTGTATGAATTTATATTTTAATGAAATTTGATCACACGAGGAATTCGAACCATTTATAGATGATGAATTTTCGAAAGTTCCCCTCGATTTCTCTGAGATGCCATCATCAAATCCTGGTGTCCTTATCAGGGGACACCACTGCGCATATCTACTTTACAACAAAAAAAGAATTATCAAAATCGGCCCATAAACGACGGAAAAATCGCTGAACAAACATAAAAAAGCATATATACGGTCGAATTGAGAACCTCCTTCTTTTTTGAAGTCGGTTAAAAATATCATACTTCATTCCCCTTAAGTCTACGACACTGGTGACCAGACACATTGTATACCTAATTGTTAATCAAAGTTATCATTGCTTTATTTCATAATTTAATATTCACAGTTTTTATATCACTAGGTATACAAACATGTGCCTCTCAGGGGAAACAAAAGTCATATTGAAGGCCAAACTAAACAACTATGGCCTCCTCCATACTGACGAAGCTATATAGCAATTATATACCAGGTACATGCAAGAGCAAGGCTTCAAGTCCTCCGAGGTGAAATGGGATCTCGAATGCCTCAGACAGTCGTTACAAGAGGAACTCATAAAACTGCAGAGGACAAGGGTAGCAGCAACGGCCTACTATCGTCCCCTCCAAGACCAAGTACAGACCGCAGGCTGGGGGCGATATGACGCTGAACCATGCTGCATCCTCTAACAACGTCGGGCGACGCAGTGCCGTACAACGAGTCGTGTGTGTGTGTGTGTGTGTATGTCGTGAAGTGAAGTGAAGTTGTGAAGATGCGAAGTGAAGTGAGGTGAGATAAATCAGGAACAGAACAAAAGAGCAAAACGACGCGAAAAACAATAGTAAATCCTAAGAGAACAATGTATGTAAATATGTAGAGTTTAAAGCAAAGGAAAAATGGACATAGTATTAAGTAATAACATAGCTTAAGGCATGTATGCATGGTAGATTAATAGCTAAGTGAGGGCTAGCGCGCACTGGTGACTTTTGTCAGCGCGACAATAAAGTTTTTGTCATTGTCACGTCATGTTACCCAAGTGGAGTGCGCACACGAAAAGTGACAGTGACAAAATTTTTCGAAGCGATCCGTCATTTGCCGATATGAATTTCGAAGAGACGGTCGTTCTCTGTGAACTCATGAAATGGAATGACTGATTTTTTATGGAATTAAGATAGCAAACGAGAATGCAGCACCACCTTCCGCCCATGACAACTGTGACCGACCCAGAACTAGACTCAACGAGTCTCGTTCTAATTCGGTCACAGATGCGTTGTTACCCCTGAGGACTGAGATGGTCGCCTCTAAAAAAGTATAACCGGCTCCACACCTTCCTATCCGGAACACAATTGTTCTTAAAACAATTATTACACAGTAGGAATGGTACTAAGTACCGTGGCGAGCGGTGGTACTTCCCCGGGTGACCTCTAGGCCCTACCACCTGCTAAATCTATATCTGATCTATAGTATTTTGGCATTTGATCGTAAGGTCATAGCATAAACCATAGATTTTAATTGAACTTAGATTGAATAAACCATACTTTATGACTGCTTTGGTCTTATGGCCTTAAATAGTTTAAACTGGACTTGATCGATTTTCTACCGTTGATATTAAGAAATAATCCGTGACAAGAAATGAAATGAAATGGAAAATATTGTTCTGCTAATTTCTTCCCACGCTTTAATTTTCACATTAATATCTGAATAATCTTTCAACTTTTTATCATAAAGAGCAGGTCTCTTTTCCACTTCTTCTATAAGAACATCATTATCAATATCGTCTTCGCGAATGTTTACATTTTGCGTAGGTTGTGACGCTATTTTGCGCGCGCTAAAGTCGGTAGTCAGAATGCAAATGGCGAACGACCGACGACGAGAGTGACAATTTTGTTACCAGTGCGCGCACCGCTACGAAAACCTAAGGGCGCGGTGACAGTTTCGTCACGGGCTTGTTCGCCGGTCGGCGTACACAAATGTCACCCAGTTGTCGCGTCGTAACATGCGCGCATCTCCATACATATCCACGGACTTGATAAGAGTAACAAAACAGTCTCGCTGACAAAAGTCACCAGTGCGCGCTAGCTCTAAGCATTAATTGTAAGTTAAATAACATTAGATTATAGATACTACAAAGATATAAAATTAATCTAGCATAAAATATACAGTAGCAAGGATGCTGAAAAATAAGTATCGGCAGTTAGCATAGGCACATTGGCAGAGAGAATGGTGGCTGGTTGGTTCAAGCCACCAAACAACCACCACTCAAACTGCGAGTGCATTTAAAAAAAACGTGTGATATTGTGATTAAGGCTGACATGATATTGAAATAATTAAAATGGGTAAATAAGTATTTATGAAAATGTTTGTAATTAATATCTTAATTTTTCTTTTTGAAAGATTATTTAATTTTCATTTACAATATTAGTGCCCCCGCGCATTAGGCGGCCGGCCGCGCGGCCACGTCGCTGCGGCCAGCCCGCGCACATTGCGGCCACGTCTGCGACCACATCATCATCAATCAATCTAATTCATATCGTGCTCTAAAATGGACGTAGAAAGAAGAAATTATTGTGTAAAATGAAACTTTCAATATCAAACGTCATCCTCTATAAATATTATACAAAAATGTGTGGCGGCGGCGACCAGTGCGCACACACTGAGTTAATTCACACAAATTGGCGTATCTCGTTGGCCGCGGCTGCATAGTGGCCGCGTGTGTGTCGCAATGTTTTTCGTGACCAGCGACCAGAGCGTGGCCGCTGGCCGCTGGTCTCGTAATCAGCGCATTTACATAATTATAATATCATGGAAGTATTGGTCGCCTTCTTAAAAAAGATTTATGTTATTTATTTATTCGAAATCACTGAGGTATATGGGTATCTACCTCAACAGGTACAACAAATATTCTCGGGCAATACACATTGTGACAACCATTTTCTTCATCTCCAAATTCATCAAATAGTGTTGTTAAACCAACAAATCGTTCAACTTCACTGAGCTCCTTGGCAAGGCAAAATAAGTTTCCAGATAGCATGTATTGTATTTACATTCAGAAAAAGCATCGTAGTACGTACCTATAGATCGAAGTAAATATTTTTTATCCATTTGCTTTCCGAATAAGGAGCTTTTGTCAAAGAAAACATAAAATAATTAACATTTAAATTATTAATTATGATGTTTTATCATCAAACCGTACCCGTACAATGTGCGTCATCAGGTGAAAAGTGTTTTCTCAGTAATTGTTGTTGTTGTTATATCGGATTATCTTGCTGGTGATGAAAATTATGCGATAAAACTAGCTTCTGACCATGACTCCGTCTGTGTGGACTTTACATTGTTTCGAAACAAAAGAAAAATATATAATTAATTAATTAAGTAAATGTTGCGATATTAATTAAGAATCTGATAAATACATTAAATCTGTCAAAAACCTTCACAAAACTCATACATGTCCTCAAATAAAAAAGTCCTTTTAATCCAGGTATTATATTCCAAATTAAATTCAAAACAATATTGCCATTTTTCGGGATTAGTGCAACCATAAAGACTCATTTTAATATAATGCAACATAAATATAGAAAAATTTATAAAGTACAAAAAAAATATTAATCCATAATTAAACACAGAATAATAACGACGACCAACTTAAAGATCACGAAGGCTTTTAAAGAGCTTTTTTAACTTGGAAGTTCTGGAGCGTATTTCTTTGTACCACGCTGTCCCAATGTGGATGAGTTAAAAGCTTCGTTAATATCGTTAGATTTTCTCATGGTATATTGATGGGAAGATAACAAAAGCATTACAGTTAGATCTATAACCAATTTGAAACAACAACAGACGAAACAGCCACAGTCACATATATACTACGCAGACTGGGACGGCATGCCAAGGGATTTTTTTTTTTATTAATGGACATTCTGACGTATTGACATAGAAATAAAACACAAATAGGGTACTTTCGGTAGTAAAAATAAACCTGATTTTCCTAATAAAAAGCAATAAAATTATATTTTGGCAAAATAAACACGCTTTCTCGCCTTAAAATAAAATAAAATATTTTTTTTTTCGGAAAAACGCTGTCAGCACTTGTCAGCCATTTTGATGACGTAGATAATAATGGTAAGAGCAACAGTCGCGTGTACAGTGCCACAAACTTATCAGACCCGGTGGCCAAAATTAGAACTAATGCAAATGTTATACTGTTGTCAGACAAAGACGAAGACAGTAACGCCCCCCTTACCGGGTCAGATAAGTTTGTGGCACTATATGTATGACCGGCATTCAACGTAAACAGCTACAAATAAACTGACAGTATGGTTGGTAGGTTTTTGTTTTTGCCTTTATGACGTCACACCAATGCCTCTCGTGTTTTAGGTCACGTGACATACAGATTAAAATTTTCGAATTTTAATACTATATATTAAAATAATTATGTGCTTTTATGACTCAAAAACAGAATATTGAAGTATATTTCTACATAAATTTTAATTTTTATAAAATTTCATAGTTTATTTTTCATTACGGAAGGTACCCTATTGCTATGCTTCAGAACGATTCCGTGGCATCGAACGGGATTTCATTGCACGGCATTGAAAGACGCGCTGCGGGCTCCTGCCGCGGGATGCCGTGGCATACTACTGTAGTCAGCGGAGGGCAACAGCATGCCGAGGACTCCGGCGCACAAAAGTGTTTTGGGCAGCAGGAGCTGCCGAGGTTTGCTTTGTCGTGGCGCGGCATGCCGTCCCGATCTGCGTAGGCCCTAAAGTAACATTTCAAATCTCCGGCATGGTAACCATTGTGCTCTACGGATCGTCATAAAACGAGTTCTGAGGACGCTCGAAGTTACACAGGTTTCTAGATTCTTAATTTTTTTTCGAATGAGATTGAATTTTATTCACTACTCTATTCATTTCTAATGTGCCTTAGTACCCGCATTCGAAAATACGTTTTATTAGGATTTTTTAATCTAACATGTTCTATAATTTTTGACGGCGCAAATAAATAGGCCTCCTAAAATTGATTCTCAAAACTGAAAAGATATAGGTCAACCACAATTTTATAACGTTACTAGAAGATTTAGTTTTAAATACTACTTTATTTCATATTTGCCAATCGTGTCGGCTTTCTGGCCACAGTCAAAGCGATAAAGCACTCAAAGTTCTTAGGTACTGTGACAACATTAGAAGCACGCCCTTCGGACGGAAACAAGGTTGTTCCACGACAAACATCGATGAGGTGGCGGTACCTCCCTCCCTAGCGGAAACGTTCGGAAGTGGCACTTATTTTGTTGATATAATTCAAGTATAGACAGACTTTTAGGTAGCCTAGAACTTGAATTAATTAATTCACATAATAAAGTCACAGATTACCTTGTGACAGCCGTGTGTAATTGTTTTATCTATCGACGATAAGATGGAAAGAAGCCATGTCATTCAATGAGAGTAGGTCCAGAATGTGCTGAAAAATCCAGAGAATTTTGAGAGAATGGACCTAGATACAAGCCTCGTCCTTTGTACAGCAGGAGAGAAGTTGACTTAACTTCAAAAAACACCTCACTGCTCAAAATAATTCTCACGGCAATTACAATCAAAGGGACTTCAAAACTTCTTGAATGCTTACGTAATTGGCAGGGCACATTTAGTTATCGCTCCTGATTGTTACTGTCAGATACTAGTTGTCAAGACAAAGTCGGAAAGTTTGGGATACGAAAAGATCTTCGGATTCTCGGCTTGTCTGCAAACTGTTCAAACAATGAACCATGTGGAATAATTTGCGATGAATTACTTATGATTACCTATAACTTAGTAAAATAAATTATACGGAGCACTTTTACTAACCATAAACATAATTGTTACTCAATTTGACTGAAATATTATTTTAATTATGACTTAAATATAACATACGTTTCAAATAATATTGTTTATGAAAGTTTTAAGTGAAATTTACAAATAAGACTCAATGCATTTTTTTATTTTCTTGACTAATCAAAAGTTCTTCTGAATATTTTCATTTTACCTGTAGGTGACATTTCTGACACCAATTATTACTAATTTAACATTAAACTTACTACGCAACTTCAAAAAAAGGAGAAGGTTCTCAATTCGGCCGTATTTTTTATGTGTGTGTTACCAGTGTTACCTCCTAACTTTGTATTGGGCGAACTGATTTTAATAGTAATTCTAGAGAATTCGAGAGTTAGCGCTTATCGTCTGGTCCTATATAAATTTAAGCGAAATTTGACAGGTAGTCATTGGGTAATTCTTAATAATGCGTATTGAATCTATCGTTATTAACTCATAACTTTTATTTAGTTGTTCCGATTTTTATAATTCTTTGTTTATTTGAAAACTGGTGCTTGAAGTCTATTCCCATATAGATTGTTAAACCCCATATAGTTGTTTTACATCTGTCGGGTAGTTTGTGAGTTATCTCTACTTTTCAATTTGGAAGTCAGTTTTTTTTTTAAGTTTCAAGTAACACATTTTACTACATTGAACGAGATTGATAAAATAATATAGTATGAACAATTATTTATTAATTTGTAACTTAACAACTACATATTTGAGACTAAAATGTTTTAAACATTAGGTACTGTGGAGAAAATGTGATTGTAATTTATTATTATAGACTTTTAACAGCAATTGTTAAGTAAACACATTTACCTTTTAACAATATTGAGACGACCATCCATATAAGACCTGTTAAAAACTTTGATAATAACATTTTCGTCGGCGGTCCCGAAACTCTTCTTTCAAATTACTTTTTTCCACAACATTCCCATACCGCGAACTTTGCGAGACACTCGGTAAATTGATTTTGAACGGAGTTATTAAGTTACTTTTACCTATATCGCTACACTTACGAACATTTCAGCTTAGGTGGCTAACATTTTTATTTTTACAACACCCAATAAATATCACAACAATGAAGGTGAGTATTGTTGGAGCACAAAAAGTTGATTTAAGTAGTAAATTTTTTATAGCGTCCGTAAAATATGATTAACGATGCGAATGAAGGTTTTGCCGCGGAGTGATAGGCGCTGGCCGCCGGCGACGGCGCTCGTAGCACTGAGTGATCGCGCTACGAGGGCCTACGGTTCCGAGTGTGGGCGCTACGACCCAAGCACCCATGTTTTAAAGCAAACAATTACTGTTAATAACATCGAGATTTTATTTTAATAAAATGAGAAATGCAGTACTGTTATAAAAACTTTCATTTATCGCAACGAAACATGTCCCGTCAAAAAATAGAAATTCCTAACGGAGGGACTTCAAGCAGTAATTTTAATTGTTTTATGTAAATACCCAAGAAACTAATAAGTCCGGGACCGTTCACCCTCGATATTTGGTTCTGAAGTAGGTACCTTACATAGCTTAAAATAGGGTTCGGTTCTGACAGACAACGTACGTCCGAAAATACTGAACGCAACCAGAAATTTGGCATGTATGTTCCTTCGGTTAGTATAGGGAAGCATAAAGAGAAGATTTCAAAAAGTCCCCCCCCCCTTCCCAAGGAATGAAAAAGGGAATAAACTGAAATAAAAATTCGACGTAAATGAAGCCGCGAGGGAACATGTTTGTGTACAAATAAATGTGTTTTCATTTTCCGTTCAAGCCATGATGCATATACTTACCTCAGATTTGAAAAAAAAGACAAAGCGCCTATATTCGTCTTTGAGTACCTCTCTTTTTTAATACTAATTTACAAGAATACATTTTAATTCTAATTTAAAATCATTTATTCATGTAGGTATCACACTTGTGCGCGAATTTTATGTAAACATTGTCTTCGTGTAAATTTTGTGATTAAAAAAGGTCTTAAAATTTCGTTACAGCTTATCTCAACAAAACAAGGGTACTACTTTTTATGATTTCGATTAAAATTTTACACTTTATATTCAGCGAATTTATATTATTGAAAACGTTTCAAATCAGATTATATTTTTTCCAATATTGTTAAGGTATAAAATACGCTGTATAATAAACAAGATAGAGTGATAAAATCTTTTTTTTTTTTAATTATTAGATACTATTTTAGTAAGCGACTTTAGTAAGCGACTTCAAAAAAGGAGATTCTCTGTTCGACCGTATATTATGCTTTTCTTTATGTGTAAATCCAGGAAGGATTTCTTCGTCGTTTATGAGCCGATTTTGATAATTCTTTTTTTGTTGAAAGTAGATATTCCAAGAGTGGTATCATGATAAGAACGCCAGGATCTGATGATGGATTCCTACAGAAAATGAGGGGAACTTTCCGAAAATTGTAAGGGCGATTAGTGCGTTTGTTAATGTTTTCATTAAGTGTTTTATAGCACTACAATCCAATGAAGATATGGAGTCGATCTGGTGATGGAGCCGAAAGACAGTGGAGGAAACTCCTCAACGATCTCTTGCAGTTACCTTTATTATTATTTATTTATTATTATTGTTATTTTTTTTTAAATAAAGTTATGTTTGTATATGTTCTTAAGTAGATTATCATAAAAGTAATTTCTTTGTTGAATTTTGTTATATTTCCTTCTGCTTTTATAAATGGGGCAATATTGCTAGTAGTAAGGTATAGTCGTGGTTAGTACTCTTGAGACAGCGTATACTCTTGAGACACTGAATCCATATTCACACTATAGAGTACAATAGAATAACAATGTATGTATATGGTTTATATCTCTGTGAAGGAAATATTTGAAAAAAAATTATGAAAGGTCTTCATGGGATTAACAAAACGCAAAAATATTATTATTAAAATTATTGTTCATCTCAAAATAAAAGATGCATGTATTTTGCAGAATACTGGGTCAGCTAGTATGCAATAAAAGCACTACTAAATTCCAGGTTTGAACAGTACCAGCTTAGCCATTAATTAGACTGGAGGCAAATGGGACGTGCACCGATCAAACCACATATTAAGATCCTTGTAGGTACCAACTATGTAGGTAAATTTTCGATTCTTGACTCGTGGTCACACCAGTAAAATTTGTGGCCTGAAGAAGAGGAAAAATATCCCTCTTAGTCACTCTAGTGTGACACACTGGGGTGGCCATGAGTCAGGCATCAAATTTTCCCAACTCATAACTACAATTAGCAGTTGTGACACTTGTGACGGAGTCTTTACTAATTATCATGGATGTGAATGCTACATTCAATTAAAGGAAAATGAGAAGACAAAGGGAATGTTTTTATATAATATGTGATACGAGATCGCAAGGCAAAAACGAAACTCATCGACTTAATGGAATTTAGGAACATGCGTAAATGTACGTTATTATGTGTTGTTATGTTTTACATACGCTTCGCAGGGTTGTCTCATTTTGTATTATATATAAACTAAAGTAAACTAAATCGATTTAAGACTATCTTTTAATAAAGATATACTAAAAGATATCAATGGGTAGTATATTTTTCCTGGAGCAGCATCCTCGAAGAAATTATTCCAGGAATCGGATGTTTTGTTCCAAAGAAACCAAAGACATAATTTTATTTAGACAGAAACCTACATAACAACTACAATTACACAAAAACGTTCAACTATGTACACAACACAACAGTGGATAAATATAAAAATGCAACGAAACTTTAAAAGCATCGCGTCGGCATAATTTAACACGTTCGGTCACAGAAGATAGTGTTCTGTACTTTTAGTACTGTGAAACGATTCGTACACGACGCAATTAAGAGTTTTATACATTGGCAGATTTGGACCCCAGAACAGTCAGAAGGTAGTTGTTATTTTAATTTCAAGGTTAAAAGTTAAAGGCATTATAGAAATCTATACATATTATGAACAGAAGTCCTGTTTTCTGTCTGTCTGTCTGTCTGGACGCGATAAACTCGAAAACTACGAAACAGATTTTTGTACGGTTTTCAACAATAGAAAGAGTGATTCTTTAGACAGGTTTAAGTATGTAATTCATTATACTTTTATGTATATTTCTAAACTATTTTTTAACGAAATATTCTCAGACTCAACTCTCCCTATTTTTATTACCTAGATATATATATTTTTTTATATTATAAGCTAGCTGTCATTTGTAAAGTTACAGTTCACTCACAATATGCTAGATGGCACTACAAGGAGATTCTGAATCACGCTGTTGAGACTTTATATAGTTTATATAATAGTCCCGTGTTCGGAAAAGTTCTGTTTTGTTGTTTTGCGTTACCGAATTTTCACTTAAGTTAAACATACGTGTTGAAGGAAATTGTTTGTTTGATCGCCCAAATTTTTCTAAAGTTACAAAAAACCACTACTGGACAGTGGAGAAGAGAAGTAAGTACTGAATCTTGAATATCGCTGGGTGGTACGCAACCCTATGTGTGCGTTTAACAATATTTTACAGAACGCCGTCTGTCGGGTCAGCTAGTTATGTTAGAATTGTTAAAAGCAAGGTGACGTTTTATTTATTAACGAACTATTCTTCGAACTAAAGCGCTGAATGGTGGAAATCAGTCAAATCAAAATCGTTTTACTTCAATAAATAAAGCATTGTTAAAGCTATTCAATTTAAAGTCACGTAATGGACATTTCAAGTGCACAGAGTAATTAAATGCGAAGTGCGGGCAGCACACGCGTTAGTCGTTATATTGCCTTCAACCATTTGTCGGTCATTTGGTAAGTTTTAAGCGGACAGTTAGTACTTACAACTATGTGAAGAAAAGATGCTTCATCCATTTTATGTGTAGTATCTAAATTGTTTTTTGTTATCAAGTAAAATCAAGATTAGTCGATCGAGTTTCAAGATTAATCAATCAACAATTTCAATGCTTCTTGACCTTGACAATACGTAAATCACCTAAGCAGCTGTTAGGAATTGCAATTATGAAGGGCTACGAATGCTGCGATAGTACACCTTCATATTAATTTAGGATTTCCGCCCTCGTATTGTGTGCCAATCTTTAATACATGGCGAATAGGCGTCCACTTAGGTGAAAAAATATTTTTGTGAAAAAATATTTTAGTGTTGAATGGCCCATTTATTGTGGAAGGTTATAGGGTATATAACAACACTCTACGCCCTTGCTTCGCTTCTGGAAACTTTTTGCTCCGCTCCTTTTGGTCGTAGCATGATGTTAAATAACTAATAAGCCTTCCTCAAAAAATGGACTATTAAACACAAAAAGATTTTTTCAAATTGGACCACCAGTTCTTGAAATTAGCGCATTTAAACAAACAAACAAATTCTTCCGCTTTATATTATTAGTCCGCACAATTTTCATAAAAACGGGTCCAAAGTTTTTGCTTCACGTATTATTATTATATTATTATAGATAATTATTATATAATGGTAAAGGATACATTGTTTATTTACAATTAACAAAGCTGATCTGAACAAACATGTTAACTAATTAAAGAATTCTTTTAAACCTTGTGTTGTTCTGTTTGTGATGTAGGTTCCAACAAAAAGCTAAGCGGGATAGGTATAAAGTTTTTTGACCTCAGACTAAGGATTTAAAACATAATAATTATCAGTAGCAATCTTACTGACAACTACTAGATTTATTAGCGTAAATAGCTCACTTATAGAGCCGTCAAATAAGACATGTTGCCTGTTGTTTCTGTAATGATTTGATTTAGAATCTTTACGCGCATCCCAATCCATATCCAAACAAGTAGTTTTGTCTTCATCGCTACAGCAATCGTATTTACTCGTAGCAACATAGGACTGATAACCATAATATTACCTAGAGAAGGTACCTATTAATATAAAATAAAAATTCATCAGTCATTCAGTAATCAAAATAAGTGATTCTGATAGATGCAGTTTTTAGCTGTTTTCGTGAACAGCACCGCTCATCCAGTGCAAATCCTTATAGATAGAGGCTTAGCAGAGTTTTCTAGTATGGCTTTTAAACGGATTAATTAAAATATTTTCACGTCACAAACCAGATAAAAGGCTTAATGAAGATTAATAAGGCTTACTGAATCTGAGCTTTATTAGGAACATAAAATCGTTTCTTAAGAATAATAATGTTTAAGAACATCATTAAGTCTAAAACCTGCTATTAGGAACTGAATGAGGTAAAACATTTCTACTGACTGACAGTTAAAGTTCCGCCTGAGCCCGTGGACAAGAATTGAACTTTGTACATAGCTTTCTGATATAGCGTAAGGGCACTAAGAAAATTATTTTGAAAATTCTTCTCCAAAATAGGTAAAATAGAGAATAAGATCGAGCCTGTATGAGCCGAAAAAGTCGCGGTAACCGCCTGTTTTATGATGTAATTTTAAATAGACAACACACCTAAATCGATCGTAAGTAGTTACTGATCTCTCATTTTGATTACAAATGGAGAGATAATATACCGGTAAATTCATTAAAAAAAACTCTTCCGTTCATAAACAAGAACTTTAGCACCGAGCAAGGGTGACGGCTTCTGTGGCTAATTACTACATCCTGGTTTGCCTGCAGGAGAATCAGGTTCATTATGCCTATTGTAAAAACACAACTTCGACTTGAAGATTCCTTTATCAGGTTTTAAATGCAAAAAGGGGAATGAATAGTATGGTATATTTTTACAATCTTTTTGCACGCTCGGGTTACATCTTGCAAGTTAAATTTTATTTCTACTTACTCTACCGACTCTGATTCCTTTGTCCCGATGACAATACAACTTATTAACAAACATAACCGGAGACACCGCTCAGGATTAGCTTCAGAAAAGGGATCAGTTAACAGATTGATGAAAGCCCAGCAGTGGGACAGTTATGGGTTGCGACCTTGCGACGATGATGATGATTCATTTCACTATAGTAAAAACTGAATTGTATTTAAAACAAGTGAGCAATGCCAAAATATTGAAACTAACGTAACGAAATTCCGAAACCCGAAATCCGAGGCGAGATGTAATTGGAATTGATCAGTTTTACACTCGGATGCGGTCCATTTCACTACACTGCACCCGGAAAAACATTCATGAACATTTTCCTTTTATGATTAAATAATTTTCAATATTATGTACAAATTAAAATCTATTATCGGTTCAAATAAGCACGGCGAAACGTATCAACTTTCAAGACAACAATACGATATTTTATGTCTTTTAGAAACGAAGAAGTTCTTTACGCATGACAGGTAGGTACGAAGCCAGAAAATGAGAAGTGTAATATTTTTGCGTGACAGAAATGGAAATGTATGCTACTGGCTGAGCCCAATCATAGATGCGCGCTTAGTGGTCAATCAGGTTTATTAATCGCAGCCAATATGGCCAACATGTGGGCCAGGTAAATCAGCTGTACCTAGCCAGCTACCTACTAAAAGTGCAATAATATAACTTCGTTTCAACCAAGAGTTCTGCAACACTCACGCATTTTTATATTTACCTATGTGAATATAACACCACCTTCATAAATTATAAGCCTACTCAATAATGTTCCACATTCCACATTATGGGATGTACTAGAAAAAAAAACATCCCCATTTTACCTGTAAGGGGTACAGCAACTTAGGGTTTTTAATGAACAATTTTAATCTTAGCTCAATAAACAGACGTGACAAAACTAGATCTATAATAAATATGTAAGTACAAAAAACTAAAATTCATAATACCTCAAATTTATATCGGACCAGGCGTAAAGCACTTACCTATTTCGAATAAAAAAAGAATTATCAAAATGGGTTCACCCAGTGCAAAGTTATGAGGTAACGAACCTCCTCCTTTTTTTGAAGTCGTTAAAAAAATACTGTCTTACATTTTCAACGGGAACATAAACCCTACTTCAGTTCAAATGTGACCGGTTTTATGATTATTGGAGAATGCAGTCAATGGCCCAGTTATAACCATTATAGTAAGACCCTGCACGATGCCCATGCCAAATCGTGTAGTGTTCTAACCGCAGGGCAGATTGTAGACTACATGAGCCATACATGACACGATTTGTAGGAATTAAGTTAGTATTACCTAGTTTGCATCAATTTATGGATAGGCACAAAGTATATTACGATGAGGTATAGTCGGACCCTGTGGCCTAATTAGTAATGGTCCTGACTGTGAAGTAAGGGCTCACAGACATGGGCATAACCAGATGTAAAAAATACATCTCTGAGCATACCCACCTCATCATCTGAGGAGAGGCAAGTTTCCTGAATTCCTGATCTATAAGAGGGCAAATCGAATTTTCGAGACAGATTTTTAAAAAGGTATACAAGGTATAACAATAAGTAGGTACTTTATCGGAGAACCAGGGAGTCCAGGGACGGTGGTTAGCGCATGGTAACGGATTCAATTCATATTCCCACGAATATTGCTCAATACAAAGCACTGCAAAGCCATGAGGTAAGTACACATAATAAATAAAATACATCGAATTAAAACCTCCTCGTTTTTAAGGTCTGTAAAACAGGTGAGTGTAAGATTTGAAGTTTGAAGTCAAATCGCCATTGTTGAGACTGATTATTCAAAATATTAGTTTAACACTTCTGTAATTTTTCTATTAAAAGTTACCCAAGAGCAGCTAGCTATACAAAATGTGCGTGGAAGTAGATATATATTTCGAGAAATTAAGTACGAAGCATTTTTACGCCTTTCGTTCGACGTTTGTTTTTCTTATTACTATCGGCTATAATTGATGATTAAACGAACTTACCTAAGTGAAGTTCTATCATAATTATACGAATCCTCCGTCTGAAGAGATAAGATTACTTGTAGTAGGCATCCGCGCACCAGGAGGTCTGACACGATAGTTAAGAGAAACTAAAAAACATAAACAGAAACATATTAATTTGTAGCTATGGTAACCCTGGATATGACATATTCATTTAGTTCAGAGTTGCTTGTTTTATACACTTTTTATTTTATTTACAAATTCACCATTGGGTAACCTGAAAGGGAGGGAGGGAGCTTATCTCTTCAGACGGAGGATTCGTATAATTATGATAGAACTTCACTTAGGTAAGTTCGTTTAATCATCAATTATACTTACCTCCGTCTTCGAGATAAGATTACTTGTAGATCTTTAGAGATGTGATATTTGTAAATAAAAATAACCAAGATTATGTATATAAAATTGGTTATGTTAATGTGACCAGCAACCATAAACAGTTAAGCAGTACATAAAAAACAACAGATTCTAATCCTCGCTCTTGAAAATAAAATAGTGTATTCATTACACATGCAAACAAAAAATAGAATAATGATATTAATATATTTTAGCAACTTAATATGGTCATAGAAAAATCATTATTATTGTCCTCAATCAAAAAAAGTTATTTTGTAAGAGCGAGCAAATGCAGAGGATGAATCCGACCAACCAGCATTCAAGCGTAGGTATAATATCGATATTAACACCATTTTATGTGCTGTACAAGAAGATGCATGCATAGTTGAGTGAGCGGTAAATGTATTTGTATTTACGCCACCTTTATTCGAAATTTCCTATATCCATCGACTAATAGATTGGGAATACATTAGTTTAAAAGGAATTATATAAGTAATAAACAATTCACAATGCTTCGTATAGCTTTTGTTTCATTTAAATAGACAACTGACTTGCTGACTTTTCTTCAACTTTTTTTTTTTTTTAATTCTGACTTTTCTTTAAAGAAAGGCAATATTAAGTTATGTTGCATTGATCCAATTCGTGATGCTTTGATAAGATCTGGTATATTTATCGTTATTCTATTATTATCAAATATCTCAATATCTTTTACCTCAATTTAACTTAACGTATGTACTCTGTGTGCCTTTACCAGAGCTAATAATATTACATTATTTTTTTGATAAATTTCTTGTACTTATTTTATAATTAGGATACCAGGTTCATAAGAAATTTAAAACAACTGATGGGTTCCAGGTATCATTATATCATGTCAAAGATAGTCGGAGCCTGTAAAAGCCCTTAAACAGTCTAGGCACCCTGTTCCCAAAACTTATATTCGTACTCATAATTAAAGATCAAGCAGATCCTTAACTTTTCAAAATACCGTACTGACTACCGGAATAAAATGTTTCAGTTAGAAAGGAAATTTGTTATGGAACTGAAGCCTCATAAATATTAATATTATGGTTTTCACAAAATTCTAACCATTTTTTTTTAAATAAAACGGTAATATTTTACTACTTTCCGATATAAAAGCACACATGACGTCTAACGCGTTGCGAGGGATCCCTCTTAGAATTAGCGCCGTGCCCATAACTTAGCAGCTACTAGCACTACTTTCCTCTGCAGATGGCTGTTGGAAACAGACAATAAAAAACCTTGGTATTAGTGCCAAAGTACCAAGCACGATCATGTCTTGAAAGTTATTGTCATAAATTTTGAAAAATAGGAAACCATCGTTGGGTATTAGTCCATGCGGAATAACAACCACGCCCTCAGCCTTATCGAGAATATTTTTCCATAAGGTCTTTGAATTGATGGAAACTGGAAAAAGAAAAGAATAAAAAATTTTATTCCAACTAAAAGTAAAAATAATTGATTGCCAAAGCTTCTTGGTCTCTTTGCCAAGAATAAGTGTCACATTTTGAATGTAATCTAGTGGCGAACAAATCTATATCGGGTTTTCCATAATGTCTCATGATTCTGCTGATGACAATGTCAGTTAGTTCCCATTCGATATCAGGATGTGATCGTCTCAATTTTGCATCTACTATGACATTATCTTGGGAGCTGATGTAAGAGGCGTATACAAAAAATATCTTCGGACCATTCCCATAGCCTTCTCGTAAGATTAATGAGATGCAGAAAGCGTACACCATCCCCTTTTTTATGTACGAAAAAACCATTACTGTCTGTGCGATGTTTAATATCTGACAGTTAATTAAATTGTTTGTAAAAGTTTTTTAACCAAAATATGCGGCCAATAGATCGAGATAAATTACGTGTTTCCGTTTTTCATCCTCACTCAATTTTCCAATAGCCTTGTCCTTACCACATGCCACCCCCCACCCTTTTTTGCTGACATCAGAAAATATATTTAAACAATAAGAACCATTTCTTATTGGATTAACCGAAATACTAATGTTCCAGCCACCAACCAGTCTCTTTTTAAATATTTATAGGTATTTTCATGTAACCATCATAATCTTCAGTTTTTGTCTGCCAGGCTTAATATTTACACTGTTCAACCACCTTGAGTTGCAGGGCAGGACGAGGTAAGGAGACCAGCTAATCTAGCGAATTGCCGTAATTTACAATCTCTTAACTGCATAACATTCAATATTTCCTTGATTCCTTGTGTCAATAATGAACAGTAAATATTTACAAACTGTATTTGATATCAAAGAATTCCTTACATAATTAACTAAGAAATCCAATGACTTTAATATAGGTAACTATTGTATGAGTTACAATTTGTTGACAGCTACTCTGTCATTCAGATATGAAACATAATACTATTATGTTTAATATGATATTATCATGTGAATAAATTGATGATATATTATATATCCTAAAGATCTTAGTAAGGACATTATTAGTTTCATCAGCTTTGTGGAAACTAGTGGAGCTATATTAAACCCAAAGAGCAAATCATTAAACTCATATGGTTTATTAATACTTATACATAAATCTTTGTACTTCTTAAATTGATCATTAAAATGTAATAAAAATAAGCATCCTTTAAAACAAGTGTACATTTAAATTAATTTTTTGAAATCAATTTTAATGTTGTCCTTTAGTCTTCCATTTTGAAATGACTAGTAGAAAAACAAATTTAAGTATTCAATAATTTCAAATTTAGCACAAAACGTTTTGTACCATTTCGTTTAGGTACTAGAAATATGCTAGATATTTATTGATTATTACATGGTGTATATTCAGATATAGCACCCAAAAACAAATCACGAATTGCAACTTGGAAATCATTAGTTTCACTTGGATTTTGCATGAAAAAACAAATTCATGTTTTGGGGTTCTAAAATAGGTATTTTTTATCCCTCACGAACCCAAGATAAAATAACAGCGTCATTAGTTATCAGGGTCCATCTGACATAGAACAATGACAGCGGAGCAGCAGAATAACCTACCTCGACTATTGCCGAGTCAACACATGACCGCGCGAGCACTGCGGCTGTGCCAGTAGCAACTTGAGCTGTGGTAGTGCAGGTTTCTGCGGAGGCGCTTCGTAGCGGCGACGTTGTTGCGCTGCTGATTTCCTCCCTGCTCCCATCTGACTCGTCAGTGGAAGCAGAGGTCTTAAGTTTTTAGACCTGGGCTGATCAAGCTTATTTTGATGGAATGATTTAACTTGTGAAGCGGTCTTCATCTCAGCACCGGATCTATTAATAGCTTTAGTTGTTGGCTGTTTGCTGATCATGTCAGCTACATTTTCTCCAAATAAAAAAAGTACTTACCTATTCATTTCAGTAGCAAACAAATGTTTATTCATCTCTTTCTAAATAGTAAGTAAAGTAGATAATACAAAATTACGTCGAAAGATGGAATCGATGTATTGAGAATCACACAAAATCTTGCCCGCGTCCAATAAAAGTTTTATGATATTGCTGCCTTTGTTTTGGCTCGCAAGAAAACTGCTATTAAGGTCTGACTTATGCAAGTTACAGCAACAGCTTGTTGATTTTGTCTTCGGTGAAAATGTGCTCCCAACAAATAGCTAATTCAGCCTAAATCAGTGGACAATAGCTTATATTGTTAGTTGGGGTCTTTCTCAAAAGATGGAGAAAATTATCATCCGATGTAATTTGGAACCTTAGATGATTCTGCAGGCTTTGAGGGTGTCTCTGTGATAGAATTTGAAAGTAGAGGGTTATCCTGTGGAGACGACTGAATTTGCGTCTTGTTATTAACGCTCTCAGAATCCGGAGATCTATCGACTCCTCCAATTGATAATCTGGCAATAGCAGACATAAGCTCTATGACTTATACTCAGCATGGCGTCGTGAAGGTATTATCCCCAAAAGATAAACACATCACTTTTGTTAACAATGCAATAGATACAAAGGCGATAGTCCCTATAAACTATCCACAATGTATTTAGCGTGAAGGTAACACTCACTAATGAAGTGTACACAACACAGAATAATAGTGATTACTATTTCCAGTTCTCAAGCTCTATGTTGTTCAGAAGCTCTATGACTTATGCTCAGCAGTGGCGTCGTGAAGGTATATCTCCAAAAGATAAACACATCACTATTGTTAACAATGCAATAGATACAAAGGCGATAGTCCCTATAAACTATCCACAATGTATTTTAGCGTGAAGGTAACACTCACTAATGAAGTGTACACAACACAGAATAATAATAGTGATTACTATTTCCAGTCTTGTATTTTATGTCATTTATAATAATAAGCTTCTTATATAGTTCCTTTATAATCCGTACCTCAGACCAATATCCGTACCATCTTCTTATTAAAGTGACATATCAAAATTGGAATTTTCCGGAGATGAACCATTATGATCTTCCCGACCGTTTTACTATTTTTCTTAACAAATATTCGTCCTTTTAAAGTTTCTTACATTTATATTTGGGCATTTTAGGAAAATATATTCTTAAACTATCAATAAAATTATATTTTGTGAAAAATATGTGTCAAAACGACCGAGCACGAGAACACGAATGAATATGTCATATCCAGGGTTACCATAGCTACAAATTAATATGTTTCTGTTTATGTTTTTTAGTTTCTCTTAACTATCGTGTCAGACCTCCTGGTGCGCGGATGCCTACTACAAGTAATCTTATCTCGAAGACGGAGGTAAGTATAAAGATCAATTTTCCGATGTTTATCAAAATTAAGGACATCGGAAAGTTCCGCGAGGCCTTCCGAAGCGAAGCAAATCCTGGAAAAGTTATGATTATTTAAGTTTGAGCATAAATTTGCGATCGTTTGATCGTCTTGCCCCGCTTAAATAAACTGTTTAGGTAGTAAAATATTCATTAATTTCATATTTGATCAGACTTTGATCGGAAAATTTGTAGCCAGGTATCTACAAATTTTCCGATCAAAGTTTAAATATTTTTGTTCTTCTACACAGTTGTAGACAGTAGGCAAAATAGTTTCGGTAGTTTATCCATACTTATAATATAATTGCAAAAGAATTATGGACATAGTTTAAGACTTTAAAAAGAACTTATGATAGTTTAATCGGTCCTTCAGTTGCATAGTATGAATGAGGGAAATTGCAGATAATGCATGAGACAAAACTTTTGGACGTTGAATCCTCAAGTCAAACAGGGAAGTAACGTTTTTTAAGACGACAAGATTTGAAGTAAGTTTTAAACTAAAGTTTTAAAAGAACATTGGGAACTTTACTATGGGAAAAGTCTCCACGGCGGACAAAGATGAAACGTATGGTATTTCAAAGCTTTGGGCCAGTAGGTGTGTTCTCTAAAAACGCTACGTTGTGACATATAAATATGGGAATTCTAAGATATAATGTGTCTAAGTTAGAAATATTTGTCTAAAATGATTTGATTTTTTTCTACTTGCCATGTTGTTTTGCATCGAAAAATAATTAATAAACATGTACTTAATTTATTTTTCAATGTTATTATATAAGGATACGAGATAACTCAAAAACTATTCGCCAGATGGCGCTCAATGTTGAATTGAGGTGTTTGTTGAAACGTAGGTGTAAAGTTCTCGTCACTACAAGTTAATCAAGCCCAAATACTAGAAACTGCAGTAAATCGTTGAGGAGTTCCCTCGACTGTATTTCGGTTCCATCAGATCGACTCCAGACCTTCATCCTGGTGTCCTTATCATATTTACTTTACAATAGAAAAATAATTATCAAAATTGGCCCATAAACTATTGAGCACGGGTCTGTCCTCATTATTGAGGAGGCCTAGAGCATACTCCACCACGCTGCTCCAATGCGGATTGGTGGAGGGGTTAGTGACTAACCCAGTGTCGAAAGTTTTTAAGCCGCCCGAAAGCCTCCGACACGGCTTAACGACTGCTATCTATCGATAACAACCGGGACCGACGGCTTTACGTGCCCTCCGAAGCACAGAAGTTTGCCACTAGCGGTCACCCATCCAACTACCGACCGCTCCCGCTGTTGCTTATCTTTGACGATCGCTTAGGATCGACGCAAGTCGCCGGGCTATGCGCGCTTATTGTAACCTTATTTTCTCAATACTCCCATTATCATATGTTACAGGAAAAAAAGATACATGAAATTAAAGCGAATAATAGTATCTATCTGAGACAGGTTGCGTTTGTGTCCGCTACTTTTCGAAAAGCGGGGCAAAAAGTTCCCAATGTCCTTTACCATTTGATGATACAAAACAAACGAACCTCTTAACAGTCCTTTAAACACCATGGACAAATTAAGATGCACGAACATTTTCAGGCGCAATTAATCTATTTAACAAACTAATCATCCATAGGTACGGCTATGATATGCGTAATTAAATATCAAGATTAATTACACCGTCTCGTTGATGTATTTGGTTGAGTAATAGCGTTACCAGCATGCCGCGATTATGGCACGGCATAATCTCCGCGTGAGCCTGCGACATTATGATTAAACACTCCCTTCGTGTCCGATCTGGAATTCGTTATAATTGCGTGACGCACAAATGCCAGCTTTCCGCTTAAGCAAATAAGATAGATTTAAGATTGACGGCGGGATCTAAAAATGCCCTCAGTAAATTTTGTTTACAAGCTGAAGTGAACTGTCAGCACAGGTAATTAGTTTGGTTTTGGCAGTGAGTGGCAATTCCATATACTCGTCGACTATAGGTAGGTAATCAACCCTCGGGTCGCTTCGAGACCTGTTCTTATGCTTACAAACGCAAAGTACCCACGGTTCCCTCAGTCAAATAAATTGCTACCATTAAAATAGGTGTTCTACAATTTATTAAGTAGTACCTTCCTCCTTTTTTACCCTATTGTATTTCCCTTATAGAATTGATAGGGCAGTTAAGCCGGGGTTTCAACTATCTCTTTGTTAGAAAGAGAAAGTAGACTGTGGGACCTAATCTATTTGTAACGCTACACACCCGTAGCAAGGATTCCCTTTAACGTGGATGCCATGGACAACACTCAAGACACAAAGAAACGAGGACACACACCCAGACTGAGAATAGAAAACTCGTCATTCAAATTTCCACCCCGCTTGGAATGGAACCCTTTGAACGGTGATCCGACATGTTATAACCATTAAAATAAACGGGTCATTGATTTGTTGTGGTAATTCAATTAAAACACAGTACCATAATATTTTTCTCTTTCTAACATTCGAAAGTTTTCGCTTGTACTAGGTACAGTACAGCTGCTGCAGCAGCTGAGACCGCCGTATGTCTCCCCTACATGATTTTAAATACCTCTATGGCTTTCCTTTCCTACATATTAGAAACATTAACCTGTAATAAGTGGGTAGGCAAAACGACAAAAATATCGCGATACCAAGTTGTGTGGAGGTCAGCTGATCCGGATTAACCTACAGATTAAGCGTAATGTCGCGTCTAGAGCTAAAGGATTTGTTAGAGGTGACTTTAGTGACAATCCTGAGAGTGTATTCTTTTCCCAAACCCGTAATAATAAAGGTAGGTACTAATGTTACAAATGCTAAAGTAACTCTGTGAGTTGGCTACCTTTTCAGGCTTAATCCACTGAACCTGTATATCCGCACCTAATTTAACTTACTTGTTGGAGACTTGGGACGAAAACATGAGATAATTTTTATCCTGGAAATCATCCCTAAACATACTGAAAATCGGTGGAACTTTGCATGGGGAACCAATAATTTGTTAAATAAGCGATAAATAAAAATCATCACAATTATTCCTACCAGATTGCAATAAATTTGGATATTCAGATGGATTCAGATTCAGACCATGGACAAGTACCCACACTGTTAGCGAGAAGACATAGGTAGATTAGCCAAATTCCAGATGTCTTACAAAGAAATCTAGGTGACCTTTTAACCATTTTTGAAATTAGCTTTTATGTTCATTTTTCTATATACTTATTGCAACGTTAGATTCCATTTTAAATCTTCGATCACTGATGACAGTAGGTAGTAATTATTTAGCTACTGAACACAATCCTTCTTCAATTTCCTGACGTCGAGTAGGTACCTTATACCTACCAATATCAGCTGTCATCAAATTCTGTACTCATTAGTTACAACATTACATATCTACTCACAATAGATGATAGCACCACGTAGGACCTATAGTTCGTACTTAGTTCCATTTCTACCATGCTTAAACAGCAGTACCAGCGAGGTAGAAAGGGTGTAGCTGCATGCCCGTTTGCTGTCTTAGATAAAACGTAGAACGGAGATGAATTCAACTCTCTAAGGGCCCACTACTGAGCACCGGTCCCTCCTCATCAGTGATGAGGCCTACAACATACTCTACCACGCTGCTACAATGTTGATTGGTGGGGGTTTTAGAAGAGATCCCAAATAATTAAAGTTTTCATGCCGCCCGACAGCCTTCGTCATAAACCTTAATGACTATTTACTACCGAAAACAACCGGGACTGACGGTTTTTCGTGCCGTCCGAAGCAGGGAAGCCTTCAAGAAATCCATGCCGCTAGCACCCATCTAACTATCTACCAACCGCCTGCCGTTGCTTAACTTTTACCTATTTATACCTTCTTACAATCTTTGCCATTAAAAGTAAGTCATCTCAACCCCTCTTGGCCCACTGTTGAGTACGAGTCTCTTCTCAGACTAAGAAGGTTAAGGCCCATAGCCACCACTCGGGCCAAGAGCGGATTGGCGGACTTCATACAACTTAGAATTTTGCGAACTCTCCGGAATGCAGGTTTCCTCACGATGTTTTCCATCGCCGTTTGTAGCAAGTAACATTTAAATGCTTAAAAAGCACATAACTCCGAAAAGTCAAGAGGTGCGTGACCTGGGATTCGAACCCGGAACCTCCGAATACTTACAAGGCGGAATTCTTAACCATTTGGCTATCACCGCTAACAAGTAAATTATGCATTTGAATAACATGGAAATGTTTATTCATCTTCAGGTAGGTTCATGATCTTCTACTAACACTTTCTAAGATTCGTTATACGTAAGCGGGCGCGAAGTGATCCAGGCGCATGAACTTTTAGCTAATTATGAAGAAAACTTTCATCCCTTATTTAACCCCAGAGCTAAAATATCACGAAATCAGTTTTAAACGAACATTTCTTCTTGAGGACTACCTCTGTGCGAAAAGGTAAAGTGCTTAGGTACCTCATTTTAGAGATTTCACGTTTAGTCGTGAGTGAGTCAGTGGGCTAACATCTTTTTGTTCTTATAGTTAGGTACCTACATGGATCACGAAAAACTGTGTTAGAATAAGAGGTAAAAAAATATATGTCAGTAATACGATGTTAATAGTTGGAGGCTAAAAGGCGCTATATTTTGTTATGATTGGGGAAAAAATCCCCAAAACACTGTGACTGGCACGGCACTGTTGGCAAACATTGTTACGTATCGTTAGCCAGTGTTTATATTAATAACTTTTTAGGCACACTCTACTAAAAGCAATAAGGAAAGCTTAAAAGAAATTTATGGCTATTATTAATATTTATTAATGGTTCGACTGCCTATTTACACTATAATATTATGTAGCTGAACAGACCGACGTTGTTCAGCAACATAATATTTTTTAATCATACCGAGAGGTCACAATTCATAATACTTATCTTAGTTAATGTTAGTTACCTTACTCCTCCGAAACGGCTTTACCGATTTTCACCAAATATTATATGCATATTCAGTAGGTCTGAGAATCGGCTACTATTTATTTTTCATACCCCTAACCTAAGTGATAAGGGTTGTTCTCTAAACATTTTTATGACAAAACAACGTTTGCCGGGTCAGCTAGTTATTATATAAAACTCTTCCGTTACTGAGTGAGTGACTGTAGAGACGTCAATCGACCAACGTCTATCTACCTAACCGATTTAACATAACTCCGTGATCGTACTGAACTCCGCGCTACCGCCAAGACTTGTTACAGATCACTTGAGATAACAAAGTGAGCCATTCAAGCAGCGAACTATCGAAGTTCCACACCGGTGTCGCGAAAATAGGTTACGTAAAGACTGGTTCATAGATGACTTTACAGGTAACGGGTCTATTTTATGCCCCTACCTATTATTTTTTTATGGAATTAAAGTTGCAAACGAGCATGCAGCACCATCCTGCCGCTACCGCCCATGCGGCCCATGCCAACTGTGACCGATGCGATTTAGGCGCTTTGCCCACGGTGCAACTGTTGCAGCAACTGGCAATTTGCAATTAACTTGCAACTAGCTGTTTACATACATTTCAATTGGACTGCGCACACACACACTCACACAATGTGTGTAAATAGCTAGTTGCAGCAACTGGCAATTTGCAATTAACTTGCAACTAGCTGTTTACATACATTTCAATTGGACTGCGCACACACACACTCACACAATGTGTATAAATAGCTAGTTGCAAGTTAATTGCAAATTGCCAGTTGCTGCAACAGTTGCACCGTGGGCAAAGCGCCTTAGAACAAGACTCAATTTAAGGTCAATAATAGTGTTAGAATATTGGTCTTATTCGTAAATTACTTACATATAACAAATCTGTAGAGGCCAATTCTGTACATGGCATATATTTCCAAAATAACTATCAGGGGGTGATTAGGGATCGATACTCATGCCAAAAATGCAATCAGTAAAATTTTTGTCTGTCTGTCTGTATAACCTTTATAGAAACAAAAACTATTCAGCGGATTTTAACGAAACTTGGTACAATTATTTTTCATACTCCTGAGCTGGTTATAGTATACCTACTTTTCATTACGCTACAATCAATAGGAGCAGAGCAGTGTAGGGAAATGTTGGGAAAACGGGAAAGTTACTCCATTTTTTAAGCTTCCGTCGCGTGTGCAACCTTAATGGTTAAAGCTACACAGAAATCATGTATGACGGAAACGTTTCCATAAAATTATAGTATAAAAAATATCCAACGACAGCATAATTATGTCTATCTTTTATGGTTGACTCACAATAACACGTGTAACTCCCGATAGCTTAGCAGTTCGAAGCTTTCTGATTATAACGCAGGAAAAACTTTGTGACACATTGAGTTCCACGCGGGCGAAGCTGCGGGCACAGCTAGTATACAATATATTTAACCGTCTAGATGCGCGACCGCAGATTGAACGGTCTTGGGTTCGATTCCAAGTGAGATGGAAAGAATGATGAATTTCTGTCTTTGGTTTAGCGGTGCGTTCTTGTTTTTGTGGGTTTTCCAAGGGACCCATAACGCAGGGAATCCTAGTGTGGAGTTGCCAGAGTTATCGAAGGGGCTAATATCTTCTATGCTTGAGTCGCCGGGCATATAGAATTGTCACTCCCCGCTAAACCAAATTTATAAACTGTGCTCTCAGAGTTAAAAGCAAAATTTGCTAAGGGCATTTTTAGATCTGGGCTCGATTCCCGACTGGAGCAAAAAACTGATTGTTTTCGAGTAATCGGTGTTAATTTTGTACGTAGGTAGGTACTTATGTATTTTTTGAGTTTTTAGGACATTCGCGACAAATTAATCCTAATACAAGAGGGTACTCACGTACTCACGATTGTTATGTATTTTGATACAGTTAGGCATATAGTTCATAGTCAACACAACACAAAGCAATTTCTATTATAATACATGTAACAATAAAAAAAATGCGCCCAAATGTAGCCGCCCCGTTGGTATTTTCCGAGGGCGACTATACTCTTATCCAAATTAATGGATTAAAATGAGTAATTACAACTTATGTAATACTTTATTATTGTAAGAAACTACCAATAAATGCTACAACTAAAGATACTACAAACAACAGATATTAACAAAACAATGAAATGAAAATATTGAAAAACATGGCGCCATGTTACGGATAAAATTGTTTGGCTTCATTAAATCTTCAAGGACTTCTGATTTTCATTAATTCAGAACTTCAGATTCAAGCATCTAATGCCTCAAGAGCCCAAGTGTCGAATTAATGAATTTACAAAATATAAAGCCAGGTAAAATAGTTTGAAATTAGGTAAAATAAATTAACTCACTCCCAACTTTCACTTTGTCGTGATTTTCGATATTCCATGAAATTCAAAGATTTAATTTGATTTGACTTCAAAGCAAATAGCAAAGTTATAGGTTCCTATGCTCAGACCAATAAACTATTATTGTTCTGAGTAGGTACCTATGTTCCTATGCATTTGTTGCATCTTTACCTCCTACTCATTTTTTTTGTTGGGGTTAAAACATTAATCTCGTCAGAACATATTTGACTGGCGATGTATTAATAAGCCTCATACAAAAAGGAATACAAATAGACAGCGTCAATTCCATCAAAATTATCTGAAACATCACCTGCATTTTCCTCATCTCATGGGCATGTAATCCTAAACATAAAAAACTTTCCTTATTTCAATCTTTCTTTTACCGGTGTATTTAAATACTTTGAATAAATTTAGCAGTATGAATGACTTCACTACCTTAGAAAAGACAATAGTGCGCGAACTATCTTGTCGTTTGTGTTTGTGTACTGACGTCGTGAAATTGAAACCGCTCAGCGCAGAGACAAAGCGAAAAATCAAAAAACTCTTCGATATTGTTGTATGTTATTTGTAATCCACTTCGAACTGGAACGTTCACACAAAGCAATTCATCTTAACGTATTCTTTCCACAGATACATACAGACGATAATCTTCCAAAAGCGATATGCCACGACTGTCTGCAACACATGGGAGCGTTACATCGATACGCGGTCAAAGTAGAGAAAACACAGAAATTTTTGGAATTCTACAAAGTCAAATGCAATGAAGAAAAGCAAAACCTCCAAACGGTACAGACGAACGTTAATTCGGAGTTAGCAGCCTTTCAAGTTACAGAAGCGAATAAAAAAAACCTTGATGCTCTCAAACCTAATGAGCTTCAACAGGGGGATGCTAAACCAATGAAACCGAAGAAAAAGTCCGTATCAGATATGAAATTTATGGAAGCAATGCCATTGGAAGAATTCGCCAAAACAGAGAGTGTTGATAAATCTTTACTAAAGAGTTCCACGTCCACAAACAAATCACCTGATCATAGTAGTCCATATAGACATGTTAAGGAAAAAACAATTCCTAATTCATCAAATTCCTATGACACAAATAATGACACCCTTGATCCTATAGTACTAATAGATGGCAAACCGGCAAAACAAGGGGCTGCTCTGGATAGACAAATAACGTTATTTTACAAAATGGAATGCTGCATTTGCCACGAAACCGATTTTCATTTCAGATCTTTAATGAAACATTACAAAGATAGACATGGCGTGCCTGGATACGTTACCTGTTGTGATAAAAAATTTCATTACTTCTACCCTAAGAAAATAATAGAGCATATGGCGTATCATCTCCAACCAAATATATTTATGTAAGATATTAAATTGTTTTGTTGTAAATTTTGAGACGGACAACGACATAATATCATTAAAATTATAGCATGAAAATGTGTCCCCGTAAATAACATAACCCATGTCCTATGTCATGGTCTCCCATGTGCCAAATTTGACCATAATTGCTATGACTAATTATGATGAGCTTTATAATCTTTCTACTCCCCAAAGATTTTCGGTACATATAAAAATATCTTGTCCCTTCCTCGGTCCATACAAAGTTTCATCTAGATCGATAAAAAACAGCTTAAGCATGAGAAGGTATTGACCATAATTGCTATGACTAATTATGATGAGCTTTAAAAACTTTTTACTCCCCAATGATTTTCGGTACATATAAAAATATCCTGTCCCTTCCTCGGTCCATACAAAGTTTCATCTAGATCGAAAAAAACAGCTTAGGTAAGCATGAGAAGGTAGCAGACAGGCAGTTACTTTCGCGTTTATATTACTAAAAAATCTAATCGATATATGATCTGATCTGAGCAAGATGAAAACTATTACTAACTGTATTGACCTAAATGCTTAAAGAATTGCATATTGCCAACACTACGACGGTACCTATCTCTCTCTTTACAGGTGTAAAAGCTGTCACCAAAACTTTCAAACGTCTCAAGAGCTTCTTGAGCATCAAAGTAACGGCGGGCGGTCGGAAGGGAAGATCACTTGTCCCAGGTGTTCTGAACGCTACCCTACTTACCACGAACTTGGTTGGCACATAGTGACGCATCGCACTGATAAATCACAATGTGATTATTGTGGAAAATTGTACGTATTTATTTATATCATCCTGTAAAATTAAGTAGGTAGTTATTTGAGCAGGTTATTAATATAAAAATATAAATTACCTACACTTACCCTTGTTTTGTAGGCGGCGTAGGTACGTGCTTGACGAACTGAAACAACACGGCTATATAGCAATACTTGTATATAGTTTGTTAGGAATTTCAGTATTATAAGTTAACAAAACGATAACACGACTTCAAAATCGATAAGTAGAGATAACTAAAAAACTCGGTTAAAAAATAGAATCGAATTGAGAACCTCTTCCTTTTTTGAAGTCGGTTATAAAATAATATGTGCATAGTGCATACCATGGGTGCATACCTACGTTTGGTACCTACGGCGTAGGTCCTACGCAACTAACAACGTCAACAAATATATTTTCGTTGTAAATTTCACGGCCATTGGTTTGTGTATTAAATATTTTTAAAATAATACATTTTATGTTACCTAAATCGAATCACTGTTTCGCTCTCATACCTACCCAAAAGTATGGATCACGCTTAAATAAAACTTTAAAAATCTTTACATTATTATGTACCTAAAGGTAAACTTTATTAACTACTAATTTGTATTTCAGGTTAAAACATCATCATAGAAAGAAAAATATAAACCACATGGAAGATGTAGTATTATGTTCACAATGTGTACGCAATCTCAAAAACATAGAAAAGCAAGAAAAAGAGATAGTAAGTACCTACATAAATTACAGTTTCTTTTATATACTTACTTACATTCATACATATACATACACCTACCTTGCTTAGCATTGACCAATTATTAATGACCCACTGCAGAGCACGGGTCTCTCGTCATTGAAGAGGTCTAGAGAATATTCCACCAAACTGTCTAGCGCCCACTGGTGGAAGAGTTAATGGCCAAACGAATTATCGGAAGTTTGCATGCTGTCTGAAGGCCTGCGACATAGACAACTGCTAACTATCGATAAAAACCATTATCGGCTTTAGCTGCCCTTCAGAGCACAAAAATGCTCAAGAATATTTTTTTCTCAGTAACATTTCTCATTATTACGGCTCATTATTTGAACAAAATGTTATTAAATTGTATCATCCATTCATTATCAGTAGTGGCCATTAATGCAATGCATTCTAGTTACATCTTCGTATAAGGCCGGTCACTAACATTGGCGCGAATCCGTGAACCCACAAAACGGACGTATAGGACGACCTTTGTAAATGATTAAGCATAGTTTTCGCTACTTTCGTGGTTTTCCAAGCTATCAAATCTGACACGGTTTTGACCGCACGAACCTTCATGTAGTTTCCCTCTCATTTACTGTACAAACTTTTGCATGCATGTGAGCGCCCGCGGTAGAATGAACAGGTCTGCATAGTATAAATGAAACTAACATTTTGTATTACTCAACAGAAAGAAAAAGTAAAAGCGAAAAGCAAAGACGCCCTGCAAAAGTATCAAAAATTCCATCAAGCCATGGGACTATCAGCCGAAGAGGATGCATCGACAGATTAAAATTTATCGTTGAGAATATTGCAGTTAAAACGTAACCTACGACTATTTAAAAAAGACCATTCGTATCCTACTCTTGCAACAGGTTTACCTTTCTTCTAAAATATCAGTATTTATGAATACTTTGCATAGAAGCAAGAACTATCAGAATTTAATGTTGCGTTCACTTGTAAAATTGCTTGATCTATTACCTAATCAATTTATCTACCATATTTCACACAGCTACAAGTAAAAATAAAACCATTATTCAATCTTAAGTTTATTATTATTGAATATCATAAAATACATACTAAGGTCGCTTATGACTATTCTATTCTCCGCTTCTTGACGAGTGATCCCAGGAGATCAGAAATAGCAGGCAAGTTGTTGGTCTGATCGTTGGCCCCCGTGTTCAAGTTGGACAAGGGTATGTTTAGCTGAGTTGTCGTGTTCTTCTGTTGCCCTTTCATGTTTCGGTGCTGAGGGAAGCTTGGCATCAGCTTGGGATCACATGCTGAAAATATATACTAGGGTTAATTTTACTATTTTGTTCGATTTTATTAATACAGAATTTGTTGTTTGTATAGGTACATCCATAATTCCATACATAACTAAGCAAAGATAAATCAGTTTTATAATCATTTTCTTGTTTGTCAACAAAGTTTCTGTTTTTATTTGATAGCTACTGATGATTACCAAATAACATTATTTTTAATATTTTGGAAACCTTTTCCAAAATTCTTTTTTTCATGGGAATTTTCAAACATTTTGGATTGACATATAATTATTTTCTAACGTTTTGTATTGACTTAATAATTTTAATATCCTACATCGCAACTACTCATCGACTATCGATTTAAACTTACGAAGCGGTTGCTCCTTGAAGTACGAGCTCTGCAGGCACTCCTCAGCAGTAGCTCGCTTGTTGGGGTCGTACATGAAGAGGAAGTTGAGCAGGCGCAGGCCGGCGGCCGACAGCCACGGGAATCGCTGCTTCAGGTTATTGTACGGCTGCTGCTTCAAAGTAAAGTTCTGCAACGCCGGCAGCGAGCTGAACTCCGGCCAGATCGCGTCTGATGGGGTTCCTGAGGATAATTAATCGTGTTTTATTTCTCCTTATATAATTCTGTTATGGTCTGCTGCCAGAGAGTTTAGGATAGTATAATAAGCTGTTCCTAAACAGACTATGAAACTTATTTGAATAAAGTCATCTGGCTATTAACAAAATTATTTTTAAATAAAAACAAGAAAATTGAAAATTCCCGATATTCACTCAACTAGAATATACTCTGAATAGGTATTATATTTTTTTTATGACTGAACATATGAATGTGGGAGACATTGCGTCCTACGCTAAATTGCTCTAGCCAGCGGATCCTTACAATTTTCTCCTTACATAAATTTGGCAAGTTGAGAAAGACAGACAGACAGTTTCTTGACAAAAGAAACTAAAAGAACAAGAACATCACTGATCATCAGGTAAGATTATAGCCAAGCACTACCTCACAATCAACAAAACAACCCACCAAGCAAATCAACAATAAGCTCGAGCTGCTCGATCTCGGTGCGGCCGGGCAGCAGTGGCTTGTTGGCGAGCAGCTCGCCGAGGATGCAGCCGGCCGCCCACATGTCCAGCGCGGGCGTCTGCCGCGGCGACTGCAGCAGCAGCTCTGGGGCCCGGTACCAGAGGGTCACCACGCGGGGTGTGGCAGTACGGGCCGGCGCACCCAGCCAGCGCGCGAGGCCGAAGTCAGCTGGAGATTAAATATTGATGGTCATTTGGTATTTGGTAGAAATGTATAGCTGAATAGAAAGTGGGGGTATTTTGCCATTGGAATATTTAATGAAATTTCATTTTGAAGTTTTCAAAATGGAGGCCAGTAATTAAAATAAAAAACGAAAAATAATAACAAAAACTATCTGCTTGTTTGTCAACTACTAATACAAAGACATGTATTAAAGTTTCTTGTATTACTGTCGCCTGATACAAAAATGAAACTCACCAATCTTAACACATCCTTTGTCAGTAAGTAATAAATTAGAGACTTTAAGATCTCTGTGCACTATGAAGTTGGAATGCAGGTACTTCAGGCCTTTGAGAACTTGTAGCATCAGGCATTTTACTTGTGACTCGGTGAATGGAGATGACATGTTGTCGAGAAGAGAAGCCAAATCTTGTTCACAATATTCCATAGACAGAAATATGCTGGAAAAGTAATAATCTGATTATTTTAATGCCCACAAATGAAGGGAATTACAAATATAAACTCATCAATCAATATGTCTACATTTAGAAGATATTTAAGAAAATCTATTGTTGGGAGAACAATTAACTTAATAGATCCCTCCATAAAGATTTCTAAAATTTTTGTCTTTTTCTAAGCCTTGAACATAAAGTGTTTTTTGATTTAATTTAAATTGTTTCTGAAATAAATAAAAAAATATTTAAATTTAAGGAATTCCATCAAATCGTTTTTTCCACTTTGAGTACCTACTAAAACATAAACTTCCTTAGGGCAGATACTATAAAGTATATTCCATATTTTACTGACCTTTCCAAGGAGCGACCAACAAGCACCTCCTTGAGTTGTACAATGTTTTCATGGCGGCAAGCCATCAGCACTTGTATTTCCCGAAGCCCGCTGAGAGGCAGTCCATCTTTTTCCACGTCCATTCTAACCTTTTTGAGCGCAACTATATTGCCATTCAACTTATCCTTTGCACGATCTGTAAATCAAAAGCCAGAATGGGATAGACTTATTAAGAATAATTTTATTAATGTTGAAGGAATTATAGTATGCGACAGGTTGACATGGCATTTTTCAAGTGATATGGCATCACATAGTTTAGGTTTATATCAATATTTTTTCCATGCAACAAAATAAGAATAGCATTAATTAAATAAGGTTTATTATAAGTAAAATGTAAATTAATCTGAATCAGTTTTGGCTATTGTGGTACTAGGCACTTATGACTACACTAAAATTAATATTGTTGATAAGTAAATATTTAAATAATTTTCATGTAGATAAAATATAAGCTAGTAAGAAGATTTACAACTATGTTGTTATAGAATAAGAATATTATATTCATCACAATACCAACATGAGTGAGATTAAAATCGATAAGCGTCGATATGGGCTCGTGCAGCACTAATACTAACAAGCGCACAGGTGGCGTGCGGTATGCGGAGTGTCCCTTACCCCGCGTCTCACCTCATTCCCCTAATGCCATGTCGACCTGTCGCGTACTGTAGAATGTAAGTAGTATATATTTTTACTCACAATTTTATCAAGTTGTATTTGAGCAATACAATCTTATATACGAGATTTTTTTCTACACAAAATATGAGACCATGAGAAACTGCTTGGTCTAACTACATTTTCTGCACTATTTTATTTGTGTTCTCAAACACTTCAACATTATTATTTTCACAGACACCGACAACAAGTTATGTCATGTTTACTCAAAAACTAGCATCCTAAAAACAGATTGTTAAATACTCATAAAAGTAGTAAAGCCTATCATTATATTTCTCACAACTTGAGGACAATCTTGCAATTATTATAAATGAATTTTTAAGAGGTAAAGCATAATATCAGTAAAGTCTAATCTGTTTTATAAACATATAAAAATATGCATATAAAAATAGTTCCTCACTTACACACAATGCCATATGTTCCTTCTCCAATACGATTCAGCTTCTCAAATTCTCCAACAAACCGGCATCTACCCAACTGTAAAATAATAAAAAATATTTATGAGAATTGAAAAATTTTAAATTGTTCTTATATTGTCTTTATTCTGATAAATAGTTTTTAAAGGCTTCTTGTAGTGATTGACCTGGGATGAGTCTTACCTCATTTTAGCTTAGGCATTCTTTACATTATTAGTTTATCTTTATCTGTTAATATTAATTAGTATGAAAGAAGTTTTGTATTTTGTCTCAACCTCTTTATTTTACCATTACCGATTTATAGTGCCATAGCTGCAATATATAAGTGGCAGCATTAAGCCAACTTTTGCTGTAATAACGCAATGTCCGTAGCCTTTAATATAAATAAGGATAAAGTAACTAACAGATATCATAGGTTATGTTTACTCACTATATCCTTCTCTGGAATTTCCATAGTTTTGCCCGTACGAAATGATATAAGTACACCTTTTCGAGTAGCAGGTCCCGTAGGATCCGCTGTATCTTGAGTGACAAGTTTTTCTGAACCTAAAACATTTAAAATGCATTAATATTGGGAAGCGGCTTTTTCAACGTTCACACATGACTGTGGTTGTAAATAAATGGTGTTACTTACTTTGAGACATATTAAAAGTAATTAGCAATATTTAATACAAATTACTGCAAATACCACCAATCTTTATAGAACACAAGGTTTGTTTCTAATTTATATTTTTATATTTTTTATTTTATTGTAGCTGGGACGCAGCCACAGCGCTAAGAAAGCAAACAGTTGTGACAGAACTGACAGATGACAGTGACAAGGACACAAGCTAAATTCCAGTGTGAGCAGCACAACGCCCAAAACATATCACAGACCGTTCCATAATTATTATAAATATAATCGATGATGTATGTGTTCGTCTGAGTGGGGTTCCATACGCCACATCGAATGTCACTACTTAATACATCGAAGTTCATGATATCGAGTATGATACTTCGACAATTCATTTGATCGAAAATTACTTACAACGAAAGTTTGTTACATCGATGGTTTATCGTATCGAAAGCTTATAAAATTGAAGATTATTAGACCGAATTTATGACATCAAATCCTTGTCAAATCGATCATGATAATTATCATGAAATCCAAATACAACGTCGAGAACGTGATCGTTTTAAGTAGCTAGTAGAACGCAGCCGTTGATTGTGTGATCGTTAAGAGTTGTCAGTGGAATATAGCAAATGCTGTCAATGTCACTGTCAATTCAAGCAAGCATTGACGGATTTTGTTCAACATAGCAAAGCATGAGATAAAAAAAATAAGGAATAATTATAATTTAATATAATCAAGCACAAATTAATCAGTAGTTATTTATTGTTACTTTAATTTATAAACTTATAAATTTATAAACTTAAATAATTATGAAAAGATCACAGGGCCTAATCAGTTCATTTGGAAGTTTTTGGAGAAGTAACATGTAAGAAAGTAGGAATTTGCTTAATATTTTTTACATATTTATGTTAGAACTATAGTTTCTAACAAATTGTTCATTATTATAATCTCGACTAGCAAAAGAACAAAATGAGGATACCCAAAATGTTGAATCCTCGTATTAAGAAACAATTATTGTGAGTGTTTAATTTTAGTATGTATTCTGATATTTATTTAATGCCCATAGGTTGTGGAGCCGCATAAGAAGTTAAAAAAAGCACATATTTGTAAGCTTTTCTAGCTTACTGAGTGACTTAAACATTCTGTACTTCATTTAGTAAATTATTGTTATCGCTGGTTACTTACAATTCAAGCTTTACCAAAAGGGAAATCAGAATATACCTAAAATATACATGTAGTTATTTGATCTAATGCTGACAGCATTGGGCATAAAATAAGCCTATGATAAAGCCTGTGATATCCATCAACAGAGTGCAATTGTTCTCAGACCTTATTGTGCCTAAATCTCTCAATATTATTTTATTTATCAGACATAATGATAAGGCAATATCTCCTTTTTATCACAACACAGAGTTGAAAACCATGAACTGCTTTAATTACTTTAGTTTTTGTTAATTAATTTTAATTTCATTTTTTTTTTCAATAATATTGACTTGATTATTTTTTTCTTTTCTGCATTTCAGAATGAGGTTTGGCGTATATGATAAAGTAATGCCAGTGCAAACCACTCCTAGTAGAATTGTGCCAGACCATATTGAAAGACCAGATTATGTGTCAAATAAACAAATGTATTCTCCTAAAAGTCCTGAGATAAAAGATGATGCACAAATACAAGGTATGAGAAAAAGTTGCAAATTGGCATCAAATATTTTATTACAAGTAGGAAAGATAATACAAGTAAGTAAACACACTCAGAGGTAAGTTAAATTTGTGATTTTTTGAAATACTGATTTAAGACATAATCTAATCTATATTCGGATTTTTAATTATAAGGAGTAAAATGACATTTCGAGTGTTGCCACTGTAGTTTGTTTCCCTATAGTAATCTTTTCTCTATGAGTTTGTTGTGGTTGGTCATAGAAGCCATGGGTGGCAGCAGAATAGTGGTGCTGCAGGCTTTTTCTATCTTAAGTCCGAAAAAAAATGTAGCCATGTGCTTCCATTCCTTATTTGAAATGAAACACTTTGCTATAGTAAAGGAGTTGTTTCAAAATGTATGGAGCCCCGGCCACCACTTTGTACCCCATACTAAAATATGGAGAATCGCAATTCAAACAGTTTTTAACTATCCAATCACTTCAAATTGGTTTAGTTTTTTGGTACAACACAAAAATATACAATTGAAATTGCAACACAAAAACAAAAATCCGTCATGGCGGTAAGCTGTCATCACATGTCACGTTGGTTGATTTGATTGAAGATTGACATATGTACGTACATTTCTGTCATATTAAAGTGACAGTAGACAGTTCGTGATCTGTGATGTAGTGTCACAAATTGGTAAGACGCCATGTTGAAACTTGATAAAATTAAATGATAGATACAATTTTTGTACCAGAAAAGTATGCATTTAGGTAATTTATCTTTATTTTTCCCGAATTCCATGGATTTTTCTCGATTTTTCGAGGTACTGTACATATTGTGGGCCGGATTTGAAACATCTCCTTTAGCTTAGTTTTTAATGGAATTCTAAAATATTTTCAGCCTGACACAACTACTGATGACATTGATGAATTTGTCCACAATTTAACAATAGAAGCTGGTGCATATCCATCACCACTCCATTATAAAGGGTTCCCCAAAAGTGTTTGCACTTCTGTGAATAATGTAGCTGTACATGGAATACCTGACCTTAGACCCCTGCAGAATGGAGATATAGTCAATGTTGACATCACGGTAAGCATAGTCTGCCTGCAACTCGTTATTAAGGAGGCCTAGAGTCTAGAGTGTTCTCCAACATGCTGCTCCATTGCAGATTGGTGAAGGAGGGGTTAGTGACCAACCCAGTATCAGAATTTTTTAAGCTGCCTGAAAGCTTCCGATTTGGCCCAGCGACTGCTATCTGTCAATAACAACCGGGACTGACGGCTTTACGTGCCCAGAAGCATGAAAACACTGAATAAATTTGACCACTAGCAGTCACGCATTGATAACTTGAGATAAGTAAGTTAGTAAGCATAGGAAATCTGTGTAATAAATTCATAACTTAATAATATTCATGAGCTTGGTTTTATTATTTCAGGTTTACTTTCAAGGATATCATGGAGATTGTTCAAAAACCTTTCTGGTTGGAGATGTTGATAGCAAAGGACTAGAGCTTGTTAAAATTACAGAGGAGTGTTTAGATGTTGTGAGTAATTTTTTTATAAATATTTTTTTTTACATTATTTATTTTGAATTAACAAATAATATTACAGGTTATTTAGATTAACATGTTGCATTATAAATTTATATTCTCCCGGTCAATTGCATGTTACTTAAGGCCAAACATTCTCCACCATGCTTCAAGAGTTATGTAGTGAGAAGCTTATAACTTTTAACAAAATAGAACAGACTTTAACGCCGAAAAGTAAAAATCGGTTCAGTTAAACGGGTTAATATTCCTAAATTCTTATCCTAAGTCACACGATGCTGAAACCCGTATCAAAAACGGTTCAGCCAAACAATATGCCTAAAACCTTCTCCTAAGTGTGACAAATAGTATGCTGAAAACCACATCAAAATCGGTTCAACCAAGCGCGAGATAATCGCGCACAAATATACATACATACAGGTCAAACTGAGAACCTCCTTTTTTGAAGTTGGTTAAAAATATTCATCAACTGGCTTAGGTACTTTACAGTTACAGGAGGCATTTAAGTCTAGATGATGGCCATACAGAAGAGTTTCAGTTAGAATCCTGCACGCACTTCTACATATTATGATAATATACGTATATTATAATAATAAATAAAATTTGTTGCAGGGGATAAGTTTGTGCGGACCGAATGTGCCTTTTTGTGCAATCGGAAACACGATATGTAAACGCGCACGTAAACGCGGTTTCACAGTATTGCCCGCTTTTACAGGCCACGGTATTGGAAAATATTTTCATGGACCACCTGATATTTATCATTCGTGTAAGTTGTTTTTGGTGGCTTACTATAAAAAAAATATTTTACTTTGAGTGTGTACCATTATAAAAAAATTGTCATTATGTGGCACTACATCAGCAATGGTCCTTCAAGCCACTTTTCGGCAATACATATACTCTCGTTTATGGATTCATTTTTGTGTCCATTACCAAAAGTATTCAATGATCTACATTACAAGTGTAAATGGTTGGTAATGAAATGACGCGTTACGAGCCTTGATGAGTACAATGGTATGTGGCTCTATTGGTATTATTACGTGTCAGGAGTACTGGGCTCGAGAAAATGCCAAAATGCACCACAAAGACTTTATTGTACTCGTAGATACACAATTACAACACTGTACACAGTACACACCACAACACCATGCACGCAGGCACTCGCAAACACACTCGTCGAACACTATATCACTCGTAGAAATCACTTCACTTCTCACTGGTATCGCTCGTAGGTATCGCTGGTATCTTCCTGGTTTCGCTTCCGAAACTAGAATGTCCGCACTTGAACGATCGCCCCTTTTTATACCACTCACGCACCATTCATGGCAATCGAGAATATTCCCGCGAAGTCCGGACCCGCGTCGAAATAAAGTTCGAGAACGTTCCTTGCAACCGACTCTCGCCCGTATGACTATTGCCGTAATGGTCGAAGCGTCGTGCGTCCTTTTGAGAGAGCCGCGCTCCTATTGTTTCTATTGTTGCACGACATATTTATGGCCCCTATTGTTTATTGTTTTCGGCGTAGCGAAGTCGATGCGCCAGGGTTGTCACATTGCCCCCCTCTTAGTCATACTCGTCCCGAGCATTATTCGATCCATGAAATGGTGCCAATCTGTCCACGTGCACGATCTTCGGCTTTCTTCTGTCCCCCTGTCTGATCCAATTGGGTCCGTAAGTCCGAGATGTATTCAACGGTTGGTTTCGAGGCATCTGGCGGTGTTCCGGTAAGCAAATCCAACGGCAGACGCATTTCTCTTCCGAAGTTTACTTTAGCGGGTGTAAATCCCGTGGACTCGTGTATGGCAGACCGATATGACATCAGGAACAGAGGAATGTACCGATCCCAGTCTCGCTGATGTTCCTCGACGACCTTGGCCAAGTGATTTTCCAACGTTTGGTTGAATCTCTCCACCATGCCGTCAGATTGAGGATGCGCCGGTGTGGTACGTGTCTTATTTATTCCCAAAAGTTCACACATCTCCTGGAATAACGTCGACTCGAAGTTCCTGCCTTGGTCGCTGTGTAATTCCAATGGTACACCAAAGCGGCATACTACCTCCTGGACAAGTTTCTTGGCCACGGTCTTCGCCTCTTGGTTCGGAGTTGCAAACGCTTCCGGCCATTTACTGAAGTAGTCTTGAACCACTATGATGAATCTATTCCCGTCTTCCGTCTGAGGGAATGGCCCAGCAATGTCAATGGCGATTCTTTCCCAAGGGGCTCCGACGTTGTACAGCTGTAGTTTCCCTTTTGATCTAGTGCGGGGCCCTTTTACTGAAGCGCACACTGTACACTTTCTGCACCAATCTTCAACGTCCTCTCGACACCGCACCCAATAAAAGCGTTCTCGTATCTTTACGAGGGTCTTCTTGATGCCGAGGTGCCCACCAGAAGTGCCATCATGTACAAGCTTCAGCAAATCAGCCACTTTACTCCTGGGGATAACCATTTGCAGGGTTCTTTCCTTTCCGTTGAGTGATTCCCAGCTCCGGTAAAGCACGCCATTCTCTAGTGTAAGGCTGTCCCACTGAGCCCAGTATGCCTTAGTCGTCGCGCTTGATGTTGACACGTCACTCCACAGGGGCCTCTGTCCTTTGGCTTTCCATTCCATGATCAAGCTGAGGTCTTTGTCTTCCTTCTGAGCTTGGCTTACTTGCTCCGTTCCCCAAGACTCGTCTAGGTCCTGCATCCTTATCACCCTGACCTCTTCTTTAGCCTCATGCTTGATGCAATGTCGACATTCTTCGGAGTATGGCCGTTGTGACAGGGCGTCGGCATTCTTCGGCTTGGGCGCCTTCGGGGTCTTCGTAGGAGGCTTGGCGGTCTTCGTAACGGCGGGGACGGCGGCAGCGGCTATTAGCTCCTGGGTGTCGACTTGGATAGCCGTCGAGATCTTCGTAGGAAGCTTCGCGGTCTTCTTAGCGGCGGCTTCTAGCTCCTGGGTGTCGACTTGAGTAGCTGTCGAGGTCTTCGTAGGAGGCTTGGCAGTCTTCTTAGCGGCGGCGGCGGCTTCTAGCTCCTGCACTTGCGTAGCCCTCCACGCCGATTTCGGTTGTTTCCGTGCCCGGCAGCTAAGCCTAATATGACCTCGTTCACCGCATCCGTAGCAGATAGGCCCAGTACGAGGTTGAATCGCTGCCACCACTTCGCGCACCTTATGACCTTTATAGTCACTTCGTACCGCTTCTACTTCAAGGGCGTGCGCTAAAGCTGCTTCCAAGGTTGCGTGATGACCCAAGCGCACCGTTGCTCTCACTTCAGGATCCCGTATGCCGCTGACGAAGGCCTCTAATATTTTGTCTTCGACCGGTGTGGAACTCGACACGTAGGCTCGGCGTACGAGGCGCTCGATCTCCGTGGCCCACTGCTGCAGTCCTTCACTCGACTTCTGCGACCGGTCTTTAAGTTGAGCGCGGTACACGTGTTCAAGGTGCTTTTCCCCGTATCGAGCTTCTAAGGCCTTAAATAGCGACTCCAAGGTGCGTCGTTCGGCGGGCAGGTTCTCAAGCACCAGCAGTGCCTCTCCTCGTAGAGCTAGGGTGAGTGCCGCCAACGAGTTCTCGTCCTCCCAGCCGTTCCCACTAGCTACTACTTCGAACTGGTGCCTAAACGCCGTCCATGAGGTCGTGCCGTCGAAAGTTGGGACCTTAAACTTCGGGGCCCCAGGGCATGAACTAGTTGCTGCCGTGCCCAAAACCTTTATTTTTTGCAGTTTATGGTCCAAATCCACGAGCCTAGTTTCGTGGGAGTTTAGTAACGCGTCATGGTTTTTGAGGGCTTGGTCGTGCTCGGATGTTCGCACCTTGACAATTCTAGGTCCTCCTTCACGACGTTCAAATCTCCCTGGAAACCATCCAGCTTTGCGTCGATTGCCTCTAGGCCCGTCTCCATAGTTTTGCGCTGGCTCTTCATGTCTTCGCGCAGGCTCTCCATTGCTTCGCGCTGGCCCTCCATTGCTTCGCGCTGGCCCTCCATTTTGCTTTCCAGGCGCTGTAAGACGGTTAACAAGGAGGCCATATCGAATGCACTCGGTGTCGGGGCTGATGCAGCTGATGTAGTCGTACGTTCAGCGGTGGTCTCCGTTTCCGTGCGGTCACGCCCAGGCGACTCCATCCGTGCGGCATCCAATGCCGTTTGCCGTCGCGTGCGAATCCCGTCTTCACTTTGCGGTACTACAGGCATTCCGCTTCTGTCACCAATTGTTACGTGTCAGGAGTACTGGGCTCGAGAAAATGCCAAAATGCACCACAAAGACTTTATTGTACTCGTAGATACACAATTACAACACTGTACACAGTACACACCACAACACCATGCACGCAGGCACTCGCAAACACACTCGTCGAACACTATATCACTCGTAGAAATCACTTCACTTCTCACTGGTATCGCTCGTAGGTATCGCTGGTATCTTCCTGGTTTCGCTTCCGAAACTAGAATGTCCGCACTTGAACGATCGCCCCTTTTTATACCACTCACGCACCATTCATGGCAATCGAGAATATTCCCGCGAAGTCCGGACCCGCGTCGAAATAAAGTTCGAGAACGTTCCTTGCAACCGACTCTCGCCCGTATGACTATTGCCGTAATGGTCGAAGCGTCGTGCGTCCTTTTGAGAGAGCCGCGCTCCTATTGTTTCTATTGTTGCACGACATATTTATGGCCCCTATTGTTTATTGTTTTCGGCGTAGCGAAGTCGATGCGCCAGGGTTGTCACAGTATTGTCTATATTTGTTGTGAAGAAACCTGGACTCAATTTCTCTTTTTTTTCAATTTATATTTATCTAATGTAGACATAGTTTATTTTTTGGTTGGAAATCATATCTCATTTGGACGTGTATGGTTTTCGTACCGTTTGAAAATCAAGACATTTTTTTGCAGTGAATTGTTACCCTGGACTCATGAAGCCTGGAATGACGTTCACCATAGAACCAGTTCTCTCTCACGGAGCTGAGCTCGTAGTTATATTGGAGGACGGCTGGACCGCTGTGACGGAAGACGACGCACGGACAGCGCAAGCAGAACACACTGTACTGATCACTGAAGATGGGGCCGAGATATTAACTAAATAAATACCTTTACTCAGTTCACGTTCAAACTCAAACTAGCGGGTAGGCGGTAATTCCGCAATGAACGCGATCATGTAGCAGCCTAGTTGGTAGTGACTCTGCCTAACAGCAAGGGGTCTCGGATTCATTTCCCGACCGGAGCAGATATTTATGTGACAGATAAATTTGTTCTCGAGTCATGGGTGTTATTGTAGTTATTTGTTTTTTTCCATGTTACTCGTGACACGGAATCAAAAAGTGTACTTAAGCATTTTATTTATATTTATTAAATTAAAATATTACCAGTTACCTACCATTTTTATGTATGAAACTTATTATATATAAATAAAACAACGATAATGGCTGTGATGTTTTATTTTAGCTTGACAAATCTCAAAGTAATAACATGTAACCTGTTATATTTAAAAGCACAAGCATTTTAATTATCACTCAAACTGTCAGTCAGATAAAATTTCAAAGGCGTAGAAGGAAGGTATCGATTGAACGTGAAGTATTAGTAATTACGTAATAAGAAAGCCCGGTTTACGCGATGAAAGTGCGAAAATTTGTAAGATGAATTTTTATTTTACATTTCCTACTGATCAGTCAGGTCAGGTCCTTCTATCAGGGAAACCAAAATTCCTGCCGCTAACTTAAAAAAAAAAATTATTAGAGTAGAGTAGGTAGAGTTCTGAGATGACTATAAGTCTACCGCTTTCCGAATTAAATTAATTGAATCTAAAGACTTTCTACTGAATTCCTGAGAATAACCGAGAGGTATCTCGAAGATTATTATTATCATGTAGGTATATCAACATCAACATGAATTACTTACTTACTACCTAATTAATATAGACCATACGAGTTATGCAATAAAACACGGCTCACTAACAAAAGCGTTGATAGTTTAGTGGTTAAGAATTCGGCCTCAGGGGATCAAAGTTCGAATCCCAGGAGCACACACTACCGACTTCGTTGTTATTTGCGTTTTATGCAATTTAAACTTCAGTCTATGACGGTAAAAGAAAATATCGACGGAAACTTTCATGTCGGAGCGAACTGCAACAATCTCAAAGGTTTGTTGTGTGCCAAATTCACACTTGGTCCGTGGCACTTGACCCGTGCTCAATGTGCCATGATGGGTTGAGATGATGAAGTAAATAATAAAAACAAAAAATAAATTTCGCGGGAAAATCGAAAAGACAACCGTAAAACTAGCACATCACATAGCTTACCAACTCACGCACTTAAATACTGTAAGCCGGGCAAGGCGTAACCAGTGGGACAGCGCCACATCCCTTACAAAGTTCGCTCGACGCACCGAGTATCAACTCATCCATTTACAATTTTTTTCTTTGGTCCCAGAAAAAATCCAGCTACGCCTCATAATAAAAAATACAACTACATTTTTTTACGATAGAGATATTATCCTTAAATACTTAGTAAACTGGAAATAGATTAAATGACTAGATTTTCGTCGCGATATACTTACATATAAAAATCGATAATAAACAATCGTAATATAACGCGACAGCTAAAAGCGTTTGTAATATAGAAAGGTAAACGTATTACAATTAATGAAAGTGGCTTTCATAGTGACTAGGGTTGAACACAGATCGATAACCTTGCAGGTGTGGAAACGAAATACACTCAAATAGGTATCTACAAAACAAAATGTGTACAAGTATCATAAAATTTTGTGCTCTTGTATCAGAATCTTAATAATATTATTATATAGTTAAATACCATAAGAACATTAAATTTTATAATCCTAAGAAAGAAAACATATATTATTATTATATGATATACATATTTAAAATGCTACAATCGATACTTCAATATTTTTAACATTGTCATTTTGTGAAATAGGTATCGGTTCATTTCTCAGCATTTTTTCCGGGCTTTAGATTTATTTAATCTAGTTAAACATAGATTCATATCTAAGTGTTCCCTATGACGTTAAACAATAACTGGAGTAAATAAACAGATAATTTAGAAAATGAGGCGGATAAATTCAAAGATCTAGATTTTATGGAGGTATGTAAGATACTTTAGGCACGACACGATCATGGAGCGACTTACCTCTGCGATCTATCGTCACGGTACTCACGGTTATACTTACTTAACTTAAGAACTTAGGTACACCAATATTACAATATGGTCTTCCATCGAATTGCAGCAAAAATCGGACATCCCCATACTCGATTTGTCGCTTAATTGAAATCTATTCAAAATACAGTTGATCCATGAACGAAACTTAGAAGATAAAAAATTAACATATCTAAGTTATTTTGATTCTTCGAGTGTAAAACTTCATGTTGAAATAGGTAATACCTAATGCTACACTCATCAACAAATTCTATGTTCTAAAAGATTAAAAAACACAATTTGACAATTAAGTATAAATAATTAATTTTCAATTCGGTATTGATTTCATAATTATGATTTTACATATATTTCATTGTTTCATTAAGTTTTATAATGCTAGGGGTGCTAGGGAAGGATAAAGGAGTGTATAAAAGTTGATACAAAATTATTAAATAGTTTAACATCATACAAAAGCTACTCACTGACCATATACACTACAATAATGTTACTTAAACATTAATATATCACTCAAGGTATAATTATAATATTATTACTAAACATGAGGCTAACGAAACTCATAAAAACATTTTTTATTAAATTGCCATTAACAGGCTTTTGCATAATTTATATTAAATAATAAATAACACCAAGCAACCTATGGGTTTGCTGACGTAAATACCTAAAAATCGTAGGTTGGAGTGACATTAAAGTAGCATTGTCCAAAGCGTTTCAAGCTATATGGAGGAGAAGACCAAAGGCCGAGCTTTGGGGACTCATGATTCATTACATGCGTTTTGCATTAAACAAAAGTATGGTGCGTTGCTCCTAACCCAACAATAAAAAAATTATCAAAATCGGCCCATAAACGACGAAAAAATTGCTGAACAAACATAAAAAAGCATAATATATACGGTCGAATTGAGAACCTCCGTCTTTTTTGAAGTCGGTTAAAAATCTAATGGTACATAATTATTAATTAAATCACTTTTTATTGTAATTAAAGTCTAATGTTAAATAAGTAACTAATTGTATAGAATATTGTAATGACATTGATTTATTTTCTATAAACAACCAATTAAATTTTTTACAATCACTTATTGAAACTTCGCTCAACTCAACTCGCTCGTGAGTGGGCTTAGAAGATGGGGCAAGACACTCTCAAGCAGTATTTTTGTTATAACTACGGCTATTTTCAAACTCATATCCAAATAACGCGAAGACACGATCGCACATATACCTACGCTGAAGATTTTATTATATTCGTTTGAACGCACTAATCTCTGAAACTGCCACTCGGAATTTAAAACAATAATGTTTTGTGTATTATAGCTATCCATATTCATTAGGACGCTATTTCTTAAGTATAAGTATAGCGTTAAGACCCGGTGCAACACCTGCGTACGGAGAGGAGAGGTACATACCTAGGTACCTATACGAGTATACCAGGATAGAGAGCTATACAAGAAAGAAAATGTATGTGACAACGTCCACTGCATCCCAAAATTACCGATACAGGGATACGAACTACGCACGAAATATTTAATTTGAAATAAACGCAACCATGTAGTCAAAGAGAAGAGAGTGCTAAGGGCTTGTTCAGATATGGCTGTTATCAGCTACCACTGTTCGTAGCGGTATCCGAGTAGGTAAGACGGGATTCTTATGCTAGGCCCACACTACACAGCATAATTTCGATAACATAACACTTACAACACAAGTAACGAAAATGGAGAGGATGGACGAACCATTGTGACAACATAACTGTCAGGAATAGGAAGCACATGGATGAACCAGTAGGTACCTATGGCAACCTAATTCGACGGAAACACCCAAAAAAATAGCCAACCATGAAAGTGCACGCGTTCGGTCCTAATAGTGAGGTCCAACCCTAAATTCGCGGTAGGGAATACCTCACATATTTAAACAGTACATAATATTGATTTTTTTTCACCAATCCATTTCGTCCATTTTAACGAAGTACTTTGTACCAGAAATTACTCTTTAACGACTTAAATGGGTTATCGTAAAACGATAACATCAATCACTCCCGAGGCACGCGACGGTTTGGCGGCCACTTAGAGCTTGTGAGCAACACGAATTTATTGTTACTAACAGGTGGGCCAACGCTGACCGAACGTATACAGCCAGATTTTTTTTATTTGTGAAGGCGTAGACACGTATTTTTAAGACGTAGACAATCTGAGAAAGATCCCTTACATATTATGAAATAAATACGGATGAAATTAGGTCCATTTCGGAAAGAGAATCTGTACCCTTACTAATCAATCAATAATTTAAACGGAATGAAAATACATAAGTATGTGATTATAAAAACAAAAAATATCATTGTCATTTTTACAAAAACAAATGGTCCAAATACTCCAATTAATTTAAGTAATTAAGGTAGCAAATCCTTCTGCGGCCGTCGATGAAAACTGTGACCGACCCACGACAAGACTCAAATGTGGAATAATAAACTAAGATGATCGCCTCTAATAATCGGATCCACGCCTTTCTAACCGGAACAAAATTATTGCTAAGACAATTATAACGATTAAAAAAAAAAAGAATCGATACGCGCAGACGTTAACCCGTACAAAATGTTTAACTTGACCGCAACCGCATTCATACCGCTAACCGCAATGCAGCTATAGTTAATACGCTACACGTGTTCTTACCTTCATGTGTTACCTTCATGTTTAACATCGATTTTTACTTGTTTAGTTTTCTTTTGAGTTGCGAGTTATTTTATTAATTGGGCTAATGGATTTGTTTTAGCACACATTTTTAAAACTAGGACAGTACATTTTTATACTTATTGTGGACAAAATATAGTATCATACTCATATCAAGTACGAATTATTAAGAAAAAAGGTATAAGTAAATCTTTAATGTCTTTCTCACTAAAGAGAAAAATAATTAGGTACTTCAGTATTCATCAACATTGCATAAAAGTCGCATAGACCATAGGATTTTAAAGTAACTCATGGTGGATTTTATTGAGAAACGGGTACTGACAATATTTCAACCCAGTAGCAAAATCGCTTTCATTGCTAATTAATCTGTCTAAGACTATACAAAATATCGTGAGTACTTAGTATCACAGAAAAAAAGTTAAGGACCTATTAAGTACATAATAATGGGGATCAAATTCTCTTGAATGTAGGTATAAACTGATATAGATAATCTAAAGCCTGCACGCAGTATTCGTTGCGTGAGTTTTAATAGAGTAGCCGCGTGGTTAACGCACTTCACCAATTTGAAATGGGTCTCAAACAGGGAAAATCGTACACGCAACGCGTTCATTTCATTGTGATTTAAATGGACAATATGCTTTCAAAAATGTTGTTGATTTTTTTCAACAAGCCGCATTTTTTTCCATGGCAAGCAAATCGAAATAAGTAATTTAATGAAGTGTTATTAGGTGCCCTTGATCAAGATAATCAGCGGCTCAAAATAAATATGTTACAGCTAACTTAATTTTCATTGCCTAAACTATAAGAAATCAAATAAAGAATACAACAAAAAATTCAACAAACATCCATATTAACGAGATCTAGCTATACTAGCATGCTAATAGCTTAAATCCCCTAAGTATAACTATAATTTAGCCATATTACAATTAAAATTTATCAAATTAAAATCGGTAAATTTTATTTTTTTGTCCCTATTTTTCCTTAGGTATAGTCTAAGGCCAAAAGTAGGATACACGTGTCAATGGCAATTAAATATAAATGTTCCAAAAACAAATGTCAAAAAGCAATAAGTACGTAATATATTTTGAAGATCATTAAATACTTAATTACGGGATAGTTGTATTATATTGAATTTAATTACATACTAGCCTCTTAAAGTCATAATCCTACATTATGTATAATATCAATGCCATTGCTTGAAACATGCAAAAATATAATACTTTTATAGAGTTAACTTTTATATCATTTAATATATTGCATATCCAATTAATAACATCATTTATTAAACAGGCATTTGCATGTCACAAGACTGTTTCTGATGGCCAGTATTGTAAAATATGTTTAAGTAAATTTTATAATGATAACATTACTTTAAAAATACTTAGTTGCAATTAAAAAATTGTCTTCAACTCGACATATAAATGTTAATATTATATGGAAGTAACATAATTATAAATTTATAATTTATAATAATTATATAAAACAGTAGTCAAATTTCTTTTTAAATTAATTAAGCAATTCAATACCACAAACATTAACACTGCAATAACAATCTACTTATTTGGAAACAAGAAAACTCTAAGTGTTCTGAATTTAAACCTTTTGTGCAAAGTGTTTATATTATACCATAATCATATATTGTGCTTTATATATCAAAAACTTTATATATTAAAGGTTTGCAAACTTGCAACGGAGCTTTGTATACAGGGGTTTCAATAACAACCTCCAAAATATGAAACTTTGTTTTGCTTTCACTTCAAACACGTTTTGGGTGTGTACAGTATGTGTTAATGTAAAAATTCAGAAACATAACCCAAAAACATGTAACAATTCTTGCGCCAAATAAATAAAGTAAATTAATAAGTATTAGTTACTACAATACATGATAGGTGTAATAAATGCAAATGTATAAGTAACAAATACCAAACTCATTAACGCGATAAAAGCTCTTATCTGAGCAGATATTTAACAGTCAAGTATAAACTGTAACAAAAGATTATTAAAACATAATCAACAAAGATCACAAACCTAGTTGAAAGGTTATGGCTTAAAATAACATTTGACTATCTACGGGCTTCGATCATCATACTACTTAACAATTTTGTAGAACCGTTGGACAAAATCTGTCAGATTGTATACCTGGCCTGGTCCAGTAGCTGCGTCCATGTTTATGTACTCGTCTAAATTGTTTGTGGAAGCTGAAAACAACACAGTAAATAGTAATTTTGACATTTTTCATGCAGTCATTTAAAAAATTTTATTGATAAATTGGTTGCTGTTCCCAATGTACAATCGGCCAAATTGATTCGTACCCCACCTTCAGCTCATTTTCTTATAACACATCAAGTGCAATTAAGTCGAAATTCGTTTAAATATTCGTTGCCTTGGAAACAAACCTGTTAATACTCTACATGACATTGACAATACATTATTTATATTTCGAGAGTTGTGTTTCTGAATACTTTGACATTTTATATAATACAATAATCAACATAAACATTAAACATTGTCTGTCCATCATGAACTTAAGATATTCAAATCTGCAAAACGATTTCTGATAAATAAAATTATTAAAAAGTGAAAGTAACTTTGTTCGTCTATTGGCTCTTCACACTTAAACTGCTGAATCTGTTGAAACGACTGAATGCTGAATTTATTGGAATGTATATGGAGGAGGTTTGAGATTCTGGAAAAAACAAAGGATAATATTTGGTTATTCTTTCACGTATAAATGTCTGTGTACGTGTTGTCCATATATGTTATCAAATAACAGTGCTGACGCATCGGTGGCGTTATCCTCGGATGGAACGGAATTCGCCGAACTGGTTGCCATTATTTTTATTGTTTAAATGCACAAAACAAAATAAAAATACGAATAATAAGGATCGCTTGCCGGCACAATTATTATTGATAGTTGACATAACACAACGTAAAAATCATGGATACCCTCTTTTTAAGTTTTATTTTTAAACTTTGAAGGTAGATCTGTTAAAGCAAAAATCACCCAAATACGCGCAACATTTGTCTTCAAATTTTATAAATAACCTTAAAAACTTTAAATTAAGATTAAAAAAAAACTATGCATTTCCGCACAAAAAGCAATTAGATTATGATTCGGGGCATCAATACCTATTGATTAAAGCCAAATTTATCCAGGAAATCGTGCAACAGGATACTAAAGCCAACCCGATAATTTTACTCCTCTAAATAAATTCCCATGGAATAATTTTAACGGTATTTTTTTTGCTTAGCTGGTAAGCCGCGGGAAAAACTTATATATAGTTAATACAAAAGACATAAGGATTTCTGTCAAATATATTTTGCAGTTATCAGATACTAGCTTTTGCCCGCGGCTTCGTCCGATTGGAATTCGTTTATATCGCGAACCGGAGAAGTGGCTGGGAAAATTCATCGAAATCGTTCAAGCGGTTCAGATTCTTTAATACAAATTTTCATCCCCTATTGCAAGCTTTTAGGGATTGATTTTTGAAAAAAAGTAGCCTATGTGTGTCTCTGGGTCTTCAACTATTTTCATTCCGAATTTCATCCAAATTGGACCGGCGGTTTAGCCGTGAAAACGTCACAGACAGACAGACAGACACTTTCGCAATTATAATATTAGTATGGATTGTAAAATGTAAATCATTGCACTTGACAAAAATTTAGAGCGACGTTTGACGATTTGACGGAATGAGCATAATAATAAGAAAGTCATATGTGCAGCAGACACGCTCGAAATGAAAACGAATTTGACATCCTCAAAAGTTCAAACGAATTGTCGACGAAGTGGGGTACAAATCAATTTTGTCGATAGTACATATTAGCACTCAAGCCCAGTTTTTCTCAAGTCACTTGCCAGGTAACTCGAGAAAGAAGGTAACAACTAGCCAGGAAAGTTAATTACTTCATAATACTAAAAATATTGATGGTATAATCCTTGTAGAAGCCTTAACCTGTGCCTGCCTTTCTTCAATCACCTCTTATGATAGCTTAGTCTGATAGCATGGGGCGGGTTTCAGTATTATAAGATATGAACAATAACTCTGGCTACTATAAACACTTGTCTGGTATCAGTGGCCCAACCAATGACTCTCATGAGTTCTTCAAACAAATACAGCAGGAACAATAAATTTAAATTTATAAGAGAATAAAACCTACTTGACGTAGTAATGGCTGGATATGGAGGTGGGGGCTTAATCCAGGATCCATCAGGCCTTTTCATATGACGTCTGTCGGAGGCAAAATTCTGTATAAACTGTTTAGCAGGCACAACTCGGAAGAATCTAATTAAAACAAAAAAAATAAATGAGACACAAAATACAATTAAATGTTATTTTGAAATTTAAGCTAGTTATAGTAATTATATTAAAAAGGTACCTGTGGAAGTCTGATTTTAAAACTTGATCAGTGCGAAAGGTCTCTGTGACATATTTATGGAAGAATGTTGGAAAAGGCAGCTCAGAATCCAAGTCATAAACAAGGCAAGTTTTAATGTCCCACGCATATAAGAATATAACGTGATAGTCCTGTAAGAAAAAAATATTATGAAATTGGATTTCAAAAAGATCTATTAAAATCCTCTCATGCATTTTACTTCTTAAAATATATGAAGCCAGTGCATCGATCAGTTGAGAACGTTATGTTGTAATAGCGAGCGTGACACAAATTTAGTACACACCCATATCACGAGGCGGTCTTCCTCACGCCCAGCTCTTTGTTTCCATAAAGGAACTGTACGACATGGATTTGAAATAAATACGACGTAGCATCTATCCAGCTCCTCGGGAACCCTCAATGATACATCCTCACACAACTTCCACACATTCTCCTCACTATAATGCAGAGAAAGAGAAATAAAAAGATTACTACCATTGTAATAAAATCTTAAAATTGAAGATAAAACAATTCATTTTAAACTTACCAGTAACAAGATACGTAAGAACAATCAGCTTGCTTAGGAAACAGAGGTTTCAGTCCTTTATCGTTTTTTTTATTATTTTCATTATTGCCCAAATGTGAATTGACCGACATTTTGACACTTATGAAATGTTATGTTATGTTAAGAAGAATGATTATGATGAATGACATGATTGATTTCATAGAATTTGTTTTTTTCCATAGAGCTTAGCTTTATACTTTTATTTCTACATTCTCTACGTAAAAAGACAACAAACAAGAACAGGCTAGAGAACAGACTATAGTAGCACAAAATACCTAAGGATAGTACAGAAGTTAAGCTCATGGATGTACCTCGATTTTGGTTATGCATGCAAATTCAAATTCAAATTATTTATTTCTTCGAAGTAGGTTTTTACAAACTATTTTCGAATGTCACATTACGCCATCGCTTCAACAAATCCCTACGGTGAGTGGTCTTGGAAGAAGAAGCGGCAAGAAACTCCCAAGGAGTCATTTTTTTCTCTTGCGTGTGCATGTGCATGTGTGTTAACCTTAGGGTTAACGACTCCGCAAAGGTCGTGGATTGGATTTTGTTATATAAGTAATTGGTGTGGATTAAACGGGAAAATATAAAGATTTACGTTTAGAATCATTAAAATGTAATGTAATTTAGTAACCATTATGGGGGCTTTACATTATACAATTTGCAGAGCGCTAACTCAGTGCACTAACTAGGTAGTGTTTTCATACATTACGCTGCACTAGTTACCGCCTAGTTAACTGCCTGCACTAGTTAACTGCCTTTACACTATGCGATTTTAGCACGCTAACTCAGTTAGCGCTATGCAAATTGTATAATGTAAAGCCCCCAATAGTCATATTTGTATAATCAATGTAAACTAAGATCACGGGAGTCATTTTAGATGACAAATTCAATAACACAGGTAATTCGGGTTATCTGCAGTAATATAATTTTTATACGAAATGATAGTACTTTTTTTATTACTCGTTTTGATTGCACGTACTTGTGGAGACAAGGGACTTGAAGAGTTAATATTTATTAAAAATCGAA